>CM037633.1:38144795-38744795 GCA_015227895.2 Colaptes auratus
AAGACAATTGGAGGATAGCATGACACGTGTTTCTTTGGTTTCAGCCATTGAAACTCTGTCTGGTGAGCTAAAGAATTGCATGAAAGAGATGAAGGATGAAATGTAAATTCCATCTCCCAATTGGCACAAGGAAATAATTCCAATTCTTCCTCCGGATGGATACGGTTCCCTTGGGAATAGGCGTCCTCCAAGGATGTATTCCAAAAAAGGTCATTCAAAACAGGTCATTCCAAAACCGATCCAAACCAAAACAGACCACCAAGGCAGTCACGTGGAAGTAGTTTGGATAACTCTGCGTGATCAGTTTGGGGAGAACATGAACAGATGGGATGGTCAACCTTGCTAATCTTCTCAGGAGGCTGAGGGAACTGCAAAGTGGCAGAACCGAGGTAGCAATACCAGAAGGGTAGCTGTACTTCCGCAGTCCCCCAGGACAACTCTAGTAGCTCAACAGTGGCTCAGTTCTAACACTGCACACTGTGCTCATTGCACATGTGGGCATGTTCCCCATAACTAGGGGTGCCTGCCTCCGCCAGGGGAGGAGAGGGGTAACAGAGATAACAGAATCTATGGGATGTGTACATCCAGTGGCTGGCACTTCACAATTCAGAAGTACAGGGCCTTGGTGACACAGGGGCTCAGTGCACCATAATGCCATCAAATTATCGGGGATCAGAAGCTATAACTATTCTGGGAGTCACTGGTGGATCTCAAGAGTTAACTAAGGTGGAGGTTGATATAAGTTTAACTGGTAAACAGTGGAGGAAGCATACAGTTGTGACCGGACCTGACGCACCTTGTATTTTGGGAATTGATTTTCTGAGAGAAGGGCGTTTCAAAGACCCTAAGGTTACAAATGGGCTTTTGGAGTAGCATCTGTAGAAATTGATGGACAAAAGCTGAAGTTGTCTGTTAGACCTGATCTTTTGATGAATCTGCAGTTGTGGGACAACACAAGATTGAGGACATTAAATTGCCGGTTGCTTCTCAGACTGTGCATCACAGACAATACAGAACCAACGTGACTCTTTGTTGCCCATTCAGAATCTGATTCGTCAGTTGGAGAGTCAGAAAGTCATCAGCAAAACTCATTCACCTTTCAACAGTCCAGTGGCCTGTGCGAAGCAGAATGGAGACTGGCGTCTGACAGTCGACTACCGAGCCTGAATGAAGTAACTCCACCTATGAGTGCAGCAGTACAGACATGATGGAACTCCAATATGAGCTGGAATCCAAAGAGGCCAAATGGTATGCTACCATAGACATTGCTAATGCCTTCTTCTCTATCCCATAGCAGAGGAATGCAGGCCTCAGTTTGCTTTCACCTGGAGAGGAATCCAGTACACTTTCAACAGATTGCCAATGGGCTGGATCCACAGCTCCAGCATCTGTCATGCAGTGATCCACGATGCTCTGGAGAAAGGTGGTGCTCCAGAACACATCCAGTCATCGACGATATCATCGTCTGGGGTAAAACTGCTGAGGAAGTCTTCGAGAAAGGTAACAAAGTCATTGACATTCTTCTGAATGCAGGTTTTGCCATCAAGCGAGACAAGGTGAAAGGACCTACCAGAGAGATCCAGTTTCTGGGAGTGCGGTGGCAGGATGGACGCCGACACATTCCAGTGGATGTGGTAAATAGAGTCTCTACCATGGCAAATCCCATGAACAAGCAAGAAACTCTACGTTTCTTGGGGATAGTGGGATTTTGGAGACTGCACATTCCTGGATACAGTCAGATTGTGAAACCTCTGTATGATGTGACTCGAAAGAGAAACAATTCCACTGGGGACCTGAACAACAAGCAGCTTTTGACCAGATAAAGCAAGAGGTGGTTCAAGCAATGGGTCTGGGACCTGTCCGAGATGGTCCAGACATTAGAACATTTTGTACACGGCTGCAAGTGACAATGGTCCAACTGGTGCTTGTGGCAAAGAGCTCCAGGTGAGACACGTGGACGACCTCTTGGTTTTCTGGAGTAGAGGTTACAGAGGTTCAGAGGCTAATTATACTCCAACAGAGAAAGAGATTCTAGCTGCCTATGAAGGAGTAAAAGCAGCTTCTGAAGTGATTGGAACTGATCACAACTTCTCTTAGCTCCCAGATTACCAGTTTTGAATTGGATGTTCAAAGGCAAGGGTTCCACACCACATCATGCAACAGATTCCACCTGGTCTAAGTGGATGGCTCTGATAACACAGAGAGCTCGCATGGGAAATCTTGAAAGACCTGGTCTAGTGGAGGTGATCTCAAGTTGGCCTGAAGGTACCAACTGTACTAAACCTCCAGAGAGAGAGAGTAACTCGTGCTGAGGAAGCTCCTCCTTACAATGACCTTCTGATGATGAAAGAAATATGCTTTGTTCACAGACGGGTTCCTGTCGTCTCGTCGGGAACAAGCGAAGTGGAAAAGTCTGCAGTGTGGAGTCCAACACGCCGAGTTGCAGAGGCAAAGGGATGGGAGGAAGGAGAATCCAGTCAGTTCGCAGAGGTAAAGCTGTCCAGCTAGCTCTCGACGTAGCTGAACGTGAGAGGTGGCCAAAGCTTTTATCTCTACACCGACCATGGATGGTAGCCAATGCTCTGTGGGGTTGGCTAAAGAACTGGAAAAAGAATGGTTGGCAGAGAAAAGGAAAGCCTATTTGGGCAGCTGACCTGTGGCAGGACATTGCTGATCGAATCGAGAGAATCCAGTGAAGGTGAGACACATTGATGCTCACATCCCTAAGAGCAAAGCTACTGAGGAACAGCAACACAACCATCAGGCAGATCTAGCTGCAAGAGTTTCTCAAGTAGACATGGACTCTGATCTTGATCTCGACTGGAAACACCGAGGTGAGATATTCTTAGCTCGGTGGGCTCACGATTCCTCAGGACATCAAGGCAGAGATGCAACCTACCAGTGGGCACGTGACAGATCCATAGACATTCCATGGATGCTATCACACAAGTCATCCATGACTGTGACATTTGGCTGTAACTATTAAGCAGGCAAAGCGACCTTAAGCCTTATGGTATGGTGACAGATGGTCCAAGTACAAGTATGGTGAAGCTTGGCAGATTGACTACATCACTCTACCCCGCTTTCGTTCTGGTAAGCAGTATGTGCTTACTATGGTAGAAGCAAACACTGGATGGTTGGAAACTTATCCAGTTCCACATGCAACTGCACGCAACACCATTCTGGGTCTGGAGAGACAAATCCTGTGGAGACCGGAACTCCAGAGAGGATGAGTCAGACAACGGAACTCATTTCAAAAACAACCTTGTAAAGAGTGGGCCAAAGAGCACGGCATTGAGTGGATATTCCACACCCTACTATGCACAGCTGCAGGGAAGATTGAACGCTACAACGGTTTGCTGAAGAACCACTTAAAGCTATGGGGGGTGGTCTTTGAAAAACTGGGAAAAACATTAGCACAAGCAACCTGGCTGGTAAATAGTAGAGGTTCAGTGAACCGAGCTGGACCGGCACACTCAGATCTGCTACAGAAAGTGGAAGGTGATAGAGTCCTGTGTTAGAGAAAAGAATCTGTTAGGTAAAATGTTTGGGTGTTTTTCCCTCAGGAGAGGCTAAACCTGTCGAGGGGTGGTTTCAGCTGAAGGTCTGGTCACACTTACTGGGTAATGCAAGAGATGGTGAAATTCAGTGTATTCCACAAAGAAATCTAACTTTAGCTGAAAGAGTTTAATTTCAGAGTGTTGTACAGCACATCGCGCCCAAAGGAAGAATCCTTGAGGAATCCACGGGCACGAACCCTGGAACCCTGAAAGCCCTGAGTCAACTGAGAGTCCCTGCTTCCCTGTTTCCCTGTTTCCCTGTTCCCCTTTTCTTCGCTTCGTCTGCGAAGAGACAAACTGTTTTCCATTTTTCTTGTTCTTGGACTTCTGAATCATACACCTGAGGATAGCCGGAATGGACTATGAACTTTGCTTACAAATTGGATATTGCTTTAGATTGGATGGACAGTATGAACAGCCAATGAAAATTGTTTAGAAGAGGTGGATGTGGCCGGTTGATGCTATGCCTTAAGAAAGAGACAGTTGCTGAACACTCTGGCTGAATGTTTTTGATATTTGAACAAACCAAGATAGTCTAAAACGAATTTCATTGGTGCTTATGGGGTGCAGTTCGGAGTTTGGGTTCTGTTGGTTCAGTCTGTGTCTTGGTCTGGTTCAGGCTGGGTGCAGTCTGTGCTTCTCTCTTGCTGAAGCAGGAACGGCCTTGAGTCAACAGCTAACCAGATAAGAGAACACTAATTTTGCATGCGCTTTTTAGCTAACAGACTTTTTCCTTCTTAATTGCCTTTCTCTCTCTCTCTAACCCTTTTTGGGAAAAAGGGGAGGTGGGGAGGGAGAGAGGGGGGTTCAGGGAACCCCCTGGCGGCTGGAGGGAAAAGGTTTTCCTGCATTGTGTTCATGGTTGTATTTTCCTGTATATATTGTAAATATTGTATATTTGGGTATATATTCATTGCATTCCATTTATGCTTGTAAATATAGCTTTCATCTGCTTTTCCGACTGAGCTAGCTGTGGTTTCTTTCCCTGTGTGTGGGGAGGGAACTTTCTCACCCCACCACAGTGAGAAAGTAGAAAACATCTTTTTCTTCAAAATGAAAGAAGAATACTCAACGGAGAAACATGCTGATTAATCTGTACTTCATGATCAAGTGGCCACAAGGTTTTTGTCAGCTCATGACCAAAGTGATCCAGGTGATAAAGGAAGAAGGCCTGCACTGGATGAGCAGTATTTGCCTTTTTCTCTCCTCCACCCCCTTTTACCCTATAGTTTGCCAGTTTCTCTGCTCAGCAAACAGGATTTTGCTGGATGCATTCATGAACACTAGACCCACTGGAATCACAGGTTTGTGATATCCAGCTAGTGCCAAGGAAGCAGGAGTTATTACTGTGTGAATAACAGCCACAATGCAAGGCACAGGACTGCATAACCACTTTCTGCAGAGGGATTTAAACAAGTATTTTACATGTGAGAGAATCCATTACCCTTTATAAGTTGTTGATAGAATACAGTCACCCCTCTTATCTGTCACTAAAAGGTCCTTCTAGTAGCTAAGATGCCAAATAGAACCTTCTCCTTGCATTCATCATGCACTCAAAGGCTGATGAGATTTCTAAAATTCACCTTTTACTAGTAGTTCTGCATGGAATGGAATGGAATGGAATGGAATGGAATGGAATGGAATGGAATGGAATAGAATAGAATAGAATAGAATAGAATAGAATAGAATAGAATAGAATAGAATAGAATAGAATAGAATATTAACCAGGTTGGAAAAGACCTTTGAGATCATCCAGTCCAACCTATCACCCAACACCATCTAATCAACTAAACCATGGCATCAAGTGCTTCATCCAGTCTCTTCTTAGACACTTCCAGTGATGGTGACTCCACCACCTCCATGGGCAGCACATTCCAATGGCCAATCTCTCTTTCTGTGAAGAATTTCTTCCTAACATCCAGCCTAAACCTCCCCTGGCACAGCTTGAGACTGGGTCCTCTTGTTCTGGTGCTGGTTGAAGGTCTTTTCCAACCTGGTTAATTCTATTCTATGTGTTGTGTAATGGTCAGGTTGCAGAGATCTGTCTCCAGAGCTGACCTGTCCCAGTGGCAGTTAAGCAGAGTGGCAGAGTTTGGCAGACAGGGTCTTCTTACACATTGCAAGCAGACTAACACCCCACCACCTATCCAGTTGCTAACGTGAGAGAGATGTGGACGAGGCATTGGCAGAGCCACAGCTTTGGCAGGCTATTTAGAATAACAGAATTGTCAGGGTTGGAAGGGAGCTCAAGGATCATCTAGTTACAGATCCCCTGCCCTGGGCAGGGACACCTCACACTAGATCAGCTTGCTGAGAGCCACATCCACCCTGGCCTTAAAAACTTCCAGGGATGGGGCTTCTACCACCTCCTTAGGCAACCTGTTCCAGTGTCTGACCACCCTCATGGTGAAGAACTTTTTCCTAACATCCAATCTGAATCTACCCACTTCTAGTTTTGCTCCATTTCTCCAAGTCCTGTCACTACCCAACATCCTAAATCGTCTCTCACCAGCTTTCTTGTAGGCTACAATAAAGTCTCCGCAGAGCCTTCTCCTCTCCAGACTGAATAGCCCCAACTCTCTCAGTCTGTCTACATAGGAGAGGTGCTCTCTAAACTGATTGTAAGTGATCAGATTACAGAGATCAGCCTCTGGAGCCAAACTGTCCCCACACTAGTTTGGTATAGTGGCAGAGCTCAGCAGATGGTGTCTTTTCTTCCCCCCGAAGCTGGGTTACAGGTGGCGAGTGGAGCAACACCTCGTCACCTAGCTGGCTGACCTCGCAAGAGAAGCAACCGAGGCGTGAGCGGAGCCGCAGCCCTGGCGCGCTGTTTGAATGGCCTCTGCACGGATGGTAGTGGTCAGTTGCAAGAGATCAGCCTTCAGAGCTGAGCCATCCATGTAGCAGTTCGGTAGAGCTCACTGGATAGGGTCTTTTTTATTCCTGACGCTGGGTTACAGGAGTCAAGTGGAGCAACCCATCACCAAGCCAGCCACTCGCATGAGGGATGTGGTTGAGGTGTGGGCAGAGCTGCAGCCTCAGCACACTGTTTAAATGCTCTTTACACTGATTGTAGTGGTCAGATCGCAGAGATTATCCTCCAAGATCAGCCTTTGGAGCCATAGCATCCCCACAACAGTACAGCAGAGTGACAGACCTCGTCAGAAAACAGACCTCAGCAGACAGGGCCTTTTGTCCCATGTGGCAAGTGGAGCAACCCTTCGTCATCAGCTGGCTGCTCTTGCAAGGTGGGTGGGTGATGTCTATGTAGCTGCAACCTCAGCAGGCAATTTAAATGGCCTCTGAACTGATTGTGGTCATCAGGTAGGTACCAGCAATCAGCCTCTGACCGCAGTCTCCGGAGCTGAACTGTGTGGAGTTCAGCAGAGTGGCAGAAACAGGCAGACACGACTGGGGGGGGGGTGTTTGTTGTTTGTTTTGTCTCCTTTTTTGTCTTTTGTTTTCCCAAAGCTGGGTTACAGGTGGTGAGCAGAGCAATGCCCCATCAGCAAGCAGGCAGCTGTTGAGAAACGGTTGGATGAGTTCTGCATGGAGCCAGAGCTTCAGTGGGCTCTTTAAATGGCCTCTAAACTGATTGTAGTGGTCAGGGAGCAGAGATCAGCCATTGAGATCAGCCTCAGGTGTCAAACTGGCCCCGAGGCAGTCTGACTGAGTGGCAGAGCTTGGCAGACAGGGTCTTTTTTTTCCTGAAGCTAGGTTATACGTGGTGAGTGGATCAACCCTCTGTAACCAAGCTGGCCACTTTTGCCAGAGAGGTGGGCAAGGTGCTGGGGGAGCTGCAGCCTCAGATGGCTATTTAAATGCCCTAAGGATGCACAGGGATCAGAGGTCAAGGCTGAAGAAGGGGTCATCTGGGTGTTTTGTGGCAGTTTGCACAGTTGCTCATATGAGAAGGAACAGCTCTGGTGGCAACCCTGCCAATAGCTGGTGGT
Source organism: Colaptes auratus (assembly GCA_015227895.2). Classification (NCBI taxonomy): domain Eukaryota; kingdom Metazoa; phylum Chordata; class Aves; order Piciformes; family Picidae; genus Colaptes; species Colaptes auratus. The sequence continues at coordinate 38,152,309 of CM037633.1, forward strand.
AAAAGAAATGTGGCAACCTAGCCAGTGGTCTTGCATATAGAGGTAGTTGTCCAGGCCCCTGGCTGCAGAGAGTGACAGAGTCTTTCACTTGCAGTGGTGGACTGCAGAGACAACACTTATGTTTGCTGTGAGCAGGTAATTTACCTGCTCTGCCTGGTGGCTGAGCTGAAACAGGAGGTCAAAAGGATGAAGGTTGTAAGGAAGTGTGAGAGGGAGATATACTGGTGGAGCCAGACTCTACCTTCCTTGAAACAGTCCCAACTGGCACAGAGAGCTAAGGAAGTAGAGGGTTCCCCATCCTCTCTCCAGATCACTTGCACAGGCTGACTTAGAGGATAAGGGCAAGTGGCAGCAAGTTCTTGCCAAGTGCTATGGGCACGTCACCTCAGCTCCTACCGCAGCTCCACAGATGCCCTTGTAAAATAGATACACTGCTCTGCAAGCACCAAGGAGGGTGAAGATTCAGCTAACTTACTGGAGTTGCCAATACTAAGTTGGACTAAGCCTTGTATCAAAACTGCCTCAGTAAAGAAAGAGTACTCCCTTGTCAGAGGGGGTTCACTTTTGAAGGGGACAGATGGCCCTATCTGCAGACCTGCCCCACATTTCAGGGAAGTCTGCTGCCTCCCCAGGGCAAGGGTCAAAGATGTAAAAAGAAAACTTCCCACCCTGGCTCAGCCCCCAGATTATTGCCCATTACTAATTTTTCTTGCTAATTTCCTATTGGTTTAAAGAATATTTTCCCCTCACACATACTTGAAGGAGAAATAATTCTTGCCCAGGTTATGTTTTTAAGTGGTGATTGCTTTAAAACTTTCTCTGTGGGGATTAAAAAATGGTTGAGCTCGCCATGAATGAGGCTCCATGAAATGAGGCTGAACGGCCCGGAGCGCTGGCCACCAGCACCCGCGCACATTACTGCTTCTCGACAGCTTAGTACATCTCTCTTTATTCACTCTCAGCAGCCCTGACAAAACGTTCACCACTGCGAACCAGGTTTCTCCACCACCTGGAGCACGGCGCCCACCCCGCGGTGGCGGCCGGCGCACAGGCAGGCAGGCCGCAGCAGACAGCTCCTGTGGGCGCCCGAAGAGGCGGCTCCCGTGACAGCCAGCACGACAGCGACAACCTCCCGCTCTCACACCGACCCAACGGCGACCAGGCCGCTTGGCCGCCCGCTCGGGCACCGCCCCCTCCGCTCCACCGCCATTTCCTCCCGGCCGCCGACCGCCTCCTCCGGCCCCGCCCCGCCCGCTGCAGCCCGCGTGCTCGGGTGAGTGCGTGCCGCGGGGAGGGGGCCGCACGCGCGCGGGGCTTGGGGAGAGTGTACTGGAGAGGGAGGGCTGGATGGCGGCCGGAGGAAGGAGCCGCTCGCCGCCGCGCCGGGACGCAGGGAACGGGGCGCGCTGTGGCAGCGCCGGGGACGGCGTGTGTGGGTGCGGGGCGCGCTGTGGCAGCGCCGGGGACGGCGTGTGTGGGTGCGGGGCGCGCTGTGGCAGCGCCGGGGACGGCGTGTGTGGGTGCGGGGCGCGCTGTGGCAGCGCCGGGGACGGCGGCCGCGTGGCCGACTGTGAGAGTCTAAAGCTTGTCTCTCCTGGTGTGACTCAACAAAGATAAAATCACTTGCTGCTTGCCCAGACAATAGCTGATGTGCATTGGGCAGAGCCACTGGAAGGACTCTTGGAAGGTGCAAAGATAACATTGCTCACGGGACTGCAGCTGGCCTACAACAATGGTCCAAGTGCCCAGCCATCACGCCTTTTACAATTGGCGTAGTCGGCAGGATTCCCGTGCAGTGAAAGTATCACAGCAAGACTATTGCATTTCTGAGAACCCCGAAATGTGTGTGTGTGTCTGAGACGTACTCTGAGTACGAAGTGAGTGCGGAGTCCAGATTCGCGTTTTCACTCTCCCGAGAGGGAAGTGGCCGGAGAAGGACGAGTGGAAGTTTCAGAGAGACTGTGTGGGATCTCAAAGCTTTAAACGTGTGCTTTCTGGGGACGATTATCTGGGGTACAAATGCTGATTTCATAGTGTGACCTCCCCGAGAATCCTCTGTACCCTGCTTTAAATGTGTGTGCTTTCCCGGGGAAGATTAACTGGGGTACAAATGTTGATTTTATAGTGTGACCTCTCCGAGAATTCTCAGTACCCTGTTTTGGGAAACCCAGTTTTGGGAAACCCAGTTTTGGTGATATTTGTAAAGTGTATTCTATCAGGGAAAGTTAGTACCTTGTTTGGGAAACCAGTTTGGTGATATTTGTAAAGTGTGTATTGTCTCGGGGAAAGTGCGGCTTCCCCGAGAAGCCAGTATTGAAACAAAGTTGAGAAGTTTGTGTGTTCTCTCAGGGAAACGGAGTCACTCCTCCCTAAGAAACATAAGATTCTTGTCCTGTTGTAACAGAAAATTTGATGAACAAAAGCTGAGAAGCTTTTGCAAGTGTGGGTTCTCTCAGGGAAATAGTGTGACTTTCTCTTGAGAAGCCCAGGTTGGTTGTTTTTTGTGTGTGACCTCTCCTGAAAAATCTATTGTGCATTTTTCCTGGAGAAGATTATTGTGGAGTAAGTCTTTTAAAAGTGTACGTTTTTCCAGGGAAGATTTTGTTGGTACAAACAGTGTTTTGATCTGAATTCCCCGTGAACTTAGTGCTCTATTAAGAAATGCTTTGTGAAACAAAAGAGATGGCCCGGAGTGAGAGGCTTTTTAACCTTTTAGAAGCTCACGGTGCCCGCCCCTCTGTACAGGTACTTGACTGGGCCCGTGAAAACTGGAATAATTTCCAGAGCGTGGCTGATCGTATTGTGGCCCTGCAGAAAGATGCAAGAGCCAAAGCCGGAAAAGGCAAAGCTTTTGTTTGTGCGGTTTTAGGTGCCTGTTTAGCCGCTTCAGTGAAGGAGAAAGAGGAATGGCATGAGCAAGAGAATAAAACTATTTCCTCTTTGCAGGACTTAGTTTCGTCACTACAAAGCCATGTTGCCACTTTGAAAGATGTAGTGGCAGATCTTAAAATTCAATTGGAAAAGGCGAGGAGGCAAAATTCGTATTTGGACTCCAAACAGGGTGTGAATTACCTGGAGTCTGCCCCTATGTACCCTTGGGCAGAATTGACAACAGCTAAGGAAGCTGCTGTGCATGTCAGACCTCTCATTAAAACCGAAATTTTCTATGAGAATGGGGAAACTACCCCCACTATCACGACTAAAGATGCACCTTTCTCCTACACTGTGCTGGCCAAAATTCGTAAAGAATTTGCACGCTCTGCTGGGGAATCTGAGGTGGAGTATGTATGGCGAGTTTCAAAAACTGGAGGTGATCAGATTATGTTAACCGAAGCTGAAGCCATGGGCTATTGGGGTGATAATGTTTTTCTAACCACGAAAAACAGAAGTGGACCCTGGAGTCTTACCCAACGAGCTGCCTACTGGGCAGGAGGTTTTGATCCAAAGGAGAGAGGGGAACCTGTAGTTCTGCAGGGAGGGATGAATCAGATAATGGAGAATGTGCAAAAGGCTGCATGCCTGCAAATGATATATGAAAGAGAACTAAAACATCATTTTGAATCCCCCCTTTCTCTCCTGGTGGATGCAAACAGAATGACTGCTTTGATCAGGGGTCTCCCTGACTCGCTTAAAATAAGAGCTATCCAGCTCCAAAAAGAAATAGCTGATACCCCACCTTCTTCCAGGATGCAAGCTGCTCTAAGGGAAAATTCAACACCCGGAGGGAGCCAGCCTGACTTGAAGCCATGGACATGGGAAGAAGTGGGAAGGGAGTTACTAGACTATGCCAGGCAGTATAGTATCCCTGAGGAAATTAAAAAACCTCAAACTAGAGGCTTGAGGCATGTGAAAATGATTCACCCACCAAGGCCCCAGGGCCAGTTGCACCGTATTCCTAGTAGGCACCTGGCTAGGGGCAGGGAACACTTGAATACCCGGCAATATTGGTGGGGGGTGGGTCAGAAGAAAGGCATTCCAAAAGAAGTGGTTGATGGGGTATCCACGAGGCAATTAGAAACCATTGTGAAATGCTGGCCCGAGCCTAGAAAGAGGGCTGAGGCCACTGCTCCTCTCTTGGTGGGACCATTTGGTGAGGGGAGGGGTATGCCCCCCCAGGGCAACTAAGGGCTTCACTTCTCAGTGGTGAGTGGGGGGTGAAGCATGATTCAGGAGATCACCAAAAAAATTGTACATGGTTTGGGAAAAAGTTTTTGTTTATGCTTAGATTGGCTTTGAGAGAACCTGAAACAATCAACGGTACTTACAGGCCCATTCAAAGTAATTAATCCAACTCTTTCAGAGACATCACCTGAGAGGGTGGCTCAGAGAACCTCTCTGTGTGTGGGGAACCTGGAAATACCAGTTTTGTATGTTTTGAGGTTGTGTTTCTTATTTAAGTTCTAATGCTGAAGATTACCTGATGTATTGTCAGAAGGACTTGTCTTGTTACAATATCGAAGACCTCTCAAGTTTTGCATCACAGAAGACATCTCTTCAAGGACTGTACTTTCCATAGCCCCGCAGATGCATTCAGATGTGGAAGGAAGCTCTCACTTCAATTCCAAACTGAAGGACTGACGGGGTGGGGGGGTATGGGTTTGTTCTCCTGGCTTCCAGGAGGAACAGGGATGCTTTCAACTTGTGTAATTATCTGTTTTAATTTTGTTCTATTTGGTTAGTATTGTACTTTTCACCTTGTGTAAGTCCCTGTTGTATACAGTGATTAACATGTGTCCAATATGCATTTTGTGTCTAATGATGGTGTACAACAGATTTGTGCCATTAGACAATCAAAACTTATGTCTATTGTAAAAATGGTTTAAAACTTCTTTCCTTTCTTTTCTTTTCTTTCTTTCTTGCTTTTATCTTTGATTGACGGGGTGGTGTGAGAGTCTAAAGCTTGTCTCTCCTGGTGTGACTCAACAAAGATAAAATCACTTGCTGCTTGCCCAGACAATAGCTGATGTGCATTGGGCAGAGCCACTGGAAGGACTCTTGGAAGGTGCAAAGATAACATTGCTCACGGGACTGCAGCTGGCCTACAACAATGGTCCAAGTGCCCAGCCATCACGCCTTCAGGACAAGATCATTTCCAGCCATCAGATACCCCAGGAAAGGACAATGGAATCACCACCTGTTTCCTGATGTGTAATGAGTGTGTGGGTAGGTAGATGGAGCAGGAGGAGGTGGAGGCCTCCCCCCTTCCATCCAGACGGCTGCCCAAACTCACCTGAGTACTTAAAAAGATTTCCTGGGGAACGATAGCTGGACACTTACCTAAGGATGATTTCCCAGAACGATATCCTGGGGAACAATGCCTGGACACTTGCCTGAGGACTAAAAAACTGTATAAAAGACTGGAGCAACTACTGGCTTTTGGGAGAAGAAAAACGGAGAAGAAAACTGGAGAAGCAAAATGCAGCACCACACGCTGGAAACATCACGGGGCCAACACAACGGACCTTGGACTCTGTAAACCCTCTCTCCGTGCCCTAAGTTCCGGCTGCTGCAACTCATGGAGCTGAAGAAGCTGCCCAGAGGACCACATCCCTTCTACAGCCAAAGCCTCATCACCTTCCTCTACAGACCCGACATCTCCTGCAGCACCGTTTACCTTTCCTCCACAGACTCAAACTGTCTTGGGGGGTGGTGAGGGGTGTGGTAATATAATTCCTTTCCTTTTCTCTCTTCTCTCTCTATTTTCTCTCTATCCCCTTCTGATCTATCCACTTTATTTATGTCCATCCACTGTATTTATGTAATAAATAGTCTAGCTGTTGATATTTTGGCCTCGTTTGTGCCTCTAATTTCACAACACGGGAATATTCATTAAAAACCTGAATCTCTTTCCCTCTCAGGATCGAGACTCTAGACCTTTACACCGACCCACCGGGGCACCGAAGGAGTTAGAGTGGCTTAGGCGCTGCGACTCTGTCCAAGTTGAGTGGGAGCCCGGCCACGCCTGTGCGGCTGGCTGGGGGCAAGGATCGCCGGCTGCGCGATCTGCGTTTGTCCTTTGTGGAAGGGCCGTGCGGCGAGGGGGGCTGTGTGGCCCCGGGATCGGTTTGCCTTCTTCCCCGTAGCTTCGGAGGAAGATGAGCGTTTGGCCAGTTTAGAGACCTGCAGTTGGAGTGCGAGTTGAAAAGTGCTGATCTGAAATGACTGTTCAGGAACTTTGTTGCCCTTCTCTGGACACCTTCCAGCATCTCAACATCTTTCCTAAACTGAGGGGCCCAGAACTGGACACAGGACTCAAGGTGTGGCCTAACCAGTGCAGTGTACACGGCAGAACGACCTCCCTGCTCCTGCTGGCCACACTCTTCCTGATGCAGGCCAGGATGCCATTGGCCTTCTTGGCCACCTGGGCACACTGCTGGCTCATGTTCAGCTACTGTCAACCAGTACCCCCAGGTTCCTTTCTGCCTGGCTGCACTCCAGCCACTCTGCCCCCAGCCTGTAGCACTGCATGGGGTTGCTGTGGCCAATGTGCAGAACCTGGCACTTAGATGTGTTCAATCTCATGCCCTTGGACTCTGCCCATCTGTCCAGCCTGTCAAGGTCCCTCTGCAGAGCTCTCCTACCCTCTAACAGATCATCTCCTGCCCCCAGCTTGGTGTCATCTGCAAATTTACTGATGACTGACTCCATCCCCTTGTCCAGATCATCAATAAAGATATTGAACAGGACGGAGCTCAGCACTGATCCCTGGGCAACACCTCTAGTGCCTGGCTGCCAGTTGGATGTGGCACCATTCACCACCACTCTCTGGGCTCAGCCTCCAGCCAGTTCCTAACCCAGCTCAGAGTGCTGCTGTCCAAGCCAGGGGCTGATAGCTTGGCCAGGAGTTTGCTGTGGGGGACGGTGTCAAAGGCCTTGCTGAAGTCAGATGCAGGGTCCCGCATCTGGATCAAGGCAATCCCAGGCACAAATCCAGGCTGGGCAGGGACTGGCTGGAGAGCAGCCCTGAGGAGAGAGACTTGGGGGTGATGGTGGAGGAGAAGCTCACCAGGAGCTCTCAGTGTGCACTTGCAGCCTGGAAAGCCAATCAGGTCCTGGGCTGCATCAGGAGAAGTGTGGCCAGCAGGGCAAGGGAGGTGATTCTCCCCCTCTACTCAGCCCTGGTGAGACCCCAGCTGGAGTACTGCCTCCAGTTCTGGAGCCCCTATTCCAAGAGGGATCTGGAGGTGCTGGAAGGTGTCCAGAGAAGGGCCACGAGGATGAGCAGAGGGCTGGAGCACCTTTCCTATGAGGACCGACTGAAGGAGTTGGGGCTGTTCAGTCTGGAGAAGAGAAGGCTCCGAGGTGACCTCATTGTGGCCTTCCAGTATCTGAAGGGGGCTACAAGAAGGCTGGGGAGGGACTTGTCAGGCTATCAGGTATGATAGGACTAGGGGGAATGGAATGAAGCTGGAGGTGGGGAGATTCAGGCTGGACGTGAGGAGGAAGTTCTTCCCCATGAGAGTGGTTAAGCCCTGGAATGGGTTGTGCAGGGAGGTGGTTGAGGCCCTGTCCCTGGAGGTGTTTAAGCCCAGGCTGGATGAGGCTCTGGCCAGCCTGATCTAGTGTGGGGTGTCCCTGCCCATGGCAGGGGGCTTGGAACTAGATGATCCTTGTGGTCCCTTCCAACCCTGACTGAAACTATGAAGTCCAGGCAGACTACATCCACAGGCCTCCCCACATTCACCAGGCAGTCACCTGGGCATAGAAGGAGAGGTTGGTGAGGCAGGACCTGCCCTTCCTAAATCCATGCTGGCTGGGCCCGATTCCTTGGCCGTCCTGTAAGTGCTGTAATAAGTTACAAAACACTACAAACAGCACACTGGGTAAATGAAGATGCATTGTCTGAATAGTATTTTAACTCTGTTACATACTTCAGGGAGCTGACAGGTTGGTACGCATTTAGGTCTGGGATTCAAACCAGAATTTCAGGCTTGCCTGCAGCATTTGTGTTGCTCTCATTTGGGGATGTCAGTTGTAGATCTTGGTGCTGACAGCATCTTCAGATGTTGCTAGCAGTTGGGCACTAATTGTTTGCTTGGTTTTTTTTTTAAAAAAGGAAGACATTTGCTTGCCTCGTGGAGAGCTGCAGCTTGCTGCAGCCTGGAATGTCTGTGTGGATCCATGACGTGGATCCCCTCCTGCAGGACTGAGGTGGCTGTAGGTTGCAGCTGAGGTATGGGCTGTTACATGGAGGGCTGGTGAAACACTTGTCCCAGGAGGTAGTGTATCAGTGAGGGTGTCATGCATGCTGCAGCACTGGAGGGAGGTTGTAGACAGGTGGAGGTTGGTCTCTCCTCCCAGGCAGCCAGCACCAGAACAAGAGGACACAGTCTCAAACTGCGCCAGGGGAGGTTTAGGCTGGATGTTAGGAAGAAGCTCTACACAGAGAGAGTGATTGCCCATTGGAATGGGCTGCCCGTGGAGGAGGTGGAGTCACCATCATTGGAGGTGTTCAGGAGGAGACTTGATGGGGTGCTTGGTGCCATGGGTTAGTTGTTTAGGTGGGTTGGATTGGTTGATAGGTTGGACATGATGATCTTGAAGATCTCTTCCAACCTGGTCTGGTCTATTCTATTCTATTCTATGCTGGAACTGGATTTCATGTTTCATGATAAGGATCTGTGTAAATAAAAGCATCTTAATAAACGAGAGCATTTACTTATGAGAGTAAAGCTGTCATTTTTCCTTACAAGTGAAAGCACAAGCAGGCTCTAACTCCTCATGTGTTGGCTTCACAAACTTACTCAGATGTGCCCAGAGCCAGTTTCAGTTGGCCAACCCAGACCTAGCAGGCAAGCTGTGGTGCTAGAGGGCTTGACACTAGCTCATTGTCAGAATACTTATTGTCTCCGACAGGCTTTTACTGCTGCTTGCGGCTCTGGGCTAGGATGGTGCAGGAAATGGCCGGTGCAGACCTACTGTTCCTTCATTTTTGCTTTAGTTTTCCTGGGAACTTGGCAGCTATACCCTTGTGAATTATGTGTTTTATTTTATTTTTACATGATGCTAGCTAAGCATTTTACCTGCCTGGGAAAACAAAAGTAAAAGACTCCCAACTTTAAAACTAGAAAGTGGATGAAAGAATACTTTTTATTGTACATGAACAAAAAGTTTGACATATTTGCAGAAACTAAGGCAGAATCTTAGCTTTAGGTGTAATGGCATGGCATCAACAGAAAGGCCAAACAGTGTTTCTTGTCTTTTGTAATCTTAGTTTTGCTAAACCTGGCTATGCAAGATGGAGCTATGGAGAGCCTGACAGAGGCTGAGCTGTCAGGTGTTGTCACTTTGTGGTGAGCATTACTAAACAGAATACAGAATTAACCAGGTTGGAAAAGATCTTTGAGATCATCCAGTCCAACCTATCACCCAACACCATCTCATCAACTAAACCATGGCACCAAGTGCCTCACCCAGTCTCTTCTTAAACACCTCCAGAGATGGGGACTCCACCACCATTTTACTTCACACACACAAAAGTGCCTGGCCTTTAGCTGCATTATTTTTTCCTGAACCAAACTCTTGTTTCAGAACTCCTCTGAAGCTCCCTGGAAGAAATCTTTACAGATTCACAGATTGCATCAGCTTGGAAAGGATCCTCAAAGGTCATCTTGTCCAACCTCCCTGCAGTCAGCAGGGACACCTCCAGCTACAGCAGGCTGTGCAGGGCCGCATCAAATCTGATCTTGAATGCCTCCAGGGATGGGGCCTCAACCACATCCCCTGGCAACCTGTTCCAGCATTTTAGAATGGAATAGAATAGAAGTAACCAGCTTGGAAAAGACCTTTGAGATCATCCAGTCCAACCTATCACCCAACACCATCTAATCAACTAAACCATGGCACCAAGTGCCTCATCCAGTCTCTTCCTAAACACTTCCAGTGATGGTGACTCCAGCACCTCCCTGGGCAGCACATTCCAATGGCCAATCTTTCCTTCTGGGAAGAACTTCTTCCTAACATCCAGCCTAAACCTCCCCGGCACAGCTTGAGACAGTGTCCTCTTGTTCTGGTGCTGGTTGCCTGGGAGAAGAGACCAACCCCCACCTGGCTACAACCTCCTTTCATGTAGTTGTAGAGGGCAGTAAGGTCTCCCCTGAGCCTTCTCTTCTGCAGGCTAAGCAACCTCATCTCCTTCAGCCTCTCCTCACAGGGCTGTGCTCCAGACCCCTCCCCAGCTTTGTGCCCTTCTCTGGACACTTTCCAGCAACTCAACGTCTTTCCTAAAGAGACATGGCACTTCCACAACATTGAGCAAAAAATTGTTCTGAGAGCCTTGAGGCCTTAAGCAGGTATTGGTCCTTCATGCTTCTAAAATCTGCTCCACCTGCAGGGAAGTCTCCTCTTGATTTTCCTGCTTCTTTGGAAGCAGTTTTAATGTTCCTGCCGACTGAATCATGCCCCCTGAAACTGGTTGAATGCTCCTTGCCTCACAGCAATCTATTCTCTTTCACTTTGCCTCCCTCTCTCCCTACTCCATTTCTCTGTGTTCTCTGTTCACTATGTTCTTGCATACTCCTTAGTGCATACCTTTGTGCTGGTGTCAGTTTCCTCTCACTGCCGTAACTGCCTTCTCTGTAGGTCCCACTGAAGCTTTCAATGGGTAGCAGGCACAGCTGTATAGACACTGGGTTTATGATATGTAAGTCAACTTGAGAGGAAAGCTTATGTTAACACAGAGCACACCAGCCACTGCATTTAACTGTTTGGGTTCTGCACTTGAAATGCCATCGTACATCCTCCACCATTGTTCTCTGGCTGGAAAGGCACTGGGAAGTATTTGTTGTGCTTTTTTTCCTCCCCAGTGTAAATGCATCACAGGAAATTGGGCCCACATTTCTGATCCTGTCTCTTCTCTCCACCCCTCTCTGCAGCCTGTCATTAAGGCTCTTAAAGCTGAGTTAATTTTTTATTAGCTTGCAGCTCTTTGTGCATAAGACCAATCTACCACAGGTTCCTTGTGTGGGTGGATTCTTGCGTGTTTAAAGATCTGTTGTGCAGCCATTGGGTTTCATTTCATATGTTTTAGTATAAACTGAGATGTGGGGTTTGTTCTGTGAACAATGGCTCCAAGTAGAGCTCTTCAGAGTTTGCAGAGGTCTGAGACAGGATTGGAGGCCTGTGGAGGGCTTGGCACTAATAGCAAGCATCTGAAAGCAGAGCTGTTTCTAGCATACTGTTCTGTGTCGTTGGATAGAGCCAGAGGAGCTGCGCTAGGCCTGTGAGCTCTTGAGGTTGTGTTACTGGATGACTGTTTTGGTTCTTTCTTCTCTTGAGCAGGAAAATGCCCAAGAAAGGAGGGAAGCATGCTGACATGGGAAAAGCCGTGCAGGCGCAGTGTAAACGAGCAAAGGTGGAAGCAGCTTGTTCTCCGTCACTCATGAGTTTTGAGAGCCCAGATAGCCTCTTCAGAAGCTTGATCTCTCCCATTGAACCAGAGACCTTTTTCAGGGAATACTGGGAGCAAAAGCCACTGCTGGTTCAGAGAAATGATCCCTTGCTGGCTGCTTACTACCAGTCGCTGTTTCAGCTGTCGGATTTGAAGGAACTGTGCATCCAGGGTTTATACTATGGACGAGATATAAATATCTGCAGGTGTGTGAATGGGAAAAAGAAAGTTTTAAATAAAGAAGGCAAAGTGAATTACATGCAGCTGAAGAAGGATTTTGACCAGAAAAAGGCAACAATACAATTTCATCAACCTCAGAGATTTAAGGTTGGATCTTTTCATGACTATAATTAATGCATGCTTTATAATGCGGTATACATTGCTTGACTGATGCTAGGCACAGCTTCATCTCTAGCCTTAGTAAATCCAGGGGAAGTATCTGACATTGATGACCTGCTGAAATCTATCCATTAACTATATTCATTAAAACATGGTTTATTTCTGATGGTGCTGTCCATCAGAGCAAAAGCTGTTTAATGCTACAATATGAAGTATTTTACTGTTAAAATTGCTTTGTCACAAGAAATGCACAAAGTCGGTGATGATGCATGTGTCTGCTTAAGTGATCCCTTCTGCCTCGATGCTTCCTTGTGCAGCTGGAGGCTCTACCATTCTTCTCTATCGGAGGGCATGGTGTGAAACCATGGAGATGGAAAAAAACCCCATGAAACAATATTTCCAGCACACTCCACTGTTCTTGACAGTGGACTGTCTTTGAGTTGCACCATGAAAATGTAGCCCTCCTTTTAGCTGAGTGTCTCTATCTTGTTCTTTTGATGCCTCTTCTCCCTTCATGTATGGAGAATGAGATAGTGGTGTCTACACTGTTGAGTAAAGGACTCAGATACTGTAGGTCCTGCATTTAGGGAGTCCTAGAATGCACTGAATTTGAAGGGACCTCTAGAGATCCTCTAGTCCAACCCCTCTGCAGTAAGCTTGGACATCTCCAACTACATCAGGTTGCTTGGAGTTTTCTGTCCCATGGTGTCAACACATTTTGGTTGTGAAGTGACCCATAAGGCCTGAAATGCACAGCTCACTCCCAAGTACAGAGTTCCTGGCTGATTTCAGTATTGAGTGTAGCTGTAATGGCCAGTAGCAGTGTGATCTGCAGGTGAAATGGAAATGCTGTGCTGAAATCTAGAGTTTGGGCTGAGCCTAAATAAATTCTGGTTGAAGTTGCACTTGCACAGGTCTGGTGGTTGGCATCATCTGATACCATTTGGTGCACCAGATGTGGATGCATGAAGTTTGTTCTCCAATATGCCCAAGCAATTGGAGTCAGTGCAATAAGGTCTCTGAAACTGTGTGTACTCTGATGCTAGGGCATATAATGCAAGTCCTGCATGTGGTTATTGTTTTAAGGTGTTGTGTCTGTGGGATGGTGGGTGGCCTATTTTCATCTATCTAGCTGTGTTTATCTGGGTTTGCAACCTAAAAATGGTGTAGGGAGGAGAACGAACACCAATGCCTTCCTAGGGCAGCAGACTTCTTGGCTTGGTTGATTACCTTCATGGCAGATCTGTTTTGGGTCTGTGGTGCTTGTCTTCAGGAGAAAAACTCATACAGAGCATCTGAACCTCTCAAGTGATGGTGAGGGTTGTGGGCTGGGTGGCAGTCTGGCTTGGCTGAGCTCCTCAGTAATAACAGCATCATTTCTTTTTAAAGGAGGAGCTGTGGAAGATTCAGGAGAAGCTGGAATGCTACTTTGGGTCTCTGGTTGGGTCCAATGTTTACATTACTCCCCAGGGGTCACAGGGCCTTCCCCCTCACTATGATGATGTTGAGGTAGGATTGCACAACCTTGTCTGTGAAACTGTGTGTGTGGGCTAGTGGTGATGAATAGCTGCGAGTGCTCTGCTTTCCCCCTCTCTCATTAATTAACTTACTCTAGAAAAATGTGGGGGTTTTCCCCACTGAAAACTTGTTTGCAAATGTTTCTTTGTAGTTGTTTTTCTTCTGTAATTTTTACTGACAAGGTGTGAGTGAGTTCCCAGCTGTGGAAACTTTCTAGCACCTTTTATTCATTTTCACTTCATTCAGACCCCAAAAATGTAGAAGTCATTTTTCCTTCACTGAGTACTTGCTCTTCAGTTGGACAGTGAAAACAGACTGGTTGTTCTGCTTCCCATCTGTTGGTCTTACTGTTTGTAAGAAGCAACTGTTATAAGTCCTGTAGTCCAGATGGATTTTAAAATAGCTTCTAAAAGAAACACTCAAATAGACTAACTGCATTGAAGGGAAAAAAAGGCTGTCCCACTTAAACCAGACCAAGAGAACTCAACCCCTCACATGTGTTTTTCTGCTTTTTATTATTTTCATTTCCATTAAATAAATCTGAGTTTCCTATTCCCTACAGCCCTACAGCCTGCATGGTCTGTGTGTGTTGTCAGCCCTCACAGTGTCCCCTACATGTTTCTGAGGCTGTTTGTGGGTAAACGGTGATAAGACCTTTCCCACCTGACATTTTGAGTGAGTTTGTGGCAGAGTAGAGTAGAGTAGAGTAGAGTAGAGTAGAGTAGAGTAGAGTAGAGTAGAGTAGAGTAGAGTAGAGTAGAGTAGAGTAGAGTTAACCAGGTTGGAAGAGACCTTTGAGATCATCAAGTCCAACCTGTCATCCAACACCATCTGATCAACTAAATCATGGCACCAAGTGCCTCATCCAGGCTCTTCCTAAACACCTCCAGTGATGGTGTTACTTTTGAGCTTGTTCTCTAGCACTGAAGTGACTGGAGAGAAAGAAGGATTTCCAATGTCTACCTTCAGATAAAATAAATTGCACTTCACAGCTCTTCTCTTTGCTGCCTCTAGGTTGAGCTTTTATAATGTGAATTTCTGCATTGTAGACATCTAAAAAGTAACTTGAGAGGAATCCTGTTTGCCATGCAGTGGAGTAGCTGGGAGCAGGGAAGGTGAAATTTGTTTCTTCTGTTGTTGTAAAAGCAACCAAGGTTGCTACTGTTTGCTTTCTGTCCCTGATTTCTGGCATGGTTCCACAGGCCAAGAAAGAAGGTGACTTCATTTCTGATCAGGTGGATGAATGAGGTGCGGCAAAGGTTCCTTATGCTTTTGGATTTGTGGCCTTTTGCAGGTGTTTGTTCTTCAGCTAGAAGGAGAGAAGCATTGGCGACTCTATAAACCAACGGTGCATTTAGCTCGGGAGTACAGTGTGGAACCAGAACACAGGATTGGGAGTCCTACACATGAACTCATATTAAAGGTATTACAATTGAGTTGCTTTTTGTGGTCTGGGGTATGGTTGCCAGAAAAGCAGTCATGTTTAAAATGGTCCACTTCTTGAAGACAAGTGTTTTGAATGACTGTGGTTATTAAACTGAGGGGAGCATTGGTGCACAAAACACTGTGAGCATGGGAAGTTTGGGTCCTAGTTGTCTAACCTGTCCTCTCTCAAAGGTATCCTGTTTTAGAAATCAGCCATTTCTGGAAACTCTCCAATATTCTCCAAGTTGGACACCCTGACTCGTGTCTGTGGAGTTAGAATCATAGAATGCTAAGGGTTGGAAGGGATGTCTGGAGGTCATCTAGTCCAACCCCCCTGCCAAAGCAGGATCACCTAGGGCAGACCACACAGGAACATGTCCAGATTGGTCTTGAAAGTCTGCAGAGAAGGAGACTGCACAACCTCTCTGGGCAGCCTGTTCCAGTGCTTTGGCACCCTTGCTGGAAACAAGTTACTCCTGATGTTGAGGTGGAACTTCTGTGATCTAGTTTGTACCTGTTGCCCCTTGCCCTATCACTGGGCACCACTGAAAAGAGACTGGCACCTTCTTCTTGACACCCACCTTTCAGATACTTGTAAGCATCCCCTCTCAGCCTTCTCTTCTCCAGACTAAACAGCTCCAGGTCTCTAAGCCTTTCCTTAGGAGACAGATGTTCCAGTCCCTTAATCATCCTTGTAGCCCTCTTGGACTCTGTAGCATTTTACTGTTCCCCTTGACTGGGGGAGCCCAGTGCTGGATACCATATGGGGTCTCACTAGGGCAGAGTAGAGAAGGAGGAGAACTTCCCTCAACCTCCTGGCCGCACTCTTAATGCACCCCAGGACTCCATGGCCTTGTTGGCCACAAATGCACATTGCTGTCCCATGGAGTCATGTGCAGGGAAACTGGTTGGTTTATATAGGGTTATGAAACGTTTTATGCTTTTACCTGCTGTCCATAATCAGGGAAGCTAATCCTTCTAAGCACTAAGACTTAATTGCATTACTGAAGGTTGTCCCTGTGCTGGTGAATTGGATTTAAATATTTATCCTTGGCTGATAAACAAAAGCATGAACTAAACCCTATATTAATTTGCTGTATCAGTTGCTTTTTCTTTACTCAAACCTGAAAATCAAGTCTTTGCCTGGGTTCTTTCTGTCCTTTTGTTTGTTTGCTTGTTTTGTTTTATTTGAAATAAAAAGAACATTTCAGGAAGATTAATGAGTGCAGCCCCTTTGACAGCAGGGCCTCTGCTGCTTGTCTTGTTCTCTTCTCCATGCCTCTGCTTTCAAAGCATGTTATTTATCCAACAGGCAGCGCTGTGCCGTGTTGGAAGCCTCATTAATTTCCCTGCCTTGTGGCCTGTCCCAGGGCCTCTCTCTGCAAGGTCTCTGCTCTTCCCAGCGTTCAGACCTGCCTTTGTCTGTAGGTAGCTTAGGAATGCTGTGACACACTGGGTATGACACTGACACCGCCAGCTGTGTCGTGTGAGAGAAGGTTGTGCTCAGCAGCCTGGGGGGTGTGTGATACACAGTCTAGTAAAACACAGTTCCCTTTTTAATTTCTGGAACACTTTGGGCTGGACTTCAGTGCCTTTGTTTTATATTGAATAGGGATACATTGAAGTTTCCCTCCAGCCTTAAGTTTTGCCAGACCAACTCAGAAGCAAATGGATCTGTATTTACAAGCACAATCTGCACTCTACAATGGAATGCAATGAATGTGTACAAAACATACTGGAGTTACAATATCATACAGGTATTTACAATTAGCAAACATAGTATCACAGTATCAGTCAGGGTTGGAAGGGATCACAAGGATCATCTAGTTCCAACCCCCCTGCCATGGGCAGGGACACCTCACACTAGATCAGCCTGGCCAGAGCCTCATCCAGCCTGGGCTTAAACACCTCCAGGGATGGGGCCTCAACCACCTCCCTGGACAACCCATTCCAGGGCTTCACCACTCTCATGGTGAAGAACTTCCTCCTCATGTCCAGCCTGAATCTCCCCACCTCCAGCTTCATTCCATTCCCCCTAGTCCTATCACTACCTGAGAGCCTGAGAAGTCCCTCCCCAGCCTTCTTGTAGCCCCCTTCAGATACTGGAAGGCCACAATGAGGTCACCTCAGAGCCTTCTCTTCTCCAGACTGAACAGCCCCAACTCCTTCAGTCTGTCCTCATAGGAGAGGTGCTCCAGCCCTCTGATCATCCTCGTGGCCCTGCTCTGGACACCTTCCAGCACCTCCAGATCCCTCTTGTCATAGGGGCTCCAGAACTGGAGGCAGTACTCCAGGTGGGGTCTCACCAGGGCTGAGTAGAGGGGGAGAATCACCTCCCTTAACATGCTTTGAAACTCCCCCTGGTCAGAGACCAGGGAAGCCATTCCACTGCCCCCCTCCACCTCCCTGTCCTGAGAGAGAAGCAGCAGGTTAGACTCAGGCAAGGCCAGGCAAAGCACGCAGGTTAGAGTGAAGCAAGACCAGCTGAGATCAGAAGAGAAAAGGGAAGAATTGCTATGGTACAGCTCCTCTTATTCCAGATATTTACCCAATAAATTTGTTTAGAATAATCTCTTGTTGTCCTTTTCACACCCAAGAGTGATTTGTTTATATTTTTCTGCTTTTCTGCTCAAAATCTGTGGCTACATTTTAAAGGCATAGCCCAAACCCACCACACTTCCATAAGCCATTGCACTGCGATTAGCGGAGTGAAAATACTGAGCTCTGAAGGATTTAGAAATGGACTGCTTTAAAATGTCTTCTGTTTGATGAGCTTCACTTCTCGTGGCCCATTTCTTTGGGTGTCCACTGTCAGATTTGGGTTATCTGTGTGGGGCTGTCTCTGACAGGGACACTGGCAGGTGATTACCTCTGTTTCCGCCCTTAACATGTTTCTAGAGTATTTCCTTTACTCTTTTTTGCATTTCTGTCTGCAGTCTGCCATCCTCAGGCAGATTAGACAAATTGACCAGGTCGTGACTATGTCAGTGGTGTTCTCCCTTCCCACCAAAAGCTGCTAGCTGACTGACAGTCAAGGCATACAGTTTTGTGTGTAAGGTCCCAAGCTGCAGAGTGTTTTTGTGACACTGCAACAGGCTGTGGCTGGTTTGCACCTGATGTCAAGCACAGAGCTTACTTGGTAGGTGGCTATCTAACCTTCATGTGTGATTTTCCATTTAATTTGCTGGTGTGTCTCCCTTGTCTGCCTGTCATCCCTCCAGTTCAGAAGACAGCAGAGTGATCATATCCCTCTCGTCTCTTGTCAGATGCTCTGTCCTGCCCCTATATGGCTGTTGTCCCCCGGAGTCTGATCGTTTTACCTGCAAAGTGTTGTGTTTGCTGCCTCATGTGTGTGGTGTTGATGAGAGCAGTGAGCAGATCAGATGAATGAGAGTTGTATCTCACAGGGAACACTGCTTTCACAAATCATGATCCCAGCTTCTTAGTAGTGGGCATGAAATAACTTGCAGACTTGTTTGTCATCACTCTGGTAGGTGTTCAGGGCTCTTATCCTTCCCCTATGTAGCTCTTCCTTCAGTTTGTTTTCTTGCTGGGAATGTGAAGTGCAATAAATGAAGAGAAATCACAATACTTTTGGTGTAGATGTAGGTGTGCCTACACTGGTAAGGAAGGCAGTTTGGTAATGGCAGAGAGAGGCCTGCTGCAGAACTAGTAAGTTGTATGTAGCTGATTTATAAACAGCTGCTAAATGCATGAAGAGACTTGATCTTGTCAAGCCCTGTGAAGCCTCATAATCTAGAAAGACCTTTCAATATGGTGAAAAAGTGAGCCCTGTTTATTTCAAATATACTTGTGTGAAGTGTGGTTTGCTAGGCCTGTAGTAGGTGATGTGACCCAGTATAAGGAACAGTAAAATTAAAATGGAATCAAGTTGCATCACTGTTACCTTCATGAATTTTCTCTTTGACTGTGCTATCCAACTATAGAGATGTTTGTAGGAGAAGCCATAAATAAACTGGCTTTTCCTTCTTGGGTGCATTTCATGTGCTTTGCACTTCTCTTTTATCTTGACTTTCCTAATGTAAGTTTTTATCAGTGTGGAGATTTAATTTAGGTAGGGGAGAAGAAAGATTGGTGCCACATCCAGCTGGCAGCCAGGCACTAGTGGTGTGCCCCAGGGATCAGTGCTGGGCCCCATGCTCTTTAACATCTTTATTGATGATCTGGATGAGGGCATTGAGTCCATCATCAGTAAATTTGCAGATGACACCAAGCTGGGGGCAGGAGCTGATCTGCTGGAGGGACCTCGACAGGCTGGACAGATGGGCAGAGGCCAAGGGCAGGAGATTGAACACATCCAAGTGCCAGGTGCTGCACATTGGCCACAGCAACCCCAGGCAGTGCTACAGGCTGGGGTCAGAGTGGCTGGAGAGTGGCCAGGCAGAGAGGGACCTGGGGGTACTGGTTGATGGGAGGCTGAACATGAGCCTGCAGTGTGCCCAGGCAGCCAAGAGGGCCAATGGCATCCTGGCCTGCATCAGGAGCAGTGCGGCCAGCAGGAGCAGGGAGGTCATTCTGCCCCTGTACACTGCACTGGTTAGGCCGCACCTTGAGTACTGTGTCCAGTTCTGGGCCCCTCAGTTTAGGAAGGAGGTTGACTTGCTGGAAGGTGTCCAGAGAAGGGCAACAAAGCTGGGGAGGGGTTTGGAACACAAGCCCTATGAGGAGAGGCTGAGGGAGCTGGGGCTGCTTAGCCTGCAGAGGAGGAGACTCAGGGGTGACCTTATTGCTCTCTACAACTACCTGAAGGGAGGTTGTAGCCAGGCAGAGGTTGGTCTCTTCTCCCAGGCAACCAGCACCAGAACAAGAGGACACAGTCTCAGGCTGCGCGAGGGGAGGTTTAGGCTGGATGTTAGGAGGAAGTTCTATACAGAGAGAGTGATTGCCCACTGGAATGGGCTGCCCAGGGAGGTGGTGGAGTCACCATCATTGGAGGTGTTCAGGAGGAGACTTGCTGGGGTGCTTGGTGCCATGGTTTAGTTGTTTAGGTGGGTTGGATTGGTTGATAGGTTGGCCGCGATGATCTTGAAGGTCTCTTCCAACCTGGTGTATTGTATTGTATTAAGATAGGACAGAGGTGGCATTTATTGTTAAAGTATTTTAACTGAAAATGTCAATCAGTACTGTGCAGATTATTGTCCTTATGGAATGTTTGTCTTTTCTGGTGGAATACTGGGCTTTTCTTTTGGTGTGATCTCACCAAATTCACTGTTCCTCTGCCAGCCCCTGGTGTTGTCAGCAGGTCCATCTCAGCTGCTTCTTTGTCCCCTTTATGCAGCTGGGTTGGGGTGAACATGTTCTCCACTAGTGAAAGCTTGCTTTGTTTGTTCAGACAGGTGTACAGTAAATACTGACAGAAAGTTGGAAAGTGCAAGGTATCCAGCTCCTGACTCAGAGTACTTGATGTTATTCAAATGATGGAGGATCTCACTATGTTGTGATTTTCAGAGACACGTTTTCAGTCTGTCTGCCCAGAGAGTATTTTTCTGTTTTGACTGCAATGAGGTGTGACCAGGTGCCCTAAATACATAAATTCTCTTTAATTTTCTTGCAGCCAGGTGACTTACTGTACTTCCCAAGAGGGACTATTCACCAAGCTGACACGCCACTTGGGATATCCCATTCTACACATGTGACCATCAGTACCTACCAAAACAAGTAATAATTCCTTACCTTCTCCCCTTGTTTTCTTTTTTTGTTGCTATGTTTGGTAAGTTTGCAGATGACACCAAGCTGGGAGCAGGAGTTGATCTGTTAGAGGGAAGAGGGGCTCTGCAGAGGGACCTTGACAGGCTGGACAGATGGGCAGAGTCCAACAGGATGGCATTTAACAAGTCCAAGTGCTACACATTGGCCACAACAACCCCAGGCAATGCTACAGGCTGGGGTCAGAGTGGCTGGAGAGCAGCCAGGCAGAGAGGGACCTGGGGGTACTGGTTGAGAGTAGGCTGAACAGGAGCCAGCAGTGTGCCCGGGTGGCCAAGAAGGCCAATGGCATCCTGGCCTGCATCAGGAATAGTGTGGCCAGCAGGAGCAGGGAGGTCATTCTGCTCTGTGCTCAGCACTGGTTAGGTCACACCTTGAGTCCTGTGTCCACATTTGGGCCACTCAGTTGAAGAAGGACATTGAGACTCTTGAATGTGTGCAGAGAAGGGCAACAAGGCTGGGGAGGGGTCTGGAGCACAGCCCTGTGAGGAGAGGCTGAGGGAGCTGGGGTTGCTTAGCCTGGAGAAGAGGAGGCTCAGGGGAGACCTTCTTGCTCTCTACAACTACCTGAAAGGAGGTTGTAGCCAGGTGGGGGTTGGTCTTTTCTTGATGCTCTCTGAGCTCTTTTCCAACCTCACTGTTTCTATGGTGTCTGCTGTACAGACCTGAAACCTGTATTTCAAAGAAGTGATGTCCTGTTTCTTAAAACCACCACCTTGTAATGAGCTCTGTTTGGCTCTTTCCTGTGTTCTGTTTAGCCCTTGTGTGACTTGATTTTGTTTCTGCAACACAGGGATAGGGCATGTCACCTTCCCCTGAGAGATGTGGTGACATGGAGTGTGTGTAAGCACTCCACAAGGCTTAGTGTTGACTCTTCAGTGCTGGGTCGGTGGTTGGTCTGGATGACCTTTGAGGTTTCTTCCCACCAGAGGTATTCTGTGATTGATTATCTCTGTGCCCTGCTGTTAGTAATGTAATGTGAGATAGTGTGCAGGTAACAGTAATTGAGATTTTGGGGCTTGGGGGAAGTAGGAGAGTGAGACCCTTGTGGTTTGAAGCAGCCTGTTTACCAGGTTTTCATGCAGCAGGCTTGACTGCTTTTTAAGGGCTTTGTTATATTATTTACTAGCTGTAGACTTTACTGTGGGAGATAATGCTACAGCTGCAAACTCCAGAGCTGTGTTTCCAAAATCTCTCACCAGTGGCTGAAGGGGAAAAAAAAAGGTTCAGACAGGGAAAAAAAGAGTTTGGAAGCACTGACTGCTGCTGCAAAAAATGATTCCATTGGTTTTCCAGGAGGGAATATGGCAGTTTAACTGCTTGGGCAAATTTCAGAGTGACCAGCAGTGAGTGCCCTTCAAAGGGATGTCCTGCTTCTCCTCTCTTGCCCTGCCTTTTTTGCTCCACCACTTCCCTGTGTTGAAGTGGTGCTTCTCATCCCTGGTTCAGTGAATTGTAGAAGTGGGTGTTTGGCATGTTGATGGAGGCTTGACTGGAGTGATGTTTTACTGAGTAGGAGTTCTGAGAGTGGTGGTGAATGGTGCCACATCCAGCTGGCAGCCCAGTCACTAGTGGTGTCCCCCAGGGATCAGTGCTGGGCCCCATCCTGTTCAATATCTTTATTGATGATCTGGATGAGGGGATCGAGTCCATCATCAGTAAATTTGCACATGGGGGCAGGAGTTGATCTGTTAGAGGGTAGGAGAGCTCTGCAGAGGGACCTTGACAGGCTGGACAGATGGGCAGAGTCCAACAGGATGGCATTCAACAAGTCCAAGTGCTGGGTGCTGCACTTTGCCCACAACAACCCCAGGCAGTGCTACAGGCTGCGGTCAGAGTGGCTGGAGAGTAGCCAGGCAGAGAGGGACCTGGGGGTAGTGGTTGATAGTAGGCTGAACATGAGCCAGCAGTGTGCCCAGGTGGCCAAGAAGGCCAATGGCATCCTGGCCTGCATCAGGAACAGTGTGGCCAGCAGGAGCAGGGAGGTCATTCTGCCCCTGTACACTGCACTGGTTAGGCCACACCTTGAGTCCTGTGTCCAGTTCTGGGCCCCTCAGTTTAGGAAAGATGTTGAGTTCTGGAGTGTGTCCAGAGAAGGGCAACAAAGCTGGGGAGGGGTTTGGAACACAAGCCCTATGAGGAGAGGCTGAGGGAGCTGGGGTTGCTTAGCCTGCAGAAGAGGAGACTCAGGGGAGACTTAATTGCTGCCTACAACTCCCTGAAGGGAGGTTGTAACCAGGTGGGGGTTGGTCTCTTCTCCCAGGCAACCAAACAACAGAACAAGAGGACACAGTTTCTAGCTGTGCCAGGGGAGGTTTAGGCTGGAGGTTAGGAAGAAGTTCTATACAGAGAGAGTGATTGCCCATTGCAATGTGCTGCCCAGGGAGGTGGTGGAGTCACCATCACTGGAAGTGTTTAAGAAGAGCCTGGATGAGGCACTTAGTGCTATGGTTTAGTTGATTAGATGGTGCTGGGTGATAGGTTGGACTGGATGGTCTTGCAGGATGTTTCCAATCTGGTTAATTGTATTCTATTCAGCTAGAACCTTGTATTCTCCTGACTTCACCGAACAGGATTTGTCCTGCTTGATCCATAAAGAGTTTTTGGTCAAGTGGTGCTGGGGAGTCAAGAATTCAGTTCCTTGTAACAAGGTTGCTGGAGATCTGACAGGCTTGTGTAGAGTCAGTGTAGCTTCTCTGTGACAGCATAAACCAAGCACCAGTACACTGTATTACATGAGTAGAACAGAATGATTCTATGATTCTATGAATAGAATTTACCAGGTTGGAAAAGATCATTGAGTCCAACCTATCACCCAACACCATCTAATCAACTAAACCATGGCACCAAGCACCCCATCCAGTCTCTTCCTAAACACCTCCAGTGATGGTGACTCCACCACCTCCCTGGGCAGCCCATTCCAATGGTGGTAAGTCGTGGTGCTGTAGGGAACCATGTTCCTTGTGTCAGAATGAAGAACAGGGAAAAGGAAAAGTTTGAAAAGTGCTGTTCTTCTAAGGACAAAAAGTGGAGTCATCATCCCTGAAGGTGGTTGTTAATGAAGTGTAAAGAGGTGGAGGCCATCAAGGCCAGGTTGGATTGGGCTTTGAGCAACCTGATCTGGTGGAAGATGTCCCTGCCCATGGCAGGCAGTTTGGAACTAGATAATCTTTAAGGTCCCTTCCAACTCAAACCATTCTATGGTTGTATGACATGAAGTGATCTTGTTTCTGGGGTCACCATTAAATTTGTAGCAAAGCTAAAAACTGATACTCTGTTGGATTCTGTAACCCTGGGTACATTTCCTCCTTCAATACAAGTGTCTCAAAAGCATGCTAAATTACACAGCCCTCTCCCCTTCATTGTGTGCAGTGGGGCTCTATGTACCTGCAGTTGGATGATAACGTCCCCAGTGGGAATTTTTCATCACTGAGGTCAGCTTTAAGATGATAAATGGCAAGGACCTGAAGCAGAGCAAACTGGATGCTTCTCAAGTCAGTTACTTCTTCTGTAGGTGTGCAGCTGAGAGTGAGCTGCTGGAGGATACTACAGGGTGGTAATGGAAGGGCCAGAGGCATAAAGATGTGGAAATGAAGCACTGTGTTTCCAGCTCTTGACATCAGTTAAGATGTGTTTCGTTTCAGTGTGACTATTTTAATAAGAGGGTTTTTTTCACTTCCTGTCCCTCAGCTCTTGGGGAGATTTCTTGCTGGATGCAATTCCTGGCCTCGTGTTTGAGACAGCAAAAGAAGACGTGGCGCTGCGCACAAGCATACCAAGGCAGCTGCTGATGGTAAGTAGATGGGACTGTGGGAGTAACAGTGCATAGCACTGAGAGGCAAGCCTGTGTCCTCTTGTTCTGCTCTGAAGGTTCAGTGCAATGGCACTGTCTTGTCCAGCAGCACAAACACTGCCTTGGAAGTCTTCAGGATGACTGTTCAGAGGTTTGTTCCATCTGAAGCATTGCTTAGTTCACCGCACTGCCTTTCTTTCCTATCACAGTGTCCTTGTATGGCTGATTTCATTCTATAAGTACTGGTGTTGGCTTTGGAGCTGTCAGGCAGGCACAGTTCCTGTCAGGCCACACTTTTGAATCTTTAACAGTTAGCAAAGGTGTAAATTGTTCCGTGACCTTTTCCTGGTAGTGGAGTTGTGCTGCTGATTAGCTCATTGGCACGCAGCAGGAAGGAGGGAAGGAGCCTCTCTTTCAACTACGCTTGCAAGTCCTTTCATGTTGCAGGTAGTCCCAGAGTGGGGGGAAGTGAGCACTGGCTTTGGTATGTGAACATCTCATGAAGAGTATGTAAAAGAAACCCAGTTTGTTCTTTTGAGAGTAAATGTTGCCCTTTGCCCTTGTTGTCTGTCTGAATGTGTCAAGAGAAGCGCAACGAGGCTGGGGAGGGATCTGGAGCACAGCCCTGTGAGGAGAGGCTGAGGGAGCTGGGGTTGCTTAGCCTGCAGAAGAGGAGGCTCAGGGGAGACCTCATTGCTGTCTACAACTACCTGAAGGGAGGTTGTAGCCAGGTGGGGGTTGGTCTCTTCTCCCAGGCAACCAGCACCACAACAGGAGGACACAATCTCAAGCTGTGCCAGGGGAGGTTTAGGCTGGAGGTGAGGAGAAAGTTCTTTCCAGAGAGAGTAATTGGCCATTGGAATGTGCTGCCCAGGGAGGTGGTGGAGTCACCATCCCTGGAGGTGTTCAGGAGGGGATTGGATGTGGCACTTGAAGCCATGGTTTAGTTAGTCCTGAGGTGTTGGGTGACAGGTTGGACTTGATGATCTCTGAAGTCTCTTCCAACCTTACTGATTCTATGATTCTAGAAGAGGAGTGTCCTGATTTTCACTGCATTACTGCACCTCTTTAGGCTAGTATGTTTAGCCTGAATTCATGTGAGAGCAGCTCTGTGAATATTTAGCAGGTGGATGTAGGTGACTCGAGAGAGAAACTGAGCAGCCTTCTGCGAAGGCTTGCAGACCGGCTGGAGAGCACCAGAGACCTGAGATCTTCGGACATGAAGAAGGACTTCATTATGAACCGCTTGCCACCTTGCTTGGGACCTGACTCGGATCATTTGACTCCAGGTAGAGTTTGGAAACTACCAAACTGGCTGATGTGATGGCAGAGCTGTTGCTTGGTCTGCCTCTTATGACTGTGGTATATATATGGTAGGCTGTGGTATGGTAGGTAGTGTCACCCTCATGATGTGCTTAGGCTGTGTGCATTGGCACACCTTTTGGTTAATTCCCTGTGTCTAGCAGAGGGGATGGTGTCTCTTAAGAGTCTCTTACATGGAAATTGGCAGCTTACTGAGTGCTGTGCACTGAGAATATTTGGCAGAATTTGCCCTTATGGTTTAGCTTGCTATTACAGCTAGTTGTAGACTGTGGAAGTTTGCAGATGACAGCAAGCTGGGGGCAGGAGTTGATCTGTTAAAGGGTAGGAGAGCTCTGCAGAGGGACCTTGACAGGCTGGACAGATGGGCAGAGTCCAACAGGATGGCATTCAACAAGTCCAAGTGCTGGGTGCTGCACTTTGGCCACAACAACCCCAGGCAGTGCTACAGGCTGGGGTCAGAGTGGCTGGAGAGCAGCCAGGCAGAAAGGGACCTGGGGGTAGTGGTTCATAGTAGGCTGAGCATGAGCCAGCAGTGTGCCCAGGTAGCTAAGAAGGCCAATGGCATCCTGGCCTGCATTAGGAACAGTGTGGCCAGCAGGAGCAGGGAGGTCATTGTGCCCTGTGCTCAGCACTGGTTAGGGCACACCTTGAGTCCTGTGTCCAGTTCTGGGCCCCTCAGTTTAGGAAAGATGTTGAGTTGCTGGAAGGTGTCCAGAGAAGGGCAACAAAGCTGGGGAAGGGTCTGGAGCACAGCCCTGTGAGGAGAGGCTGAGGGAGCTGGGGTTGCTTAGCCTGCAGAAGAGGAGGCTCAGGGGAGACCTTCTTGCTGTCTACAACTCCCTGAAGGGAGGTTGTAGCCAGGTGGGGGTTGGTCTCTTTTCCCAGGCTCCCAGCACCAGAACAAGAGGACACAGTCTCAAGCTGTGCCAGGGGAGGTTTAGGCTGGAGGTGAGGAGAAAGTTCCTCGCAGAAAGAGTAATTGGCCATTGGAATGTGCTGCCCAGGGAGGTGGTGGAGTCCCCATCCCTGGATGTGGCACTTGGAGCCATGGTTTAGTTAGTCATGAAGTGTTGGGTGAAAGGTTGGACTTGATGATCTCTGAGGTCTCTGAGGTCTTTTCCAACCTTGTTAATTCTGTTCTATGATAGAATTATAAAGTATCTTGTTTCCTCCCACCCCACCCCTTCAAGTTTCAGAACGTGATCAAATGCTGGTTAACAAAAACTAGCCACCAGAAAGTGGGTCGTGCACAGGGGGCTGAACGTGCACTCTTCAGCTGCTTTCCTTCCTTTCTAATGGAGAATTTTATTCTTTTCTTAGGTGGAAAGCTGCCAAAAATAGATAGCAAAATCAGGCTGCAGTTTAGAGACCATGCCATTATTACAGTGGAGCCAGATCAAGAGAATTCTGTAAGTATGAATTCTGGTACGCTTGGGGTGGGAGTGGGAAGTGTGTGGTGTGTGAGTACTGTGAGTGCTGTGAGTACTCTTGTACTGCTCTGAAAGGATCAACCAGTCTTACTTAGTGAGATCTGCAATCCATTAGGGGTTGACAGGAGATCATGGGGCTGCTGTCGAGCAGTAGTGTGGCACATTGGTTCCTTCTGGAGAGCTACAGAACTCAGTTTATGTGATTCTGCATGGTGGTTTGATGGCTTCATCTGTGGTTAGATGGCTAGATCGCTATGGCTGCTGAATGGCCTTTGTAGCTCTTGATCATGGAATTTTTTATTCTTTGAATAGAATAGAATAGAATTAACCAGGTTGGAAAAGACCTTTGAGATCATCCAGTCCAACCTATCACCCAACACCATCTAACCAACTCAACCATGGCACCAAGTGCCTCATCCAGGCTCTTCTTAAACACCTCAAGTGATGGTGACTCCACCACCTCCCTGGGCAGCACATTCAATGGCCAATCTCTCTGGGAAGAACTTCCTAACATCCAGCCTGAACCTCCTCTAGCACAGCTTGAGACTGTGTCCTCTTGTTCTAGTGCTTGTAGCCCCCACCTGGCTACACCCTCCCTTCAGGTAGTTGTAGGCAGCAATTAGGTTTCCCCTGAGCCTCCTCTTCTGCAGGCTAAGCACCCCAGCTCCCTCAGCCTCCACATTATAAAATGACATTCCCCCAAGAGGGGGAAGTCTGTTGGTTGCAGCTTGCTGCTTGGTGTGGTTGCATTTCGTCTGCATATTGGATTTAGTTTTCATACCTAAGCAGGTGCCAGTGGTGCTGCTCAGTTGTTCTACAAAAGAGATGCTGGCATCTTGGGTTATGTTGTGTTCAGACTACTGCTTATCTCTGGAGGTTTATTAGTATCACTCTGTAGAAGTGCTTTTTCTTGGCGTAATTAAAAAACAGTTAAAAATGGCACAACTTAAGGCCATTTCCTCTCATCCTATCACTTGCTGCCTGGGAGAAGAGGCCAGCCCCTACTTTGCTAGAACCTCCTTTGAGGTAGTTGTAGAGAGCCAGGAGGTCTCCCCTCAACCTCCTCCTCTTCTCCAGGCTGAACAACCCCAGGTCCCTCAGCTGCTCTACACAGGACTCTTATCAAGAGCTCTCACCAGCCTTGTTGCCCTTTTCTGAACATACTCCAGCACCTCAATGTCCTTCTTGTAGTGAGGGGCCCAAAACTGGATAGAGTACCTGAGGTGCAGCCTCACCGGTGGCAAGTGCAGGGGTGCAATCACTTCCCTGGTCCTGCTGGCCACGCTATTCCTGATACAGGCCAGGATCTGTTTGCCTTCTCGGCCACTTGAGCACACTGCTGGCTTGTATTCAGTTGTCTGTCAACTCTCCAAGTGACTTTCAAGCCACTCTTCCCCAGGCCTATAGGGCTTCATGGGGCTTTTGTGACCAAAGTGCAGGATCCAGGAAGGATGCTGTGGAGAACCATGTCAAAGTCCTGCTCCACATATCCACAGCCTTTCCCTCATCCACTGAGAGGTCACCTTGTTATAGATCAGGTTCATCAGGCAGGACCTGATTTTCGTAAACCCATGCTGACTGGGCCTGGTCCCCCTGGTTGCTGTGGATGTGCTGCACGATGCCTCTTGAGAGGCTCTGCTCCGTGAGCCTCCCCAGCACCGAGGTCAGCCTGGCAGCTCTGTAGTTTCCAGGTCCTTCCTGTGGCCTTTTTTGGCAAACGTGACGCCCGTTTATAATCTCCAGGCACGGGGAACTTACCCAGTGAGCCAGGAGCTGATAGATGATGGAAAGGGGCTTGGAGATGACCCCTGCCAGCTCCCTCAGCTCCCCTGGGTGGATCGCGTGTGGCCCCAGACGTGTGTGTGCAAGTGGCAAAGCAGGTCCCTGGCCCTTTCCTCCTGGATCATGGGAGCTTCGTTCTGCTCCCCGTCTGTGTCTTCTGGCACTGAGGGCTGGGCATTCGAGGCTCTTTCTATTAAAGGAAGACTGAGGCCAAGTGAGTGATAAGAACCTCTCATCCTCTGCCATTATGTTTCCCCCTGTGTGCAGTGAAGGGTGGAGGTTTATCTTGGCCCTCCTTTTGTTGTTGATACATTCATAGAAACAAATTTTTATTACCTCTTACAGACTTGGCCAAACTAAGTTCTAGTTGGGCTTTAGCCCTTCTCATTTTCTCCCTACATGACCTCTCTTCCTCCTTGTGGTCATCCTGCGCTGCCTGCCTCTTCTTCCTAAGCCCATAGACGTTCCTCTTTTTCTTGAGAGCCAACCAAAGTTCTCTGTTCAGCCGGGCCAGCCTATTTGTCATTGTATCCCCTTGCAGAGTACTGGGCCTGGTTTGCAAGGAGATTTGGGAGGCTGTGTCAGGCATGGACTTGTTGCTGTTGCCTCCCATCCTCTCAGTTTCATGAGTGGGCAGGCAGAGAAGGGATAGGGAGTCCTCTGTGGTGGGAGCTGCTTGAAGGGCTTGTTTCAGGGAGGTCAGGTTGTGTCTCCAGTTGTCCATCTCTTCCTTGCACTCCCTGATAGTTGACTTCTTCCTGGAGCTGCATTAGGAGGCAGAGGAGCTCCCTCACCTGTGCGCACCCCCCACAGCTGTGCACACTGCTGCCAGCTGATCCTGGCGCAAGAGCAGGGCACACCCTGCAGCGTGACACCTGGCTGGCAGCACGCTCGGGCTGCAGCGCTGTCTGGGAAGCAGCACGGGCCCTGCTGGCTGCAGAACACAGGGAGGCCATGGCTTCAGCTGGGTGGTTACCATCTGTCCCTAGCTGTGTCCTAGTGCCCTGCCTGTGTGGAACACCACGCAGATGGCCGTGCCAGGCCTTGTCTGCCTGGTGCCTGCTTGTGGCGCTCAGGGCTGCTGGTGATTCGATAGCCCATGGTTTCTCCTGGCACTGCCCACTTGGTGCTGTGTCAGCCTTGCTTGTGAGAGCTGTTGAGTCCTGGCAGGACTGTGCTTGGACAATGACTGCCTGTTACCAGAATGCCCCCTCATCCACCTGGACCTAGCACACAGCACTTTCTGCTGAAACCACGATGGCAGCTTTTTAATGAGCTAGAATTAACCGTCACTTGAGTGAGGTGAATTCAAGGGCACGGAGCAGCAGTAACTGTTCCCCTCCGACTGTCTTTCAGGATGAAATTCGCAGGGAGATGGTTTACGTGTATCATTCTTTGAAGAACAGGAGAGAAACTCACATGATGGGGACAGAAGATGATACTAGTGAGGAAGGCACAGTACAGGTTTGTTCCCACAAACACACACCAAAAGCCCCACTGCCATGTTGGGTGTTGCTGCATTAGATGAGCTTGACTGAGATGGTAGCAGGAGCCTGGGTTGTGCTGTACTTCTCAGTACCCAAAGCATTTCTGCTTATCCCCAAATACCCAAAGGAACTGAGGCTGCAACACAGAGGCAGTTAATAGTAGAACTAAGTACTGTCATCTCATGTTTAATTAAGTGTTTAAGATGGTGAAAGGCATTTCTTGCACAAGCCTTATGTCCTAACTAGCAAAGCTACTGGAGGGGCTAGAAGTGTCTCCTACTTCTCTGTCCTATAGAACATCCTTTATTTAGGCTACTGACATGCTAGCACACGGCAGCAGGGATCAGTGTACCATGTTTGAGCCACGTTGAAGATTCTAGATCCATGAGCACAGGACAAGGGTGTTTGTTTCAGGGTACTGGGTCAGCAGTTGCAGTAAAGAGTTAACTCTTTCACTGACATCTAAGGAGGGAACTTCTATATCTTATAAGGCTGCAGCTCTCCATTCTTACTCATTACCTACTGTGTGCTTTCACTTGAATCATAAATACTCCTGAAAAGCTGTAAATTTTGGTACCTTATGTTCCACTCTATGCTAGCAAGGCACTTTATGTTAGGGCTGTGACCTAAAATACTTGAATGGACGTCTACACAAACACACTGTGGAGGCAAAACAGAACAGAGCCTGTTCCTGTCACAGTAATTAAGAGTAAAGCTTTTTGTCTGGCAGGTACTAACCTCATTCATCATCTAGAGCAGATAATACAGCAAACTGAGGCACTACTGAGGGGCACCTGCAGAGTATGTGCAAGTTCCAGAACATACCTGCCTGCCCTTAACTACTCCTACCACAGAAATGCCAGCCCTCTGTGCTTCTGTGGCAATGTGTCCAAAGACTGTGTGTGGCAAACAGAAAAAAACACTTTCCTAACCCCTTATTTTTGGAAGGTCATGTAAGAGTGTAAATGCAAAGTTATTTGATTCTTCAGTGTGGAAGCCACATAGGGGAAGCCACACATCTCCCTGCCTCATAATGTGTGCTACAACAGAGGAGAAATTTCAGCTTTTTTCTGTTCAGAAAGCTGGTAGAATAATACTGCATCTTCTGGACACTGCTCTCAGAAATAGCAGTGTGATGCAAGAAAGGAGCACACCCCTGCTGCTATAGCCTCATACACTATTGTGTAATAAGGGATGCTGCACTCAGCTGAAGGACTTCTGGTAAACCACTTTTTTTCTCCCCCAGCAGAGTCACGGACTGCGGTTTCCTTTGTCATACTTGGATGCTCTGAAGCAGATCTGGAGTGGCAGCACAGTCAATGTTAAAGAGCTTAACCTTATCTCAGATGAAGAGAAAGAAAACCTTGCTTTGTCCCTATGGACTGAATGTCTAATTGAAGTTATTTGAGGCTTTTATGAATGAGCTGCTCCTGTAAGTAGTATTTCTGGACATTAAGAACCTCTTGAGAGAAAGGCTTATTAAATTACTTTTCTATCATCCAGCCTTTGGTTTGTATTACTGTACCTACATACTTTGCTACTTCCTGGTGCAAAGTGGTGCTTTCCTTCCTTCACTTAGGGAAAACAGCTGTTCAGTGAGCTACAGCTGCCTGTCTGTGGACAGATGAGGTCACTCGCAGTAACTCCAGCATTCTGGCATCCCCATTCCTCTGGACGTCCAGTGGTGTGCATGGAGCAGGCCCCAGGACTGGGGGGAAATCCACTAACTTGTTTTTTCACTGCAAGAAAATCCATTTGTTCTGTTTGCCCTGGGAGAACAAAGGCTTCTCAGTAAAAGCAGTGTATGTTGTTTCCCAAAGGGGTAAGACTTTGCCCAAGAAACGTCTCTTTCCCACCCCTAGACTACACAATATTGCTGAACAGCTCTGCTTCCCCCCAGCGCCAATGACGTGAAGGCAACTCAAACGCATCACTGCTCACTTGAGTGGGTTTTCACGGGAGCAGTGCACTCATCTTGGCTGTCAGTGTCACTCATGCAACAGTCCTGTCACATTTTCAAGCGCCCTTCTCTTTTTTGTTCGTTTGAAAGAGAGTATTTTACAGGAGTGTGCTTGACATCTGATAACACTAAGCAGAGCCATAGCTTTTACAAAAGAAACAAGCAAAATGTTTCCTCTAAAAAAGGCTTTATACAATTACATGCTTAGCATTTTACATTCCAGACCTCTTAAGGACAGCAGCCTGCTTTACTCTGTTGTGTAACACTGACGCGCCAAATACGCTGCGGTCATCCTTGGTTTGAAAGACAAACCTTTTTTACACAGGCATTTACAATTCCATGTGGAAAGTCAGCCAGGGGTAGAACACTTGGCATGCTGACATAAAAAAAGCCAAACAAGTGCTGTAGTTGGAAAAATATATGCATAGATTTGAAGCTCTGTTAGTTAAACAGCAGATTTATGGTAACTTTAGAATGTAAAATAGTAAGTGCAAGTAATTTTCTCTTTTAAATAGTACTCTATAGAACTCCATTTCATATAAAAATAGACATCCATATACTTTAATTCTGTGGCAAAATTAGGGGTATGTGGTTTTTGTTTGTTTGGGGTTGAGTCCTGCAGTATTTACAGGTTTTGGAACCTAAAGAAGCCTATGGTAACCTAAACTCTTCAGGTAACCTAAACTCTTAAAATAGTTCTAGAAATACATACCCTCAATATATAAATAACCCCCCCACAATCCCGAACAAATGATTTTCAATCAAGTAGAAGAATTCAGTGATGCTGAAATCAAATGAAGTTACCAGTGATCTAAGGGACCATCCTCCACATCAGGTGTTCACAGCCCTTCTGCACTTGCAGTGTTGAGTAAGGAAGATGCTTTTCAAGCCTACAACAACTGAAGTCCAAGTTACTTGGCTGTCTCCAGTAGTAGCTAAGTAGGCTGGTTGCACAGTGCTAAAATTGAGGAAAGCACCAGCATGCCGACCTCTGGCCCACAGTCTAAGTCCTAATCCTTTGGGCTAAAACAGTGCATCCTTTTGATGAGCCACAGTAACATTAACATGCAGTTATGCTGTTCTTTTAACATTAAACACATTGAAATACAGGCTGCTAGCACCTTTGAAAACACAGACTGGAGTGAGCTATTTTCTGAAGGAAGACATGATTTCAAGACCAAAATACATTGTATTAAATTAATCTATATACATCAAGACATAATAGTTAAAAATCATTACTGCTCTAAATGCAGCTAGCCCTTGTAGAAGTCTAGCCTGACCCAGGACTCTTATCTTCTTTTGATACATGCACATAGGGCTCCATGTTAAAGGTGATCTTCAGTGATGCTTCAGAATCTTGTGGGTTGGAAACAGGCCATGGGTCAGTGCAAAACCAGTTCTTGAATCTGGAGATTTGGTACTGCTAAAAGATAGAGGTCTACCAATAATGACAGTGGAGCAGAAGTCAGGCTTTGTGTATTGCCTCATTTCACAAGCTGAGCTGGTAATTCCAGTTCAAAGTTGTCTTTATGAACAAAATAAATTGCATTTTAGCAAGAGGTATGATTAGCTGCAGGACTGCTTGGAGCCTACACAGTTTCGCTTGGGCCATACAAGTCCAATTCAACCTCTTTCACACACAGTGCATTCACTCTTCAGTGAACTTCCATCATTTTGAGAAGAAGCTTCTCAAGAGCCTTTCCTGTGTTCTCTCTTGCAGTTTGCATCCTGCAAAACTTACTTCTAGTTCTTGCATTTCCTTTTTCACACTTCAGATGAAGAGAAATAGTGGCTGTCATAGGAGCAGCCTCTAAAGAATCAGCTTCCCTGCAGGAAGACCCAAGGTCAACTTCCCATCTTCCAGATCTGTGCAAAATCCAATTGCTTAAGAGTTGGTGCTTGGTATGAATGAAAGGGGAGAGGAGTTGCTGCCTAAGGCAGACTTCAGAAGGTTTGTTTTTTCCCCTGTAGATATTAATAACCCATATGAGGTCCATCTGTGCAGTGGGTTTTACTCACAATATTTCAATGTCCCATCTTTGTGACAGCTTGTCGTCTGTCTGCCGATTCATGATGATGTGATTCTTGTCGTAATAATTTCCTCCTTAAAAAGAAGAAAAGAAAGTTCTAAAAAAGAAATGCACAGAAAAGTCTCTGCATAATCTTTAAGAAATGTGACTTAGCAGGAAAACTAATTCAAAAATAGAATTCCCTGAGGCAGAAGGCTGGTGTCTGCCCCTCTGCCTCCTTGACACAATCACTTGTCAGCTTAGGCCCTGAAGAGCTCCCTTAGTTTGGAAGCAGAGTGTACCACAAACCAGAGTCCTCAAAGGTACCTTTGGGCACAGAAACAGCACCTCTAAAGAGATTTTACACCTGGCAGACACTGAGCTCCCAGTGTCTGGATCTTTACTGTAACGTATTGCTACAGCAGAAATACCCAGATTCACAGACACATGTGAGATTAGTCGGCATAGCGTATCCATTTCAACAACAAACTCAGGAAGTCCTTAAAAGAAAATGTCTCTCCTGCAAATGCATGTGGCATTGCAGTGATGGTAAAAAAATGCCCTGTCTGACCATAAATAGAAACCCACAGAAATGTTTTATGAAGAGCTATCAAGTGGTATCTTGCCACCCCAGCTTTTAACATTGTATTTTGCAGTAACCTAGGAAGCACAGCTCTGTGATACTCTCCATGTCGTCTGTGTCACCAGGTAGCATTTAATGGCTTTGTAGTAACTTTGTAAGAATTAGTAGTGGCAGATAAAATCCTAAGCTGCAGAAGCAGGAGTGCTCTATTAATTCAGCATCACAGGGCAGAGGATTAGTTGCCACTGTTTGAGCTGCAGAGGTCAGATGTATCATGGTGAACAGGACATTGACTGAAAAAGCTGATGACTTCACCTGTGGGATGTGCCCAAGCCCTGCAGATGCATTAGCCTGTCAATTAATTTACTTCAGATTTCCATCTGAGAAGACAGCACCTTGGAGCCCCCAACCTCATAACCAGCCACTGTCCCACTACCTCTCCTAGGAATAAAACCCTAGGAGCAGGAGGGCTTAAACAAATTGTGTGTGAGGAGTAGCTGTTCTTCAGTGAGCTAGTTCTACCATGATGGATAATTAGAAAGCCTAGGACTTGAGCAATAATAATTTTAACTAGCCTGAAAACATCAGGCATGAGCACTTCTCTGGTTCTGAGCCACAGATACCCTGTGGTTGCTTTCTCTTCACCATTTTGTCTTCTGTAACTTTCATTTCTTGCCATCAGCACTACTGAACTCCCTGAAACAGAATAAAACAAAACTCTGGGATCGAGAGTAAGGTTCTGCCCTGCCCTGTTATTTCTTGTCCTGCTGTCAAGCAGCTGGACATAAACTGAACTGGACAGACGGGACTCGGTATTTAACCGTAAGTACAAGAGCTGGAACACAGGAATTAGCCTCAATCAGAAAATGCCCTTAGAACATGTAAGGCTTAGTTGTGTCTGGTTTTAGTGGTATTTGGTTTGTTTTTTACATACCTTTAATATCAAGCACAAGTTGGTCGCTGAGGTATGAACTGATGGTTCCATCCTCATTGAGTCTCCACTTTTGCCTGTCCTTCCCATGTTCGGCCCAGAGTGCAACTTTGGCCCCAGGCACATCTCTGCCACCAATGACATCCAGGCAGGCATTGTTAGCCTAAGAAACAAAAAGAGAAGTGACATGCAGACCACAAAGCCTCAGTTTTGTGTCTGACTCGTTTCTGTTCTGGCACTGAGCATATTGCAATAGTTGTGCTATAGGAGGCAACAGGCCTGGCAAGCAAGCTGGGAACAGATGATTTGACAGTTGACGAAGATGCTTGATTGAAGGTGGTGGTCTCTGCTACTTCAGGCATTTCTGATGTGAAATCAGCTTTCTATATTAATAGCAGTCTCTCAAGGGCACCATTAATACAAAATCACTTTGCATGTTACTTTTCAGAGAAGCTCTTAACCCTGTAAAGGTTATAAGCTTAAACTTGCAAGTTCAGACAAAATCCGGTTTCTACTTTCAGGAGCATTGGTCGCATTAGACATTTGAAAAGTATTCCCACTCACCAAATCAGAGAGATCAAATCTGTCTGTACACAGCAGAAGGGTGTAGAACATAAGAGGTTCGGTTTAAGATGCGTAAGAGAGCCCAAAAGTACCCTGGTGTTAATGGTAGCTTACAGTAAAAGCAAGAAGTGAAGGTGAGAGGACAGGAAGCGATACCACCCACTCGCTTCCAGCATGTGGAAACTCACCTTGGATTTCAAGAGTCCACGACAGAAGTGCCAGATCTGGGTATTTTTGCCGTTGTATGGGGATGCACACACTGACGTTGCTTTTGCATCTGCCGGGCTCCCAGCAACTGTTAAATATTTACCTTGGGCTTGGTTCTTCACTCTGAGGTACACTGCTGGCTGAAATAGTGTGAAGAAGAATAGTTATAAAACCAAGATGAGGAAAATTGATGTAAGAATGCCTCCCCTCCATCTTTTATCAGCTTTCTAAAGTGTATTTTCCATTTTCAGATGAGGATGTTCAAAAACTTTTTGGTTGGAAACAAATATGCAGCTAAAGCAGCAGTAGGTGTTTTTCATGGGCAGAGAGCTGTGAGAAGCAAGGGCAGAGAGGATTCTTTTAAGTACAGAACTAACTCCTGTGATGTGCAAATATCTCTCGTTCAGCACATTTCCCTCATCCCAAGACCAGCAAACGTGCCGTGTTCCACAAGCATTTTGTTCTTAGTAATAAAACCTAGTGAGTCATGTATCCAGCAGCTTCAACCCCTTTTAAGTGGAATACATGTCAGAGAAGGTACACCATTGCTTCTGAACATATGTGGACAATGGGGTACTGGCTTGGCATCCCTCTTTACTGAAAAAATGAGATTCTGTAGGGCTACTACAGGGGTTGAGCTTTTGCTCTGTTAATTGCTGATTTCAGTGCAAATAAAGAGCAAAGAATTACAAGGGCCAGCTCTGCTGGAACACAGCACAAGCAGAACTTCTCTCCCAGGAGCTTTGAATGTGTTTTTTCATATTAAAACAAGCTCTACGCCGCTCTCGCGCCAAGCATCCATGAGCTGCAGGGAGTCAGTGCAGTGTGCAGTCATTCTTTACAAGGAAGGGATTGTGTTAGGAAGTCACTGAGCAGTATTTTTGTGTCTCACTTTGCATGAGTTTCAAATGTTTTGCTTTTTCTTACACTACCTCTTACAATGGCAGATTTGTTCTTGCAATTTACAATGAAGGAGGCAGTAAGAAGTGCTGCAGGTTCGTAGTATACTTCCAGGCTCAGAAAGAAAAATACCCTCAAGTGTCAAGCACAGGTAGGTGACTGCACAAATTCAAGGACACTCTCAGTTTGCAGGATTTAAAACAAAATAAAAACCATAATCCCTCAACCCCCAAATGCCAAAGGCACAGAAAAGTAGCTGAAATAGGCCTTGTATCACTCCCCACCGTCACAGTGTGACAAACGATGCTACCAAACACAAAAGTTTTTCAGATTGCTGGCTGAAGAGAAGATTCTGTTTCAGAAACTAGCACAAATTATTTCCAAAACCAGAGACAAACTGAGAGAAACTTTCAGAGTTACCACTTCCAAAGAATTCCAGGGAGCTGTCCAGGGAGATGCCCAGGGAGCTAACACATCCA
Source organism: Colaptes auratus (assembly GCA_015227895.2). Classification (NCBI taxonomy): domain Eukaryota; kingdom Metazoa; phylum Chordata; class Aves; order Piciformes; family Picidae; genus Colaptes; species Colaptes auratus. The sequence continues at coordinate 38,190,155 of CM037633.1, forward strand.
AGTGCTGGGTTCTGCACATTGGCCACAACAACCCCATGCAGTGCCACAGGCTGGGGTCAGAGTGGAAGGAGAGCAGCCAGGCAGAGAAGGACTTGGGGGTGCTGGTTGATGGTAGGCTGAACATGAGCCTGCAGTGTGCCCAGGCAGCCAAGAGGGCCAGTGGCATCCTGGCCTGCATCAGGAACAGTGTGGCCAGCAGGAGCAAGGAGGTCATTCTGCCCCTGTACACTGAACTGGTTAGGCTGCACCTTGAGTCCTGTGTCCAGTTTTGGGCCCCTCAGATGTTGACTTGCTGGAGCATGTCCAGAGAAGGGCAACGAAGTTGGTGAGGGGCTTGGAACACAAGCCCCATGAGGAGAGACTGAGGGAGCTGGGGTTGCTTAGCCTGGAGAGGAGGAGACTCAGGGGTGACCTTATTGCTCTCTACAACTACCTGAAGGGAGGTTGTAGCCAGGCAGAGGTTGGTCTCTTCTCCCAGGCAACCAGCACCAGAACAAGAGGACACAGCCTCAGGTTGCACTAGGGGAGGTTTAGGCTGGAGGTTAGGAGGAAGTTTTATACAGAGAGAGTGATTGCCCATTGGGATGGGCTGCCTGGGGAGGTGGTGGAGTCACCTTCATTGGAGGTGTTCAGGAGGAGACTTGATAACGTGCTTGGTGCCATGGTTTAGTTGATTAGGTGGTGTTGGATGATAGGTTGGACATGATGATCTTGAAGGTCTCTTCCAACCTGGTCTGGGCTATTCTATTCAGCTTGTTGGACTGAAAAATCATTGGAGAAAGGAGGGAATTTTTTTCCACTTTTTTGGGAAGGCAGGGTGACAAGGGGGGGAAATTCCTTTACTTCTTTTGAGCAGAGGCAGATAATGCATAACTAATGCTAGAGTATTGTTTCTGTTCACTGCAACATCTCCCCAGTTGAATCTAGTGTTTAAAAATAAAGCAGCATTTGTCACTAAATTTTAACAAGCTCTTCTGCAAGAAGCAGAGGTAACAAAAATCCTTTTCTAGTGGAGTTACTGCCACACTCCTGACAAGTCTCCCCTGCCCTTTCCCTATCTCCCAGATGCTGCCAGGCTGGGCACATGGCAACGCATGCTTTGGCTGGTTTGGAGCTTGGGCGAGTCACCGATTACCTGACATGTCCTGGAAGGGCAGAGAAGTAAAACTCTGCCTGCTTTCCCTTGAACAAGGGGCATTTATCTCACCCTTGCTGCTCTGTCTTTTTCACAAAGCTCTTCAGAACTTTAGTTTCCTGAATAAAACTGAAACTGACATTATTTGGGGTGAGGCAGAGAGGGGAAACCTGGCAGCACTGCGTAAACCTTCCTGCTTTTGGAAATCCAGGCTTCAGCACAATTAGATTTGTTTTCACTTCCGTTTATGCCTATTGCAAAACAAGCCAAGGGAGAATTGGTTCTCCGATTATTGTTTTTATATGTCAAAAAAAGTAAAACCAGCATCTACAGAACATGCTACTGAGCCATTCAGAAACACAAAACTCGGCCCTAAGAAACTAGGAATTAGGTCCCTTCAGGAGTTTAATACAGATCTCAGTAACTGCCACTGGAGGAATCTTCTGCTTCAGTTATCTTCCAGTAGGTTCTCCTGGCTGTCATCATTTGGCCTAATCTATGGAGTACAGTGCACACCATTATACTGTATTAGTGGTTGAGCTGACATTTGTGCAGTAAACCCTGTCAAAAAAACCCCAAAGGTCCTCATACAGTCTTAACGTACTTGCTTCACAGGACGAAGAGAGCCAATTGCTTTCCAGCCACTGTGCTCGTTCCAGTTTGAAATCTCACTGGGCTCCAGCAGAATTTGATTTCCTGAAAAATTACATCCTTCATATGCAATCCACCTGGATGCAGAAAACAGAACATCAAAGACTACACATTAACTACAGCAAAACTTGAGCTACAGATGTGTTCAAGATGGCGCTCCTGAAAGCCCCCAGAGTTCTCCATAGCAGCGCTGGTACCGAACCTCTTGCCACACAGCAAAATGCCATCCACTGCAGTGGTTTCACTGGGTTTTGTCTAAACTAAGACCTGTTTTCTGCTTACCTGCCTGAAAACTCATATTCCCCCTCCCAATTTTTTCACACAAACATGAAAACCTCTGCATGAACCCAGATGGGAAGAATGCAGGTTTCAGTGGGCACAAGGAAACTAGGAAGCCAGACAGCAGGTTGCACCACTTACAGCTTTGCCTGGTTGTACATATGTGGTGGGTTGAAATTACTCTCCCCCCCCAAACTAATTTGAGAGCATTGCCTCCCAAAACAAAAATTGCCAGACTAGCTCAGTTTGGGATGAAAGCAAATGAAGCTATATTTACAAGCAAACTAAAATCTAGAAATATTAAATGCAATGAATATGCACCAACTATACAATATATGTACTATATATATGTGTGTGTGTGTGTATATATATATATTTACAATTCATAAACAACACAAACTCCTCAGATGTTCCTGGATGGACCCAGGGGCACTGGTTCACTTCCTCCCCCACTCCCTCCCTCCTTCCCATTACCTCACACAGCAGTCAAAACAGAGACCCTGGCAAGGCCAAGGAAGAAAGAGAGAGAGGGGAAAGTTGCCAGCAGAAGCAACAGAAGAGGAAGAGAAAGGACTGCTTAGGCCACTGCTCTACATTCCCATTAGTAATCCAAGGAATTATATAGACCTTATTATTTTTCCTTTACATCCAATGGTAATCATTTTACCTTCAGCCTTTGCAGTCAGGATCTAGGCTAAAGTTCCCCCTTCAAAACTGTAACAACGTATTAATTATGAGAGGATATTTTCCAGTGTTTTCTTTTGTTACAGTTAAAGCTTTTCAAAGCTGTTCCACTTGCAGCAGACTTTCCTGTAGTGAATGTATCTGAGCCACAGACGTGGCTGAATCCCTAACAGTTAAAGCATTGGCACACACAGATCTCTTGTTATCTAGACATCTGCTCGGTCAGTTCTGTGTTGCTGCTTACAAAGGCAGCCTCAGGATCACAGATTGGTTTTGTTTGTGTCAACAGGACATTGTTGTGCAGACAGTGAATCCTAAATGCTTGACTCATTAACTTATCTGAACACAAAGCAAATACTGTTTTCCTCACTTCACCTGTTTTACAGATCAACTGCCAAGAACATGAGGGATGGTTTCACTGTAACTCAATGAAAAAGCATCCCCAAACAGTGCTCAAAGCAGCTGTAATTTATATTTTGTATAAGTAATCTGGAGAAACTGACAGCCATCCTTGCTCAGGACTTCATGGAAGCTAGAATATGCTGACTTCGAACTGCCTTGAGGCTTAAGTCCCTTATCTCCTGACTAATAGGTATTCAGAGCAACCTGACCACCACTGTGTGTTCCTTATGCTTCTAGTACATTCCTGACCTTCTTGTGATGGTTTCTGTGAAGTCACTGAGAATTCACTGTTAACACTGTTCCTGGAGAACCAGTCTCATTGGAAATGCAGTTTCTGTTGCCAAAGCAGGCATTTATAGGAAACAGGAAAGATTGTTACAGTAATAACCAGGTTGGGCTTCTGGCATTCAATGACACAGACAAAACTCATCTTGGCACTCATGTAAGCCCAGCAGCCTCCACTGTGTTATCTTTCCTACACCAGGCAACTGCATGGACAAAGTGACATTCCCCAGCAGCACACACTTTAGACTGTAACACCTCCACAGAGGCATAAGGGTTTACACACTGCCACCAGATAAAAGTCAGGTATTCTCATCCAAACTAGCACAGATCCAGGGAATGCCTGCGTGGTGTTGTCAGCTCCAAAGGGCTGCTACTTCCATGGGGCACCTCAAGACACCAGTTCAGGATGGAAAGGGCACAGATGTTAGGGACTTACAAACTGGCAAAGCTCTGCAAGGAAGCTTATATTCACTATGGCCCACAGGTAAATTAAACAGCTACTGACTGCTCTTAAAGAAAGGGAGGCTCAATCCTTAACCAATCTTTCAGGAAAACATTTGTGTGACATTACTAAAACAAAACAGTCCATGGAGCTTGAAAGCATTAGCCAAGCTCAGAAAACCAGGGGAGGCCTCAGTAGTGCTGGCAGAGGTATCTGTAGAATGGTTTTGACTTCTAGGTGGCAACAGACTTGATGCATTTGAAAAATTCATTGTAAAAAAAAAAAAAAAAAAAATCACTCCAGGGATATACTTAAGCTGTCAGCATTCGACACTGATTCCTTGCCCAGTTAGTTCAATTTTGTGTCTTTATGCCATCCCCTAGGATCTCTCAAGAAAATTACAGATGTATCTACATGAGAAAGGTAAAGGTTTAAAATAAACAGGACATGTGTTGCATTAGAATTAAAGCAGTTTCCAGTCAGTCTCCACTGCAGGACAAGACTCTGCAAGTTATTTCATGCTGCTGTGGATGTGGAAAACCTGTCTGAGGCAGAATACTTGAGAGTGTATCCAAAAGGTGAAACAGGGAGATGTGGAAGACATGAGGTCACTTGTGTAGAAGTGCAGTAGTTTTCACCAAAGACCAAGAGTGTGCATTCACACTCACAGAGGGAGGGAGGTAAACAAATAAAAGAAGCAAATTCCTGTTCAGCTGTCAAATCCACCCTAGGCTTTAGCAGCCGATCAGCACACCAAGCTCCACTGAACCCCTGCAGTGGTTTAAGTGAAATCACTGCACTTTATAGCTGGTATTTTACAGTCAGTTAATAGGGGCAGCTTGAGTTTAATCAACCTCTGCTTTTAAGTCAGCAATCAAAACTCATTCCTGGCTTGAACAATGGACTCCATTGTTCATCACCACACAGGGATAAAAGGACAATTCCTACAGGGGCAAATACACCTTCTGCCCAGAGTTTTTGTTCATTTTGGGTCCTGATACAAAAAGCAGGTCTAGCATTTAAACAGATTTTAGAATTTTGTCTCAAAGTCAGAATGTGAAACCTATCCTGTGACAAAAGGCAGTAATCAAGAGCAAATGGATGCTCAGTATTAGCTCCTGTAATGCAAAACTGACAATATTTCTTCCATACTTACAATCCACTTCTAACCCATACAGACTGAGTGTAAAAATGAAGGTCCTCATTCAAAACAGAATTGATGGGTTCAGTGAAGTGCAGCTCTCTGCCCTTGCAGCATTCCAGAGCAAACAGACTGATGGAGGGCTCAGCAAAAACCTAGTGGCAGAAGGAGAAAAACAATAAAAGCACAAAGTTTTACTAGTTATAGGCTACCTTCAGTTACTAGGCATGATGTACACATTTGCCCTCTTCAGTTTCGTTTCCATATGCTTTTGTATTAGATCATGCTCCCTCAGCAAAGGTAACAGCAAGGGGCAAAAAAAGCACACCCACCACCAAAGCACACAGAGCTGAAACAGACTGGCTTTGTCACCAGAATATAGTCCCTCACTGACACAGGCCAGACATGGTGAGTTACTTTGAAATGCAGAAAGACCTCTGTTTGCATTGACAAAACTCTTTTTGATCTCATTTGCTTTGATTCCTTTTCATAGGTCCAGTTTATTAATTTATGGATGAACACATTACAAAATTCTTCAGTGGGACCTGCAGATTGCATCCACGGCAGTGAGGCAAACCAGCAGCCTCCTGTGCATAGACTTTAGTTAGTATTGTTTCACTGGAAAAAGTTTAGGGATCTAACCTTGGAAAAGGTTAAAAATGTCAGAATAAAAAAAGTTTTCCATGTTTTTAACATTCCTATTTTTCTTCTGACAATCTTGAACAAATTGCATAATTAGCAGCCTCTTCCAGCTCATGTAGGCTTGGAGCATTTTTCACTTAATGTCCTTTTCCTACAGTTGAGAGCTTGCCTATGAAAGCAAATAAAAAAAGACTGGGTTGCATGAAAATGTGGTACAGCTGTAAGATCAGCAAAGAAGCACAGAGGGAACATATTCAAACACACAAAGTTGGTGCCTTAGTACAAGGAACACTTGTACAGTTTTTCAGTATTTAAAATCTGAAACCATAAGGGAAGTATTACAACCAAAATCACAAGCACTTCTAATTTATTTCTTGATGCAGCTGGAACAATGAGAGGGAATAGGGTCTGAATAACTGCTACAATTAGCAGCCTCTCCAGGGAGGTCACCCTGCTCTTAGGAGATGTTACCCTCAGACAGCAAGCCCAGGAAAAGGCAGGATTTCTTTTGCAGTGAAGGCATGGCCTCAGGTGGAATGAATGAAACAAAATCTTGAATTAAAGTTGACACAGGCACTGAGTAATTAAGAGAACTTAACTTTCATGTTTGGAGAGGCACATGTATTGTAGTGAAGGGTCTCTGAAGGGCTCAGTGGTGACTCAGGACTTACTAATTTACTGGCACTGAGTCAGTGAACTTGGTATGTAGCCTGTTCAAATTCCCCCGCAGAGAAACTGCTTTTCTCTGCCAACCAGTGCAGGGACAATGTAAGTTATGCAACACTGCATGGAAAGGGAGTTTGCAGAGACATTTAAAGAGAAGTCTAGGATCATCCATGCAGAGAGATTTTTAAAGCCCACTACACTCCTACAAAACTAATGTCACAAACCAGAAAGAGATTACAACCCATAGTGTTTTTATGTTGGAACGTCAGTTCTTCCCACCTGCGTTCTGCTGCATGAGGTGTGTCTATAAGCTTAGTCTGAAATCTAGACCAGCAGAACTAGTGCAGACAGCTACTTCTTTGGCTGCTTTGCTCAGCAAGGCAGTATCATTGCACTCAGAGTTCCAGCCTGTCAGCAGGCAGCAGACATTGCATTGATGACATAGACACCCAACTGATCACAAGGACTGATACCATCTTTCCAGAGACCTCAGGAAGACTCCACTGACCATGGCACAGACATGAAGCACAGAAAACACTCTGCTGTGTCAAGCACTGAAGCTCTCATATTTCCATAGCCATATATAGAGCAACGAGCTGATTACTCACTTTACAGATACCATTTTATACCAACAGCTGGCAGCAGTGACTTGGCCTGGCTTTTTTCTCTGATTTTGTTTTCATAGCTCCATGGAAACTACCAACAGTAAAAAACAAAGTTTGGAAGCTATGTTGTTACACTTACTACAGAGGCATCTTGCTCCCACCCTGCCTTGCAGACTGCTGAGTGGCACTTCCACCCATTTTCAGGATGCAGTCATTACTGATAGGGAAGTGGGGAACTGACAGGATCAGCTTTCTTCACAGAGGTCCAATTCTGACAGGCTAGGCAAGAACAGAGCTTCTGAGAGCATGAGAAAGGGCAACTGGGCAGAGAGTACAAGAGGGGACAGCCTCAGATTGTGATGTTACTTTAAGTGGACGCCAGTCCCCAATTTTGAAAGGTCTGCTCACAATTTATCTATGTTTACCCACAAACTTACTCATTAATGTAGATATTGGTTCAGATTAGATGGATAGTATTAGCAGCCAATCAAATTGTTTAGAAGGGGTGGATTGTGGTGGTTTTAGGCTATGCCTTTAAGATTTAGTTACAGATTCTGAGCTGAAAAGTAGAAAAAATATAAATAAATCATTACTGGGTGTGAAAAGGAAAACAACAGATTATTTTAAACAAATTCATTAGGTAAATATCTGGAATAAGAGGAGCTGTACCATAACAATTCTTCCCTTTTCTCTTCTCTTCTGATCTCAGCTGTTTTGCTTTGCTCAGGAGAGAGAACCTGCTTACGGGCTGGCCTTGGCTAAGTCTAACTTCTCTGTTCCTTTCTCCTGTCCCTTTTGTACAAGGACAAGAGGACAGGCAAGGGAAGGCAGGGAGAGAGAAGCTAGTAGCTTCCCCTGGTCCTTGGCCAGGGGGATCCTTGTGCTGTTTATTAATTGTAAGTATCTGTATAATATTGTAACTCCCGTCTGTTTTGTACATGTTCATTGCATACCACTGTAAAGTGTAGATTGTGCTTGTAAATACAGCTCATTTGCTTCTAACTGAGTTGGTCTGGCAAAAGTTAATGCTGGGGGGAAACTTCAACCCACCACAGTCATTGCCATGTCTAGGTCAGGATTACCAGAACTTCCTTTCATAGCTATTTCAAGGAAAATGGCTACAGTGCCGTCCTTGGGGGCAAGCTTGACACTTGCAGTAATGACAAAGCACTACAGAATTACTTAACCTGATTTTTGTGCATAAGGCACTAATTGCCTTTCTTAAGCCAGCCCCAGTGAATTCTCAAGAAGATTTGCATGTCTGTTGTCCTGTTTTGTAATGACAAGGCCCAGAGAGAAATCTGAAGAGATTTAATATATTCCAGAGGCCAATGATTAAAGAGGGTTATATTTACACAGTATTTCAAGACAGGAGCAGCCTTGTGTAGTATTCTTTACTTAACAGGTGGGGTAGTCTATGGCTAACACAGGATCTGATGTTGTGAAAGTGACACACTGTGATTTCAGAGATAGGCCATGGAAACCAACACACTAAAAATCTCTTGCACAGTTAAACTCAGCTCACTACCCCTCCATGACTTGCACTCTTTTTTTTAATGGAGAGAAGCTGTGCACCACAATTTTTTCACAATTCATAACAGAATTTTATACTTTAACAGTTCAGAAAAAGATGCAATGCAAGCCTCAATTGTTTGATATTAAGAATAGGTAAGTGCCAGATGAGCTTCCTTTCAAATGCCATTTGTTTGCAGTGCAAGGCTTAGGTGCTTGAAAATCACTAGTGTACAGATAGAATCATAGAATCAGTAAGGTTGGAAAAGACCTCAGAAATCATCAAGTCCAACCTATCACCCAACACCTCATGACTAACTAAACCATGGCTTCAAGTGCCACGTCCAGTCCCCTCTTGAATACCTCCAGGGATGGTGACTCCACCACCTCCCTGGGCACCACATCCCAATGGCCAATTCCTCTTTCTGGGAAGAGCTTTCTCCTCACCTCCAGCCTAAGATATGAGGAAGCTAACCAAAAGGTGCTACAACTGAAACACAAGTGCAAAACTGGATCTGCACACATGCTTATAATAAAAACAAGCATAGTTTTAGCTATGGGATAACATAAGGATAATTTTTCATTATGAATTTTGTGTAAAATTATAGCCAATAAAGCCCTTTGGAGAAGGGCTCACTCCACAACATATTTTTCCTTGCACTTTCTTTTGCAAACTTTGATAGGAAAGCCAAGGAAATAAATCAACAGAGCTGAACTAAAGCATGACGTGGCAGTTCAGGCTGGGTGCCTCCTGTGCTGCCACACAAGTTACACCTCCAGTGTCCTGAGGGTGCAGCCCAGGAGGTGGACACAGGAAGCTGTGTATTTCATACCCATAATATCCTGCACCCTATAAATCCAGCTGCAAAGTCTTTCCCTTCCTCTTTCTTCCCTCTCTGCTCCCATGGGAGATGCTCCCTATCAGGTAACACTGGGGGAGTATCTCCAGGTCTCTTAGGCCTGGCTAGGCCTAATGCCAGGAGGAGAAGGGGGAGGGGCAGCCTCAGCCCTGGCCAGCCTGAGACCAGCCTGGCAGTGGGGGGGAAGAAATAGCCCTGGGGGTTTGGGTATACCCTCAGGTGGGGAAAAGGGAAGTGCTGGGAGGCCTTTGGCTGTGCTGTAAAGGACTCTGTATGCTTTGGGATTCTTTTGTCACTGTGTTTTGTAGCTCCTGTACAACACTTGCTGCTTTTCCATTTAAACTTTCCAACACTTCTGCAATCCATTTGTGTGATGAGTGTCATTCTTCTGCCCCTCTCAGGGGCAAGAGAGGATCTGCCTGGCCTCAAACCAGGACACATGACTGTAACCCAGTCATGGCAAGGATTGCTACACTTCTCCATGTTGTGCCCCTGCTGATCTCTTGCAATGCAAACAGCATTTGCTGTCGCCTTAACTGGAGGAGACTCCACAGCTGTATTGCATCATCTTTGGAAAAATCTTTAGTCTTGTCTATCTTCCAATTTACAACTGTCCTTACTGAAGCTACACTCACCTGGCTGTTCCCTTCAGCGTGGGAGGGATGCCTGGCTAAGGGAGAGGAGCATGGTGCTGGATGACAGTAATGCCCATGGTCCAGTCCCAGCTACACAAAATGACTCACTGCCTGACACCGGGAAACAGTGATTAATTTTTGTATTTGACTTCATTATTTGCCTCACAGGCATGTTGGGGAGATTAGTTAACACCTGCATTTAACTTAGAAAAGATAATCAACACAGAAAATACAAGAATTATCACAACTGATTACAGCAAGAATAAAGAATGCCTCAGAAGAGGAGAGGGGAAAAAAAATCCAACTGTTGCACAACCTACGATATAGATCTCACTTTTGCTTTTAGGAACTGTGAGAGTGGTTTAACTGGAGGGCTGAAGTTAACATTTTTTAAGGAAAAATAATTACTGCAACTATGCTGGATACTCTTGTCCACATAAGTCACACCAAGTATTACAGGGAGTTTGACAAAACAACATACCTGAGAAAAGGCAGCACTAAAGATGAACTCCCCTGTTGTAAGAACATCTCTTAAGAGTCTCTATCCCAAAAGATTAACCTCTTAGAGCAACAAAGACTGGAAAAATGCCCCAATAAGCAATGAAAGCACTATAAATGGCCCAGCTGACTTCACTTGCTCTCTTGCCTCTAGGTGAGCAGCCCACACTTTCCTATCCATGAGTTCATGGCAATGCAAAAGGCAGGTCCTTGCTGAGGCAGGCAGGGAAACCAGCACTGCTGCAGCAAATGCAGCAACCCTTAATGTGTGCTTGGCTTTTAACCACTTGCAAAATGACTATTATCAAAAATACCAGCAAATTTTATCCACTTCCAGTCAACATCTGGGATGCAGAAACCTCACACACTGAAGGAATACAAGGCTTTCTCCTCTGTGAGAGTCCTTCCAACAATTACACTTGCAGCAAATACATCTCACTTAAAGGTGAGCCCAAGACAATGCCCTTCTAAGACTTGATGTTGTGATTAACATTCTCCCTCTTGCATGTGAACCATTGTGATACACACCTTAGGTCTGAAATTGGGCTGGTATTTAAAGCTGAATAATGGAAGGGGTTCCCAGTGTCACTACTGAATTTAATCACGTTACACAATTCCACTTGGGAATACGCTTGTTATTTTCTTGAAAGAGCTAACAGAAATCTTTTGTAATACAAAGGGCACTGTTCCTGGAACAGTGCATTGCAGACAATGCACAGAATGAGCACACTCACTGCTGCCTGCTCAGCACCACCTCTGTGCTACATAATGCCTCTGAGCACTGCACATACAATGTGTTAGGGGCCCATGAGGGCATTTCTGTTTGTAAAACAGGTGTGGTTCCACAGTATTTTATGCTCTTCAGTGCCTGGATTTTGTGAAATGCAAGGGCTCCCCTTTGCAAAAAAAAAGAAAAAAGAAACAAACTATGAGTGAAGCCATATACAAAGTACAGGAAGATATGTGTATGCTTCCCACACACAGCCTGCCAAACACACTTCACCCAGGGCTTGGCTCTCAGTAATCAAGGACTGCCAGTAGCTTCCTACTATGCCAGCCTGCACAGTTACTTCCCTGTTAGATTGCAGGCTGCAGGATTTGGATGAGACCTACCATTTTATGTCAAAACCCCACTGATTTCTCAGGGCAGAGTCCAAAAGCCTAATACAAAAAGGAGATCTTTAATCTGAAAATCAGGCTCTCAGCAGGTGGGAATCTCTAACTCCACCGCAGTCACTGAATCCACGATGCAAAGCCCAGCTCTCAAACAAGTTGTACATGCTTCCCACCATGCCCAGGGCTTTTGGTGTTAAGAGTTTTCTGAGGAGTTGGTGTTTTAGATTTTAATTTTGTTTAGTTTTTAAAAATCTGTTCACAAATGGGAAAAAAACCCCAGATTTAATACTTGAAGAAAACAACTGAATAATCTTTAAAGTCCAGTTTTGTAACAGTTACATTGAAGGGCACAAGTCACAGAGGTTGTGTTCAGCAATCAGGGAAGAAGGAAGAGTTTGAAAGAAATTGGTCAGTGCTACAGAGGATTAGGCAGAGCAGCCACTTGGTTCTCTTTGATGTTCTTGCATAGCAGCATACTGAGATATGGGACAAAGACTCCAGAGGCATATGTCCCATGCGCAGGATTACAATAGGATGTACAAAAAGCTGTATCTAGTTTGTACTGGATTGTAGAATGCATTCCTATCCAATCTCCTGGCCATACACAGGGACATCATATCTGACCTTACTGCTACAATATGTTACTCGATTTCAACTTGTGGACTCGTGATAGCACAACAACGTGTCCTGAAAGTCATGTGCATGTGTAATGAGTACTCAGAAGTCATCAAGTGAGAGAGGATGGCTACCTGAGCTTTCAACTCAACTACGTGTCATAGGCAGCTCGCAGGGGTGGCATACAATACCACTTTCATGACCCATGACTTGAGGTGCCAGCAGCAGGTGAAAATCTTTGTATATTTCTGTGAGTAAATTAAACAGCATTATGGCAAGTACATGTTACCCTGCAATTTCCATTTCTATGTCTTGTGTGTACTTTTCTTTAAGACTGAACCTTGGCTGTAGGCCCAATAAAAGAAACCCCATATGCTTAGACAGCATGACAAAACGCTTCACTGCATACGAAGCTGGTGGAGATGTATTATAAATAGCAGTCAGAAGAATGCCAAGCAACGTAAATCTTCCAAAAGAGAGCAACTCTGGGCCCACAACACCCAACAGCATGCACCTAGAAGTGACCATGTGCATGCATGCATGCAGGCTGGCTTAGTTCCTCACCCGAAAAATCAGACACGGCAGGAAAACAAACTTCACTCTTTTCCCTGAGTGGGAGTTTGTGTAGCAAAAGCACTTGCTGCAGACATCTGAATGGGAAAAGAGTTCCAAAATGTGGTGGTGGGCTTTTTTTGTTTTGTGGTGTGGTGGTTTTGTTTTTTAAATAAAGTCCTTACATATTGAATAGGCTTCAGGGATTTGATTGTAGCAGTTGGGCAGCCACAGGAACTGAGGTTAATGTAGAGGCCTTCTTCCAGCACACACTGATTGTCAGTGATTTCCCCTTGATAATACAGGAGCCAACTGCAAGAATAATATAAAGACAACAAAAGATTAGCTGCTCTAGCTGCTTTTTAACAGTAAGGTGGTTTTTTGGTATTCAGTATTTGCTAAGGAAATAAGGAATAAAAAAAAAAATTTCTGTTTGTTCTTGTTAAGCTTAAAAGCAAGGTGACAAAGGCTATGTGACAAAGCAACCAAAGCAGCAAAACCAAATCATGTGATACAGAAATCTCAGTTCCAGAGTTAAACCACATGAGTGCAATGCAGACACTTCTGCTGTACCAAGTGATCAAAATCTGGAATAAATTCTACCTGTGCAAACTTCCCACAGGGAAAGCAAAACGCACATTACCCAAGCCAATTACACAACAAGGGTTACTGAGAAGCACAGCAAGACAAAGAGCCTAAGATGTGATGGAATATGATGGTCATGTGTAATGCACTTTGGGTTGTCTGAAATTAAGTAGTGCTTTAAAAAAAACCTCAAACATATTACTTAAAATGTTGGCATGTAATACAACAGACTTACCATCCCCGAAGCACCTTAAATGAACATGGTATGAATGATGTAAAATCAGAAACTTCTGTTGTGAAATCTAGACATGCTCCTTGGAAATGTGTATTACTGAAAGCTCTGAGCTACAAGAACAAAACAAAACAAAAGCAATGACTAGAAGGAAAACAAAGGCATAATTATTAACGTAAATAGAGACAGCTGTAGTCTTAGAGAAGTATCCATTCAGTTCACATAGATACAACAAACCTTAAATGAGAACTAGTTCTGTATCTTTTACATTTCTACAGCTCCTATATTTTTAGAAAGATCAAGTGTTTTATGATCTCTGGGCTGGGTACAGGATGCTTCCCAGTAATTTTAAGGCAGTGGTACAAAGTGTAAGTTCAAGCATAGCAAGAGAGGGCCTAGAGAAAGAGAGAAGGCTAGGACTGGAGGATGTTATTTTCCATCTGAAGTACCCCTGTACTGCATCTAACTTGCTAGAGCTCAGCAACTCAGCATTCAAAACAGGATAGCAAAGCACTGATCAAAAGATACAGAACTACTGTTGACAAACTGCCTTGAAATCAGTGACCGCAGTGATCACAGAACTAGCAGGGCACTGGGCACAGCCTGGTAGATGCACCATGAACTTCTGAAATTCAGATCAGCTGGTTTTACATGTCATAGCAAAGAATTTAAGCCACATTCACCTTATCCCACCAGTAAGACATGACCAATTCACCCTGAAAAAGCAGCAAGGTTGAAGTGGTTGCAATAAGAGGGAAAAAAAGGGAAAAAAAAAGTAGGATGTAGTTAATGCCCTACAGCAAAGACACCTAGAATTCTGTACCCTTGGGCTGCCACTATGTTACTAAGGTGAATTTCACTTTAAAGCCTAAAAGAGAGGCTGGAAAAGGATGGAACTGGTAACTGTATCAAGAGAACAGCTCATATTCTTTAATGGAAGAAAACCACCACGGTTGTTCCCAGGCCTACTTCCCCCTTCATGCCCCAAACGGGCTTAGCTTCCTGCCTAAGAAATCAAATGCTTTTGCCAGTACAGAGTGAAAAGGTCACATGCAAGTATCAAAGAATCTTTTGGAAAAATCTCTGTTTTCAGATGAAATTAATGTTTCCTGTTAGAAAGAACAAGAAAGGTTTACCCTGGCCTTGCATTCTGTAAGTGCAAACTGGAGAACAGGAATCAGCTGCAACATAATAAATAAAGTGTAACTGATTTTTCTGTAAATACACTGGCACTGCCATTTCACAAAGCATCAATTTAGGCTGCAATCACACATTATTTTCTACCAGCTTATCTCAAAAGCTCTTTATAAAGGAACATATCCATACACTGTCTTTCACAGGCCAGATGTTACACAAGGCTTTTAAAAAGGTCCATGAGTCATTTTTATGCAGAATGTATCTAATAATCAATGATGGTACTTGACAAAAGCTGGGGTGAAGTACTGATTCCCCCATGAAAATACTGCAGAGCTGCAACTGGTCTCAAGCTACAGCTTTGTCAGGGTTTGACATTTCTACATGAGGTTTCACTTCCTAAAAAGTCAACAGGCAGCATGTTAAAATGCAAGCTATCACAGCAATTATCTCTGCTTCCTAAATAACTTGAACAACTCACTTGTATTGAAAGAGGCTTTGTTCTTTCTGGGCAGAATTAAGTTTTACTTGAAATAAAGTGAAGGGCTTTTCAGAGCTGGTGATTTCAGACATTATTACAATATATGTACTTTATCAGAGAGGAGAGTCTGGGGGGTTAGAGAGATTAAAGAAAATTTAGTTGCTTTTCAATTTTTGACAAGCAACTAAAAGCAGAAGTGAAAAAAAGACACACTCTTGCAGACAGGGAAAACAGTTTTCTTAGCTCACTTGTGTTTTCAAATGTAAGAGAATCATCAAAATACCAGGTATATGGCATATACAAGGCTCAAACACTGGGATGCTTAAGGACTTGCCAGATCACATGCACCATTCTTTGAAGTTCCAAACAAAGAGATTGTTGCATGCATGGAAACTTATTTTACTGTGATAAATGGGAAACTGTATCTGTCCAAAAGACAGCCCTCTACTTATCCCAAGTGATTAAATGTTTTCCTGTACAAACTTACTCATAGGAGTGAGCCTCTGGCTTTGGGGCAGAATCCTATTGAAATCAGGATTGTGATATATCAGAACAGTATTTTTATGAACTAAAGCGTGGTCTTGGCATCCATTCTGCAGGTTTAAGTAAGTTTTAACTAACTTCTATTAGAGAAACACACAAGGCAAAGCAGAGTGTCACACACATCAGTATTTAACGGTAGCTGTGCACACAAACACGTTTTTACTGCTTCTTACTGCAAATAGAAAGACCGCAAAGTGCAGTTGATTGAAACTTCTGAGATTTGAATTGATCTCTAAGGTTTATCAAACTGGATTAAAGCTCTAAAAATAGTTTTGGGGAGATTCTGAAAAAAGAGAGTTGGAGAGAAAACTGTCTTCAACTTTGCTGATCCAACTGGCGTCCTCCAAGTCAGTTATTTTATCTGGTATCATTTACCAAGGCCTTACTGTGAGTGTACTTGCAAGTCTTTGAATTTGGCTGCAAACTGCCATATGAATAGGTCTGGCAGGAAATCAGTGTTTAAGACTAAAATAATACACCAATTATGTCTTCAGACAGGAAACATTTCCTGTAGTCCTGGGTTAATCATAAAATTGTAGAACTAGAATACTTGGAGAAAAAGAAGGGTGTGGCCAGCCTGCTAAGTAACACAATGTGCGCGTTTCCCACGCGCTCACGGCGATTATACTCATCCAAACAAGTACAAAATTGTGTCCAGATGACAAAAGAAGACTTAGGTTTTCTAAAACAGAGCCATTGAGCATTACAGTTTTTCTAGTTTGAAAAAAATGTCATGTTTCCCAAAATAAAGTTTTCCAAATTTGCTTAATTAAAAGCATGCCATAGAGGAAGCAATGTAACTGCTGAAACTATCACCCATGCTAGCAGCACACTCCAGGACAGAAAAGAGAAATCAAGCAACTAATCCAGGAAAGGAGGAGAGCCCTTCCTGAGGGTAGGAAGGCTCTGCAAAGAGATCTGGACAGACTGGATTGATGGGCCAAGGTTAGTTGCATGAGGTTTAACAAAGCCAAGTGACAGATGCTGCACTTGGGGCACAACCACCCCGCGCAATGCTACAGGCTTGAGGCAGGGTGACTGGAAAGCTGCCAGGCAGAAAAGGACCTGGGGTACTGGTTGACAGCCATCTGAACATGAGCCAGCAGTGTGTTCAGATGGCCAAAAAGATCAACAGCATCCTGGCCTGTATCAGGAATAGTGTGACCAGCAAGAGTAGTGAAGCGATTGTGCCCCAGTACTTGGCACTGGTGAGGCTGCACCTTGAATACTGCATTCACTTTTGGGCCCCTCGCTACAGGAAAGACAGTGAGGTGCTGGAGCATGTCCAGAATGGGCAAAGCAGCTGGTGAAGGGAACAAGTCATATGAGGAGCGGCTGTGGGAACTGCGATTGTTTAGTCTGGAAAGAGGAGGCTGAGTGGAGACTTCAGGGCTCTCTGCAACTATCTGAAAGGAGGTTGTAGTGAGATGGAAGTCAGTCTCTTCTCCCTAGTATCAGATGACATGATGTGAGGAAATGGCCTGAAACTGTGCTGAGGAAGGTTTAGATTGGATATTAGGAGAATTTTCTTTCCTGAAAGAGTGGTCAGGCATTGGAATAGGTTACTCAGTGAGGCTGTAGAGTCACCATCCCTGAAGGTGTTAAGAAACATGTGGAGATGGGACATGGTTTAATGGCCACGGTGGTGGTAGGCTGATGGTTGGACTTGATGATGTTTGAGGATCTTCCAACCAGAACAATTTTATAATTCTATGACAGAACATTGTGGAAGACACAGACCATGCTTGGTGATTAGAACAACACTTAGAGCAGGTTTTTGTTTTAGAAAGACATCATGAAGGCACATTAACAGAAGGTAATGACCATAAGACTAAAATCCTGAACTAACTCATTCTTGAGACTGAAAGCGAATTGCAGGGACCACTTTCCTTTTGTGATTTCTTCCCAAGTTAGACACAACTTTCAGGGAAACTGTCAGAATGTGTTGTAGAATATATTTGTCACAGCTTTATCATAACCAGGATGCGTTCAGTTACGGACACATGTCACTGTGAGGAAAATGGAAGCACAGAGCAAGTGGTGCCTGCTCTTTAAATGACATGCTTGAGAGACCATGGAAGGCAGAGCTACCAGCATACAAGACTAAAAATTCCAATTTATCCTGCTGATTCATCTGCAGTTTCCAGAGTGAAGCTCTGCAGTTTATACTTTCTTCTTCACTTCAGATTTGAACAAGACAGTGACAAACCAGATACAATGCAGACTAATGAAAAGAAAATAAGCCACAAAAGGAGGGATGAATGCATGTGTTAGCAAGTTTCCAGAAATATGAAGAAGAGGAAAAAAAACAGTTCTAGAGATGCAAAGTTATTCAAATCCTACTGAACTGCTTAGATTTTTGGGTATGACCCGAAATAAAGCCAACAAAAAGCAGAACATTAGCAAACTGAACCTGTATACATCCACCAGTTACCTCCATCAGTGGTCTGCTTTAGGAAATGATAATACTCAGATATCACTGGAAGTACCAAAGCAAGAAATTAAAGATTACCTGCATTTAAATATCAAATGTGGTGTAGTGCTAGAGACTATTATATAATGTCAACATACCAGATGTGGAGGCTCATTCATTCCAAGTGGTTCCTGGAATAATAAAAATACATACATGCATATAAATCAATAAAATTATTTACACTTATTTTACTAGAAGACATGTCTAGTCCCAGGAATTTGCTAATTACCAATTCAAGAGCAGAAAATAAATGCACTTTGCAGGCTCTTGGCACAATTCTCTTTCCCAGCCTCTGCCATTAGCTGTCTGCAACCACCTGCCTGACTCTTCAATCCCTTTCACAATGAGAACTTGCATCAGGATTAATTCATTCATGTAACATGGAGCAGACTCCATGTAAGTGTCTCTGCATTCATTTTTGAGTCTATTTCTTGAAAAAAGACATAAGCAAAACCAGCAGAAGACTGTGACACCTCTTTTACCATGTGCTCTTCAAAATAACATGAAATTAATCTTTCCTATTTTCAGTGCAGTTGTATCATTTATTATATGCTTAATAGTGAGAATTGTCTTTGTTTTGCAGTAAAGTTTGGGCAAGCTACACTATCTTTAATAATAGCTCAAATATTTCCTATCTCTTTTCACTATATGTATTATAAATATTTTAGCACAAAAATAAGGAAAAAATAAATCAGGCCTCTATTACACAACAACAATATGGGCCCAGATAAATTCTCAAGTATTTTTATATCCATCATAAATTAGGCATTACACATTACTATGTTTTAAGGCAAATTAATCTTTCCAGGCTAGGTTATTCTTTCCATGAATGCAGTCTAGCACAGGGAAGTTCTCATGAAGCTTCCCTGACAATTTTCTGACTAGAGAGAAAGATCCAAAGTGTCCACTTTGGTGTCCATTCTGAAGAGACTCACTATGTCATTCAGGGTGTCTTTAAATAGTTTCCAATACATAGACAAAATGATTTAACAGCACAGCCCAAATTACAACATTACTGTATGCTCTGAACTCCAGAGGTCTCATTTCATTCCAGCTAGTTCCGGTCACTCACCAACTTAACAGGTCGAACTGACAGGATGATTTTACTAGATCCTCCCCAGTCAAAGAAACATTTATATTTTCCTTTCTCCAATATGTATTGTTCTCCACAGAAATATTTCTGCTGATATGCAACCCACCTGGAGAACAACACAAAAGTTGAACTTAAAACATCACATTTGTCCGCATCATTTGATGAAAACACTGGAACAGAACAATTTACTTTGGAGTTTTCTTGGTAAGTCC
Source organism: Colaptes auratus (assembly GCA_015227895.2). Lineage (NCBI taxonomy): Eukaryota > Metazoa > Chordata > Aves > Piciformes > Picidae > Colaptes > Colaptes auratus. The sequence goes on from CM037633.1 coordinate 38,209,628, forward strand.
ATCTGAGAACGTAACATTAAACCCAATGGGAGGAGGGTAAGTCTCACATTTGATTTTCTGATTTTGCTTTGACAAAACACACAACAGTGGGTGTCTGCCTTTCTATCAAATATATATTCAGCAGGAGATGATACCTTCCTCAGAAGCCCAGAGGAAAGACACAAAATTGACAGGTTCTGAAATCTCTCTCAGCTGAATCTTTACTTGTTCAGCATCCCACCAGAGGGGGTTTCCTTTCAACTTTTTCAGTTGGATTTAAGAAAAACGTTGCAAGAAGAAACAGAAATACATGAGGAAGCCTTGGTATTGGGAGATAAAGGAAAAGCTTGCAACAGTTGGCAGTTCAAGTTTCTCTCATCCTGCTTTCCCTGTTGTCATTTAAGAAGGAGAAACTTCCAACTACTGAGACTGAGGGTCCCTCTAGCCCTGCACAAGCTCTGTATCAGTGGGAAAAACAGATGGGAGGCTGGCTAGAGAGATGTCACAAACTTAACTGCTTTTGGTGGTGCATTCCTCTCTCTATCATCCAGCACCTGGGACTATTATACTAGGAATATCAGAGTGTACCTCCTTTCCTAGTCATTTTAGCACCTGTTTATGAATCTGTTGGGAATTGGTCTAATGCTTTTTTAAACCTCCTGGTGATGTCTGCTACCACACCCTCCTTTAGGAGCAAGTTTCAGTAATTCATTGCCTCTAGTGCTAGAAAAGCTTTTTGCTCCCCACCTCTAATCTGTTTTAAAGATATCTTAAGATAGTTCTGTAAAGCATCCTCCAATTATTGTCAGGCAGGGTTCTGCAAACACTGCTGCACAAAGCTTGTTTACCATCTTCAGAATTTTGCATTCACATCCCTCCTCAGCCATCTCTTTTCAAACTGAGTCCCAGCCTTTCATCTTTCTGCCTCATCCTCACGAGACACTAATATCCAGTCCCTAAGTTCAAATCTCTCACTATAGCTATGCATCCTAAGTTTGAAGCTTTTTCAGTCTCACTCAACAGCTGATAATCCCTATCATCATCACCACCACCACCATTAGGGTAGGTATGACATTGTTAATACTGTGCTTTTAAAATTACTAGTGAAGTCAGAAATTTCCACTCATGACCCATAATGGTTTCCCCCCCTACATTTTCAGTTCTGTCATGTGATATCATTCTTTATGCACAGTATCCCCCCCTTGTCTCTGTGGTATTTGCTGTATCAGAGCTGTTATTTCATGCCAAGCATTGTAGTTCCCCCACACTTTTTTTAAGCTTCTAGAATGTTAAAGTTTTGTTCTTGCTCCATCAGTTTACCATCAACACATGGTGCAGGCAGACTGGTTTACCTTATTTATTGTAATTGTGCTATTTATTCTCCTCTGGGACTTCACTATGCACAGCAAAATTTAGCCAAGTCTACCCTTTCCATGTCTTCTACATCTGTTGGTTTAACCTCCTGTTTTCAGTTGAAATAGTTCTCTAAAGAACTTTTGGTGCCATCCCCTGACTTTACTACAAATAAGGCACAGTTCATCCTTTTTTAATACAACTAAAATCCCTTTTCTGTGTTACTTTGCTGCTGTCTCATGAAACTACAGTCCCTGTGACCTCTGGTGGAAGAGCACAAGTTTTCTCTAGGAGCAAGGATGCCCAGATCCAAATCAAGGTGCTGGCATGGGGTTTAGAGAAAGCCTAAGATTTTTTTTCCCCTTCCATTTACCAAGGAAACTGAAATAAACACTGTTCTCCCCCAGATGTTTACCATCTGCACCACGTGAAATATAGTCTCTCAGGAGATGTACTCAGACCCAACTGTGCACAAAAATGCTTAATATTTCCACCCATACACTTCAGTAGACTTACACTCCACTTCTCACAAGAATTGAGCTTGTCTCTGAGCCAAATCCAGCTTGCTCCAAATCAGGGATTTCTTCATTGATGATGTCTAATGCTTTCCCATCTTCATCATCAGACTCAAAGAGCGTCACTGATGATTCAATGAAATCCTAAGAGGCAGCATAGGACTTAGATGACTGTTGTGTCACAGCTCAGCCACAATTCACAACATAAAACATTTTGGAAAAGAGCTGTGGCCTGAAATAAAGCTTTACAAAGCAGTGAATGGGCTTAGGTCATTTGTGGGGGTATATTTTGGTACTGAAGTGCTTTGCTGGAAGCCTGGCAATCTGATGTGGCCTTCAGTGGTTTTCACTGAGAAGAACCACCACCTGATGCTCCTTAGTATCATCTTTCCTCCAATGAGGATGACTGAGAGTGCAAAGATGCCTGTGTGGGAAAGAGAAGGGTTAGGGATTTACCACTGAACTTCCCACACCTTCAGAAATGAGTGCTTCAAGCATTATCATGACTGCAGTCTTTTACTTCAAGTTCTCCTGTCTAATCCAAGCAGCGAGAGTTCGGGCTGTTAAGCTGGAAAAAAGGCAACTCCAGGAAGTCTTTATAGTGGCCTTCCAGTACCTGAAAGAGGCCTACAAGAAAGCCAGGAAGGGACTTTTTTACAAGGGCTTGTTGGAATAGGACAAGAGGGAATGGACTGAAGCTTAAGAAGAGTAGATTTGGACTTTATCCAACCCAAACCAGTCTGTGATCCTGTGATCCCTTCCCAGTGACATGGCAGTAATCATGGAGAAGAAAAGATGGGGCAGGATCACCTTGCCCACATAAAGAGTTTGTAGTTTCTGGATACATCCATTGTATAACTAATCACTATAGCTACAAAATAAATCCCACATGACACTGTCCTGTTCTTTCTTAGATAGCCATGTGATGTTGCTTCTGCTTTCAGTCAGCACAGTTAGTTACACAGCTTCAAATTAAGTGAATTTGAGTTTCAAATCTTTAACTTTTTAACCACTTTGGAATTTTAGGCACAGAGTTCAGGCACCACTTGGGAAAATGGCAATCCAATCACTGTATTCCTTCAACCTTTAAATAAAATTTGTTTCTGCAACATTCAATAGTGTTTCAGTAACTTGAAAATAAGTACATCTTGCAAACCAGAGAAAAGACTATCAAGCAACTAGACTGGACTAGAATTAGCCAGGTTGGAAAAGACCTTTGAGATCATAAAGTACAACCTATCACCCAACACCATCCAATCAACTAAACCATGGCACCAAGTGCCTCATCCAGGCTCTTCTTAAACACCTCCAGGGATGGTGACTCCACCACCTCCCTGGGCAGCACATTCCAATGGCCAATTACTCTCTCTGTATAGAACTTCTTCCTAACATCCAGCCTAAACTTCCCCTGGCACAGCTTGAGACTGTGTCCTCTTGGTCTGGTGCTGGTTGCCTGGGAGAAGAGACCAACCCCCACCTGGCTACAACCTCCTTTCAGGTAGTTGTAGAGAGCCCTGAGCCTCCTATTCTCCAGGCAAAGCAACCCCAGCTCCCTCAGCCTCTCCTCACAGGACTGTGTTCCAAACCCCTCCCCAGCTTTGTTGCCCTTCTCTGGGCATGTTCCAGCCCTTACAAGCTACCAACCAGACAGCAGTACACTGAGAAAACAAAAACATACAACAATCAAAACCCACTTAAAAAAATTAAGGCCAGAGCAAGCATATAGCCAGATTCATGTAGTCAGGTGAACCTGATCAAACAGGCTCTTTAGAGGACACTATGTCTTTATATGATGAATAATGAAACATAATTTTAGAACTAACATTTGATGTGGCTCAACCTCTCCGAGTTGTTTACAGGATACTAAAAAGGGATGGAACAAATTCTGTAGTAAAACTGGTTTGCCTACTATCTCCTTCTTGCATTTATGTAAAAAAGTTGCAACTACCTTCAGGTATACAGCAGAAATTCAGATGCCAGCTCTGTCAAAGTCGTCATGAGCAGCTTCAGATTACTTTTGAGAAAAAAACCTCCACAACCTAGTGCCATTTTAGCTCACATGAAAAGCAGCTAACAATCCTAAAGCAAAGACCTTGTAAGAACTCATGAAAAGCCATTTAGATCAAATCTGCACAAAATGTGACTATGTTTTAAATGCTGAAATACATCCACAATTGTAGTTGCATTTAAAACACATTTCATATTCAGCCATCAATTTTCCCTCCAAAGCTTTCACTACAGCTTCTCTTGCAGCAAGCAAAGGAGAAATACTTAAAAATGGACTTCCAGACCAAGGCAAGTAATTTCAGACTTGAAAACATTAGTGGGGAAGCTCCAAAGACAACATACTCTGCTCCACCAGAAGACTCAAACTTTGCTCTCTCCCTAATCATGACTACCATAAGCAAATCTCAGCTTCACAGAATCTGTTATTTCCAATTGCAAGAAGCATCAAATGCAACTGCCCCTCAAACCAGCACACAGTGCAAACTGCTGTCTGCCCTCAGGAACAAGCCAATACTCGATTCCAGTATGTCTAAATAGATGCTGCTAACAGAGCTGGTGGTATGCTAGTGAAAACAATTCTACAAGCAATTTCTGGTTTGCTTTCTAAACACTCCCCAAATCCCCATAGCAGAGCTCAAAACTGTTCACAGCAGGAATATTTCAGACAAACCAAAACTGAGAGCTCTTGCAGTATGCCTATATGCATGTACATCTCAACCAGTGGGTGAGGAGGGAGGACTTGCAAAAACCCCTCCTTTGTGTGTGGTGGTTGGATTTTCCTAACTCTGGTGGAATCTGTCATGTTGAGCACCATGGCACTGGAACATCTGAATAGCTTTGCATAGTACAAAGCCACATTGACAGAGCTGGTTCTGACACAGGCTAATGAGGCACCCTGTATCCAGCCCAGCTCTTGCAGAGCCACTTCCGTGCTTCAGTACCACCCTCCCTCTTTTAGGAGCATGGCACAAGGACATCTGATCCAGCTTTGCCTGGAACTGACCCAGGTACAACTGGGCTCATTAGCTTCAGCTTCATGCCCTGGGAGCCAGGATAAACTGTTTTCAGGTCTGGGCTGGTCCTAAAGCCATCAGTGTCAAAGTCAGCTGGTGTCACTCCCAAGCCAAAAAACTCCCAAAACCACAAACAAAAACCCATGAGACCAATATGAATAAAGAGCAAGGTTAATGTCCAGTCCCACTCCCTACCACAGCTAACTATGAATAATATCACTGCTCTGTTTCACAAAGACCTTAATATTCTACAGAGACTCTTGAATCCACCTGACTAAACCAGAATTTTTAGGGAATACCAATCAAGACTTGATATCAAGGAATACCCCTGCAGAGTCAAAGATCATTGCAACCTTTACTGAACCATGTTCACAGGGCAGCAAGTGAAGAGCTACCGCGTTCACTTCAGCACACACAGCTAGTTTTGGATTTTTCCCCAGGCCCCCTGAAAACAAGAATTTTGTACCAAAACATTTTTAAAATACTGAATTTAAGTATGGTCTACAAAGCCACAAAGAGACCATTTGGTGAGTTTGATCACTAACCTATGTATCGTCGCTCAGAGAAGTATCATAGTATCAGTCAGGGTTGGAAGGGACCACAAGGATCATCCAGTTCCAACCCCCCTGCCATGGGCAGGGACACCCCACACTAGATCAGGCTGCCCAGAGCCTCATCCAACCTGGGCTTAAACACCTCCAGGGACGGGGCCTCAACCATCTCCCTGGATAACCCATTCCAGGGCTTCACCACTCTCATGGGGAAGAACTTCCTCCTCACCTCCAGCCTGAATCTCCCCACCTCCAGCTTCATTCCATTCCCCCTAGTCCTATCACTACCTGAGATCCTGAGAAGTCCCTCCCCAGCCTTCTTGTAGCCCCCTTCAGATACTGGAAGGCCACAATGAGGTCACTTCAGAGCTTTCTCTTCTCCAGACTGAACAGCCCCAACTCCTTCAGTCTGTCCTCATAGGAGAGGTGCTCCAGCCCTCTGATCATCCTCGTGGCCCTTCTCTGGACACCTTCCAGCACCTCCAGATCCCTCTTGGAATAGGGGATCCAGAACTGGAGGCAGTACTCCAGGTGGGGTCTCCCCAGAGCTGAGTAGAGGGGGAGAATCACCTCCCTTGACCTGCTGGCCACACTTCTCTTGCTGCAGCCCAGGATCTGATTGGCTTTCCGGGCTGCAAGTGCACATTGAGAGCTCCTGTTGAGCTTCTCCTCCATCAGCACCCCCAAGTCTCTCTCCTCAGGGCTGCTTTCCAGCCAGTCCCTGCCCAGCCTGGATTTGTGCCTGGTGTTGCCTTGACCCAGCTGCAGGACCCTGCACTTGCTCTTGCTGAACCTCCTGAGGTTGGCTTGTGCCCACCTCTCCAGCCTGTCCAGGTCCCTCTGGATGGCATCCCTTCCCTCCAGCGTGTCTGTTGCAGGTAGTCAGTCTGTTGGTCAATCCAAACAACAAAATGCCAGTGCCATTTGTCATTTTATTGGCAACCAGCTCATTGCCCTTAGTTATGCAACAATTTGAGGAAAGCTATAATTTACACCTCTACACCAATATGTACAGACTGGTATATATTTATATGCCACTTTGAATGATACATGAGGGTGAATGATACCCGTTTTTTTAACTGTAAATGATTAAAGCATCCTGACTGTTCAAGGTGTGAGTCAAATCACACCTAGCAGATCTCTGCAGAGGGACCTCGACAGGCTGGACAGATGGGCAGAATCCAACGGCATGAGATTGAACACATCTAGTGCAAGGTTCAACACATTGGCCACAACAACCCCAGGCAGTGCTACAGGCTGGGGTCAGAGTGGCTGGAGAGTGTCCAGGCACAAAAGGACCTGGGGGTAGTGGTTGACAGCAGCTGAACATGAGCCAGCAGTGTGCCCAGGTGGCCGAGAAGGCCAATGGCATCCTGGTCTGTATCAGGAATAGTGTGGCCAGCAGGAGCAGGGAAGTCATTGTGCCCCTGTACACTGCACTGGTTAGGCCATACCCTGAGTCCTGTGTTCAGTTCTGGGCCCCTCAGTTTAGGAAAGATGTTGAGTTGCTGGAAGGTGTCCAGAGAAGGGCAACAAAGCTGGGGAGGGGTCTGGAGCACAGCCCTATGAGGAGAGGCTGAGGGAGCTGGGGTTGCTTAGCCTGGAGAAGAGGAGGCTCAGAGGAGACCGTCTTGCTCTCTCCAACTCCCTGAAGGGAGGTTGTAGGCAGGTGGGGGTTGGTCTCTTCTCCCAGGCAACCAGCACCAGAACAAGAGGACCCAGTCTCAAGCTGCACCAGGGGAGGTTCAGGCCGGATGTTAGGAAGAAATTCTTCCCAGAAAGAGAGGTTGGCCACTGCAACGTGCTGCCCAGGGAGCTGGTGGAGTCACCGTCACCGGAGGTGTTTAAGAAGAGACTGGATGATGCACTTGGTTTAGTTGATTGCCATGGTTTAGTTGATTGGATGGTGCTGGGTGATAGGTTGGACTTGATGATCTCTGAGGTCTTTTCCAGCCTGGTTAATTCCATTCTATTCTAGACAAGTGAGGTATCTGCCTGTACATGGAAGGTCATCCTGGCTAGGCATGTGCATGATTTGAAACTTGTAATTACATCCTCTGCCAAGAGGAAGATGTAAAACTATCAATTTAAGTTAATCAAATATCCTATATATATAGCTTGGAAGTAAAGAAAAACTAAAGATTAGTCAGTGTTTGAATAGGACTCTGTGTATTCAAAACAGGGACTTAGAAGAAAATTCCTGTCTCAGATACTGCAAAATAAATTATTTAGAGGAGGACATCTCTCTTCAATTTGGTTTATTCTCCTATCTTGATTGTAAGTTGTATGATAGATTCTGATTGCAAACATTGCTTTTCCTAGTGACTTTCCTAGAATTCAACACTGCAAATTGTGACTGCAGCCATGGCCTCTTGGGTTCCCATTGACTTTTAAAATTCTTTATTTATTTTTATTTAATAATGCCTGCTGAGACAATGAAAGTTTGCTTCAAATGCCTGTGTTCAAACATCACAAAACTCTTGGGTCAGGAACATCACTGAGGATAAGAGCAATCTGAGTAAATGAGACTGAGCAATCTCAGCATGGACAACCCAGCTTTCAAATGAAGCCACTCTTTGCAGCTGTATTTGAGGCTCACAGAGTTACTACTGTGTTTTTTAAAGATCCTTAAACATCCAAACATACAAAAAAATTCCTCCAAATCAAAGCAAACAATAAAGAAACTCTAATCTCACATTTCCCCATCGCTGAAAGAGTCTAACTTTCCTTCCAACACTGGACTCTGATGCAGTTCTTATTGTTTCACCTTTGTCCCCAGCTGAACACATTTGAGTACAAGGGACTTGTTTTTACCATGATTAATTTTGCTGCCAAAATTTTCTGGCACAAAAAGAGTCACAGGACAGAGGGTAATGCTGTTTTAAGGCTTGCAACAGCTGTTGTGCTGAAAAGCTATTTTTATTTTAATAAAGAACTGCACTGTACATTTATGCATGCTGAACTTGAAAGAAAAGCTGTTCTAGGGATTCTAATTGCTTACAGTGCAAAGGGAGATATCTGGAAAATCTGGCAGGTAGGCAAGGAATGCTGCATGATACACTCACTGTGTGAGCTTGACAAAGGCTTCTCTTTTACAATGTATACAGTGCAGTCTAAATTTCAGCAAGTAGGACAAGAATGAGAATGAACTTGGGCAAAGGTAGAATGACTAAACCCAAGACAGCTGCACCATGCATGAAGAATAACCTTCCTTTTTATGTATGGAACTGTGCATAATGTGTGTGGAATTCATACAAGTACTTACAGCCTGAAGGAACCGGAAAGACAGGAGGACACTGTCAGTTCCCTGCCAAGAGGGTTTGTCTTCATAATCTCCCTCCTCCAACAAATATTGACAGCCTTTGTAGTTTTTCTTATCATAGGCAACCCATCTACAGCAACAACACAAGCAAAGAGAGAGAAATAACTAAAAGCAAATCAACTGCATATATGATAACAAATAAAAGGGGAAGAGAACATCCTAAGAACACTAAAGCAAGCATCACAGGCTTAGCTAACAAAGCAATGCTTGTATGAAATCACAACAGGCACTCATGAAGTGTTCTTTGTGGATCAAAATGACACCATGTGATTCTCTCTCAAACAACAGTTTATTTGTGTAACGCTTCTGCATGTACTTCCTTCTCCATCAGCCATGTTCCCAATACCAGCATTTGGTACTCTGGAAGCTACTGTGCATCTGACAGCCAAAATGCTGCAAACAACCAACTGTTAATGATTAAAAAGAAAATTAGCAGTAGATCTTTTTAGTGTGTTAACAAACAAAGAGATTCTCCTCTTGCTGGTGACAAAATGAATAGATTTCAGCAGAAGAAAATGTCACCCACTGATATTGCTTCCTGCTCTTACATAAACCATACATATTAGACAACTGACCTGAGTACATACAATATATTGCATATGCAGTATGTTTTACTACTAAGGCAATACAACCTTTTAAAGTATTATGAACAAATAGATAAAGCTCAATTAAAATAAGGCATTTCCACTTCAACTTTGAAAGCTCTAATGGATCTTAACTTGAAAAAGTGCTTCCCCATCCTTCTTTCTCATAACCATTCCTTTCATTAAAGCTCCCTTGCAATTATTAGAACTGCTGTACAAATTCTGTCAGCATTGAAATCTGGCAGGCAGGGAGAGCTGTCCTTTTAGTACCATTTGGTTTACACCAATTCAGCTGTTTAAGCTACTGCAGCATTAAAAATAAAGACTGCCACAACAGAGAGAAGAATGATTTGCTAATAATTTGAGGCTTCCCACATAGTGAATACATAAGGTATTTAACATTAAATTTATTTTGAATTTACTGCTACCAAGAATGTGACAACAGCCTGACAGCATCCCTGTTATCACAGCTTTACACTGAAGTATTACCACAAAAAAGTGTTTCTAAAGACGATTTTATTGTTAAACTCTTTTCAGAAACTGCCATATTGCATGCCTTCAAACAGCCCTATCCTGTTGGGTCCTGGGAGACACTGAAAGAACAATGTGTGGGCTTGGCAGCTCTCTCACTGAGCCTACCTCGTGAGCAGTCCATATAAGGATTGTGTTACACAGCCCTTTCGTGTGTGTGTCTGTGACCCAGAGAGGGGCATGGCGACACAGCATCCATCTGAGGCCTCACCAAAGGAAAATTAGTCTATGTTCTTAATTCCAGATAGCACGCAATGGGTGGCAAAGTATATCAAATAAAGACTACCAGGAGTATAAAGCAATATAAATTAAAGCTCTATGTGAATGATGTTATCAAGGAACTAAATGGCCTAGTATCTTGGCATCCAAATGGTAAACACTGACTTCACACTTCTCACACACTTAGTTCTATTTTCCTATATTCCCTTCGACAGATAAGCCATAGTGGAGAGGTGGTTTTATCCAAAGCTGGCAATTAACAAAAGAAATAGACATTCCTTTCTTTTAAAAATATTTTACCAGTGAAAAAATTTAATCACCCCTTTGCTACCACTTCTTAGTCTTATATTATGATTCCCTACTTTGCAGTAAATAAATGTAAAGGTGAAATATACTTACACTCCACCAATTACACGTATTGATCCGATGCCCTGAAACTCCTCTTCACTACCAAAGAGAGCTGGGACAGAACTGACATTTTCTGAAAATTCTTTGGACCACCCTTCAAAGTGGGTTTTCTCATATATTATTATCTAGAAAACATGATGTTGAACAGTGCCTTGAGTACACCCCAAAGCGTAACCAGACGTTTGGTTGCGTGTGCTGCTACAGTATGTGGAACGCAGCTTTAGTCCCCCTCCAAGAAGAACATTCAGAACCCTCAGCCCTTCTGATTCGTGACTGTCCTGCAGGCTGAAGAGATCCTATTTGGATTTAGACAGGTTTTTCAGGCTATTTGCAGACATTTCCAGAGAGAGTAGTTATTTACACAATTCTGTACACAAAAACACACTCTGCAGCTATATGACTGACTTATCCTGCAATTCTGTGCCTGGGCAGTGTCTATTAGCCTGCAGTGAATCCCACCTGGTCACAGCTAGACACACTGAGCTCAATCCTTCACAAGCAGGCAAGATGGTTTTTCCTCTGTACACTGCTAAGTTATTTAAGTGACTGCAGTTAACACCTCCCTGAGGCCATAGAGAGGCTATTAATACAATTAACATATATTGCAGTATTTAGTAGAGAAATGCACTATTGCATGTATTTGCATAATTAAAAGTTACCTAAAGCATTAGCGTTTTTGTGGAGAGCTAGAAAAAGGAGGGAAGAATGAGCAGTAACTCTGGATGGGGTCATGATCTCACTTACAATTACTTATTGAGACTGAGTATAGAAAAGAAATATCCTGTTGCTTCCCCCTTTGTCCTCTCCTCCTCCACTTGCTTGAAGCTCAGTACATTACATTCAATGCAAAAACCTCTTCTGATCTTTTTCCATTCCTGATGTGTCAGTCAGGAAAACTTGGTTTACTCTGTACAAGACTTACAGATCTCCTATGCCAAAGTCACATTCTCCTAGTACATAACACACAAATGCTTGCTTTCACTGATGAGACAGTGTTAATTGGTTTTTTTCAGCAGTAAACACTGAATACTTAACCAAACATCACATACCAACAAAAAGAAAACAGTGGAAATAAGGATTTTTTATTTCCAACATGCTCATATTTCCGCCCCCCACCCCGCAATGTCCTCAGTCCTTACCTTGACATTCATTGGCATTTGTACCTTTAGTCCACCCTAAAAAAAGATGGGGGGGAAAAAGGGTATTTTTTTATATACACACACACACAAACATATCAAAGCATAAGTTATATTATAATCTTATCAGAGCATGAAGCCTTTGTAATTAAATTCCCCATTTTCAGTGCTGGCCAAACCAAACACTAGCTTGAATACTCTGGCAATTCCTAAAGGCGAGGGACACTATACATCTGACCTCCAAACAAATCAGTGTGTTGCCAAGCCTGCAGGGGGGCAATCTGAATATTCCTTCAGCAACTATTAGCCATCTAAAGCAAATATTTACTATGTTGTTTTAACATAATTTATACTGACCAATTTTTAACATTAAATTTTAAGGATCTGTTGCATGTATTTCAAGTTTCTTAATCACGAATGGTGGAAACCTAAAAATCTACAAATAACATGAGAGAGAGAATATAGGCTGATGCATTCATGTCTGCCGTCACAGGGCAAATACAACACATGCATTTTCTCTTAGAACCATAGAATCAGTAAGGTTGGAAAAGACCTCAGAGATCACCAAGTCCAACCTATCACCCAACACATCATGACTGACTAAACCATGGCTTCAAGCGCCACGTCCAATCCCTTTTTGAACCCCTCCAGGAACAGTGACTCCACCACCTCCCTGGGCAGCACATTCCAATGGCAAATTCCTCTTGCTGGGAAGAACTTTCTCCTCACCTCCAGCCCAAACTTCCCCTGGCACAGCTTAAGACTGTGTCCTCTTCTTCTGGTGCTGCTTGCCTGGGAGAAGAGACCAACCCCCACCTGGCTACAACCTCCCTTCAGGGAGTTGTAGAGAGCAAGAAGGTCTCCCCTGAGTCTCCTCTTCTCCAGGCTAATCAACCCCATCTCCCTCAGCCTCTCCTCACAGGGCTGTGCTCCAGACCCCTCCCCAGCTTTGTTGCCCTTCTCTGGACACCTTCCAGCAACTCAACATCTTTCCTAAACCGAGGAGCCAAGAACTGGACAGAGGACTCAAGGTGTGGCCTAACCAGCACCGAGTACAGGGCACAATGACTACCCTGCTCCTGTTGGCCACGCTATTTCTGATGCAGGCCACCTGGGCACACTGCTGGTTCATGTTCAGCCTACTATCAACCAGTACCCCCAGGTCCTTTTCTACCTGGCTGCTCTCCAGCTACTCTGACCCCAGCCTGTAGCACTGCATGGGGCTGTTGTGGCCAACGTGTAGAACTTGGAACGTAGATGTGTTCAGTCTCATGCCCTTGCTCTACCTAGGGCAAAACCTTTGGGGGGGCAGTTAGAGGAAAAGAAAGCCACATCACATATTACAGAATTGTGAAGTCCTCACCATTTTTAAGGGACGCAGAGATTTTACATCTGCTGAAGGAATTTCAGATGGCAAGCCACATTCTTCCAAAACCTTCACATCTCCCTTGTAATTGAAGTCTGAATAAGCAAGCCATCTGTGACAGTAAGGATGAAAAGTTTATGAATCTCATTAGACAGATTACAACTAGAAACACTGTATAAAAATTAGTTTACTTTTTGTAGTGGCAAGAAGTAGATAATGTGTTTTAGACACTGGCAGCTCATCAACACAGAGCTGCATTTAAATACACTAACAGCATCAATGTCAAGATCTCAGATGCTTTTTCCTCAGTCCAAGATAAACAAATGAAAGAGATGAAACCTGTGGATTCCTTCACTTTAAATAGCTAGTTCATTACACTCTGTGTTCACAAAATTGATGCCAGTATTGAGGATGAGATGCATCAAATTTCATGTAGGACTGTCAGCTTAGGAATTAAAAGGCTTCTAATATCAGTACTACTGTTTTTGAAGTGTGGTTACTAAAATACAGTGATTTGTAACAGTCCTTTGGAAAGCAGCCTATTGTCACTCTGACGTAAAGATTAAAAATGCTGAGACTCCTTCAGAGTGTTTCCAAAGGAAAGCAAATGGAAAAGATGGACACAGGGTTAGCAGACCAAATAAGCAACACAGGAAGAGGCATTGAGTAATATGGAAAGTAATCTTCTTAAAACTACCCACACAGACCATAGCAGTTAAAAACTGTACTAAGTGCTATCAAAACTAAGACAAGACTGTTTTTAAGTCCTCTACCACCTCCAGTTTCACAGACATATTGTGAGACTGTGGGAGGGAAGGCTTGGCTCACATAGAAAAGCAAACTCAAGACTCTTGTAACAGAATAGTCAATGTTATTCTGCAACAATTTATGGGAAGAGGCACTAAACTCCCAAACTTCAGAACTGTTGTGTTGGCCATTTGTCCATGAAACAGACTGCTAACAGTACAGGATTAGCTGGGCTACCAAGGGGCCTCTATCATATTGCATCATCTCTCTCCAGAAAGTCAGGATATGGCTGTAGCTTGAGAAACATTCAGATGATGTAATATTTTGTGTTTTCAGTCATAGTGCTATGACAGGGCAGTGACTAGGGAGACAACATCTATTCTCCAATGAAATAAAAGCTAAATTACAGCTGAGCTGCTGCTTCTATTTATAAAGCTACTAAAAGATGGAAATACAGAAGACTTCTGCCAGCAACAGGAGGAACAATGTCTTCAAAAACTTGGTTCCATTACTAGAAGCCCACACAGCACAATGCTGAAGTGTAGAGCTGGGAATATCTAACTTTATGTTAGAAGTTTTGTAGTGAAACCCCCCAAATACTGCTTCCATTGCTCACTGATGTCATCCCATGACATTATCCTCTACCTGCTGGCAAAATGCTATTAAAAAGGTTCAGTACTCACGCTCCTGATTTGACTCTTATATAAGGGTTTTTCTCAACATCCAGCTCTTCTAAATTGGCAGCTGCACTCTGTATGCAGATAGGAAGCCCTTCTGTACCACCAGCTGCCAGGCAGAACTCAACTTCTGGAACACCACAGTCCTGCGGAAACAAATCAACGGGTCAGGCTTACCCATGCTTGAAGAGACTGCCTTTTCGCAGCAGGGGAAGGACCAGTAATGTTTGTTTCTTTCCCCCCCTGTCGTCTTCTCCTTCTAACCTAACTCCAGGCTTTTTATGATGGAAGGGGTTTAGTTTTATTAAATGAAGACTGGGATTTTTAGAAAACCTAATGGAAGTCAATTCCCAGCTCCCACTCACTTCCAAAGAACTCTGGATTTGACCACCTTCACAAAGCTTTCTATGGGAAGGATCTGACAGTACTTACTGAGAGACAAACAGTGCATAAATACTGCTGACTTTTTTTTTCCAAGACAGTACTTCCATAACATACATATGGATACATATGATGCATGCACAACTAAACACTGCCACCCCCTTCCTTCAGAGATTAATTAGGTTCTGTAATGCATCCAACTACAGACACAAGCCATATTAAGTTCAGTTTTTCTGTCAAGGCTAAACAAATCTGCAGTATTTTAGGCAAAGAAATAAAAAGATCAGTGCTAGAAAATGTTTGTTCTGTTAGACACCTCAGCAATTCTGCTGTTACTATGGAGCAACAACCTCTGAAGTTTTTCTACTGAGAGAGCACTTGCTCTTCTCTATTAATTTGCAGGCATTTTATTGGACCACAAACATTTTGTAATATTTCTATGAAATGCATTGTCAAACACACCATGAATCAATGAGGACCTTCTATAAGGCCCTGTTTCAGCAGTTGTTTACAGAACAATCTTCCTGTTACAGTGAAAGGCGGCTCACATGCGTACAGTTTGCTTAGCTGTAACAGGAAACCTTCAGCTTTTAGAGTTACCCTCACACAATCCTTTCCCTCATCCTGTTGACTCATGGGCCCATTTGCATTAGGCCAAAGGGTGTGGACAGCATAAAGGGACCTAAACATGGCTGGAGAAAGATACACCTGGAATGCACACTAGAGAAGAGTGATGAGTAGCTGTCTCTGAGGGTGCTTTCATAGAGGCACCTGGTTACTGAATCGTCAGAGGACAAAAGGGAGGGTCACATCATGGCAGTGGTGTGACTGTCTGTGGCTTCTGACAGGCCCAAAAGGCGAAACACAAGAGCTTGCAGAGAAACTCTGCAAGAGGGCACAAATCTCTTAAAGTTACAGCTCCTCACCTTGTGACAACCCTACATAGTCTCCTTTTTCACACTGCTTTTGAGTGGAGCTTTCAAAACATGGAGTGACATCTCACCAAGAAATGTATTTCTTCTTAGTAAGCAAAGTTCTTTTGGTAGTCATTTAACCGTCAGCAGTAAACTTGGCAATTATAACAGATGGACTTCAGGATATTATTTCATTTTCCTCATGAGACCCAAAGTAACATGGTATACTGTTTTGGGAACTCTCCCTCATGCACAATTGTATTTCCTCTGTATTGTACCTTGAAAACAATGCATGCTACTTGTTTCTAGAACAAAGTCTGCAATGTGGCCATTTTTATTATCAGATGAGGAAGGCCAGCAAAGTAAGGAAAAAAAAGACCTTCTAGTACAATACTACTTTATGACAAGGTGTTAAGCAACACCATTCCTCAATTCTAAGTCTATTCGTAGGCAAGGTGTGGGGGTTTTGTTTGTTTGTTTGTTTTAGAAGACAACCAAACCCAGACAAAACAAACCAACCAACCCAGCCACAAAAAAACTCTCCTCATACTTTCCATATGTATATGCATTTTATTAAATCATAGTTAAGAAATAGTTTATGGTCCTTTCTATTCCCCCCCCCCCCCCAATAATACCTGATACATGACAAGGATGAAATCTGTGAATCGAACAACAAAGCTTGATATGAAAAATCAGAAGTTGTACCTATAAGAATTCCACAAAGAACGGTGGTAGACTTTTAATGGTTTCAGATAACTTCTGAAACAAAAGACCTACAAGACTAGACAAGTGGCACAATAAAGTATCTTTGCCTGCGGGCTCAGACAGAGTATGAGACAGACTATTCTTAATTTTAATTCAACAGGAGATTTGCTGTTGTTATTTCCCCCTTCCCCCCCTTCCATTTGAAGACTGGAAAAAGTCAGTCTGTATTCTCTTTTCAAGCCTGCTCTCCTACTCTGCTCATTGTGACGGTATTTTTGTACTTACTACATTAAATCCACAAAGTCCTTTCATAAAGTGTCATAGAGTAAGCTGAGGCCTTCACCAAAAACAATTCAAATACCTGTTTTGAAGGTCATAACATTGGATTTTCAGAGAATATTTTTTTTAAAGTTCAGCTGACATTAATTCACAGACTGCAGAAAAGGTAAAATTCAGTACTACTATATGAGGCAAACACTATGTATTTGTAGATGTACCTACAAGTGCTGTGTCATTAATTTGTGTATTTTAAGCATGTAAACTTTCATGCTCCTATTTGCCTGAGCATAATGAAGAGGCACCACTGCTTTCAGAGGCTTAGCATTCCTTATAAAATCACCACATTTAGAAGCAAGATGAAAACCACACAAATATGACGAGACTCAGGTTCAGAGCTAGCTCCTTCAGTCCCAAGCCTATCATTTGCAAGGCGCCAAGATTTTGAAACAAGATACCTACGTGCAAAACTATTACCCTGCAAAACTCTTGTAACAGTGTTTTAGGACAGATTCAAACAGGGAAGTCTCCTCCCTACACTCCTCAGGCCCTGCCACCCCCATCACAAGCGGTTACAATTCATTTCATACTCCTCCTTTTACTGACAGGTCAGGCAAAAACAGAGTAAAAAGCATGGTAAGCACATTAGGTAGCTGCGTTCACATCCAATGATAATACAGCACCAGTAAGTGCTCAGGTAGGTCACAACCTTTGGGCACCATACTTTGTCTTCCTTTTGTTCTATGGTACTCTCCTACCTTTACATAGTCATCCTGGAGTGCCCAGGACTCCCTCATAGTAATTTGAGGGCAGAGGTGTTAACAAAAGCATGGAGAACAGGCACTTACAAAACAGTAATGGGGTCATCAGCAGAAAGGTTAAGGCTTCTGGTGAAGAGGATTAAGACAACCCTCAATACCTTAGCATGAAATATTACTCTTCAGTGGCATCTGTGACATTGTTCTAGTCTGACCAAGAGCTCAATGAGAAGTGAGAGACCTAGAGTCTTCAATCCCCTCCAGGTGTGGTGTGATATGATCTTGGCCTTTTACCCTTCTTCTGGATCTATGGAAACAGCACTAGAAGGGATAAGTAATTTCATCATTGTTGGGTCTCCTCCTTGGAGCTGTAGTGACTGCAGTAATCAGACTAGCCTATTTAAATAAGCTAGCTTTTTATGTCAATAAGAGGACAAAGAATGTCTAAAGTTTGGCTTCTCAATTAAGCTAAGTGCCAAAACAATGATGAAAGAAGAGTCTATTGAAAACCAGGCCTAATTGCTCCTGGCATCCACATGATTGCTCTTTAATACAGTCTAGACACTCATCTTATTGTTGATAAACGGTGTGACCTTAGGACATGGCATTTTTGGCAGCATTTTAAAATCTATCTGTTCGTCCTCCAGCTTTTTCACCCATTCAAAACTCTTTATCCCAGTTCTCCTGCTAGCTACCACTCTTGCTACCACCCATCACCACCAAATCAAACTACACAGCTCAACAGGGATGGCAGTAAAATAAAATATTAAGGAAATGAATGATTAGTGTTCTGTAAATACCAACTAACAGATGAGACAATATGAAGCTGCTAGGTGTCTTCCTATGGCATCAGACAAAGTAGTCCAAGTAGTTCTTTTCACCTAAACCACACAAAAAGAAACACACCTGTCACCTAATATTGTGAACATTACCATTACAAGGAGCTTTGCTTTAAGAGTGTCCACAAGCAATCCAGTTATTCCTTGCCCAACCATCTTGCAGAGTGATTATAAACTGCTGTTTCAAGTCTCTTGTCACCTTGCAAAATAGTGGTTTGCAAGATTATTCCAGAATGGAAACATCAGAACTCAGCTCTTGATTTGGGGAAAGTAATATTTATCACCCTTTTGGGTTTCCAGCAACAGACAGGTAAAGCCTTCAAAGTCCATAGGATCAATACACGCATTTACCGTAGACCAGAGAACTAGCTTGGCTAAACAGACTCCACTGTAGGCACCGCATTGACCTGCGTGTGAGGGCAGATTTTGCTGCAGCTATATTTTAGAATAGAATTAACCAGGTTGGAAAAGACCTTTGAGATCAAGTCCGAACCATCACCCAACACCATCTAATCAACTAAACCATGGCACCCAGTGCCTCATCCAGCCGCTTCTTAAACACCTCCAGTGATGGTGACTCCTCCACCACCCTGGGCAGCACATTCCAATAGCCAATCTCTCTTTCTGGGAAGAACTTCTTCCTAACATCCAGCCTAAACTTCTCCTAGCACAGCTTGAGGCTGTGTCCTCTTGTTCTGGTGTTAGTTGCCTGGGAGAAGAGACCAACATCTACTCTTCAGGTAGTTGTAGACAGCAGTAAGGTCTCCTCTGAGCCTCCTCTTCTCCAGGCTAAGCAACTCCAGCTCCCTCAGCCTCTCCTCATAGGGCTGTGCTCCAAACCCCTCCCCAGCTTTGTTGCCCTTCTCTGGGCACCTTCCAGTAACTCAACATCTTTCCTAAACTGAGGGGCCCAGAACTGGACACAGGACTGAAGGTGTGGCCTAACCATTGCTGAGTACAGAGGCAGAATGACTGCCTTAGCGAGTTCCACACCCTCACTAGCTCCATACATCCCTATGGAATACTAGCAGAAGTCCTTCCAACTAATCATATCTCCTAGAGGTTTGAGTTACGTGAGACATGGTGTTAAGTACCTAACTAATGTACTGTAACAAAGCTTTCCACCTATGGCGCAAACTAATGAACCACACACTGAAAGAAGAACACTTGAACATACCCAGCTACATTACAAAGATTTTTTGTCAAGCATGCTGAAAGTGACCATTGTGTATTTGCTAAGAGGGTTATGACCAAGACACACGTGCCTTCCCTTGCTGCCACAAGTATTGTGGTATCTTTTTAGTTTGTCAGCAGCATTCCATGACCAATATTCATTTCTCATGTATGTCAAATACTTATGTTTCATGTTTAGCTCAAATAAATGTTTAACTTCATCATGCCCTCAGTGAGCTTCCATTGAATTTATTTACAGTTAAGTCTTTAAGGGAATGAAAAAGTCTTTGCAGTTTGGATGACATTATGCCCCTGTATTGATGACAAAAAGTTTAGCAGTTTTAAAATGGCCTCCATACTAGCACAGAACTTTTTTTGAAAGACTTTAACGTTTCAATACAAATGATAATTCACTTGCACCAAACGGACATTTCCCTGTGAATAACTGGAATGTTATGTTAAACAATAAGAACACAAGTCTTCTTGAATCACAAGATCTGGTCAATATATTCCTCATTCACTGACAAACAATGGATGCATTATGTTAAGTTTCAGGCATTTGATTCCAATCTTTTCAACAAAATGCCTTTTAAACTTCTGCCTGTAAGAAGAGCTAGATTCCGTAGGTGTACCACTTGCCCATGTGGAAACCCTGTAGATAGCAGAAAGCTGAAGAGGAAGAGGCTATGATGTACAAACAGGATTGGAAACCCAACCACCAAATTCTGAAACAAAATCCATACAGATGCAGTAGATAGTTTAAGGTTAAGATAAACACTTTGAAAAATATTAGTTGATTTCATTTAATTTCTATTAACTGGACAGGTAAGCATCTAAAAGGAAGGCAGTCACTGTGTCACATAAAGGTAATTAAAAAGAATAACAATCAATCTGCCCATTATCTTCAGGAAGAAAAAGAATTCAGCAGAGGAAGAGCCCTGGAATTTAGCTTGAAGGTGAAAAATTGTAAATTTGAGTGAAGGCAGAAATGCAGCATAAATGTGTTGTGCATTGCTAGAAATACACCACTATTATCAACCTACATTAATTATCTATCTATGAGTATATGATTAACAAAGTCTATACCTTCGTTACATGTTTGATTGAACCAACTGTGAGGTTTCTTCGATGATGTTTCATGCCTGGAAGATCCCAAAGGTGATCCAGCACAGCCTCTCCTTCCTCTAGTACATATTTCTGACCCTGGAAGTTTGGTTTCTCATACAAAATCCAACTGTAATAACGACACAAGGAACTGAGTTGTTGCTATTAGGTAAAACTGTCCTCATAAGGCATGTCTGCTTCAAAGGTCAGTAATGAGCTCTGCTCCTCAAGCCAACTATTACACCTTAAGATGCTCCTCAGTAGTAACATTCACTTTAGATAAGCATGGGGCTTGTACTTCTGTGCTTCAGAAGTAATATAAGCAGTTCTCCTCCAAGATGGAGTCCAACAAATTTATAACCGTACAAAGCCACAGCTAAACCAGCATGTAAATAAAATTCCTTATTTTACCAGAACAAGTGATATATTAAAGCATGTCCTGCTCAGGCAGATGCTATGCAAGGTGTAAGTCATCTACATATACAATGGCATTCCTTATTTCTGAGGATGTGAAAGATGTATGCAAACCCAAACAAGGCTGCCATCAAACTGCATGTCATGTGTTGTTACTGATAGTTGGCTGATAGAAACATTCACTGTAAGCACCACCAATTCAATCTCAATACAACAGCTGAGATGGTCCCAGCCCCAGCTTCCAAAAGCACCCTGAGAAACACCTGCAAAATCTACCTTAAAGATATTTGCACATCCATCTGTATCTACTTTCCTCTAGGTGCTACATTACAAACAGCAGCTGAGATTGTTCATGTTATGGTCCTTTCCCCAATAGCTACTGTATAATGAAACCAAAGTGTAAGAAGAACCGTTTTCATTACCATACACATGCTTCCAGCAATGATTATGGCAGAACTGTCTCAGCACTTCAGACTTAACTGAGGTACTACTAGAAACTTCTGGTTTGAAACTATTCCTCAAGAGATACAACGTTTTGTCTGGGTTTTTTGGTTTGTTTGTTTTGGGGGGTTTCTTTGTACTGCAGCATCGGATGCTTGGGTGCTTTTTTTTCCCCCATGGTTTTTTTATATTGGTGTCAGTCGATTATAAACAAATTAAAAAAGACATTCTTGCAGACCAGATGTGTCACATATAAATGAAAATGCAAGAGAAACACAGAAATCTTTTGGAAAGAGCCTGTTTAAATACAGCCTGGATTTCTTACCAGCCTCTAATTATTCTAAGTAACGTTCCAACGCGAAAGATCCAGGACGTGGTATCTAGTACATCAGAATGAACTTCTCGTTTGCTTTTGTCACCACAAATATCATAAATAATCATCTGAAACAACATGCAATGCATACAAATGAGGACTTATTTCAACATACAGTCTAGACCTTTGTTATTTGTTTGGGATAAACCCCATTTCGCTTTGTGCCCACTCAACTGATATGCTACACACTTTCTTCTTTTATGAAACACTCTAGTGAACTAAACCAGCAGTTGCAGATAGAAATACAGTAAAATTAGTGGCAGGATTTTTAATTCCATAACCTCATTATTAGCATTATGCAAGCACATGCATCATTACAGAAAACTAGATAATGTCATATGCTCTCCATTCTGAAATGCTGGTATAACAAATTATTCCATGTAGGAAAGAAATGATTCCACCACAGCTCCAAGGAATGCTGTCTGCTTCCCACAGACACCCCTGTTCCTGGATGAAATCTCTGTATTCTGGTGGGATAACCACCAGAGCATTTTTCATCCCTTATGGCCTGCATCCCATGGCTCCTCTAGGGAACACGAGCCAGACACAAACTATGTATTTCCTTCAGGTCTTGAACTCAGACAACCGAGCAAAGAGAACTCCAAAGAGAACCCTTCCTGGAGGTGTTCAAGGCCAAGTGGGATGAGGCCTTGTGCAACTTGGTCTGGTAGGAAGTGTCACTGCCCATGACAGGGAACTAGATCTTTGAGGTCCCTTCCAACCCAACCCATTCTACAACTCCATGACTCTGTGTATCATATTGAACCAACCCTGCTTACCTTTCCTGGTCTTGGATTGTATCTGAGACTTGCCCTGTCAATGAGGTTCTGAAATTAAAAAGACATGGAAAATGACTATGACTGCAGCACAAAGCACAGACAGATTACTCTGGGGCCACCATTTCTGTAAGCATATGCAACTGTTGGTAGCAGACACAACTGGGATTTGTTTTATTGTGGTTCAGAGTTGGTCTGAATGGTTCAATGGACTCAATCAGCAGAAAGCAGTATGTGCTAGAAAGGAAGAACTATTACGGAAGTTCTGATTTCTGGAAAAATATTATCCTTTCCCAAACCCCAATAAACTGTATGCCTTAACAGTGGCAAAACCAAAGAGACTCCCAACAGACGGAAATATTCCCAACATCATGGAAAGACTTTGTTCTTCGGTGGCACATTTGGTCTTGCAGCACTTCCAATTTCTAATTGCTGGAAGAATTGTTTCCATATCATCATCTGCCATTGCCACAGCTATTCTATGGAAGAAGCTATATCACCTCCTAACTGAACTACAATTTGCAGAAGACTGCAATGAAACAATCAAATACCCCAGTGAACAGGTATCTTTTGGACAATAGAGCACTACTAATCTCAGAAGCGGAAGAAATGAAAGAACAATTTTCACACAAAAGGCATTTCCATCACCTTCAGCTTGAAATGTCCTTCATGTGGACAAGTCTGTGTCTCGCTGTTACAGAGACTTGTTATTACACATTTTCCCCCCTATATTTTCTGTTCACATGTTCTGTTTTACAATTGAAGTCACTTTCATTTGTGTGCTGAACCAAGGATACTATGGTTTTATAATTATTGTATCAGAAGATTTTCTTAAAGAAAAAACCCTATGATCCTACACAATCTGATTACTTTTGTGTATGATAAAAGAATTAACCTTAAAAAGAGGGGAAGGAAAATAAAGAGAAAGTGATTTTGAATCTTGGCTAACCAGTTTGATTATTATTGTTGTGTGACATGACATCTTACCTTTGACAGTTGTCCCAGTTTTGGCGTGGTGTTGTCTTGAGACCAATGAATCTTTGGCTGCAGCATATCCTGGAGAATGCTTCCAAACCTTGTCCCCTTCTCAGAGGAGCAATTGTTGGCAGATTTCAAATACTGGTAGTACACGCTTGCAGGAGGATGCTTTAGAGCAGCATCAGCTTTCTGTGAAACTGGCT
This sequence comes from Colaptes auratus, assembly GCA_015227895.2. Taxonomy (NCBI): domain Eukaryota; kingdom Metazoa; phylum Chordata; class Aves; order Piciformes; family Picidae; genus Colaptes; species Colaptes auratus. Next base: position 38,233,371 of record CM037633.1, read on the forward strand.
TACAAAGTGTGTGACTGGGAGAAGCTGCATCTGCAAACAGTTCTAGTTGCTCCTTAGAATCAGGTTGTTCTTTTGAATGAAAAAGTGATTGTTCAGGGAACAAATATCTATTGTTGTCATTGGAATGAAGGGCTGTGTTTGAATTTCCTCTCCACTGACTAGAAAGAGAGTCATTTTCCCTCTCAAGAATATTTTCCTCATAGGATGATTCTTCTTCATCCTCCTCCTCCTCCACCACCACTCCCTCCTCCTCTTCCTCTTTATTGAACTGAGTAGTAAACTGTAAGCGCTCAGAAACTGACTGGAGAAGGGAAAGCACAGAAGCATGATCAGAGTTATCTTTAGGTTTTCCACTAGGACAGCCTTCTGGTGACATGTCTGTGGAAAGTATATCTTCTTGGGAGCTGTCATCTTCGTATATTGGAGACAAAGAGAAAGGATATACTCTATACCGCTTGGCTTCCACACTCAGAAATGACTTCGAGCTATGGCTGTCTGTTGCTTCATTCAGTTTGTTACCCATCTCATACAGACAGACTGACTCAGGTTTATTCTTTGCCCTTTCATACATTAGATGATCTATATTATCTGAAGTCAAATCAGAAGAAGAAAGCAAACCCCTCTGCATATCATCAGTTGAGAGAGATTTGCTCTCAGTTTGAAGCGCATCTTCATAAACGATAGTAAAAGAGCTGTTTTCCCACTGCTCAGTTAGTGGAGAAAAGGCCAAAGCAGCTGCTGATTCGTTCATGTCATTGACCAAGTCCAGACCATTTTCTTCAAGCTGATTTTTTCTCTTCATATCTTGATTCTTTTCTTGTACCTGCTTCAGATTCTCATTATTTTGGGCAAAGTCTGTGTTGAAGCAGTTTTCCCCTTCACTGTCCTCTCCAATAACAGACAATTCAGGTACAATAAACTGTGTATTTAATCCAATATTAGTATGTGCTACCTCACTTGCACCTTCTGCTAGTTCCTCTTTTCTCTCTACTGGCTCTGAATCGTCTAAGGTTGCTTTTACTTGTGCAGGTACTTCTGCGGCCTCTTTTCCACAGTGTTCACATAGACCATCTTGTGCACTGTTTTCCAGAGACCCCTGAGGACTGCTTCTGTCTGGGGATTCACCCTGCATGCCGATACATTCTTCATCAGGCATAAAGGATGACAAATTAACATCTACAGTTGGCAGCAACGTGTGCTCTAGTGAGTTTGTACTACTGCACGAACACTTCAAGTGCAATGACAAAATCATCTCTTCAGTCACAGTAGCATCTTTCTGTATTAAATGTGAAGATCCATCAGATTTTCTGCTAGTTGCTGATAATCCATCTTTGCCACACATCTCTGCAGCAGCCAGATGGTCACACACATTTCTGTTGTGCTGCTCTTTTGCTAATGGCACAAGATCTGATTCTGGCCTTGCTGAGCTACCAGTGGGTAGAAATCCATTTGTTTGACATACAAATGCGTTATTTGGTATCTTTTCACCTCGCTGGGGCCCATCTAGGCCATTTTCTCTACTATTCAGAAATAAAGGAGGACCTGAGCAATCTGCTTGGTGACAATTTACAGTTACACTTTGAGTTTCCTCCTTCTCTGCTGGTTCCTGTGTTTTGGCAGGTAACTTCATATCTAAATTGAAGAATTTTGGCATTTCAGCCATAGGTTTAGGCTCAACCTTTTCAGAAGGCCTTTTACTCTTGCTGCCTTGCCACTCATGCAATGCCAATTTTTGTTTGGCTGAGTTGATGACTTCATCAATTGTTTCTTTTGCTTTTAGTGCTAGTGCACTATGCAGATCAATTTTGTCAGGGGTGTAAGATAATATCTTCTCTTCTTGATTATTTGCATCCACTGTAACTTTCCTTGTCAGTGAACATGAGCCGCCTCCTTTTGTTGACCGCTCAGCTGACTGGATTTCCTCTGCTGCCAGTGGCACAGTTTCAGCTTTCTGATCATTTTGAATATCTGTACTTATTAAACTATCCTTACTCCCATAAAGACAGGGGACACCAATAGGGTTTTCTGCTATTATTTCTTCTATAGCCAAGTGTAAAACTGAATCCACTATTTCCTCAGCTTTTTTGATCAACCCATCAGCATGTTCTTGTCCCTTCACACTGGTATCTTTCCACAATTCCTCAGAACAGAGATCATTTGACTTTGTAGGTATAGCAGCTGTTTGGTCATCTATCACAGAAGGATTTTCTGAGGTAGCAGAAACATGGTTATCAAGAATCACCTGTCCCCCTGCATTTCTGCACATCCTCATAGTACAGGCTGATTTGGAAGCCATTTCCAAAATTTTCAGAGGACAGATGGGTGGTTGCCTTGCCTCTGCCAAGACATTGTTGCCAGCCTGTTGTCTGGAGTAAGCCTCCTCTGCCCCATCACTAACTGTGTGACTGGAAGAACTATGGTTCCCCTGAGCAAAGCTCAACATTTCCAAAGCACAAATGGAAAGGTCGGAGGCTTCTCTGGATTCCAGAGTAGCTGAAGTGGGACTAGGGATGGAAACACCCCGTGAATCCACTTCAGCAACAGAGCTATCAAGCATAGCTGGAGTAAGTTCAGATTCCAGAGAGCTTGCAGGGCATAAAGTACTTGGGTCTCCTAAGCGAAGTGGCACAGTCATTTTGTCCTCAGGGATTATCATACTAGACTCAACAGCTGCAAAAATAAAGCTGTCCTGCTCAGAAGCAGCAGACCATCCAGCAATATGGCCATTTTCAGAGTTAGTGGGAGGAGAATGCATTTTTCCTTTGTTATCAGATGAAGAATCAAGTAGTGTAGGTGATATCTCAGGCTTATTACTGTTTTCCTTTGTGGCAGAAAAGTTAGTATAACTATCTTCAGAAACAGGTAGAGATTCAGAAATGTCGTCTGCATCAACATTTTGTTCACAGATGAAAGCAGAATGGTTCATCAAATGTCTTCCTCCACATCTCAAGGCAGAGTGGGAAACCTCTAGACTTTTTCCTTGCAACTTAGAAATGTGAGAGGAAAGTTCAAAGATGCACTCTTCATGCTCAGAAAGAAGAGCTACCTCAGACATACCAGTCTTGTCAAATTTCAGAAGCAGCAGGAGTACAGTGGTCTGTCCTGTCAATGGTGATTAAAGGGCAAAGTGCAGGCTTCGTTGTGTTATCTTCTGCATGTATAACTAATGCCTTGGCACCAACATCTTGCACGGTTTCAAGGGAAACAGGACAATGGTTGTGGACAGGAGTAGGGTTTTCTGAGAGGCTCATCTCTGCAGGCTCAAAGCATTTGGTCTTCTCATATTCAAGACCAGGAGAAGAATGTGTCTCTCTCATACCTGGTAAGCTAACTTCTCTTTTCCCTGTAGCTTTATTTTTGAACTTGAAACTAGAATGAAGGGAAGCTGAGCAACAGCCTCCAGTCTCAGAAGACTCATCAGTTACAAAGCAAGCTGCTGTTGGCTCATCAAAGTCAGATTTCAAACTTCCACAGCCTTGTGTGCACAACGACACATGGGCAAGATTTTCCAGTGCAACCTCAGCTGAAGACTTACTTGTTTCCGAACTTGCAGCTTCTGGAGAGAGTAAATCAGTCTGCTGTGTAGCAGCATCCCTGCAATTCTCCACATGGATTATTTTGTTATCATTTTGTATGTGCATTTGTTCCCCTAACACACTCAGTTCTTTATTACAAGTCCCCTTCTCCATGACTACGCCTTCATTAACAGATGACACCATAATAGTCTGATTACCTGTGGCTATGCATTTTCCTCCTCTGGACTCCATGCTAAGTGAAGGAGGCAAGAGAACAGCAGCAAGAAACTTCTGTGGATTTTCCTCTCCTCCTACAGCTGCCATAATTTTCTGTGTATCACTGTCTTCATCTGCACTACCTTTATGCTGATCTACTTGCTGCTTAAATGCAGTGGTATTGGACTGAAGCATGTGGACATCCACTGGTATCTCCAAGTTACTATCCATTTGCTGAGTACAGCAAAATTCCTCCTTACTCACTTGTAGTTCTTCATTAACCGTCTTACTTTTTGTTTTGGGTGAATGTAAACAACCATCCTGCATTTCTTTCGTGGACTCCTGATTAGCTGTTTTACTATTATTGTTTTCTTTAATGAAGTTACAAGTGGCATTTTTGTCTGCCTGAAACAGAGTTTCTGCTTCTCCCAGCAGTCCATCATCTTTTCCAAACAAATCATTTGCAGATCTCATTTTAAGGGAATTTGTAATCGGGGAAGTGGAACTGGTTAGGATATCACTGTTTCTACTACTAGACGATAATAATGAATCTAGTGAATATGTCCTTTTAAATTCTGCTGTGGCTAGAGCAGGCATACAGTTTAAGTCCATCACCTGAGATGATTCAGTAGATGAAATGGTGGCCTTTACAGTTATGTCATGTTTACTGCTATCTGGGAAATGCCAAGCTTCACCACACTTTTTCCTTCCCATTTTAACTGCAGAAGAATTTAATATGGCATCATCTTCATGTCCTTTACTCCCATTCACTCCATTTGTTTTAATTAAGCATCCTGATTTTGAAGAGACAGGTGTTTGGATTTCTCCATTTTCCTTTAGCATGGTAGCACTTCTGTTCTCAGCCTTTTCTTCTCTTTTTTCAGCTGTCTCTAATTGATTCTTCAGTAGCTGCCTAATCCTGGCAGAACCTCGATATGTTGCGTAAGTGACTGCGGGTGCTTCTGGCTTGCGTTGCATCTGCCTGTAACAAGCATCACCATTAGCACAAGGCAGACTATCTGAAGAGCTACTGTGATAACAAAGGTTAATACAAACTGAAGGTGATGTGCAGTACTGTTTTCCTCCACAGGTTAGCCCAAACTCCAGATTGCACACAACACGATATTCCTCCTGTCCTTCCTAAAAATGGGTTTGTGTGACAAGTGACACACACACTTCCTACTAGTGGTGGACTCAATGCCCTCATCCAGATCATCAATAAAGATATTGAACAGGATGGAGCCCAGCACTAATCCCTGGGGGAGCTCTGCAGAGGGACCTTGACAGGCTGGACAGATGGACAGAGTCCAAGGGCAGGAGATTGAACACATCTAAGTGCCAGGTTCTACACATTGGCCACAACAACCCCAGGCAGTGCTACAGGCTGGGGTCAGAGTGGCTGGAGAGCAGCCAGGCAGAGAGGGACCTGGGGGTACTGGTTGATAGTAGGCTGAACATGGCCAGCAGTGTGCCCAGGTGGCCAAGAAGGCCAATGGCATCCTGGCATGCGTCAGTCACCATCCCTGGAGGTGTTTAAAAAGAGCCTGAAAGAGGCACTTGGTGCCATGGTTTAGTTGGTGGTGTTGTGTGATAGGTTGGACTTGATGATCTCCAAGGTCTTTTCCAACATGGTTAATTCTGTTCTACTTTTAGAGCACACAGCACAGTGTTCATTCTGAATGCTCACATGCAACAAGATGACACTTAAAAAATTTAAACCCATGTTGTTTATGTGGCAGCAGCAATTCAGCTGCAAGTCTTACAAAATACATTTAGAAGCAGGCTGTGTCATGGAAAAATCTACAAGTGTCACTAGAGACTTGTTTTGTAAACAATTTAAAGTAACATTTTACTTCTGACATTCAGGACTTACCTTAAAACCTGAAAAAAAAGGGTCTTTAAACTCATATGAGGATACAGATGAAAGCCTAAATATGTACAGTACCCTGTCTATATTCTATCACACATTTCAAATACTGGGAGATTCCTTCTTTCCCTTCTTCACAGGAAGATATTCAATTCCCAACAAAGCCTTAATTTAGTTTCACAAAAGACTATTTGACAGCAACAGGAAAGGATGTCAACATGACTTATCTTAAATTTGTCAAAATTAGATGCTTGTAGAGATTCCCTTTGCTCTGAAAGACAATAAAAAGTTCAAGAGGGGCTAATTTAAGGAGGAGAGGGGGACACCTGACATGTCATATGACAGACATCTTGCGTAACTTGCCCAAAAAGTGGCATTAGTTATGAAACACCTTGCTGGTTTTGAAGCCCTGGAGCTGGAGGAAACTTACTACCTTAAATACCTCATCCCAGTGCAACCAAAACAGCTACACTGTTTACATCTTTGTTAAGTGTATATCATCAAGATGGTGACCCCTTCAATCCTCATGAAGCTGGAAGCAAACAACCCCAGATGATTTTCCAAAAGCTGGAAGAAGAGCACACAGCATGACCCAGCACTACGCGGCTCTCGGATCCCCAGGCAGCACAGCTCTAGCCGCGCAGAACAGCATCCACGCTCGAATGCCCTTACATCCAACATCACCACTTTGCTCCAGGCTCCCTATCTCAGGCTCAGCAGTGCTAGATGGCTTGTTTCTGCATCATGCAACACCTGGATTTCCCAAGAGATGCACTGTCCATTTAGTCCTCATACCTCACTCTTCCAGGTGTTTTCTCCCCAGCAGAGCAGTCTCCTATTGTTTTCAAGCACACACGTGCATGTTTCTCCTAATCATCTTCTCACAAACCCCTCAGAATTAGCTCCCAGAGCAGAGAGATCTGCAGGCTGAAAACCACTGATTTAAATCACTCAGTCTTGCAGCTCCCATCTACTCTTCCCTATTTTAAAATGATGCAATTGTTGTATTTTACATTTTGCTACTCAGCTTTTTGCCTATTGCATACTTAACTGACAGCTCTTTTAAATTATGTTAAGGGTCATTGTCTGGAAACAACTGTCTTGAAGTCACTTTGACAAACCTTCTGGTGGAATCCAACTTAGCCAGCCAGCTGGTGACTCTGTCAGATCTTCATAAATGGAAAAAATAAAAGCCTTGTTGAAAAAAAAAAATAAAAATGATACTGTGGGCTAACTGAAAAGTTGCCATACAAAACTTGGAAGAAATAAAAATATCTTTCAGACAGAGAGAGTAGTTCTGTGATTAAAACCTGAGGCTTGAGACAGCGTCCTAGGACTTCACAATGTATATTTTGAGAGGTCAAAAGTTGAGTTGAACAAAGTTATTTGCACACAGTTGATTCTGCTGGAAATGTCAAAGCTGATGTTCCACAAGGAATAACTAAGACTCAATGACAATTTTCCCTTCAGAGAACAGAACAGAATAAACCAGGTTGGAAGAGACCTTCAAGACCATTGCATCCAACCCATCATCCAACACCACCTAATCAACTAAATCATGGCACCAAGCACCCCATCAAGTCTCCTTCTAAACACCTCCAATGACGGCGACTCCACCACCTCCCCTTAATAAAATTAGATGTAGCCTGAGACCTTGGAAGACATGCTTTTCCTTCCCCCCTGTCCTTCATGATTCTTGAAATCATTTTCCACATCTGGGAATGCAACCCAACTCTGTGTCTGTAGGACGAAAGCACAGATCAAGGCTGACCCAAAACATCAACGTCTACAAGACCAAGACCAGTAGGAAGGGCCTGGGACCATTCCTGGGTCTTCAATGCCATCTTTCCCAGTACCTGGGAGCAGCCAACCTTTCTGCCTCATATCTGTGGGAAGTATCCACACACACCTACCTGCTACCTTCACCCTCCCACATAACCCTTTCCCTCTGTCACACTCAGATACTCAAATGCCTGTGATCTGCCTCATCCAGGGAGCAGGGACAAGCATGGCCTGTGCTACCTGTACAGCGGTTTGCCATTTGCTGCCTCATGCTATCATGCAAGGTGGGATTGCAAGATGCTGTAAATCCCAAAGAAAAGCAAACTGCATTATACAATACAATAAATCCAGGTTGGAAGAGACCGTCAAGATCATCGTGTCCAACCTATCAACCAATCCAACCCAGCTAAACAACTAGATCATGGCACCAAGCACCCCATCAAGTCTCCTCCTGAATACCTCCAATGATGGTGACTTCACCACCTCCCTGGGCAGCGCATTCCAATGGGCAATCACTCTCTCAGTGAAGAACTTCTTCCTAACATCCAGTCTAAACCTCCCCTGGTGCAGCCTGAGACCGTGTCCTCTTGTTCTGGTGCTGCCTGCCTGGGAAAAGAGACCAACCTCTGCCTGGCTACAACCTCCCTTCAGGTAGTTGTAGAGAGCAAGAAGGTCACCCCTGAGTCTCCTCCAGGCTAAACAACCCCAGCTCCCTCAGCCTCTCCTCATAGGGCTTGTGTTCCAAACCCCTCACCAACTTTGTTGCCCTTCTCTGGACATGTTCCAGCAAGTCAACATCCTTCCTAAACTGAGGGGCCCAGAACTGGACACAGGACTCAAGGTGCGGCCTAACCAGTGCAGTGTACAGGGGCAGAATGACCTCCCTGTTCCTGCTGGCCACACTGTTCCTGATGCAGGCCAGGATGCCATTGGCCCTCTTGGCTGCCTGGGCACACTGCAGGCTCATGTTCAGCCTCCCGTCAACCAGTACCCCCAGGTCCCTCTCTGCCTGGCTGCTCTCCAGCCACTCTAACCCCAGCCTGTAGCACTGCATGGGGTTGCTGTGGCCAATGTGCAGAACCCGGCACTTGGATGTGTTCAATCTCCTGCCCTTGGATTCTGCCCATCTGTCCAGCCTGTCGACGTCCCTCTGCAAAGCCTCTCTACCCTCCAGCAGATCAACTCCTGCCCCCAGCTTGGTGTCGTCCGCAAATTTACTGATGATGGACTCGATGCCCTCATCCAGATCATCAATAAAGATGTTGAAGAGCATGGGGCCCAGCACTGATCCCTGGGGCACACCACTAGTGACTGGCCGCCAGCCGGATGTGGCACCATTCACCACCACTCTCTGGGCTCGGCCCTCCAGCCAGTTCCTAACCCAACGCAATGTGCTCCTGTCCAAGCCATGGGCTGACAGCTTGGCCAGGAGTTTGCTGTGGGGGACAGCGTCAAAGGCCTTGATGAGGTCCAGGTAGACCACATCCACAGGCCTCCCCACATCAACCAGGTGGGTCACCTGATCATAGAAGGAGATCAGGTTGGTCAGGCAGGACCTGCCCTTCCTAAATCTGTGCTGGCTAGGCCTGAGCCCCTGGCCATCCTGTAAGTGCTGTGTGATTGCACTCAAGATGACCTGTTCCATAACCTTGCCTGGCACTGAGGTCAGGCTGACAGGCCTGTAATTCCCTGGCTCATCCAACCAGCCCTTCTTGTGGATGGGCACCATGTTGGCCAGCTTCCAGTCTTCTGGGACCTCTCCAGTGAGCCAGGACTGCTGAAAAATGATGGAGAGCAGCTTGGCCAGCTCATCTGCCAGCTCTCTCAGCACCCTAGGATGGATCCCATCCGGTCCCATGGCCTTGTGGGGGTCCAAGCGGCTGAGAAGATCTCTAACAATCCCATCCTGGAACAGAGGAGAACTATGCTGCTCCCTGGCTCCTTCTGCCAGCTCTGCAGGCCAGCTGTCTGGAAGACATTCTGTCCTGCTAGTAAAAATTGAGGCAAAGAAGGTGTTAAGTACCTCTGCCTTTCCTTCATCCTTTGTTACAACGTTCCCCTCCGTGCCCACCAAGGAGTGGAGGTTGTCCTTGCCCTTCCTCTTGCTATTAATATATTTATAGAAGGACTTTTTGTTGTCCTTCACAGCAGAGGCCAGTCTAACCTCCAAATGTGCTTTTGCCTCCTTAATTTTCTTCCTACAAGACCTAGCAACTTCCCTAAACATTTCATGGGTTGCCTCCCCTTTCTTCCAAAGATGATACACCCTCTTTTTTTCCCTTAGTTCCTTTAGAAGCTCATTGCCCATCCAGGCTGGCCGTCTGCCCCAGCGGCTCATCTTCCGGCACATTGGCACAGCCTGTTCCTGCGCCTTCAAGAGCTCTTCCTTGAAGTAGGTCCAGCTCTGCTGGACCCCTTTATTTTTAAGGGCTGTTTCTCAAGGAACCTTCTGAGTTAGTTCCTTGAGTAGCCTGAAGTCTGCCCTCCGGAAGTCCAGAGTGGAGGTCTTCTTGCTGCCCCTCTTAGCTTGGCTGAATACAGAAAACTCAATTATCTCGTGGTCACTGGTGCCTAAACACCCTCCGACCACCACATCCCCCACCAGCCCTTCCCTGGTGGTGAAGAGGAGGTCAAGCAGAGCCTTACCCCGGTAGGCTCGCGCAGCACCTGGGATAAGAAGCTGTCCTCCATGCACTCTAAGAACCTCCTAGACTGCCTCCTCTCTGCTGTGTTGAGATCCCAGCAGATATCAGGCAGGTTGAAGTCGCCCATGAGAACAAGGTCAGGCGATCTTGAGACAGCCTTAAGCTGCCTATAGAATGCTTCATCCACATCTTCCTCCTGGTTGGGTGGTCTATAACAGACTCCAACCAGGATGTCTGCCCTGCTGGTCTTCCCTCTAATTCTCCTCCACAAGCACTCAACCCGATCGTCCCTGATCTCTAGCTCAACGGCATCGAGTGCCTCTCTGATGTACAGGGCCACCCCTCCACCCTTTCTTCCTTGCCTGTCTCTCCTGAAGAGCCTGTAGCCATCAATTGCAGCGCTCCAGTCATGCGAGTTGTCCCACCACGTTTCCGTGATGGCAACTACATCATATCTTTCCTGCTGCTACAAGGCTTCCAGCTCCTCTTGTTTGTTGCCCATACTTCGTGCATTAGTATACATGCACTTCAGCCGGGCTGCTGGTTTCGCCCCTGACGCCAGCTTACCACCCTCAGACTCCTGTCTGGGGGGACTGGTTTCAGCCCCTTCCCCCTTCAAAGCTAGTTATGAATCTGAATGGCACAAAGTTACCTTGTGTGAGACAGCCTTACCTTCTGGCACACAACTGTAATGTATCCTGGAAAGGGACACGGAAGACAGCCCAGTTCCATCCCTGGTCCAAGCTGAACCAACTAGATCACATCTGACCACACAACTTCAGCCAGAAGACGTTTGACCACCCTCATGGTGAAAACACATTTCTTAATATCCTATGATCCTGCTGCCTCTCATCCCAACTGTCCATGAACAGCCTGCCTCCATCTATTCTAGGGTCTCCATAGGACAGCAGTGACATCTTCCTGTAGCCTTCTCATGGCTGAAGAGACACGCTCCTCTTGGTTTGTCCTTGCACATTATACAGAATTAAAGATAGGACATTCCTTATTTCAAGCAAGACTGTAGCTTCAGATGCAAGAAAAGCAAAGGGTTTGACTTTGGGATGCCAGAAACACAGAGATTAGTCTTCCCTCTCACATACACTGATGCTGGAGGGAGGTTGGCAGATACATCATCAGGAGATGGTACTGGAACCTGCCTCTGAGCACACACAGAGGTGCAGTGTGCTCCATGTTCTAGCAGTTCACATGCCACCTTAAAAGAGGAACCCGGGGATACCCTCTCTCTGACACTATTTGCCACTCCAACAACAGTCAAGCATAAGGCAGGAGGATTAAGTTCTTACTGACAAAGAAGGGCCTAGGAGGCCTGAACAATTACACTGCTTTATACTGATTTCACACAATTACACTGATTTACTTGAAAATCACACTGTAAAATGCTGCTTCTAAACCCCAGTCTCTATTAATTGAATACATTGCAGAGATGAACCCTATTAAAAGAAGTTTAGTGGGAAAAATGACCATTAATTTTCAGCTTAATTAATTTAGCTCAATTTTGTATTTTACATCTGTTTCGAATTACTGTTACACTAAGCAGCTTTCAACCTTTAAAAACACAGAAATCTTTGCTTTGGTGCCAACAAGAGCCTTTACTTTGGCCTAGGTCCCAGCTCTGGGCAGGTACCCTTCCCTGGCAGACAGGCCTGGGCCTGCATTTCTCCTACAGCAAAGCCATGAAATCCACCCACAGCACTGCTGGAATGTGATGCTAAATCTCAGCGCAGCACCTATCTTGTCAAGGACTCACTCAATTGACTCACCTAGACTCGGGCTCTTGTCCATATGCAAGTCTGTGATAGTGTTACAGGGTAGCCTGTTCAAAGCAGGGTATGCAGAGAGATGTGCTTCTAAGAAAAGATTTAAGAATAATGATGCCCTCTTCTTTAATGACCTAATTATTCAATATTCCCTGGGAGTTTGGGTATAGCCTTGCAATCACTGCTGGAGGCCTTCCTACACAGTTTACCAAGAAAGTGAGGCAGGATGATCCTGAGCCATCCCCAGTACAGCCCTCTAAGTACATTTGGGGCCATATTTGGCTGTCCTAGAAGGCTGGAGGCACTCAAATAGTTCATCCCTCTCTCAAACAGCAGTAGGTCAGTTTCAGCAATGGCTCCCTGTCCAGCTGAGCACCAGCAACTGAACAACACTTAACTGTCATGGTTAGTTTCTGAAAGCAGAAGCCAGAAAGCCATGGGAAGAATTACTAAACCCTGCCTTCCCATTCACCCACCCCAAGGTGGACATCTCTGCTCTCCACTTCTCTCTGTGCTGCCTGAAGTCTCTGTGCAGCAAACTGAATTGGAATTAAGTCCAAAAGTGACCGATCTAAGTTCAAAGAGCAATACTTGCAGGTATGCAGGGCACGTGCTGCGCCACCTGGGGTTCACAGCTGCCCTGGTCTTCCAAGACCCACCACCAAGGCAACTGCTTACTACAAAGGGAAGAAGTAGCTGTCTCTCCTGTCTGTGACAGGCTACATATAAATATACATGCCAGTACAATGGAAATCTTTATGCTGGTATTATTATAATAGAAGTAACCAGTGCTCTTATTTTCCTCTCTGTCATAATCAAACAGATGCTTTCAAAGACAGATGAAGGCTGGCCACGCTGTGTGCATAATTATGGTTTTAAATGTTCAGGTCTTATATGTAAAATAGGTCCTGGGCAGCAATTACTGAGAAGGACATGGCTCTGACCACAAGATGGATTTGATTTCAACAAATGCAGCAGTAGCTTCCTCATTCTTCTACATTATTGTCTGGCAAGACCACTGCTTGGAATTAAGTAATTTAATTTCCATACTCTTGATTGTCTGCCAAAGGTACCTATAGGGAAAGATAAATGATGCTGCTACTTGCTGAATCAAAACCACAATATGCAACCCATCAGAAAAATTAATGGATATGTTTCTGCATCACCACAAGCCTGCATCTGACCAGTGAACATTCACAAAGGTGAATGACTACCTCTGAAACAGACATGTTGGTCAGAATAATGTAGACCTGAAGGATTTTATCAGATGCAAAATAAGAGGACAAGACTGTTGACAGTACTAAGATGGGAAAGGATATGCAATTAGATGTATAGCAACAGGCTTATTTCACTTTAAAACAAAACCTGCCAACCCTTCATAAAACCCAACAATGTGTAAGGTATTAAACAGTGTGAAATTTGTCTCTCCTCAAGGACACCAACCTTGCAGAATAAAATAGCTTGTAATGGTCTTGCTAAACTGTTACTTAGCTCCTGGTAGCATGTGAAGTACAAAAACATACTATCCTGGGCATTTGCTTTTGAAATAACTCCCTTTCCTCTTCTACCTACAGTTATAAAATCCTGTTGTTGTGAAGTTGTGAAGTTAGAAGCTTTTTCCCTCTTACAAGTTCACAAGGTTCATAACAGAAGGGAGAAGTCAGCATCTTAGATATTTTCTCAAATATGGGCATTAGCATCTCAACCAGTGTTCAGGATTGTATACATTGTAGACATCTAGAGTGGGTACAACTTTGATTTCTATCTCACCAACCATGCTCAATGACATGATAAGGCTCCTTCCTGAACTCCAGAACAAGCAGCGTAGTTTTCACCAGTACTACTGTTTTGCACACCAATACATACAACATCCACTTACTGTTACTGAAAATAAGAAAAAGGATCATCTAGAAGGTCGATGGTAGGCTGAACATGAGCCTGCAGTGTGCTCAGGCAGCCAAGAGGGCCAATGGCATCCTGGCCTGCATCAGGAACAGTGTGGCCAGCAGGAGCAGGGAGGTCATTCTGCCCCTGTACACTGCACTGGTCAGGCCACACCTTGAGTCCTGTGTCCAGTTCTGGGCCCCTCAGTTTAGGAAAGATGTTGACTTACTGGAAGGTGTCCAGAGAAGGGCAACAAAGTTGGTGAGGGGTTTGGAATACAAGCCCTATGAGGAAAGGCTGAGGGAGCTGGGGTTGCTTAGCCTGGAGAGGAGGAGACTCAGGGGTGACCTTCTTGCTCTCTACAACTCCCTGAAGGGAGATTGTAGACAGGCAGAGGTTGGTCTCTTCTCCCAGGCAACCAGTACCAGAACAAGAGAACACAGTCTCAAGCTGTGCCAGGGGAGGTTCAGGCTGGATGTTAGGAAGAAGTTCTTCCCAGCAAGACTAATTGGCCATTGGAATGTGCTGCCCAGGGAGGTGGTAGAGTCACCATCCCTGGAGGTGTTTAAGAAGAGCCTGGATGAGGCACTTGGTGTCATGGTTTAATTGATTAGATGGTGTTGGGTGGTAGGTTGGACTTGATGATCTCCAAGGTCTTTTCCAACATGGTTAATTCTGTTCTACTTTTAGAGCACACAGCACAGTGTTCATTCTGAATGCTCACATGCAACAAGATGACACTTAAAAAATTTAAACCCATGTTGTTATGTGGCAGCAGCAATTCAGCTGCAAGTCTTACAAAATACATTTAGAAGCAGGCTGTGCCATGGTTTAGTTGTTTAGGTGGGTTGGATGGGTTGGACGCGATGTTCTTGAAGGTCTCTTCCAACCTGGTTTATTCTATTGTATTGTATTTTATTGTATAGGCAAATGGCAGGCAGTCAATAAAACAGATCTGGGACATTACTTGGTTGCAATTTTTCCCCTTGGAAAAAAAAAGGAAAAGATGGCAGGTATGTCCTACTGAATTCTATTCTTGGAACTCCCAAAGAAACAGCCTCAATTCTGAAGTCAAATTGTTGCTTGCTCGTGAAAGGCAATACATGTGTAAGTGAAAGAATTTTACATTAAAGGGAAGAAAAATTATGGTGGGAAATCCATGTTTGTATTTGTCATCTACTGCTGAAATCTTCATCACTCTCATGTAGAGAGTGAGGAATTAGGTGAAGTGCATCCCAGTTCTCTTTTGGGGGCTTATTTTTGTCAGCTAAAGGTTGGCTTTTAACACCATGAATAAAGAGTGCAAAGGCTGAATCTAAATATAAGCTTTTCACTTTTATACTTACCCCTCCACCACTGGGGACTATTCTACTCAAAAGCTGCCATCTTACCCAAGAGATTTGTCTATGCTTAGTAGGAAATATCTTACTTTGCATTTTTCTTTTCCACTTACAGTTGAATAAGTATTACTTTAAAGCTGTTATATTTTACCAACTTCACTCCATCATTAACCTTTTATAGAACAATGCAACCCAAATTGCTAGCTTCACTTCTGAATGGCAAGGAAACCGTTAGCTATCCCAGACAAACGGAAAACTAAGGGATGCGATAAGCGGAGACTTAGCCAACTCAACTCTCCTTGCCCATCTTATGTTACTGTCCACAGTAATTGTTGTCTAGAGACTGCCAAATTTATCATGGTTTTGTCTTCTGTGCTTGCTCCTCCTTTACCACTTGCCACTGTCTAGATTAAAGGAGAAGTCCTCAAGGTATAATTACCTCTGAGCCAACCAGCCAGGGTGATGGAGAAGTAACATGGCCTACAGTTTTGTCCCTCACAAACACGTACTTCACAGACTAAGCTCGTGAACTCCAATTTCCTTGGCTCAAGGTCTGGAAACTTGAGTCCTTACCAACTGCCAGGCCTCCCACCGAAGGCAAAATTAACCTTGGTCTACAGGTCAGAGCAGTCTGATTTCCTTGTAGTTTGCAAAAGATTGATTTAAGGATATGAGTTTAATGAAGTTGCCTGGGTAGAGGCATCTGAGACCATTTGGTAGGTATTACATTTATGAACAAGTTGTTTTTTTTTTTAATAACAATTCTAATGGGGTAATATTATGCAAACTAACAACTTATCTCTTATCCTTCTTGCACTTCACGTTGCAACCTTCTCCCTAACCACCGGTAGCCTCTAATTTAATATTTAGCAGCAGCTTAAAATTAACACATTTGTTTAAATATTCCTTAGGACAAAGGAAACAGTTGTGAAACTAATAATGCAGTGGTCTTAATTTGTAAAGCCTTCAGCTTCAATTTGTGTCTACACTAAATGCACAAATTGTAGTTTAACACAGCAAGCAATGGAATCAGTAATACCTTTGAATTTATGTCTCGCCTGTCTTTTGGGACCCTGTCTTCAAGAGATTAGCAAAAGACCATATTCATACCGCCCCTTCCCTTCATGGTATCCACCTGTTCTCCTGTTCCTCTGTGCTACAGCTTCACCCCATCACTATTTGTGTGATTTTTAGTATCTACTTCCAACTACTTCCTACTACTTTGTACAAAACTATCTAGTCAGTTGTCAGCAATCAGGAACACTTTTGCAGTTTAACTATGCTACATGAATACCAATTAGTTAATATTCAGTAAAGAAGCTAGCTAGTACTGAAGAAACCAAACCTGCTCTCCATACTTTAAACTTTTATATAGTAGGAGAATAAACCTGGTGTAATCACTTCCCTCACAGAAAAAAGAGGTAGCCTTGATTCTAAATTTTTAAAGGGTAAATAGCACAAACTTCTGCTCCCACAATGCCATTTCAATTTCTCTTTACTAATTGCTTCAGAAACAGTTCACATTGGGTAGAAAGACAGACAGAAACATACACAAAGTTACACAGAGATTGTCTAATCTGTAGTGTGAGTGGAAAAGGGTAAAATGTACACTGTACTTCTGAAATAGTTTTAAGAGGAGAATGACTGGTTTCATGTTTGCCTGATTTTACAACAGCTACAACAAAAAAAAATCCACACATTTTCTTCCACTAAAAAGTAATTTTCCACAGAAAAACTTCATTCTGCATGCAGACCAACTTGTCCCTACCTCCAAACTAGTTAACATACCTTGTTGCTAGTGCTTGCCTGGCCATGAGACACGTAAATTATACTGAGAAAGTTGATGCTGATTTGCACAGGTTATCTAACAACATAGGAAATCATGAGAAAATGGCCAACTGAAAATGCCACCTGCAACTCTGATCTGATGGAAACCAAAATAAAAATATTTGCACAGAGTAAGGAGTTCATACCCACACCTTCCAAACTCTGTAAGCTTTTATTAATACCCAACTCATCAACTCATACTGTTCTGAAGAAGTCACAAGAAGCAAAGACTGAGACCACCTGACCCTCTACACTGTGCATATAGACTGCCCAATACCTTATCAGTTTGCTGCTCAAGATCTACTCAAATGGAGCAATATACAAAGAGCTGAGCAGCAAGGAAATCCCAAGACATTCTGTTGGTTTCACCACTCCTATTCACAGGCCTGTGGGTGTCAATAAAATGGAAAAGTAAAACAAAGCTCATGTTCACACTATGAAAAACCAGTGTAACCAGAGGTTTCTACCTGGAAGGAAAGATGTGCACCAGTTTGTTACTGCACCAGCCAGGGCACTAGAGAAAGACTGGCTTCGTAAGGGTTGACCACGGCTGCATCTCATTTACTTACTGCAGGTTCTGATTGCTATGGTTAGCTCACCATGCACTGGGCCTTCAGTTGAATCCTGTGACAGTTTTAGGCTGTGCCTTTAAGAAAAGGACAGCTACCACAAATCCCCAAGATTCATATTTATCTGAATAGACAGGAGAGACTTGAGGTAAGTTGCAGACTGACTTTGTTAGGGAAGAGATAAAAAATCCTGCATAGAGTACAGACTTCCACTGCAAAGTGAAGAACATGGTCAGTAGCTGTGGGTGAAGAAAGTGAGAGAAAGAGCAAAATTTAAGGAACTAAAGCAGAAAGCATGCTAAGATACAACATGGAAGAAACTACACAGAACAAAGTAAAAAAGATTAGTGTCTCCTATCTTTTTTTTAACTAAGCTCCTTTGAGGCAAGGAGTAACTTCTGTCTCTGCATAGCCCCTGGCACAGCAGCACGCAAGCTACCAGCTGGTTTCAGAGTATACCACAGGAAGAATAAATAGCAGCAAGAAACTAATGCAGCGAACCAGCCTGTCCAACAGGCTTTAAAGAAATACAGTCTGTTCAGGAACTAGATTGAATAACACAATGCTCCTAGGCCTCTCCAGATGACAGCTAAGGGGAGGAGAAGTTTTCATTAATTGATAAGGAAGTGGTGCTGGGCTGCAACATGCAGTTTAGAAAAAGCATGTCAGATGTGTGCTACCACACTAAGAATCTGTCGTAAGAACCAGCCAACCACGTCACAGACAAAACCAGAGTACTCACAAGAACACAACCATTACTAGTATTAAACAGCACTGTAGTTTAGTGGCAGAAACATAATCTCAAGTTCACCCAAATAGGCATCACATCCTTTGTTCATATCCTGATCAGCCATCGTTACATCCATAATATAAGGGTGAGTGACAGACACCTCAAATCATTAGTCTAAGTAAGTAAGGGCAGAGTGGAGACATCCACAACAGGGAAATTCATTGAGCAGCTACATTTAGCAGCATCTTCTATATGGAGATAAATATATTGAGCATATATGAAGTGTTTTATCTGCTGTAATGCAAATAAGTTTTAAAACCTTACAACAACCCCCCCCAACACACCTACAAAATACACAAAACAAAAACAAACCCAAAGGGGAAAAAAAGGTATTTCCAGTACATCCTTTTGACAGTACAAGCAAGGATGCTCTGACAGGCTAGCTAGTTACCCCAAATCACTACTTCAGTATTAAATCTGAAATAATTATCCTGGGCAGTACTGAAAAATCTGAGTAAACAAAACTTACAGATTTGTTGCTTGGGGCTAAGTCTATATTCTACATGACTATCAACAACCAGACAGGGACCACACACAACTCCAAACCTGTGCTGTACTGACCCACATAGAGTCTAATACTCAACAGATACAAATGCTTTTGAAGTACTACTACCTAGAGTCAGAAAGATTTTGGAAAGCATGGTCTGCAGCAGAGCCAATGTTTTTGCTTTTCTACTCTCAAACACACGTTGGTGCCCTTGGCACCATTGTTTTTCTGGAAATATTACAGGACTGTTAAGTGTGTTCCAGATTTAGGTTAATTGAATACTTTACATAACCTTCTTCACACCACAGGAAAACTCCAAAGAACAAGGGGAAATAAAACTCATGAGCAAAATCACCAAGTCAAATAAACCAGCAAAGATAATTTTAAAATGAGGAAACCTTACTTGCAGAAATAAAACCACTGATGAACTAGTGAGATAAATGGGACAAACATTCAAACCTTTATTTAGCCCATAATATGGGCAAAAAGAATAATACTGAATGCCACATCTTTAGCCTCACTTAACACTTGGACAGATCAACACTGGATCCATTCATAGAAGAATTCTAGCAATTACCTTTCCAGTTAAGATTTGGTTGCAGACAACCACTCTTCATTTATTTAAGGTACTTGCTACTAGAGTTTTGCACAAAGTTGAGACAAGGACACTTCAACCATCCTTAGCAACGACAGCAATGTGTCATACAGTCAGCAGAACTCAGCTAAGGTCTTTCTGTGCATGCACACACACACACACACAGAGGGTAACACATCTAATACTGAATTATTGAACTTACTTTTGTGCATCTGTAGATGGTTTCCGGCCTCCTTGCAGATCCCGTGAGATTTCTTTCCCAGTGCTATTTAAGATGGCATCAGCTTTATTGACACAATCCTCTTGTATTTCAGCAGCAGAACTGACAGGTTCTTCAATTTTTGGATGCTTTGGCTGCATGTCCAGGGTGTTTCTGTTCTGTAAATCCTTTTCGCTTCTGTTGCATTCATACTTGAAGGTAGAGGCTGGTTTAGATTCTACCAAGGAAGATTTTGTAGCAATGTTAAATAAGCTTCCAAGAAAATGAAAAAAGCCTTCTCGGGGTGGTTTGTCTGCTGTCCTGACTGCAGGACTCAAGCTGGGAAGGCTATTAGCCTTTTTCAGCTCCTCCTGGATTTCGGATTTGTCAAGTTCTCCTGTGGAATGGTTCTTCTCTTCATTTTGATAAACCTAAGATAAATATAAGAAGCACCTTAAGAAGACATTTCCTCTCATTTTCCCAAATACCCAAATCCCATAATTTTAATTGGCTCCCATGCATTGTATTCCTTTCAGGAGATCTGTTTAAAAGTTCCTTTTAAGATAAAACCCCTGTGCTCTCTTCTTCTCTTGTACTTAAAAGGACCCTACTCCACAAAAAGCCTTCATTTGCTTCTAACTGAGTTGGTCTGGAAAAAGTTAATGCTGGGGGGAAATGTCAACCCACCACAACTACATAGTCTAGAAGACTCAAAACTTGCTGCTGTGGAAGTAAAACACAGAAGGATAGATAGAGAACAATTACTTCAATTGCAGAAAATTCCCCAGGAAGAAGCAAGGAGCAGTTTTCACACTCCTCCTACTCACTCAAGAAGTACAGCTTCACAAAGAAATCTGTGTCCACTGGTGAGACGAACAGTTTTCAAATACACACAGGAACACCACAGCAAAATACAAACATACCAGAGCTTTAAACACAAGGGGAACCTGCACTTAGAAAACATCCAGGAGAATCAAGAACAGTATTTGAATAACAGGAACTCACAGCTCATATGCCAGAGATTAATCCTACCTGCTACTCTTAGCAACCCTGTGTTGCACCCTTTGGCCATCTTTCCATCAACTCCACATACCTGGGAGAAAAGACCAACCCCCACATCACGACAACCTCCTTTCAGGGAGTTGTAGACAGCAATAAGGTCTACCATGAGCCTCCTTTCTCCAGGCTAAACAACCTCAGTTCCCTCAGCTGTTCCTCATTGGACTTTGTCTCTAGACCCTTTAACAGCTTCACTGCCCTTCTTTGGACAAGCTCCAGCACCAGTCTTGTAGTGAGAGGTCCAAAACTAAACACAGTATTCGAGGTGCAGTCTCACAAATGCTGAGTACAGAGGAATGATTGCTTCCCCTCTCCTGCTGGCCATACTATTCCTGATGCAGGCTAGGATGCTGTTGGGCATCTTGGCCATCTGAGCACACGGCTGGCTCATATTCAGCTGTTGATCAACACCTCCAGGTCATTTTCTGCCAGGGAGCTTCCTTGCCACAATTCCCCAAGCATTGCATGGGGGCGTTGTGACCCAAGTGCAGAACCCGGCACTTGCTCTTGTTGAACCTCGTATAACTGGCCCCTGCCCATGGATCCAGCCTGTCCAGGTCCCTCTGCAGAACCTTGTTGCCCTCAAGGAGAACAAGACTTCCACCTAACTTGGTGTCATCTGCAAACTCACTCAGAGTGTGCTTCACCCCCTTACACAGATCATTGATAAAGATATGAAAGAGAAAATGCCCCTGCAGATATAAACCATTACAGTAATATAAATGTTTATAGTCTATGATACCTATGACATTAACTAATGAATGCATTAATTAGAAAATATTACTCTCAAAACTTGCCAACAGTTTGGTATTATGGGGTTTTGTGACTTTTGGTGGCGGTGTTGGTTGGTTTCTGTCTGAAGTAATTTGTGTTCAGGAATTAGTGAGGTTCTTTACTACAAGTAACTGAGACTTCAAATATGGCTAAATCTCCACATGACATTCCTCACCTGGCAGCTCTGGGATGTAACACTTGTGAAGATTGTGCTGCTCATTTGTAAGCATAAATCATGCCCTGCATGAAAAGCTGTTTTGTAGTCTCTTTCCAGAAATAGGAACCTATTTAAGCTTTCCTTACTCTTTAATCATCCTTTCCTTGCTTCACTTTTGATGAATCAAAAGAACAGGAAGTTTTAATTTGAAAGGGTCCTTCCATACTTTTAACATGTATTGCATAAAACAGCAACAACAAAACAACATGGAGAACATTTACACTGTGCATACTTGAAAATACACACAGATATTAAGTCCCAACACAGAAACTATGCAAATCCTTCTTTCTTCTCTTCAGCATAATCAACCCTACTCTCCATATATTCCCCCTCCTGCTCTACTTTGCTACAACCAACAGTACAAGCTATTGGTGTTTTACCATTTGCCCATAAACTCTCAATTCCAAGTTTGAATCACATTTTAGGCATTATACAAACAAAACTGTTGCTGCTACATATTTCAAAGTTTGTATTTTAAGATAGTGCCATACTCAAATTACTGAGATGAAAACACCTGATCTGTAAAGCCAGCAACCAGGCAGGAGCACAAGTGCCTGGTGAGCACAGCAGTGTGAGGGCAGTTCCACAAGGCGATATCATGATAGCTTTCCTGTATTATTTCCTAAGCCTCTTTTTGAGCATGTCTCTGACAGAAGCACCCAGCAAATGCTCAGGACAAAAAAGGTAAGGGTGTAGGGTACATGCAAAGTAATCCTTTTCCCAATACATCCCACCAGGTCCAACCAGCTGGGGCCTTCAGTTGACCTTAACAGAGGAGTTATCTGTGTCACAACTGGGCTTGAGCAGTTGGATAGACACAACACTGGAAGCATACCAGTGACTCTTGTATTAGTTACACTTTACATCATCAATTCAAAAAGCAAAAATAAATCCTCTTCCAGCATCACAGCAGTCTGAGCAGCTTCTCTGGCTTACCATACAAACAGTTTTTGGATTAAAACCTACTTGCCAGATCCCCTGGCTGTTGCGAAGAATAAAAGCTTTCTTGCCACAGTTTTGGTTTTCTGTCGTTTTCCCATATGAACTGTCATCAGCCTTCCCCTTGCCTCCCCTTTCCCATTCTCTGAGCCTTCCTGCTTGTGACATGCTTCATAAAGCTTTAATTAGTTTTTATTCCTTTAACAACTTGCTACTGAGTTTCACTGGCAAGCCCTGGGTAACCTGGCCTGACCTTAGAGCTGAGCCTGCTTTAAGCAGGAGATTGGGCTACAGGACATCCTGGGGTCCCTTCAACCTTAATTATTCTATGGTCCTGTGACCTCACATGCAGTGAAGCTGCTGCAGAGCTCAGCAGAGTGTGAAACAAGATTATGACTTAAATCAGGTGACTGAAGAGACTGCAGAAATAAATGAAGCTGTATCTCCTGTGCTGTCAGTGTGGTCTCACCTTGCTGGAGCAAGTGCTGCAGAGAAGTTTGGCAACTGGCACTCAGAAGACAAGCCTGCAATGTCATGTGTCAAGCATGGTTCTTACCTAATCTTATTTATTCAGCAGTGGACGAGGTATGTTTTTCAGGCTGTAATCTACTCCTGACTGTAGCACAGACATGCTCAAAGCCTAAATGCCCCTATGCAGTCAAGTGCAGGCTTGCTACCAGTGTGAACCATTGAAGTGCAGAGAGTGACTCCAGCAACACAACAGCACTCTGAAGCAGGCTGCTTTGCCAGATTTGCCTTGCCTCCCATATCCAGGAACCGTCACCAAGTAGCCACTGTCCCTCAGCAGTCAGATGGCAAAAGTTCAAATTGCCCAGAGGTTCTTATTCAGCAGAAGTTACCTCCTCTGCCAAAAATTGCCCTTACAGGTGAACAAAATGAAGACATAAACAGCATTAAAACACAGATTAAAACACAGAAAGAATTAGCTTCCAGATGCAACAGCCAGACATTTAGGTTTTCACTCCCCATGAACCAACATTCATTATGAAGCAAAAACTCCAGACAGCCACATGAAGACCTCTCACAGATCATCTCTCCTGTTGTGCTGGGAGCTGCTGATGGACAACATTCTGTGTATTACACATTTATGTTCATGTAGTTGAGCCACATCTGACCCTCAGTTGTGAGAGCAGACAGCTAGCCATCAGATTTTATGATCACCGATTGACTCACCCCAGGGACGTTCAACAAGTCATTTAACCCCAACATCCCAATTTACTCATCTGAAAAGCTGACACAGCACTACTTCAGAACTTCTGTTACCAGCATGTAGAAGGAGTTTAAGAGTTTCAGATTAAAGTGTTGGTTTAGGCACTGCTACCTCCAATACTGGAAAATTACCCATGTTCCTAGCTTAGTTGTCATCTTTCACCATAACTAAGATGCAGCATTTCATTTAACAATTACAAGCATCCCATTCAATTTGAAGAGAAATGGAGTATGTGGGTTTTCTAAACTAAACAAAATCCACAGTCCAACAGCCTGCTTTGCTGCTAGACCAGTGCATCCGTGCGGCAAACCGCTACTGCCTGCTTAACCGCAGACCTCCCTTCCACAGGAGGCTAAGGCATCTTTGGTGTAATCTCCCACTTGTTTCTGACAGTGGGACACACTGAAGTACATTAAATCCACACCTGAGATTAGCTTTTGCTTTTTCAACTACTACAAAGACAAGGGAGCTAGGAATTCTCAACCAAGAGGAGGCAATTCATAGGGAGAACTAATAAAAAACACCCCAGATGTAGTGAGACATACTGAGATTAACCAGAAAGTGAAGGAAATCACAGCATCTTCATAATCAGGAGTGAAAGTTAAACAACAGGAAGGGACTTCTAATGAAACTGTATCCGTTTTTCATTTCTCTAAAACAGACATTTAAACTCAATGACTATTTAGCATTTGGGAAGACAACTGCCTCTGTTGGAAGTTCAGCACCGAGACTTAAACAATTTGTTTATCTGTTTCAATTCTTGAAACACCAGAGGCCTTATGGAGATCTAATTTGTCAAATGAGGAAATAAAAACAAACATTCTCTGAAACTCCAGTGTTCTTCTAAAGTTTGAGGAAGCATACAGCCTGACCCGCCCTGACGAGAACAAAACCCAAGGTACTAAGGGTAAATGCTTTAAAAGTTATAGAATAAGGAGGTACAATCTGAAATAAAGGTTTTTCTAGGTCACCTTTATCAGGAATTGTAAATTCAGGGAATGCCTCTACAAGGAAAGTGAGCTTTAGAATTAAAAAAATGAAAATAAATCCGTTTACAACATTTTCCAAATTACTTAGAAATTTCTACCTTCTGGACTTTCTCCTGAAAAAACTGCACAGCTCTGCTTAAAAATTAAGAATTGGTACTCCTCAGAGTGTAAACACTGCATTGCTACTACATGGCCTAGTGTGGAGCCATAGAGAACTGAAGTAAATTGTCTGTCTTAGTTCTGGTCTGCCAGTACTACACTTTGTGCTGGGTTACACCCATCCGGGGGGGGGGGGAGGGGAGGGTTGTGAGAGCCCTGCTTCCCCCAGGGGACAAAAGAAACCTGATCCAGGTGGACTTGGCTTCCCTCTCCCAGAAGGAGAGGATCCCTGGGGTCTGAGTTGGTCTGTTCCTCTCCCCCTTCCTGTCCAGCAGGACTATAAAGGGAGAGGCATGGTGGCCGCTTTTACTTTGCTCCTGCCTGGCCTGCTTGAAAGGACCAACATCTGCTGCTGACACGTGGTCAGGCCTGATCTTCTCCCTGCTGTGTCCATGCTTCTCTAAAGGACTGTTATTCATATATATATATATATATGTATGTATGTATTTTGTTAAAAAATTTACTTCTACTTCCAAACCGACTCCAGATAATTTTTTGGTAGACTGAACTCCAATTAAGGCTCAAACCACCACACACTTCCATTACCTTTCAGTGAAAAGGTTTTCACAAACATGAAGTAATTTTTATTCTCTTTTACTTGATGATTCCTGGACATTTGAGTATCAATTAAAAAATAAAGGTAAAATTCACCTTTTCTCTGCAGAAGCTGTGCAGAAGCCAGCAGTGCTCTGGAAATGGGGCGAAAGTGCAATTTCCACCTGGACTTATTATCTGTTGAGAGGCTGCACCACAGTTCTGCTTCTCATCTGTTTCCTTAGTGGCTTTCTGAGCTACACTGAGAAAGGTTAAAGCTTCTTTCTTCCTACTGATCAATGAAGTTTCCTGCTCGAAATCCCTTCTTTGAAAAACTGAAGCAGTAGCAAGGAAAGCACATGTCAGGGTCTTATTTGTAAAAACCTTGAGTATGACAAAGGATTTTACCAGGACTTTAGATAGGATGATCTTGAAATGTCTTCCTGAATTCCTACCACTGTTAACTCCACTAATTTCACCATGTGTCCTGGGTGAAAAGAGGTGCTATGTACTCACCTGTAAAATTCCATTTCATCACAGGTCTACATCACTGATGACCAGAAGAAAAATCTGCTTTCAGGTTCCATAACAGAAATCTTGATTACACAAACTCCAGAAACATTTTGGTTTTGACTTTCATTTGTTCTTGCAGGCAGCAACAATTTTTACATGAAACTCCCAAGTTTCTAATAAAATCCATGGTTGGCAGTAATAGCCCACCTCCCTTCACTCTCTAAAGACAAAGTCCTCTCTCTGATTTCTAATTACTACATCTTAACATTGTGTCTTAACAGCAGATAGTACTTGGATAACATAGATATGAAACAAAATATAAAATACACCACAACAACATGCAAAACTTCCATACTATATGGAGAAGTACGTGACTGACTAAGACACTGGGCTTAGTTTTGATTTCTTTCTGTGGAGCTTCATTAGAAAATCAGAACTGGGGACCTCCAGTAAGAACAGCTACATGTATTCAGCAAGTTCATGGGACTTAAAAAAATAGTTTATTTGAATTCACATACCAAATGAAAAATGATGAGACAGGGAATTATAGAACAAGTTAGGCTGAAAGGAATGTGGCTGTGAAGGTAATGTAGTCTAAGCTTCTGCTCAAAGCACCTCCAGTTAGAGCAGGGCTTCATCCAGCTGCATTTAGAATGGAATAGAATAGACCAGACCAGACCAGACCAGAGCAGGTTGGAAGAGACCTTCAAGATCATCGTGTCCAACCCATCATCGAACACCACCTAATCAACTAAACTATGCAACCAAGCACCCTATCAAGTCTCCTCCTGAACACCTCTAATGACGGTGACTCCACCACCTCCCCAGGCAGCCCATTCCAATGGGCAATCATTCTCTGTGTGTAGAACTTCTTCCCATCCTCCAGCCTAAACCTCCCCTGGCACAGCCTGAGATTGTGTCCTCCAAGGAAAAAGATTTGGAACTTCCTTGGGCCACCTGTTCCAGTATGGGATCACTTTTATGATGAAGGAAGTGTTAAACAAAAAAAAAAGTCTTATAGGTGACTGGGATTTCCTTTGCTCCAACCTACTCCCCTTGCCTCTTGACCTATTTGTTACAACTCCAAAAAGTTAGCACTACTGCAGTCCTCACCATCAGATTTTAACACTGCGTCTATTATTTAATAAATACAGCCATCTTCATGTTACCTTGAAATGAAATTCACCTGAGAAACCAGAGCTACAGAATAATCTCCTCTCCATGTTTACAGTATACAGCACTACTTGTCAGGGGACAATTAGCAACAGGTTTAATTTGTAGGAACAAAGCTTTAGATAGCTTCAGATAGGATGCTAAGAAAAAGACTTTCTAATTAGAAGGTTTATGAAAGGGGTAGAACAGCTGTCTGGTGAAGATGCAGTGATCTTTGAGATCTCCATTCCTCGAGGTCTTTGAGAACAAGTTAGACAAACTCCTATGAGGTACAGCAGATGCAGAGATCTCACCTTGGGGGAGAGGAGTGAACTATATAATCTTTGCAATACTTTCTGCTCCTGTGTTTTCCATGAATGTTGAGACTGCCTCAGGTTAGTAGAGGCAACTAGTCCCTAGGCTTGAGCCTGTGGGCCAAATGATAAACTATTTAATGACACTGACATACTGAAGTCTTAATTACAAATTTGGTATATTGTATTTGCATATATTTTGTAAAAATTTTGCATTTGTCTGTCAGATCTTACATAGCAGTTACTGTGCTGAGATACTTAAGAATTCCTTTCTAATCAGTTATGAGAGAATATGTGTGGCAGCTCAGGCTGGGTGCCTCCTGTTCCTGCCACACAAGCTACACCTCTGGTGTCCTGAGGGTGCAGCCCAGGAGGTGGACGCAGGAAGCTGTGTATTTCATACCCATAATATCCTGCACCCTATAAATCCAGCTGCAAAGTCTTTCTCTTCCCCTTCCTTCCCTCTCTGCTCCCGTAGGAGATGCTCCCTATCAGGTAACACTGGGGGAGTATCTCAAGGCCTCTTAGGCCTGGCCAGGCTTAATGCCAGGAGGAGAAGGGGGAAGGGCAGCCTCAGCCCTGGCCAGCCTGAGACCAGCCTAGCAGTGGAGGGGGGGAAGAAAGAGCCCTGGGAGTATACCCTCAGGTGAGGAGAAGGGCAGTGTTGGGAGGCTTTTGGGTGTATTGAAGGGAACTCTGTATGCTTTGGGTTTCTTTTGTCACAGTGCTTGAAGTTTCTGTAAAACACCAATTGCTTTTCCATTTAAACTTCCCACCACTTCACAATCCATTTGTGTGATGAGTGTCATTCTTTTGCCCCTCTCAGGGGCAAGAGATGATCCACCTGGCCTCAAACCAGGACAGATAATTGGTAGCAGAGGATGGTTACAGCAGTAAGTGCAAATTGGATTGGAGAAGTGCAGAGATGGAAAAGTTAAAATGGAAATCTGGGCGTCGTTGGTTTTTGGTGGTTGGGGCTCAAGGTTTTCTTGTTGGGGGACTGTGTGGGTGTCTTATGGTTTGCAGAAGGACACTTGTCCTCCATATGCTGCTACAGGAAGGGTATCTACAGACAATCAGCAAGCAAGTGAATTTGCCTACATTGTCAAGGCAAGCCTTCAGCTGGATGAGAACCCCAGGCAGGGCAAGCCTGGAACCTCAAAGCCATTCATTACTACTGAAACTAACTCAAGCACGTATCATGGCTGCTACCACTACAGTATGGTAATACTGGTAGTAGCCCAGTTAAAGTTGCAGCATAAGCATGCCCAACGAGAGCGATGTGCGATTTCTTCCAAACTGGATAAACATGACATTCTCCACTGTGTGGCTAGCCACAGTAGTGCTGTTCACTGAGGTGGTAGCTTTTCCCCACAATCCAACTAACATTTATGTCCCAGCTCTAAACTTCTGTTTTAAGGGCATTACCGACATTCCCACTGTTAGGATGCATCTTTTAAAACAGTTCCTGTAGCACTATAAGTGAGGTTAATGATAGCTCAGCATGTACAGTACACCATGTAATGCAGACAATTTAGAGCACTACACAAAGTTCAAGAACTGCTTACATCCACACAACTACCTGTTCAACAAGGACATCACTCAAATGGAGCATTTACACAAAGAGCAGCATTTACAGCTCTCGTTCAAGGAAACAGAAGCAAACCAACACCTGTAAATAAACAGTGGTGGGTGTTGCTCTCTGTTCTGGCAATGAATTCAGAGACACAGCAAATATATTTCAGTAATACTTTCTCAAAAGTGATCAAATGGTGATTGACAAAGTCATCTTGGCACAGAAAGTTTAGGCTGCATGTTTTCATGAAGGTGAGTACTAAAATATCTTTTCCTCCCTTTATGAGCTAAATATTTAACTGTAGGGGGGAAAGATAACAGGAGTAAACTACAGAGCTGGTAACTAAAGTGCTCAGAAGAGCCAAATCTCTGCTGCAGGTCAGCATGTTTCCCAGCCCCACTCACCTAGTCAGCTGTAACTTTAATGTCCAACCTTTGCTGCTGAATCAGAGACTTGCCATTCCCTCACTATTTTGCCCCATCTCCTGCTGAGATGGTCAGTGAATGTATAAAATCACAGCATGTAAGTCTACATGAAAGTCTTATCAGAAACATGATAGCTCATTCACTTGGTGACAGAAAGACAAACCATGGTTTCAACTTTAAGCCACTATCCATCAGGAATTACTAGGTAGAAGCATGGTTCAGACACACACATGTATGGAAACCTGATCCTTGTAGGTGCATAGATTTAGACACTCCTCACAAAGAATGCTTTCCATAACAATAAAACGCTTGTAACCTTGATGACTCAATGATCAAAACTAGAATGTCTTTCAATATGCCTTTCAAATGAGACACACTTACTTCTTCAGGTGTTCAGTTTCATTCCACTGATCTTTGCACAAGACAGTTTATTTTGGCCACTGGACAGTGTGGTGTTACCAAAAGGCACATCTGTGCTGGAAGGAGCAGTGGTGGGGAAAAACCCCACAACCTGCCAACCAAAATATTTTCTTCCCAAAAACATTAAAGGGGAGAAGGGCTGTCCAGCAGTAGGAAAAAAAATGCTTTCTCCACCCCCTCTGAATCAGTATTTACTACCCAGTTGTAACTTCAGGGCACACAAAATGACAATGCTAAAGGTACTCATTGCAATGCATATAAAACTGTTCATCAGAAAAGGGGAAGTTAGTTAGACAGGAAGCTCTCAGTACAGTTGTGAGGCTGGCATGTTCTAGTAACACTAGAACCCTTCCTTTTTCATAAAGTCTGTGCAAACACCAGATATTATTTAAAAGATAATGGAACACTTTGGGCTTCTAAACATGTGTCACAAAAAATTATGGCAAGAAAATAGGTATTGGGGACAAAACTCTACAACATGAATATCTGCTCCAGCTTTTAGTACAGTATTGAAAACCCACAAGTTCTGAGAAGACTTCAGTGTCTTTAAAATGTAGAAAAACTGCTCCTATTGTACTATGATCTCCTTTGTTTACCAGAATCCTTTCTGCCTGCATTTCAAGGCATAAAATTGATGCTCTGTGGTGTATGGCAACAGGAAGGTATTCAGTGGTATTTTCCAGGAGCTCCAAACTGGCTTGAATCCATAGGGCTGCTGAACAAACGTCACTGCATCGCTGTGCACCTTGACGTAGAGAAACTGCATTCGACATGGAACTGTTTTGAGCTAATAATCCTGTTGGACTAAAACCAGTCTCCATAGAGGCAACTGCAGTATCTCTTCACCTCTGGCAAAGAGGGAGACCTCATTGCTCTCTACAACTACCTGAAGGGTGGTTGTAGCCAGGAAGGGGTTGGTCTCTTCACCCAGGCAACCAGCACCAGAACAAGAGGACACAGTCTCAAGCTGCACCAGGGGAAGTTTAGGCCAGAGGTGAGGAGAAAGTTCTTCACCAAGAGAGTTGTTCACCATTGGGATGTGCTGCCCAGGGAGGTGGTGGAGTCACCATCCCTGGAGGTGTTCAAGAGAGGATGGGATGTGGCACTTGGTGCCATGGTCTAGTCATGAGGTCTGTGGTGATAGGTTGGACTTGATGATCTTTGAGGTCTCTTCCAACCTTGCTGATACTGTGAAAGCCCAAACAGTTCCTGGATACTGCAGATGCAACGATGGAGACTTTCCTTCTCCATACAATGGTAGTGCTCAATAAATACAACAGAGGATAAAAATCTCAGATTCAGTGTGTTAAGAAGCCTAGAGCATCCCAAACCAAATCTGCCTGACTAGTCACAGCCTTTTAGGGAAGTAGCCACAATATTATCTGCATCGAATGACTAGGAAAAGGAACAAAAAAAGCCAAGGAAAAGGGCTTTGTGAACCCCTAAAAGTGGCTCTGGCAGAGCATGATGTGACAGTAGCAAAGACAACTGTTCTCTACTAATTATTTATAATATTTGACCAAATCTAAACACAACTTTGTGGGCAGTCACCACTTAGAGAACACAGAATTAACCAGGTTGGAAAACAGCTTTGAGATCACCGAGTCCAACCTATCACCCAACACCATCTAAACAACTAAACCATGGCACTAAGTGCCTCATCCAGGCTCTTCGTAAATAC
The DNA here is from genome assembly GCA_015227895.2 of Colaptes auratus. Lineage (NCBI taxonomy): Eukaryota > Metazoa > Chordata > Aves > Piciformes > Picidae > Colaptes > Colaptes auratus. The sequence continues at coordinate 38,264,848 of CM037633.1, forward strand.
TTCCACTGATGGTGACTCCATCACCTCCTTAGGCAGCACATTCCAATGGCCAATCTCTCTTTCTGGGAAGAATTTCTTCCCAACATCCAGCCTAAACATCCCCTGGCACAGCTTCAGACTGTGTCCTCTTGTTCTGGTGTTAGTTGCCTGGGAGAAGAGACCAACCCCCACCTGGCTACAACCTCCCTTCAGGGAGTTGTAGACAGCAATAAGGTCTTCCCAGCTCCCTCAGCCTCTCCTCACAGGGCTGTGCTCTAAACCCCTCCCCAGCTTTGTTGCCCTTCTCTGGACACCTTCCAGCAGCTCAACATCTTTCCTAAACTGAGGTCCCAGAGCTGGACACAGGACTCAAGGTGTGGCCTAACCAGTGCTGAGTACAGGGGCAGAATGTCTTCCCTGCTCCTGCTGGCCACACTATTCCTGATACAGGCCAGGATGTCACTTTGTGCAAAGTGACAAAGAAGAAAACCCAGTCACTAAGCAGCATGGGGTTTTTTTTTTTTTTTTTCCAGTAAAAAGCTGACAAGCCAAGAGAAGCATGATTTACACGGATTACACTGGTGAAGAACAGCCAACACACACACACGTTTCAGCAGAAAGATCTTACAGTGCTTTGCTTGGCAACCAGCAGACCTTCAGCCAAGCAAACACTTGTTGGTTAGGTATTCAAAAATTCTATAGAAATGGTGCTTTAGAGGAATGCCTGAAACCACTGTTTGAAAAGTAGTACTAGCTTCCCTCTTCACTGGCTAGCTGCATTGTAACATCAGCACTAGACTCCCATTTCCCATTAACTTTTGAAGCAGAGTTCTTTTGTCTTCTGCATGTGTACCCTGGCACATCAGAACCCAGGATCATAGAATGGTTTGGGTTGGAAGCCAATCCAGTTCCCATCTAGTTCCAATGCCTTCCACTACACCAGACTGCTCAAGGCCCTGTCCAATGTGACCCTGAACAATTCCAGGGAGGGGGCATCCACAACTTCTCTAGGCAACCTGTTCCAGTGTCTCACCACCCTCATTGTAAAGAATTTCTTCCTAATATCTAGTCTAAATCTACCCTCCTCCAGCTTAAAGCGATTCCCCCTCATCCTATCTCAATAAGCCCTTGTAAAAAGTCCTTTCCCAGCTTTCTTGTAGGCACCCTTTAGATAGTAGAAAGCCACTATAAAGGTCTCTCTGGAGCCTTCTCTTCTCCAAGCTGAATAGCCCCAGTTCTTGCAGACTATCCCCATAAGGGAGGAGGCTCCAGCCCTCTGATAATCTTCGTGGTCCTGCTCTGGACCTGCTCCAACAGTTTGATACGCTTCTTGTGTTGGGGGCCCCAGCACACTAATATTCCGGGTGGGTCTCATGAGAGCAGAGAAGAGGGGAAGAATCACCTCCCTTGTCGTTCTGGTCATACTTCTTTTGATGCAGCCCAGGAAACACCTGGCCTTCTGGGCTGCAAGCTTGCCAGCTCATGCAGAAGTTTTCATCAACCAACACCTCCATGCCCTTCTCTTCAAGACTGCTCTCAAGCCACTCCTAGCCTAGCCTATACTTGTGCTTGGGATTGACTTGACTCAGGTGCAGGACCTTTCCCATGCCTTTGCTGTTCCTCATCAGGTTGGCTTGGGCCCACCTCTCAAGCCTGTCCAAGTCCCTCTGAATGCCATCCCTTCCCTCCAGTGTGTCAACTGGACCGCACAGCTTGGTGTCATCTGCAAACTTGTTGAGTGTGCTCAGTTCCACTGTCCATATCACTGACTAAGATGTTAAACAACACTGGTACTGGTCAGTACTGGTACTGACCCCTGAGGGACACCACTTGTCACGAGGCTCCATACGGACATTGAGCCATTGACAGAAACCCTCTTGCATGCAGTCAATATGGCAACCTGCTGCTACATCACAGTGCAGGAATACATCCAACATCAGAACACTAGCAAACAAACAGAGGTGGCAGGCTTTAGTTCAGTTAAATATCAGACAATGAAAAACAAACAAAAAAAAAAATCATACCTTCAAAAGTGCAGGCTGAGTTGTGCTTTCCTTTTGGTTGCCCCTTAAATTTATGGCTTCTCTCCCTTTGTTTTCAGAACTGAAAAACAAAGATATTTTGTAACACTGAGGACTTGAATTAGTCAGGTCTACCAGAGAGCCAACATGGTATCATTCAATTTAAACACAAGTGAGCATTAAATGATAAGAATGACACAGTTTCCAAACCATAGTCCATATTCTGCACACACCGCAGCTGATAAAGCCAAGCCCCTAAGAGCTGAAGATGGAAGGAACATGTGTGTTTCACCTCATATAGAGTTTTCAAACTCAAGCATTCTCAAATGGTTCACAATATTTCAGCTCTTCCAGCTCAACCCCCCCAAGCTTTCTGTGCTTATGTATTATTCTCTGCTGGGAAAATGGTACTATAGTCAACCAGTCATCTACTCCAGCAGCATTCATAGCACTATGTGCACAGTTGGCAGCCAGAAGGTACTCCCAAGTCTTCATACTGAAGACTTGATCACAAGTGGGATGTGCGCAGGGCAGATGGAATCGTCAAAAATTGCAAGTTCCACATTTAACAGATCGTCACTGAACATAATAGAGGTTTGCAGGCAAGTTCAGAGGAGATTTTAGAAAGGGTACAAGACCTGCTGGTCCATCTTAAAAGTCAGAAGTCTAAAGTCATGCACATCCTTATTACAAATTTAGCTTGGTCAATATTTTCTTCAGAGTACATCTTTCGAATGAAGGGAATCATCCACCCTCACTCCCCCTCCAATTCTTAAAACAATCCTTAAGGCAGGGAATATTTAAATCAAAACCTTTATGCTACATGCAACTTCGAAGCAAAAACGTATAAAGAAAAACATTAGAGGGTGTCAATGAGAGACATCACTTCCTGCATTGTTTATCACAAGCTAAAGAAAACAGCTGTACCAATACAACACGTGAGAAATGCTCAGCATTGCATCCTTCATCAACTTCAGAAACTGCTTTGCTACTGACAAATGCACATGCCTTTATTTCTGGGCCCTCAGGTTAGGAAAGATGTTGAGTTACTGGAAGGTGTCCAGAGAAGGGCAACAAAGCTGGGGAGGGGTCTGGAGCACAGCCCTGTGAGGAGAGGCTGAGGGAGCTGGGGTTGCTTAGCCTGGAGAAGAGGAGGCTCAGGGGAGACCTTCTTGCTCTCTCCAACTCCCTGAAGGGAGGTTGTAGCCAGGTGGGGGTTGGTCTCTTCTCCCAGGCTCCCAGCACCAGAACAAGAGGACACAGTCTCAAGCTGTGCCAGGGGAGGTTTAGGCTGGATGTTAGGAAGAAATTCTTCCCAGAAAGAGAGATTGGCCATTGGAATGTGCTGCCCAGGGAGGTGGTGGAGCCACCATCACTAGAGGTGTTTAAGAGGAGATTGAATGAGGCACTTGGTGCCATGGTTTAGTGGATTAGATGGTGTTGGGTGATAGGTTGGACTCTGTGATCTCTGAGGTCTTTTCCAACCTGGTTTATTCTATTCTATTCTGTATTTGTATGAAGACATAAGCTGAAGGCTCTTTAAATAAACATTAAAAAACAATTATTTACATTTTGGTGAAATTCTGCGAGGATCTAGAGAAAGGATTTAGATGTAGTGGTACTCTTACTGCTACTGACTGTTAACTACAGGCAAGTTTGTCTCAGTAAGACTTCTGAAAACGAAAATTTTCTTCCTATTGTGGATTAGGCATCTAAGTTAAATATATGTTGATACACACACAATAAAACCAAAGCCAGTCTGACTACATATTAGTTTCCCTCTTAGCTGCTTAGAGGCAACATTCCCTGGGAAAAAAAAAAAAAAAAAAAAAAAAAAGAGCTCAACTGCCCTGCAATTCTTTCAAGACTTTTCAGATACATCAAAAGAAAAGCTCCTTCTCTTTATAGACTCTCAAGTTGAAACCCATGTACTTTTAGATCACCTTAGGTAATCTTTCATAATGCATTTTCATAAACACAAAGATGCTTTTCCAGGGACAGCATCAGACAAAGTCTTGGCTGCTCTTTGTCTCCCTGTAAGACAGAGCTGACGAATTAATATTCTATCCTATTAATCTCTTCTGCTGTTAATGTTTCATGAAGGAGATGTCACAATCGCTACCAGGCAATGCAGCACGCTAATAAAAAGTGCTTCTCAGTACATAACCTATTTTCTCCCTTCTAGTGTTTAAAAAAATTTTAAAAAAAGAAAGAAAGAAAGGAAAAAACCTTCCTTCTCAGATCTGCATAGCTTTTCCTGATGCTGACACACTTGACAGGAGCAGGAATTCCCTGTACTTAACAGTGGAATAATGAGGCTGATCTCCACCAGATGTTCTTCCTGGCTTCAGGATATCACTCTTTATGGAACTTGTCTGCAGCCCACAAGAGAGATCCTTGCTTCTGTTAAGTATTGCCAGCATAGATCAGAGTCCTATTCTTCTATCATTTTGTGTTGCTCCTATTCTTCCCTTAGCAGTTTTTTTTCCCCTCCCCTTCCCCCTCCTGCCCCCTTCTTTCTGTTCCCCATTTTCCTACTTCTTGTTTGAATTAGAAATACATGCCTGTGTTACTTTCTTTTAGCTAACCAGGCTTGGTCAGGTTGCTATGAAATTCCACAGTGTACATACCAAAATGGGAAGAATGCAATTCAGCAGATAGGAATCTTAAAAGCATAACAAAACAAAACAAACCTCCAAACCAACCAACCAAAAAAATAAATAATTTTTAAAAGTATCAAAACTTTACTTCCCAGCATAAAGTAAACCTAAATCTGGAAGCAACCCCACACACCCCTTCACATCTTATATTCTAGCATTTATCCATTCCTGAACCTTCTCCTTTAGGGTGTAGCTTTTCAAGGTGCTGACTTTGTCAGCAGAACCAGCTTCAGAAATTTCCATGCTTTCCTCAACCTCACTTACCTCTTTCCACCCTCCACTCAGCCAAGCAAGGCTCTCAGCAGGGTGATAAAAATCAAAGGGTAAACATCAAGTTTACACCAAGAAAAAAGATCAGCTTGTGATCCACTTAAGAATAGAGTGGTTTGCACCAACACAAATGAAGGGGCAACAAATGCCACTCAAGAGGCAGGAAGAAGCAAGCACACACTACTGCAGCTCATTTCACCACTGAAGCTACTTTTTGTGAACCTCTTTTACCCTTTGCCAGGGCCCAGTTTTAAAAGAATCTCTGACTGAACCCAAATGACTCATGCTGAATGAATGAAGTTTACAGCACAAAAGCTTGCTTTGCTGGAAACAAGCCTCTTGGATTGTTTAGGATAACACTGTTTTGGATTTCACAAAGAGTCAAGACTACCTTCTATAGCCGAAATACAACAGACAGTAGCTGGTGCCATGCTCTGGACTTGGAACTGAAGAACAGCCTGGCTACTGCTCACTGGGTTCAAATCACAATCAACCAGCTTGGAAAAGACCTTCAAGATGAGCAAGTTCAACCTAATACCTAACACCTCATGACAACTAATCATGGCTTCAAGTGCCACAACCAATCCCCTCTTGAACACCTCCAGGGATGGTGACTCCACCACCTCCCGGGGCAGCACATTGCAATGGCCAATTACTCTGAGAAGAACTTTTTCCTCACCTTGAGCCTAAACTTCCCCTGACACAGCTTGAGACTGTGTCCTCTTTCTGTGGTGCTGGTTGCCTGGGAAAAGAGACCAACCCCCTCCTGGCTACAACCTCTTTTCAGGGCGTTGTAGACAGCAATGAGGTCTCCCCTGAGCCTCCTCTTCTCCAAGCTAAACAATCCCAGGTCTCTCAGCCTCTCCTCACAGGGCTGTGCTCCAGACCTCTCCCCAGCCTCGTTGCCCTTCTCTGGACACGTTTAAGAGTCTCAATGTCCTTCTTAAATTGAGGGGCCCAGAACTGGACACAGGACTCAAGGTGTGGCCTAACCAGTGCAAAGTATAGGGGCAGAATGACCACACTATTTCTGACCCAGGCCAGGATGCCATTGGCCTTCTTGGCCACCTGGGCAAACTGCAGGCTCATCTTCAGCTGCTGTCAACCAGTACCCCCAGGTCCCCCTCTGCCTGGGTGCTTTCCAGCTATTCTGACCCCAGCCTGTAGCACTGCATGTGGTTGTTGTGGCCAAAGTGCAGCACCCGCACTTGAATTGTTCAATGCCATCCTGTTGGACTCTGCCCTTCTGTCCAGCCTGGCATGGTCCCTCTGCAGAGCTCTCCTACCCTCTAACAGATAAACTCCTGCCCCCAGCTTGGTGTCATCTGCACATTTACTGATGATGGACTCAATCCTCTCATCCAGGTCACCAATAAAGATATTGAACAGCATGGGGCCCAGCACTGATCCCTGGGAGACACCACTAGTGATAGTTTATCAATCTCCACTCTCAACCTCCTACAATTTTTAGGAATTCCCCTCCTTTGTCATTGCATCCACCACATAACAGTCACTAATGCTGACTTTTGGAACACTGCACAATATTTTCCTCATAAATTCTCAGCAGAGGAAAATAAAATAGTGAAGTCCATTGGCTCACACACAATCTTACACTCCCCTGGTAAAAAAACAAACATGGTGAAGCTAATGTAATTCTGCCACACATTCTTATGCTGCAATGCAAGCCCACTCGTCCATGTGAGTCTATTTTCAGAGATGCAGTACACACTAGTGTTAAACTACAGCATTCATGAAGTGAATTCTTGGGAAATATACAAGGCATTTAGTACTTACGCTAAAAGTTATCCATTCTCTAACTTTTATGTGCTCATGGTATCCTAGCATTAATTGCTAGATGTTACATTTCTGAGAACTGCATTATAAGGGGCCTTATCTATATTTTTATTTTTCTCAGGACAACCTCTGCAACTAAATATTGTTATAAAGGTTGACTTGGTAGCTACATGATATCACACCACTGAATTCTTACACCTTTGCTAAGAACTGAAGACAGCAGACTGGTAGTACTGTGTCCAGTTCTGGCTCCTCAATTTAAGAAGGACTTTGAGACACTTGAATGTGTCCAGAGAAGGGCAACAAGGCTGGGGAGAGGCCTTGAGCACAGTCCTGTGAGGAGAGGCTGAGGGAGCTGGGGTTGTTTAGCCTGGAGAAGAGGAGGCTCAGGGGAGACCTCATTGCTCTCTATAACTACCTGAAGGGTAGTTGTAGCCAGGAGGGGGTTGGTCTCTTCTCTCAAGCAACCAGCACCAGAACAAGAGGACACAGTCTCAAGCTGTGCCAGGAGAAGTTTAGGCTCAAGGTGAGGAGAAAGTTCTTCACTGAAAGAGTAATTGGCCATTGCAATGTGCTGCTCAGGGAGGTGGTGGAGTCACCATCCCTGGAGGTGTTCAAGAAGGGATTGGACATGGCACTTGGTGCCATGGTCTAGTCATGAGGTCTGTGGTGACAGGTTGGACTTGATGATGTTTGAGGTCTCTTCCAACCTTGGTGATACTGTGATACTGTAAAGGTTCTTAAGAGGGGAGGCTAATGTTCCTATTCTGCCCTGTTGCTCACACAAAAAGTGCACACACACACAAACTCAGGTCACTTATATTAACTGAAAGAGTACAATCAATTAAAAAAAATTAATGGAGCAAATTTAAATACATGTTTGTGAAACCTTTTCCATTTGCCTCTACAACCAGAAGACGACAATTACAAAAAATCACAACTCGAAGAGGCCCTCATGGCATCTCTGTGTGGCGCAGGAACTCTGCTTCCTCCATTCCTGTCCTTCATAACAATCCCTCGGAACTTGCACATTAAAAGCCCATCGCCTTCTTCCTTTATTAATCCACCCCACCCATGTCATGCACATAGCAGATTGTGAATGTGTTGTCTCAGATAAATTAAAAAAAAAGGCTACAGGCAGTATGTAAGTGCAATAAAGCACAAACTGCACTTTCTGATCAGAGTGAAGAGATGCAGAGTTCACCAGACTGAAAGCAACCACTGTGGTATTTTAGGTTGCTTTTACAAGGAGAAGGTACAGTCAGCTGAATGCTTTTTGGGGAAGGGGAGAAATAATGGGCAGTCTCTTAAGGAAATGAACAGTTGGCTAAGGCTCAACTTCAACAGCACTCTGACGACACTTCTGGATGTTTACGCTCTCTCCTTCTCCCATTGCTTAGAAGTGAAGCCTCTCCCAGAACAGCAGCTTCAGCATTTACTTCTCATGCAGTCCAGATATTACCAGATAGGCAAGTGCTCTGTCATTTTGCCATCTTTTGCTCTTTTCAGGGACAGATGACTCCCTAAACAGTCAAACCCTCTTTGCAACTGCATTATTTAACTGGTATTCAGATTAACTCAGAAAATGCCTGGCCATTTAATGTGATGACTTGTAATAGTAAGACCATTAGCAATACCTAGCCTGAAAGATGAGAGGTGAAAAGCTTCTACATCTGGCTTTAGTGACATAATGCTAATAAAACAAGCCTGACCTTTGCAGACATCTATCCAGGTTTTATGACATCACTCATGACATCTCCTTCCCAGTATTTTCTCAAGTTTTCTTCAAGATGATGTGTTTTTTGGAACTGTTGATACAATTTGCTTTCATTGCAGTCCTCACTTAGGCTAATGTAATTTTCAGGTTTTCTTCCTTGCTAGTTTCTTTATTTCAGCATTCTGAGGCAATGTTAGTTCCTGACCCCTACCTTTTATCACTCTTTGAACAAAGGCAATGCTTCTCTCTGGGAAGTAGCACCTCATTTGGTTTTGATGTCACAATTCCTTTCTCCAACTTTATTTACTGACAGCACAGCAACACATTCAGTGGTGACCTGCCAGAAGGGTATTTCAAGAAAGGAACAGAGAAATTGTTACCAAGGATCTCTTCACCTAGTACTTTAAAATCCATGCAATGCATCCATGCAAGAAGCTCCATGAATGTGAATGAGTGGAAAACCACAAGTCTAATACTACTATTAAATATAGATGTACAAGATCAAAATCTCCATGAAGTGTCAGCACATCACAAGCATTCCCAAACCACATCCACAGATCAGCAGTAGCTATGAAACTTTTATTATACATAAGCAAAGAGCCATAGGTTAACTAGCATTGGCTTCTCTGTCCTGCCTTCTAAGAGGCAATTAAGAAGACAACTGCTAAAAATTCAGACCTTTTGAGTTATAGTTTTCTATACAAACCAGTAGTTGCCCTACTTGCTGTACAGGCCCTTATCACTTAAAATGGCATCCTGCATAATTCAGATTATGGAATTTCGCTGAGGGAGATGTGCCAAGCCTTTAACACCTGACCAAAAGATGAGAGCTTTAATTAAAAACCATTAATCAATGAAAATCATTTTGCTACTTAAAATTAGACTTAGTAGTCTGATTTGTCAAGCCTTATCTCTCAGCCACAAGATCAGCCTACATCTATGTGGAACAGATTACAAAGGCCTCAGTTCAAATAGACTCTTCAAGCCACAGGTCTACTACAGCATTAAGCACTTAACTCTCATTTCCCTCACAGTTATATACCCTGAGGCAGAGCTATTCCTCAAACTCTAACCCTATCATTTCAAAACCTTCTCTTAAATGAACAAAATGTTATTGAGCAACTTAATTTTATTCTGGAAGGGAGATTTTCCAGGTATGAAATTGTTCTGTAGCTCTTCTCAGAGCCTTTTTCAGTTTGTCTGTGCCTTTTTCATAATAAATTGTGGACAGCAAAAAGAATCAGTAAACAACATTCATCCACAGAATATATGTGCTCTGTTATTTATACAGCTGAAAACTGCATTTTCTCTCCAAGCCAGCACTTCATTGGCTAAAGATGAGCTGACTGGCAAGCACAGGACTTAGCCTGCTTTTAATATTGTCACCTGCAGGGTGATTTCCATACTTTTCACTCCAGCCATTTGCAAACTTTACATGCTACCTTTTTCTCCTCTTTCAAATTATTTGTGAAGACAGTAAATAAACTGATTCAAATTACATCCTTTTAATTTTCTTCAAATACATGAAGTAGAAAATTATTTTTCTAACTCTTCTTATGTCCCTCTGTATGTCCATTTTTAGTCCACTGCCATTACACTTGGAACTATCTGTGGTGGGTTGAAGTTTCCCCCCAACATTAACTCTGCCAGAGCAGCTCAGTTAGAAGCAATGGAGCTGTATTTACAAGCACAATCTACACTCTACAATGGAATGCAATGAATGTGTACAAAATATACAGGAGTTACAATATCATACAGGTATTTACAATTAATGACAGCACAAGGACCCCCCTGGCCAAGGACCAGGGGAAGCTACCAGCTTCTCCCTGCCTGTCTTCCCCTCATCCCACCCTGTACAAAAGGGACAGAAAGGAGCAGAGAAGTTAGACTTAGCCAAGGCCAGCCAAAGCAGGTTTTCTCTCCCGAGCAAAGCAAAACAGCCAGAGATCAGAAGAGAAAAGGGAAGAATTGTTATGGTACAGCTCCTCTTATTCCAGATGTTTACCCACTGAATTTGTTTAGAATAATCTTTTGTTTTCCTTTTCACACCCAATAGTGATTTACTTATATTTTTCTACTTTTCTGCTTGAAATCTGTAACTAAATTTTAAAGGCACAGCCTAAAACCACCACAAGTATCTCAACTGGAGCATCAGAATCAAGTCAGATGTCTTTAAGAGTCTAAGGATACTTTCCAGCAGTTTGTCAGGTGAAGCTGTAATGTCATAAACAAAACTGTGTTTGCCAATTTTCATCCTTCAGTGAAGTTAGGAGAAACATCATGCTCATTAACTTCCTGGGTCATGCAGGGGACTTGGTAAATCAACTTTTCCATTCTTCCTATTTAATCCAAGCAAACAGAATATACATAAAAGCAAAATGCCAACACCTTACTTTAGATAATGTCACACTTACAAAGCCATTTGTGGGCTGTGTAGCCAGAACTATCAGAACCTGATCTGTAAAGAGAAGTCATACAACTCTTAAAGAGTCAAACTTTTGTCATGTATATTGAATGACATGCACTAAAATTTTGTTGCATGAATCCAAAGGAAAATGTTACTGTAAAGCTCGGTAGCAACTAGATGTGAGGAAACCAACAAAGATTCCTAAAACCTGCTCTCAGTTACAATACCTTAGTATTTTATCAGAAAATAGAGATACTGGCATTTTAACAGAGAATAGTGATGAATAAAGAGCTCTTTTCTCTGCTCCCTTTCCCTCCAAAATAGAATACTGCCCTTTCTGCAAATGTACAAAATGAAGACTTTGGGCCAACTTCTCAGCAAGACTTGCAAGGCTAACACCATTCCTGGGAAACCAAATGCTAGCAGCGATGGCAAAGTATACCCCTAGGCTGCTGGGGCTTGTCTTGAAAAATCTGAAGGAGTGTTTGCACAGATACCTGAATGTGAAATTTCTGACTTCTGCTACTGTGCTTAACCTTAGGCCACACACACAGAGGAGGAGAAGTAAAGATGTTATAAGATAAATGGAAATGACAAAAACAAGTAAGGGAGCTTGAAAGTAGAGGGTCAAGGGAAAGCTATTTCATTTAAAACAAGTAAGAAGAGAAGTGGAGGAAAAGGAACAGAAAGCAGGGAAAGATAAGGAAGGAGAAAATGGAGCCAGGAGGAGGAAGGCAGGCAGGAACTTGAGCAGAAGTGTTACAATCAGCTGATCAGCTTAAGTGCTGGAATAGAACAAAACGTATTATATTCACTTAAACTATGCCACTTTGAAGCAGGTTTGATTACAGACAGCACTAAGTAATTCAGATTGTTGTAACTGAAACATTGTTTCCCCTCAGACCCGTTTATGCTGCTTATTTACTTATTGTCCTTTGCTTGTATAGCAAAGCTAGGCCAGCTTCACGTCCTGTCTCAGCAGTGCTGTGTCACATAGCCTATACAAGCTGCATGGAGTGTGTTAGTATAAAATGACGAGCTGGTTTTTTTTTAATGTTCTTTCAAATGCAACTAAAATTACCATGAAAAATAAAGATGCTACCAAAATCATAGATATGCTACAGTTTACAATGAAAATTTACATGAGAAGTGCAAGAATCAGACCACGTCTTTACACTGAACATGTACTTTTAAAGGTTATGACCAAGTGAAACGTGTCCATGATCACCCTTGTGAATAACTTAACCTGTTTTATATGCAAGGGAATAGAACATCTGTACAAAGGCTAGGGAAAAGAAATATAACTGTTTCTGAGTAGAGCCCACTTTAATATTCAGCAGTATGATTACACCGGATTACACCAAGGTTTTTCTTCTGGCATCTGTCAAGCATAGTAACCAACATCAATGTAGAATCTGCCCTGTATTTGCCAGTCTGATTGGTTAGATTTAGTTCCCAGCATTGTTCGGAAACAAACATTACTGGCCACTAGCACATAGACTTAGTAAAAAAGCAGAAACAAATTTATAAACCATTTAAGTTTATTAAGGTTTAAATTATTGAATTAATAGAGAGCAGACAGTCCATTATAGAACTGCTTTTGAATGGCACATTTGCAGGGGTGGGGATCAACAATGGTACTCACAAATGGCATGAAAATTTGAGACATAAGAAACCCCCAAAAAACAAACCAACCAACCAGGAAAGCTTTAAAGCAGCAGCAACTGCTGTCCTGATAAACAGGGCATAACACACTTTTAAAAATATGTCATTAAAGAAAAGCACCCAGGAAAACACAGGCAGGAAAGACTGGTGTCACCACTAAAACACAGTGAGCTCTTCTAGTCAGGCTCAAGCAGAAAATTCAGTAGAGGCACACAAGGCTACCAGTTCAGCAGAAGAAAATACTTCTCCAGTTCACCCCTTTTTTTACTCACAAAATGTACAGTGGGAAGCATCCTACAGACACTTTCCAAGGCTATTCTCAAGGTTCCCTCTTCTGTGTAGAAAGTACACATTTTCCATGCAACCAAAATAAATCTGATGCTAAATTTGGAGCATTTAATTGATGATTAAAAAGAAGTCTGTTGTCACTGCAATTCTTTCCACATTTGTTCTTCATGTGCTCACAAGAAACACTTCAGTACAATACAATACACCAGGTTGAAAGAGACCTTCAAGATCATCACGTCCAACCCATCAACCAATCCAACCCACCTAAACAACTAACCCATGGCACCAAGCACCCCATCAAGTCTCCTCCTGAACACCCTCAATGAAGGGGACTCCACCACCTACACAGGCAGCCCATTCCAATGGGCAATCACTCTCTCTGTATAGAACTTCTTCCTAACATCCAGCCTAAACCTCCCCTGGCGCAGCCTGAGACTGTGTCCTCTTGTTCTGGTGCTGGCTGCCTAGGAGAAGAGACCAACCTCAACCTCTGCCTGTCTACAACCTCCCTTCAGGTAGTTGTAGAGAGCAATAAGGTCACCCCTGAGTCTCCTCTTCTCCAGGCTAAGCAACCCCAGCTCCCTCAGCCTCTCCTCACAGGGCTGTGTTCCAAGGCCCTCACCAATTTTGTTGCCCTTCTCTGGACACGCTCCAGCAAGTCAACTAAAGTTCCTAAACTGAGGGGCCCAGAACTGGACACAGGACTCAAGGTGCGGCCTAGCCAGTGCAGTGTACAGGGGCAGAATGACCTCCCTGCTCCTGCTGGCCACACTGTTCCTGATGCAGGCCAGGATGCCATTGGCCTTCTTGGCAGCCTGGGCACACTGCATTATTTTTGCCCTACACAACACTGTCTATAGGTGAAGCACAGATCTGCACAGCATTAAGGCCTCCAAACTGCTTAAGCAGATATACTGCCTTCAGTAAAACATTTCAGCAATTTAAGGAACACTAGAATGTTCAGTAAACCAAGACTCCTTTTCAAAATAAGTCTGTTAATGAAATTACATTAACAGAACACAGACACTGTGTTTCATGTCACAACATTTACATGAGAAAGCGAAATTACCATGGGAACCCATATTTCTGATCTTCAAAATTTTCAAAACTGGTAATGTAAAGTCAGTTAGAATCTATAAAAAAATATTTAAGAAATGAAAACTAACATTACAGAAAGACAGAGGTATTAATAACCTGTGGAAAGCCTGAGCAACATAGTGCGGTGCTACCGTCTGGAAGCGTAACAGCACATGCTAACTAAATTGACTGAATCCAAAAACCTCTCAGAAAATAAAAGCAGTGGTTGGGTTTCCATCTTTTTAAGACGTTTCAGGAATCAGAAATTCAATCCCCCACAGTAAAATATTTCTGCATTTTGCTTTTTTTGTCCCTCCACCTGTGAGCATTTAATTTACCAAGAAAAGACTGAGGAGTTTCAATCTTTGCAAAACTGTTCCTTAAAACCACAGACTCATAGCTGTCCTGGAAATACTTAAGTATTAACTCTAGTACTTATGCCAGTAATTGGAAGGGAGACAATGCTGTTAGTATTTAAAACAGTGGGGCAGGAGAGAGTTGCTTTGTTTCTTCCAAGAAGGACTAGTATTAGTGTAATACTCTAGTAACATTTCCTTGAGGAAGTGTCTCGCACATACATAAGCCAGCTTCTGGGCTTGCTCCTAGCCTCAGTCCCACGAGACATCTAGGTGTGTGCCTAATACTAATCAAACCAGTAGTCCCCACTATAGTTCACAGAACTATTTACTTAATTACAGGCAACTACTTTGGTACCTGACTGAATCAGGGCCTTGGTACCATTTTGAGTTATCTTGCAATAGAAGTCGTAACAGAAAAATCTAGGACACAAGAAGAAACCAAAAAAAAAGCCCAAGTTAACAAATGAACAGGATTTTTCCATGATGCATATTGCTTAGGTAAGTCCAATTTGAATTCTGCACGGTTGGAGCATCCTCCTTGACAGTTCCACAAATCATCATCCCTAGTATAAGCTCATAAACAAGTTAAATTCTAATAATAAAAAATCTGCTCTGCCTTTTGAAAGTTTCTTTATCAGAAAGCAGAGACTGACTCTTGCAGCAAACTGTATTTCTTCAAAGATGCTAATGGTACCTGAATCAAAACAAGCCAGGAGGCAGCAACTTCAGAAGAAGTAAGTTTGAAGTGTATTACTCCCCTTTTAATCCATCCCCGGCAGTCCCCAAATGCAGTTTTACAACTACAAAAATACATGTTCTTTGTAAACAGGAACAATGACTGGCAGTCTCAGGGAAGAAAGACTCTCTCTAATCTCTCCTCGGGCAGAATAAACAGAGTTCTTCCATTTCTGAAAGCTCTTAGTTAGAAAGAAATGGATGAACAGAATAATAATCTCAGCCTGAAAAAACAACAGCTCTCTGAAGCCAAATAAAAGGTTGCTCTTCCCTGTTAGATTTCCCTGGGACACTTCAGTGATGCAGAAAAAAATATCTGGACAAACCTAACAAAGACCCACTTGCACCAGTAATTTTTTGACCAGCCAACAGCACTCGAAGCATGAACCTGAATGAACCTGCTAAACAATATATAGAGTAACTAAACAAAATGAATCCATCCTTTAAAGGAGATCTTGGTGGTAGCTCTGGCTTGAAGTGACCAGTGAAAACTGTCACACCTCCTTGGCAGCTTCTAACATGACCTGAAAGGTCACATTTATTTGTAGCACAACAATAGCTCAGCCAGGAGAGCTGCATGTTAGTGGAAGAACCTTCATTAGACTGACACTGTAAAAGCTGTCTATCTTCATCTAGATGGACTCAAGAAACACATTAAAAAAAAAATTAGAAAAACCAAACTCCCATTAGCATAGTGAACACTCAATGGGACTTTCTCACTCTGTGGATTTAGACTGCTCCAGGCCAAACACGGAGGTAACAAATAATCAATTTATTATTATTGAAAATAGCCAACAGCATAATGACTGCTTTCGATTGTAATTAATGATAAGGAATTGGGATGAAAAGCACTGAAGCCTTCATTCTAAGCAGCCCCAACTCTGAAGAACACGCTTATGGGAGACACTTTGTGTTTGCCTATATTTTATGTAAAAGCCAAGTAAGCCCTTGACGTATGTGCTGCGCTCTTTGCTGCCACGAAACTTGCAACTAATCTGCACGGGTTATTTTTTCCACAAGCAAGCCAGCCTCCAGCAATTCTCATGTTCATCAGAGCTACAAACTGCTGTAAGGGCAAGTTATTAACATAAGCTCTTTGTCAAATAAGGTTCTCAGAAGAGTCTAAGACACCGATTAACAAACAGTGCAATTCCCCCCTCCCCTTCCTCCTATTTCAAACCAGGGCCACAGGAGGTTTGGGGGGGGTTATGTTTGGGGTTTGTTGTTTTTTTTGTTTTGTTTTTTGGTTTTGGGTTTGTTTTTTTTAAAGCCTGAACACCATGCCTGGAGCAAAGGCAGCTATGGGCTTGGGGGGGGAAGGAAAGCTGGGAGCTTCTATCCAGCTGCTGTTGCCAAACTTGCAGGAGCAGATGGAGAATGAATTTTGGACAGACACAGGCTCATTTCTGCACATTTCTAGTATTTAAGAAACTGTTCTGCACAGGCATCAAGCACAATGCACATCTCCAGATGTGCATCAGGTACACTGAAAGTGTATTCGGCCCTCCTCTCTCTCCTGCCACCTTTTACTTGGGTGTTTGCTTTTTGAAACCAAACAGTCGGTAAAACATATCCACATGAAAGTTAATTTTTGTGTATTTCAAATTTGTTGTGGTTCCAATGCCTAACATACTGCTCATCTAACCGGGAAAGGCACCACCCTGACGTACACCTTTCTTGTAATACTGCACAAAAGACATAACCCCCAACTCGCTCCACACATTCATGAACACACAAAGCAGCTTAGGCTCCCCCTCCCCACATGCATGCTTTCTTCAGCGATCCATTTTCCTACAGTGCCAAGCTCACTAAATAAACATGACGAACAAACCTGCGGCACTCACCCCAAGCCAGCACTCTTTAATGTATGCAATTGCACTAATCTGTAAAGAAGGCTGCCAGTGGAAACCAAATACCAGAACGTCAGCATTCCTAACTAACATGCCACGCTGCAGTGTAACAGGGCGGGGGGGGGGAATAAAAAAGCTGCTTAACATACCGAATTGGACTCCTCAGAGCAGGAAGGGTTTTGCCTGATTCAAGTCCAGAGAGGAATCATGCTCACCACCCTCTAGCTAACCACATGAGGAGTTCAAGAACAAGGCCAAGAGGACTATCCCAGCTTCCTAGTAAATGAAAGGCTCTTGGCAGCAGGAAATGAAACTGTGATTTAGATAAAGATAATAGTCTCCAGCCTCAATTTAAGCGGAGCAGGTCTACCATGAGTGCTACCTACAGGTAGGCTATTTAGTGTACAAACCACCAAACAAGCATCACCTGTCTTTACCAAGGCACCCGCGATGCCTTTTTGTTTATTACGAACCACAGCTGTAGGGAGCTGGCAAGGATTCCAATAGGATTTCTCCTATTGCCTCTTCAGATTCTCAGCCTGATTGAAGCCTTTTTCTTCTCCTATATCTTAACCACCCCTGCTGGACTTAACAGTCATGCTATTCCTGCAACTGTAAAGATGCCTTTGATCCAGAAGCCTTGCTCTTGATCTCCCCTCACACACGCCCCCCCACCCCCTCCCGCAGGAAATATAAAACAATATTTCTTGTTCATGGAAGGGTGGCAGATCCTTCGTGGCGTACTGGTGTAACAAATGCTTACAGGAAAGCAAAACCCCCAAAGGGGAAAAAAAATCTTCATGGTGCACTTATGAGACTGTCAGTGTAAGACATCAATACACTCTGCTGTTTCTCATGACTGCTGAGATTACACAGAGCAAGAGTCTGAACTTTTTCACTGACAAAAAGTATTGTGATGCCCACTATTTATTTGATCAAAGTGTACTTCCTCGTCTGCTGGTTTAAACACAAATATTAAAACTAACATGTTAAAGGCAAAATATAAATATTACACTTGAGGAAATAAGCCTTAGCCAGCTAGCACCTTTTCACCACAAAAATATTTTTAATTAGAACGAATAATATGGCTGAATAAGAAACAGAAGGAAACTTTATCTGTGCTTCTTGCCTACATACACAACCAGGCACTAGAGAAGGGGGGGCGGGGGGGAAATAAAGAGCATAAATACACAATAAGTTTCTGAGCCTTTCAACTTTGTAAGTCACCCTACACTAAAAAAAATAATTATTAGCAGCCAGGTTTCCATAATCCACAAGTTTTGCATCGAGACAAACACACCGGTAATATTTATACTGCATTAGCATCTGATTTACACCAGTCCAAAAGAACACTGCAAGTGTGAAAACTGAAAAAATAAACAAACACACCAAAACCACAAACCAAAGCAAACAACCAACAACCCAACCAAAGCCCCATCAACCCCCCTTTATGCTCTGCCCTGCTTTCAGTCTCCCACGAGGGGGTTGCAATCTGAGGAACAAGTAGGTGAGACAGCCCCACCGCCGACACCCACACCACCCTAACCAGGGCAAACAAGGAGCCCCAGAGGCGGCTATTTACAGCAAACGTGTGTGTCACAGGGAGAGGGCTCTATCATTCCCCTGAGCTCGGCAGAACTTCACAGGGCCACCGAGAGTGGGGTCGTTGGATGCCGGTGCTCGCCCGAGAGCCAGACTCACTCCCAGGACACCCCTCAACATCCCCACCGCTCGAGTGGGGACCTGCCTCGCACCACGTTCCTGCTACGTTAAGTTAAAACTCACACGCCAAGACAATGCCAGCAGGAAAGCTAACATCCCCTGCCCAGAGTTTCAGACTCCATATGACAAGCCGCCCCGGCTGGGACCGCCACTCTCCCACCGCGGGGGCTTCTCTCCGAGGAACCGAACTCGGCCCCGCCAGGCCCACACCTGCCCCACCAGCGGCCGAGCTGCGCCCCACCGCTGGGGCTGCGGCCCCGGGACGTCCGGATAACCCCCCATCCCGCACTGCATACAGCCGTTCCTTCTCCGTCCCTCACACACCAGCGCGCCAGTGTCGCAACATCTGCCGGGGTGGTCAGCTGAGGGCTGGTGGCGCGGAGACGGGGACGGCCACCCGCGCCCGTCCAGTCCAGTCTCACCCCCCACGTACCTGTTAGCGCCCGCCGGACGCCCTGGCACCACCGTCCCCTCGCCGGGTGGGCTCCTGGCGAAGAAGCGGGAGAAGGTGCTGTGCCAGGAGGGGCCGGTCTGCCGCCGGCTCCCGCCGCCGGACATCTTCGTTGCCGACGGGGCAGGACAAGTCGTTGAAGGGACGGGAAACACCGTCAACAGCCGCCCGGCACCAAGCTCCCGCGGCGGCGGGAGGCAGTACAGGCACAATTACCGCCCTCCTCCTTTAGCAGAGGCGGCCGCCGCCCGCCCTCAGGGCGGAGACGCCGCTCCACCTCCGGCCAGCGGGGCGGCCGCGGCTCAGCGGAGGGCGGGAAGGACGAAAGCTGCGCCTGGGCGAGGCGGGAGTTCGGCTCCTGCGCAGTGCAGCTGCGGTGGCATGAGAGGAAGCTGCTGAGGCACGAGAAGGCGCTTCACCAGTGCTCGTGCCGCGGCCGCCTCCTTACTGTTCTCAGGCCGGGTCCCAGCCCGGCTGCGGCGCTCGCCGCCACGAGGAGGCAGGTCCTGCCCTGCGGAGCGCACGGGGTCGCGACAGGAAGGCGACGGCAGCGCGAGGGAAGTACCGCTGCAGGCAGCTGACGCCTCCTCCCGGGGAGGGGTGTGCGGTTGGGTTTCTGTATAGTTTTTTGTTGTTTGATCGGGGTTTTGTTTGTTTGGGGGTGGAGTATTTGGGGATTTGTAAGTTTGAGTTATTGTTGGTTGGTTGGGTTTGGTTTTGTTTTAAATTAACGTGTCATAATTAGCGTGAACAAAGAGGATCAGAAGCAAACGTCAACTCCGTAAACTAAAGCACAGAGAGCCTTAAGAATTCATACTCCCGCCTGACTGCGAACACCGACAGCAGCCTCCTGCCTTTCACTTGTGCCATCTTTGAGATCCCAAGCATGTTGTCGATGCAGAGTTAGTACCTGACTTCACGCTGTCATGTGGCAGCCAGACATGCCCGGCCCCGAAGGTACATGCCTGCTCTGCCAGCACAGCAAAGCACCTGTGTCAAATAAAGGCACACAGCAGCACAGCTAGGCCACCACTCACGACGGTAAGTTCAGGATGACTTGAGGGCAGCTTTGCTTTTAGAAAAGATTTCTTCCTAGGAAGGAGCTTTGGGTTTTGTTATTGTTTTTAATACTGAAACAGTTGCTCTTTTCCCTCTGACGACTGTGGCCTCCTCTAGTTAACATCAATCTAGAGGCAACACACAAAACCCTAATGATTCACACAGTGTGAATTACTGGTATTCTGAACTACATTTTCCTCTGTCTCATCTTGATGAGCATTCTGCTGTTCATGTGACTGCCTGTGCCTCACACCTCTTTAACAGCTCCTTTTTGCATCAGCCTGGGTAAAGTTGTAAGGGACCTTGGGAGTTCATCTGGTCCAAGCTCCCTGCTCAAGCAGGTCCACGTAGAGCATGTTGCCCAGGACCATGTTCAGACAGAGTTTGAATATCTTCAAGGAGGGAGACTCCATGGTCTTTCTGGGCAGCTCACCACTTTTCTGTAAGAGTTTTTTTACATTCTTTAATCTTGATCAAACCCCTCTAAACCCAAGGCTTCTTTATCCATAATCTTTACTGCTGTGCCATGGTATCCAGCCAACTTGGGGTGGATATGAAGCTAGGCAGCAGCAGCAGCAATAGAACAGCCTGGAAATACAATATTGGCTACTTTTGTGTCTACTTTCCACTGCCTCAGCTATGAGATAAACCTTTAAGAAATGCTCAAACAGCTACCTTTCTCATATGGTTTTGATTTGGATTTTTAAGAAACACCCACACAAGTGGATGGTGGTCATGTACTTAAATCTTCACTGGTCACTCTCTGAGTTGGGACTTGCTGGTTGTTACATGTGTTGCAGAAAGTAGCTTTCTCATGGTATAAACACTGGTCACAAACTTTGATCTTTGTGGTTACTGCACAGTAATGACCTGCCCAGTTTTCAGTATCCTGACAAGAAGCAGACAATTCTTTCAGTGATACCTAGCACACAAATATGTAATGCATCATTCCAGAACAGTACAGAGGAAAAAAGAAAGCACTTTTTGAGAGTATCCACACACAGACATCCGTTCTCAGGGAAATTGCAGTCAGGGTTGACTCTCCAAACTGTAACAGTAGCCCCTAAGGAAGGAAGGAGACACTCCCTCTGACAGTCAAAAATGAAAGTAATTAAGGCTCCAAAACTAAATTAGAAGAGTGGCAATTTACTGGGACTGCACAAACAGGCTGCAGGGAGGCTCTCAGTGACTGTTTATTACTTTTAATTCTTTGCCACCTACATATCACAGCTTCATACCCATTGCTTAAGTAAAGTCTCATCTCCAAGCTGTAGGAAACCTGAATATAATAATTAGCATTTATTAAGCTTCCAGTATCTTCAAAGTAGTTAAGCATTAATTAATTCTTATAACCACCTCAGGATGTAGTTAAGTATAATATGGTGAGTGGTTTGCACACAGAGACAGAGGCAGTAGAAACACCTCGCTGCATCCACAATCTGCCCACTCTACCAGGGAGGACCCAGAGGGGTACCACAGTGCAGCATGAAGCATTACCAGGACTGTGCTTGTCCAAGAATAAAGAGACAACCTAGTCAGAAATGCCAATCCCAAAGTGTAACATTTTGTGCTCAGATCTGTTTTCACCTTTCTTCACTTCATGGAAGAGCAGAAAATACAGAAACAAACCAAATGGCATTTCCACCAGAGGCACAGGAGTAAATTCTAATCAACAGATTAAAACCATATCAAAAGATGAGCATGACCAAGTTAGATAATCCTGTAGATAATCTGTACCTGGGAGTAATTGAGTACCACATGACCTAAGAGTAAATAATTCTGACACATTTAAATTAATGAAATGGGACCTGCCCCCAGAGTCGCCATCAGGAATCCAGTTTTAGCTCTCTATGCCTTCCACAAAGGGAAAAATGCTAAGCTTTGACCCAAAGATGCAATATCTACCATGTGGCAGGTGGCCTTGCATATTAACACAGCTGTCAGCATTAACAGCAGCACCAACACGTGCAAGCCAAAACAGATGGGAGAAAAAAGTTCCTTTCCACCTCAGATTACAGTACTCACATGTAGTCCATAGGAGGTAACATTACATAGTCAAAGGCAGTAAGAAAGCATTAAAACACAGACACAGATGCATGCAATGGCACAGAAAGCATCAAGAGGAAAAGGTTGAGCCAAGGCTCTCCATACATTGTTCTCAGAGTTTATCCTCAACAGAGTTTCACTTAAATCAGTATTACGAGAGGGGAGGGTGCTGTACCTACTCCACAGGCACTGGTTTTCTACTGCAATTTAGATTATACTGGTTGTGCACACGCAACCTCCCCGTGCTCCTTGCTGCTTTCGAGTGAGCAGATGCTGAAATTGTGATTGTGTTTTCCAAATTTATTCCCTTTTACAAGTCTTGAAAATCTGGAGTCAAAGCTTTTGTTTTGTTTGAATACCAAAGAGGAAAGCAAGTTTCCATCATACTGCTTTATGAAGAACCCTCCTGTTACAGCCAGTTTTAGAACTTTCAGATACATTCAAGTCATAACTAGGGGAGAAATGTAGTCTGAAAACCACCAAAGCAAACACTTTTTTCCCTGCAAGCGTGTTAGCAGGACTATTAAATGGAAAAAACCCCAAACAAAACAAAACACACACACCCCCCCAAAAAAAAATAAATCAAATACCACAACATTCTCGGATCTGTTTGAATTGTTGGACCATGACAATAAGAGAGGGTGTCAGGTTTGGAGGTACAGCCCTGCTAGACAAAAGCACACTCCAGTTGCACTTCATACATGTGCAATGCTTTTTCTATTAAAATATTTTGTATGCCTTGGCTACATTTTCTTGCTAGGAGGCAGTTCCTATTTGCCAGGCTTTTACATAACACATCTACAGGCATATGTGGCACAAACTGCAATAGTATTTTTAACAACAGATAGTCCCTTACCTATCTTTTTCCTTTCCAGTGTATTTGTATTAGGGCATTGTTTCTAATAGGTGGCATGAGATCATGAATTAATAAATGCACACAATTGAATCATCACATGTAGCATTTCCTGTGAATTTTTCACAATGTTAGCTGTCCAGGTGTTGAAACAATATTGATAACTTTAAAATCTGTAATCAGTACTTATTCTGAAGTGAAGGCAAGCAACAGAATTGAAGATTTAGGTCTTGGATACGGTATTACACAGATGAAGCATGTTAGCAAGCACTTCTAGGATATATTTTCTATACAATTAGGACCTTCTGCTATAAAGCATGCACTGCACAGCTTCAAGCAATCCTCATCCTTTAGCTGTGAACACACAGTTCCTCCATTTCATTTACTGAAAATGGTTTAAAAGAGCCACATTATCAGCTGCTATTGTTCAGATGCCTTCATGTCTGGATAAGACAGCTGGAAATGACTTATGGTCTTAACTGCAGTTACTGAGTTCCTTATTAATTTGGATGAGATTTATACACTGTTGCCACCTATGGCCAAAGTTCACTGTAGCCATTCAAATCTTAAAATCAACTCTTCTATTTGGTGTCCACACTATAATTTGTGACATTTACCTAGTAACAGAAGTGCTAAAATAAAAAGCTAATTATAAATAATAAAAATTACCAATACACCTACAGAACCTCATTTAAGATAAGCTCCTGCTGCAACTAGGAGTGGAGCAAAAAGCATGTAGAAGCCTCATACTATGGTGGTATCATAGAATCACAGAATCAATAAGGTTGGAAAAGACCTCAGAGATCAAGTCCAACCTACCACCACAGACCTCATGACTAACTAAACCATGGCACCAAGTGCCTCATCCAGTCTCTTCTTGAACACCTCCAGAGATGGTGACTCCACCACCTCCCTGGGCAGCACATTCCAATGACCAATTTCTCTTTCTGGGAAGAACTTTCTCATCACCTTGAGCCTAAACTTCTCCTGGCACAGCTTGAGACTGTGTCCTCTTGTTCTGAAGCTGGTTGCCTGGGAGAAGAGACCGACCCTCACCTGCCTACAGCCTCCTTTCAGGTAGACAGCAATGAGGTCTCCCCTGAGCCTCCTCTTCTCCAGGCTAAGCAACCCCAGCTCCCTCAGCCTCTCCTCACAGGGCTGTGCTCCAGACCTCTCCCCAGCCTTGTTGCCCTTCTCTGGACACGTTCAAGTGTCTCAATGTCCTTCTTAAATTGAGGGGCCCAGAACTGGACACAGAGACTCAAGGTGTGGCCTAACCAGTGCTGAGTACAGGGCAGAAAGATTTCCCTGCTCCTGCTAGCCATGCTATTACTGATACAGGCCAGGATGCCATTGGCTTCCTTAGCCACGTGGGCACACTGCTGGCTCTTGTTCAGCTGATGTCAACCAGTCCCCCCAGGTCCCTTTCTGCCTGGCTGCCCACCAGCCACTCTGACCCCAGCCTGTAGCTCTGCATGGGGTTGTTGTGGCCAAAGTGCAGCACCTGGCACTTGGACTTGTTGAATGCCATCCTGTTGGACTTTGCCCGTCTGTCCAGCCTGTCAAGGTCCCTCTGCAGAGCCCTTCTATGCTCTCACTGATCAACACCTGCTCCCAGCTTGGTGTCATCTGCACATTTACTGATGATGGACTCAATGCCCTTGTCCAGATCATCAATAAAGATATTGAACAGGATGGGGTATGCACCTCACTATTCTAGAGGAGGACTGAAGTCCTTTCCTGTCAATATCAGCAGCACTGACAACATCCTGCTATTTGGAAGGGTTTGATAGCACCTCATGTCAATTACACCTGTATAAATACAAAGGTGAAACTCACTTGTGATCTTACAAAGCTAATTGCTGCTGAACACAAACCATTCTATGGTTCTGGGAAGACAACCTACTCTCACTGGACCTCAAGAAAATCTGCATTTTGTACAGCAATCTCTCTGTAAAAACATCCTATTCTGGGTTACCATTCCTTGCTAAGTCATTCTATCTATTAACCACCACCCTTGCTAGAAAGATTTTCATAGTATCATAGTATCAGTCAGGGTTGGAAGGGACCGCAAGGATCATCTAGTTCCAACCCCCCTGCCATGGGCAGGGACACCCCACACTAGATCAGGCTGGCCAGAGCCTCATCCAGCCTGGGCCTAAAAACACCTCCAGGAACAGGGCCTCAACCACCTCCCTGCACAACCCATTCCAGGGCTTCACCACTCTCATGGGGAAGAACTTCTTTCTCACATCTAGCCTGAATCTCCCCACCTCCAGCTTCATTGCATTCCCCCTAGTCCTATCACTACCTGATAGCCTGAAAAGTCCCTCCCCAGCCTTCCTGTAGGCCCCCTTCAGATACTGGAAGGCCACAATGAGGTCACCTCGGAGCCTTCTCTTCTCCAGACTGAACAGCCCCAACTCCTTCAGTCTGTCCTCATAGGAGAGGTGCTCCAGCCCTCTGCTCATCCTCGTGGCCCTTCTCTGGACACCTTCCAGCACCTCCAGATCCCTCTTGTAATAGGGACTCCAGAACTGGAGGCAGTACTCCAGGTGGGGTCTCCCCAGAGCTGAGTAGAGGGGGAGAATCCCCTCCCTTGCCCTGCTGGCCACACTTCTCTTGCTGCAGCCCATCAAGAGAGCCCATGGTTTTGCTTAACCATCATTATGGTTAAGCAAAGTGCTTCAGTAAGCTAATCTCGTCCAAATGCTAACATATATCCTATGTATGGTAAAAGCAGTACATTCTTTGGTTCCATGTGACCAGGAGAAAGCCAGAACTTTCAAGCACAAATAAATACACTAAACATATAAGCAGCAATTTGTACATTGTAATTTATTTAACACCTTTCCATCTCAAATGTCTTTTGAGTATCAGACTAGTAGTTAAAAAATTAACATACACCTTTTCTTAGAAATCTACAAACATTCAAAGATCCAATCAAATTACTAATAGTCAAAGGCTTACTCTATTTCCAGGCATGTAGGTAGAAGTACATCTTTTAATTTGCAGCATACTAAGTCTCTGTACAATAAACATCGGTCTCTGGACAGCAGAGTTGCCTTTTTTAGTTACTTTTCAAAGGATTCTTGGAAGTAAGCCCTGGACCCCATGGCTTCCTAGAACCACTGACTGCAAAACACTGTTAGAGATGCACCAGTTCCATCTCTTTGTTTATCCTGCTGGATTTCACAACACAGAATCCCTTTATACCCAATGATATGAACCCTCTAGAAAACATTTTGAATAACGTTTGCAAGTTAGAATATATAAACAGCAAACTCTGTGACATTCATAACAAGCCCATGTATCAGCATATGCCAAAAGGAAGAATCATCTTTAGTGTGTGAAGTACACTGAAAAATATCCTGTATGTAAAAGTGATTTTAAGTACACTAGTCTCAGGCAGAATTATTTTAGATTTGAGCCAAACAGGATCATAAAAGCTTTTGGCTGAAAAATGTTGCAGAAACCCATCTGGTTTCATGGAAACAACTTCTTTTCCTCTCCATTTAAGCTTCCAGAAATAGATTTTAAAAAGAAAACAAAGTGGAGACCACTTATGTATACAAATTACATCCATAAATTAATCCAAATGGGCAGAAAATACTTCCATCTCATTACAGAACAACAGAAAAAGTCTAATTTTTTGCATACAGGTTTTGCATAACATTAAGCATTATGTATACCACACAGAAGAAGGGGAAGAAAGGGCCAGAAGTGAGGAAGATTTGTATCCCCTGTACTCAGCACTGGTCAGGCCACACCTTGAGTCCTGTGTCCAGTTCTGGGCTCCTCAATTCAAGAAGGGCACTGAGAGACTTGAAGGTGTCCAGAGAAGGGCAACAAGGCTGAGGAGGGGTCTGGAGCACAGCCCTGTGAGGAGAGGCTGAGGGAGCTGGGGTTGCTTAGCCTGGAGAAGAGGAGGCTCAGGGGAGACCTTCTTGCTCTCTACAACTCCCTGAAGGGAGGTTGTAGCCAGGTGAGGGTTGGTCTCTTCTCCCAGGCACCCAGCACCAGAACAAGAGGACACAGTCTCAAGCTGTGCCAGGGGAAGTTTAGGCTGGATGTGAGGAGAAAGTTCTTCCCAGAAAGAGAGATTGGCCATTGGATGTGCTGCCCTGGGAGGTGGAGGATTCACCATCCTTGGAGGTGTTCAAGAAAGGCTTGGGATGTGGCCCTTGGAGCCATGGTTTAGTTGTCAGGAGGTGTTATAGGTAATAGGTTGGACTTGATGATCTCTCAGGTCTTTTCCAAGCTGGCTGATTCTGTGAAATAAAGTCCAAATTTGCAAGAAGCAATTGACCTGTAATCTGACTATGCCTATTTAGCACAACTGAACCCCTCTGTGGTTTTATAAAGCCCAACACAACAGAACCTTTAGTCGAAAAGATTTAATACACAAGAACAAAAGTTCTGAATAATCCAGGTCTCCCCATTAAAGCATTAATTGTTGTTCCAGGTGAAACAAGGGAAACTTTTTCAGTGAAGAAAACACCACCAATAAAGAAACGTGTGGTTCATGGGGGTGGGTGTAAGCTTGAAGCTCAACCTTTTTATCTAATGTTGCTCTTTCGAAATAGTTTCGGTATGTCATGCTCAGCCGTAGTTCAGGGGCTGCCCCGCAGTGGAAGACAGCATTTTACACAAGGAACTTACTGCACTTCATAAATATTAGATGGTCAGCAGCTTTTCCAAAGTTTGTTCAGGGTATCAAATGATAGGACAAGTGACAATGGGTGCAAGCTGGAGCATAGGAGCTTCCATGTGCACACTGTGAGGGTGAAAAATGCTGGAGCAGGCTGCCCAGCGAGGTTGTGGAGTCTCCTTCTCTGGAGACGTACAAAACTCACCTGGACGCATTCGTTTGTGACCTACCCTAGGTGATCCTGCTCTGGCAGGGGGGTTGGACTTGGACTAGATGATCTTTTAGGGTCCCTTCCAACCCCTAACATTCTGTGATGTTGTGTGCCAAACTGCTGCTGAAAGGAGAGGTTCATGTTATTTGTTCATTAGATTAATTCCACGAATAAAGCTGTACACTTTGTATTAGGAATGGATTGAAGTTCCCCTATTTAGTATGACACAAACAGCAGATCAACTGACATTCACCAAACACCTTAGGCATTGCTACGATCTGGAAGAAAGCATACAGGTATCACAGTATCACCAAGGTTGGAAGAGGCCTCAAACATCATCAAGTCCAACCTGTCACCACAGACCTCATGACTAGACCATGGCACCAAGTGCCACATCCAGTCCCCTCTTGAACACCTCCAGGGATGGTGACTCCACCACCTCCCTGGGCAGCACATTCCAATGGCGAATGACTCTCTCAGTGAACAACTTTCTCCTCACCTTGAGCCTAAACTTCCCCTGGTGCAGCTTGAGACTGTGTCCTCTTGTTCTGGTGCTGGTTGCCTGAGAGAAGAGACCAACCCCCTCCTGGCTACAACCACTTTTCAGGTAGTTGTAGACAGCAATGAGGTCTTCCCTGACCCTCCTCTTCTCCAGGCTAAGCAACCCCAGCTCCCTCAGCCTCGCCTCACAGGGCTGTGCTCAAGGCCTCTCCCCAGCCTGGTTGCCCTTCTCTGGACACGTTCAAGTGTCTCGATGCCCTTCGTAAACTGAGGGGCCCAGAACTGGTATTTTGTATCCTACATAAAGCAGGTGCTTAGGTATTAACATGTACTTTAAAAGTATTAAAAAGTACTTAAGTGTTAAAAACCTGACATGATGACAGACCAGACACCTCAAGGAAAGCACGACACATCACCTACAAAAGGGTGTTTTTAAATCCTTTAACTATGGCATTAACCATCAGAGTGGACAGAAAACTAAGTGGTACTTTGAAAGTTATGAAATGAGTGAAAAGGAAATATGGTACTTAAAAATATTTCTACAACCTGATGTGTCTTAATTTCCAGAAACAGTAATACTGCAAGAAGAAAGGTCTCTATACACGCTAATATTGGCACATCAGCACTGATGTGGCTAATCTGCAATTGATCTCCAAGATAAAATTTATTTGGTTTATTTTCTAATGGTGCCAGTCAAAGAAATAACAAGGCTCAAGCTTCAATGCAGTACACAGCAATTCTTCCTGACCACTAGATTGGATTATTATAGAGATAATTCAGCCTGCTTTAAAACCACCAAAATGTTTAGAGCATTACCTTGCTCTTTATTCAGACCTCAGTAGAGGATTTAAGAACCAGACCATTACCCATAGGTTCTAGGCACCTCAGATAGAGCAATGCTTTCCCTTTGAAGAATACCTAAAGAATGTAAAAGATCCCCTATCAAAGAGGGTGGTGGGGCACAGCATTGTAAGAGAAATGCATCACCTTTCCTGACAAAAACATCTGCCCTTACTCCTCTACAGCAAGAATGTAGCTCCTGCCCAACAAAGTCGTATCGCAAACATTGGGACCAAGTTGCTTCTCCTGATATAATAATAAATGATAAACTATTATTGGAATATTGTTGTAATTGAAAAAAACCACAACAATTTATGGCTAATTGAATTAATTTGTTGCATCATTTTTTCCAACACTTTTTTTTCCTCTCGTTCAGTTATGCTGGATGGTGGATAAGACTTGCAGAGTGAGATTTTAAGTCAAAACAAAAACCAAAACCAAAGCATTGCAAAGGTTTTTCTCTAGTCAACACCTTTAAACTTGAGTGATTACAAATGCTGATAGGCACAATGACAATGCCTGACAGCTGATAATAACTCCTTTTATTCATGATTGCCTGTTTTGCACAGATAACATTATACTATCTTCTCTGAACTGGATGATCTGGATGAGGGCATCGAGTCCATCAGCAGTAAATTTGCAGATGACACCAAGCTGGGGGCAGAAGTTGATCTGCTGGAGGGTAGAGAGGCTTTGCAGAGGGACCTCGACAGGCTGGGCAGATGGGCAGAGGCCAAGGGCAGGAGATTGAACACATCCAAGTGCCGGGTTCTGCACATTGGCCACAGCAACCCCAGGCAGTGCTGCAGGCTGGGGGCAGAGTGGCTGGAGATTGGCCAGGTAGAGAGGGACCTGGGGGTACTGGTTGATGGTAGGCTGAACATGAGCCTGCAGTGTGCCCAGGCAGCCAAGGAGGCCAATGGCATCCTGGCCTGCATCAGGAAGAGTGTGGCCAGCAGGAGCAGGGAGGTCATTGTGCCCCTGTACACTGCACTGGTTAGGCCACACCTTGAGTCCTGTGTCCAGTTCTGGGCCCCTCAGTTTAGGAAGGATGTTGACTTGCTGGAACATGTCCAGAGAAGGGCAACAAAGTTGGTGAGGGCCTTGGAACACAAGCCCTATGAGGAGAGGCTGAGGGAGCTGGGGTTGCTTAGCCTGGAGAGGAGGAGACTCAGGGGTGACCTGAGTTGCTCTGTACAACTACCTGAAGGGAGGTTGTAGACAGGCAGAGGTTGGTCTCTTCTCCCAGGCAGTCAGGACCAGAACAAGAGGACACAGTCTCGGGCTGTGCCATGGCAGGTTTAGGCTGGAGGTTAGGAAGAAGTTCTATACAGAGAGAGTGATTGCCCACTGGAATGGGCTGCCTGTGGAGGTGGTGGAGTCCCCTTCATTGGGGGTGTTCAGGAGGAGACTCGATGGGGTGCTTGGTGCCATGGTTTAGTTGTTTAGGTGGGTTGGATTGGTTGATGGGTTGGACGCGATGAACTTGAAGGTCTCTTCCAACCTGGTTTATTGTATTGTATTCTATTATTAATCCCTGTCTACTGGTTATGTCCTTTATTAGTGGAATAAACTTTCCCAGTTCCAATGGGATAATAGTGCCAACTTGTATTTTTATGTTTCACTGGAATTATTCCTGAGAAACCTTGGTGTCTGGAGACCCCTTGCCGCATTCTGCGAGTCTTTTACATGGTTTCAACTCCATGGTTTTAAAACTTTGGGGCTGCTTCCCTCTGAAGTTTGTACAGGTGTGCCTACACTGGTTAGTTCAGGTCATTATGGTTTAAGACTTCAAAGATTGTCTTCACTAGCAGTGCTTTTACATCACAAAGTAGGCTGGGAAGTACAAAAACTATTTTTGGATGAAACCTCATTGGAAAGCTCAGTGTGCCCAATGCGCTCCAACAACTAAGGCACTCAGAAGGGGACATCAGGTCCTCAGCACCAACTACCTTGCTCTGGACAAGCAGTTTGATAGGGCTGCTCCCCTTACAAGGGGGCCTGTATGGCCAAGCATCCATTTCATTCATTATGGTTCCTTCATTGAGCCTCAAGAAGCCTGAGTTTCTTTAATATTTTTTAGCATTAGCATGACTCTACTTCAACCCAAACTTCTTTCACACATCACACTTTCCCTGATTTTTGACAGCCTTTCCTTACTGTCTTGTCTTCTCTTTAGTGATTGCTGTTAGGCTACTTTTCAGCAAAACAAATTTGCTCCAATAAGTATCTTGCTAGGCCTACAATTGTAATCTACTTACTGGTCCCCAGAAAGTTGTTTTTAAAAGGTGAAGCTTCTAAGTTTACACTTCTTTGTGAAAAGGTAACCTAGTCTTCAGAAATGCCCCCTGAGACCCAGAGAAATTACACTCCCTTGATGCCTAAGTAGTATGATTAAGTTTATCTTCTGATAATTGTAAAGCATAAGATCATTTAATGGCAGACAGGAGACATTAACAATCTAGCTTTCATTTTAAGGATTCATTTTGAAAAACACCAGTGGAAGTGAATTTCATGCTATCATTACAAAAGTGGAATGAAGTAAACGTGGCTGATTGACATGCAGAGAGACCCCCACTGCAAGAGAATGGCAGGCCATCACACACTGTACTTCTGAGAACAAGAACTTCACATGACTAGAAATACTCAGCCAATTAAATAGCAATCCAACTGATGGAACACTGGTAAATTAATAATAAAGTGCTGGTACACATCAGCACAAATGCTTTCATGATGTAACTTACTGTGACAGGAGCTACAAAGCCTCAGAATTAAAGTATGGCTACAAAACATTACTAAAACCCCTTGACATTTGCTGTAAGATAGCAGTGTAAGTCCTGAATGCTGATTAGCTAGCACACTAAGTATTACTTTTGCATAGTAACAGTGGTCAAGCAGTAAAAAAAATTAGGGCATATCACATTAACCTTTCAAGGCAAACTTTCCTGACCTTTCTGAAAGAGAAGAGTCAAAACTTTTTTCAAGTAGTTCATTTTCCCCCTTCAATTCCATTCTTCTGTGACCTTCTATCATCACCTATTTTGTTTCTCAAAAAAAAAAAAACAAAAAAACCCACCAAAAAAACCCAACAACCAAACCAATACAGAAAGGAGCTGCAAAATTTTGCTAGTAGATTACCCAGCAAAAATTAGAGGAAGCAGACCAAAAAGTTTAGAAGCAAGATCTGTAAGGATTTCTGTGAAACAGATTTAAGGTGGGCCAGAAAGAAGTAAAGAAATAGATGACAGAAATTAATCATAAGGAGAGTGATTTACCAAAGAAGTTAAACATTAAAAAATATAATAGCAAAACAGAACATTTAAGATTAAACTGCATTTCCTTGCATAGGAGATACTTGCTTTTAAGGACACATATTTTGAAGCAATGTTAATTTAATTTTACTAACAAAATGCTATTTCCTAGGTAGAGCTTCTAAGGGACGAGCTGCATTCTGAGGCACAGGCCTGCACAGTTGTTTTAAGGAAGCACTGCAACGCAACATTACCACTCCATGCATTATCACATCAGAATACCTTCCTGTAAATAACTAAGAGCTGCAGCTGAGCTGCTATGTCTAGCCTTTCACAGCAGCTGATCTTTCTTATTAGCAAATACCACCCACCCCCCCCACACACACAAAGTATACTATAGTTAAAGGGCTGAGATTGAAAGAAGAATCCATTACATTAACATCCTAACACTCAGAACTTCACTTACTTAATAGAAAATTGCCCAGCCTTCAGGCCAGGCAGACTCTCAGCACATTTACAAGCAGCTACAGGTTAAACACAAAGTTCCCATGAATTCCTATTTTAAAAGAGTAAGCTAGGCAAGGCTAGAAAGAATTAGGATTCACATTTACTTGATAACCCAAACTTGGTATAGAACAGACATAAAAGGCAGCACTTTGTAATGCAAGAATAATTGCCTCATGTTTCAGCTGAAAATGCTACAGTCTTAAGCATTACTAGAAAAATATTTAGGAGGGCAACATGTTTACTGCACAGGAAAAGCAAGGTGTAACATTGTGTGTGGTGTAAAGATCAAACTCCCCGAGTCTATTTCATTCACACAATTGCATTTCAAGTTCCCACAATGCAGACACCTAGAGTAACACAGAGAAAAAAAATGGACTGTTCTGCAAGTCTTATTTAAACCCCTGAAGGAACTTCTTTGCTTTAGATTTAATGAACAATGAACTCATTCACATAAATTATTTTGGAGCATTGACATAGAAGTCATTAATTAATATCCTAAATTAAATGGGAGAACAACATTGAAGACTTGACAGGCACTGGGCCTTTGGAAAATTACTCCAAAGAAGCCTTTTTGCACAGATGGATGAGACTTCTGTGCAACACAATCATTCCATCACTTTTGTTGGAAAAGACCTTTAAGATTTGAGTCCAGCTACTATCTAACTACCAAGTGTAATATATGATCCTTGTAGAAAATTCAGTGTTACTAGAGCAATTCAAGGCTGTAGCAACTATATGTTAGGGACCTATGCCCTTATGCCATGGGGGAAAGAGGTGAACATACAGACATGCCCCTAGCAGTTTTATGTTCACAGAACAATCACAAATGTTCTAGAAGAGACATGTCATGGCTGAAGCAGTAACAGGAATAAAAAGAAAGTAGTCATAACAAAACCAAGCATTTAATTAATGGGACTATCTTCATTCCCATTCCTTCCAACAGATGTCCATACAGCCTGGTCCATGTCCTGGTAGGAGAGCAACAAAAAGAGCTGCTGAGGAAAAAAAAAGAAGGGGAAGGGGGGGGGGGGGAAGGGAAAGAAGGGAGGGGGGGGGAAGGGGAAGAAGGAGGGGGGGGGAAGGGAAAGAAGGGGGGGGGGGGGAAGGGAAAGAAGGGGGGGGGGGAAGGGGAAGAAGGGGGGGGGGAAGGGGAAGAAGGGGGGGGGGAAGGGGAAGAAGGAGGGGGGGGGGAAGGGGAAGAAGGAAGGGGGGGGGAAGGGAAGAAGGAAGGGGGGGAAAGAGAAGAAGGAAGGGGGGGGAAAGAGAAGAAGGAAGGGGGGGGAAAGAGAAAGAAGGAAGGGGGGGAAAGAAGGAAGGGGGGGGAAAGAAGGAAGGGGGGGGAAAGAGAAGAAGGAAGGGGGGGGGAAAGAAGGAAGGGGGGGGAAAGAAGGAAGGGGGGGGAAAGAGAAGAAGGAAGGGGGGGGAAAGAAGGAAGGGGGGGGGAAAGAAGGAAGGGGGGGGGAAAGAAGGAAGGGGGGGGAAAAGAAGGGAGGGGGGGGAAAGAAGGGAGGGAGGGGGGGGAAAAGAAGGGAGGGGGGGGAAAAAGGAAGGGAGGGGGGGGAAAAGAAGGGAGGGGGGGGAAAAGAAGGAAAAATGCTCCCCCCCATACCAAACAACAAATCCAAGAGGAACAATCAATGTAACTGCTGTTTTCAGAAAGGGCTTACTTAGCACATCAGAAAGGAAAATATAAAAGACAATAGGGCACTTTCCTCAGATCTGTGTGTGTAAGGACAAAGCAGTAGGTCCAAATAGCTCCCCATGATAATAAAGGCAATCGTGAGATAAGCACAGTACTTCGTGTAGTTCCATATAAACAAGCAAAACCAATCAGAAAGCCATTGAGGCCCAGATTATCCAAGAAAGTCAGAAATACAAATAGACTTCACGAAGGAACTTAAATTGCCTTTGGTTAAAAGAAATAATTAATGCCAAATTAAATTTATGTCAGTCAAAATAATTACAAAATACTTATACTCAGCAAAAGATGTTTCCACCAAGTACTAGTTTTGTTTCCATGTTATCCCATGCAAGGTAAACAGAAAATTATCAGCTCAGCCACTCAGAAAATAGTCCCAGAGCTGCTTATGCTTTCTCCTTCTTTGCATTTGATTTTGCATCGATATTTAGATTCAGAGTTGGCAGAAGGCCAAAGGTGTCACAGAAAGAGACATGGAAGATACTTTCATAACAAACTGAATTGTCAGAATTGCAGCATCCTGTAAGACCAGTTTGGGTTTTTTTGCAGTGAGATCTAGTTCCCCCTAGCATAGCAGAGTTAAACTGTTTAACAATAAAGGTTCTATCATTACAGTCAGGTACCCTTGCTCCAAATATTCCTCTATTAAGTGAGACCTTGAGGGCATGCTTACAGAAGACTTGTGTGTCTTATATGATAATGGAGTGGGGAAGCTGTTGCTGGGCCTGCATATCATATTTCCCACAGGAATCAGTTAAATGCAGTCTTCAGGAATCCTATTGCTTGTTACTTGGACAGGGGAGGAAAGATTGAATGGGATGGCATGACAAAAAAAAAGTTCTTAGTGTTGGCTTAATTTGTTACCTGTGATACATCTTTGAAGCCAGAAAAATGAATTTTTTTCTTGAAAGTAAACCAGTTTTCATACACAAGAGAAGTGTAAGATGTTTCATATTAACAATCCAGTAAAATAGTGAACTGTCACTAAACTGTTTCAGAACAGAACTTTCAACCATACACTCCTTAAACATGAGGAAGAGTAGGGTAATTTATTAGGAAGTGTAACAAATAGATGTAAGAAGCAAAAGAGCTTGGCAAAGCGACACCATCTCATTACAGTATACAGTGCTAATTCCATTGAAAAATGGACAAATGCCAAATGAAACTAACAGAAAAGAAACCTCTGGATTTAAAGATCATCAGTGAACATATTTCAGTGAAAAAAAACAAACAAGAAATTGTGTATGTTTTAAATTTTATTACTGGAATGCAAACATAGGCATGGCATGCCACAAAACCACTTAATAACATGTCATTAACAGCAGTTCCTTAAAAACACCTGCAACCATCCATCACAAATATACTGAATATACCAATCTCTGCATCTTAAACCAAAATATTCCTCTAGAAGCCTTTATTAAAAACAAACCACCAAACTTCAGAATAAAAAGCCTGCAGAAAGATCTGCTGATTTTAGGTGCCCATTTTTAGGTGTAGCATGCATCTGTATTTAAGGAAGTGCCAATTATCATTCTCTCTCAGGAAAATAAATGTTCCAATTTGGTCAAAAGTTGTCCCCCCAAAACCAGAAAGGCATTTTCTGATGGCTAATTATCATCTAAAATGGAAACAAATGCAGATGCTCATTGTTAACACATATCTTAAAAACAAAATAAAATGCTCTCCAGTCAGAAGAGTCAATTTCATTCATCACTGTGCATACCTGAGGTGCTATGTTGTCTACATTCAGTTTTCCTGGAAGAGATACTAAAAGGAAACAAGTCACCACAGTGTATTTTAGCTGAACTGTTCATCTTCCTTAATTCTTCTTTCCCAAGGAACTTGTACACCTGCTGACAATGTCTGTAGAAGAACACCATACACCTTTTATTTCTCTCTCATGTCTTCGTTGCTTGGATCTGATCTGTCAGTACAAAGAAACAGCTTGTCTTAGCAAAGTTGAATTCTGGTTATATTTTGCTTTCTGAAAACACAAGCTGGTATGTTGTATGTGGGGCAATGCAGTTAGTTATTTTCAACTTGCTCTCTCATCCACTTCTGAAATACCTCCACAGCAAAGTTGTTTCCCCCCAAATATTGGTAATTAAGCAGGAACACTCTTCTACATAATTTGATTTTTAGCCTTTTCAGGCTTCTAAGGTAATTTTGAGAAGAGTAAGGTGTAGAAGTTTACTTTCTGAAGTACACATTTCAGTTCCTTGTACACATTTTGGCTGTCATATAACTCAATGTGAACTAATTCCTCAACAGCAAAGGATTAAGGATTTGTTTTTTAATAAGTCACATGAAAACTTCTTTCAGTAGCCACACTTCTTCATACTGCTGCCTAATTGGACTTCCCGGTTCACTTCAAACATTTCCTTAGTTAGCATAAAAGCACTGCACTCCCATTGCAAAATGTGGAAATCAGCACAATTTCCCCTTCTAATAGTGAACACGAGCTGTGTTTAGACTGCTGTCAGACAGGTTACTGATGACAGGTTGTTGCAATAGTAACCTCATTACAAAACAGAAACATGCAAACTCAGCCTTCATTAGGGGAAAAATAGGCAAAACCTTTTGCCCTTGCCACCCCAAATCTGTGACCTACCCTTAATGGGTCTGCAAAAGGTAACTAAGGAAAGCACGGCTGTTGACAAGATCTGTGCATTCATTAACCATTTCCTCCACTGAATTGTATTGCATCCACAGGCTGTGATTTAGGGACCACTAGAACTTCCAAATATGTCAATCTAGTGCTGTAGGAATGAGGAGAATCATAGTAAAAATTTGTTCTTGAAGTATCAAAGTCTTCATCCACTAAAACTGTAGCTGCCAAACTGCACGTGCACTGGCAACAGTACAGTTTAAATCCAACCCCTCTGAAGCTTTTGTGGACACTGAAGTGTCATGTTGAAAGAAAGTTTTCAGATAAAGCCCATCCATGAGGAAATTCAGCTTTGAAAATCAAGAAGTTCAACAATCCCATTAGAAATTAATAGCGCTGAAGAGCCATGTGAGTGACAGCAGAAGCACACGCTTCCTGTGCTTAGAAGTCTACGTAAACATCTTAAACTTTTGTCAAAAATATTTAAACCAGCATTTGAGATCCTTTTAAGTA
The DNA here is from genome assembly GCA_015227895.2 of Colaptes auratus. NCBI lineage: Eukaryota > Metazoa > Chordata > Aves > Piciformes > Picidae > Colaptes > Colaptes auratus. The sequence goes on from CM037633.1 coordinate 38,302,582, forward strand.
GCCTGAAGCTATGTACCATGGACTCAAGATTTGGATTGCGACTTAGAAGGTTCCTCACAGACAAGAGACCCTGAAAATCACAGGAAAAGACTTCAAAATAAGAACTGTGCCTGAAATTAGGAAAAATGTAAATGATTTGGCATCTGCCTCTATGTTAATAGGATGCACCATTGAAGGAAACTTGGTACTAAGATGCTACTTCCTTATGCCAGAACTCTTTCAGATGATGAGGATGTGTTACTGTTCTTCTGCAGGGCAGTAAATCTCTTTGTGAAGAGTATTTTTGGCTAGTACACATTCCTCTGAAAACAAGATCAAATGGTTTTGTATTCTGTAATAATACAGTAAAATAAACCATCTCAAAACCTTGGGTGCAGCACTTTTGCTTTATTGTGCTGCTTGCCCTACAACTTCATGACAGATGTCTGGAATGCAAATGAATTAATTTGGTGTACTTGGAAATGAAGACTCCGGGGAACCTTAGAGCTGCCTTCCAATACCTGAAGGGATCTTACAAAAAGGCTGGAAGTGGATTTTTGATAAGGACATCAAGCAACAGGACAAGGAGGGAATGCTTTTCAGCTGAGGAAGAGTAGGTTTAGATTGTATCTTAGGAAGAAGTTCTTCAGTACAAGGGTGGTGAGACTCTGGAATTGGCTGCCCAGGGAGGTCGTGGATGCCTCCTCCCTGGTGGTGTTCAAAGCCAGGTTGGATGAGGCCTGGAGCAGTCTAGTTGAGAGGTGTCCCTGCCCATGGCAGGGGAGTTGGAGTAAATGATCTCTAAGGCCCCTTCCAACCTAAGCAATTCTATGATTCTATAATCACCTTCTAATTAGCAGTAAGGATTCTAAGTAGGAATGCCAGTCTGGTATCCCAAGATAAATGGGACTACGACGGGTATTTCTCTGCGGCAGTGCGAAGGAAATGAGGCTAGCAGCACTGACTCTGGAACATCGGTGACATCTAGCGGCTGCACGGCGCAGGACACGCCAGTACACAGGCGGCCCTGCAGACTTCGATTATACTACACTAGCTAATGCACTCACAACGTAAGCAACAGAAACTGGGAGGATACAATTAGAACGAGTCTACCACGACAATACCACACTTCACTATTCTATACATGTAGCAGTAAGCAGGAGGACTAGAGAGGACATATCCTTACCAACACACAATAGAAGGATATACAGCATCCATATCAAGAGTGCAATTAAAAATATGTATGTAATACATATTTTCAGATGGATCTGTTATTCTCTATGTAGTCATGAGTGCCTGCATATGCTGTGATGGTTATAATGCAAGCTGTTCCTATTTTGGCTCCAGATAAAAGAACTGAAGTTGAATACTCAAAACAGGTGTATTTGTCTCTGTACTTCACCTAATTTTCTAGCCTGGTAATTCAACATTTCCTAATATATAAGATTAAGTTATGTAAATCTGGGATGGGACTGAAAGAATAAATTAAAGAACAAACTGAACTATCACAATCATACACTGCAGTGCAGGAGTTGGTATTATTATTGCTTACAAGACAGTGTTACACTGTTTGCAAGCGTATGAATTAATATTTCATAGCATGCACTTGTCAAGAGAGACTGACATGATCCTTTGTGCACATTAAGGAGGTAAATGAAAGGCAAATATGAGATAGAGCACCAGTACTCACTGTGTAATTTGATCTGACAGCAGAATTGGACAGAAAGAAAACAAAGAAAATAATAAAGAAAACTTAAAGAATGAAAAAGTTTAAACAGAATGAAAGCAGAGCAAGAGAATTACGTATGATATACCTTGCAGCCAATCCACACCTTCTTGTAATCCTTCTCCTTTAAGAGCATCACTGGCACTGAAACAAACAAACCAAATTACCAAAACACTGTAAAAATACCATTTAGTGGAATCATCACTGCCCTTGCAATTCACAGAACTGCTAAGTAGCATCAAGTAATGGAGAAACCACATGAAGAAAGCAGCTTCCCAAATGATATATTCTACAGTACCTTCCCAATATGGAAACATCATTTCAACATGTACTCTACTCGAATTCCAGTTTCAAGGCTGAGGAATTATTCCTAGAACATGAGGGGTCCTGCAACAGCTCTCACTCATATCAGCCATGCTGTTCTGTGGCACCTCCACTTAGGTTAACTCCCTCCACAAACTATGCTATAAAAGATGTTTACTCCCCCCAACAACAGAGATGAATCACAGAATTGTTCAGATTGGAAAGGACCTTGAAGAACACTGAGTATAACTGCCCTTCCAGGTAGTCCCTATATATAGCAACAATGTTGGAGTACTGGAGGAAGACACTATAGTGCACATATACTTCATTGCAACAGCAACTCTACAACTGTCTTTTATTAATTAATTAATATTAGCCTACACTGAGAACCATCAGTGTGACCCACAAGGGTGCAACCATTTAAAAGCACCTCAGTCTTCAGCATACGAAAGCCGGACAGCAGGGAAACTGCATCGTTACTGTGGTGAGTTACAAAATTGTTCCACGAAGCTTGGGAATTCCTCAGAGTGATCTCTGAGACACAAAGCAGGGACACCTGGGTAACCAGGTTCATATTAGAGGGGCAAAAATGAAAGCTGCAGCTTTTAGGAGCATTTAGCTTCTGACTTCACTCTATGGTATTCAAGGACTTGAATAAGACAGAAGTTTAACTTCCAGAAAACACTTCTGATATAAGGAGAGTTTTTTCCCGTGGTCTTTCTATTCATATGGAAGTGTGCATCCTTCGGAGAAGAGACACTGGCTCCTACAATTAAAAATCCTATGAAATATTACACGGTACAAAGAGTAGTGTCCCTCTGAATTCCCATGACAAGTTCACTAGCAGTCTTTCAATGGCAGTTTACTGAGGCATCTGCAGAATGGGGAAAAAAGCAACTCTAAATGTTTTATTGTTGATATTCTGAAACCTGCAAGACAAACTACCAGCAGCACTCTGTTAACAATTCTACTCAATTTCCCATCAAAAAATAATGACAGCTCATTTTCTGGTAAGAATACTGCTTTCTGATTCCACTAGAGGCCATTCATTTCATTAATTAGGTAACAGTTCTGCTGTGAAGATTTTCAAGACAGTCTACACAAATTTATTGTGTGTTTAAAACAAGTTCCATAGCAAGTACTACAATATTACTATTGTTCCATGTGGCAGCACAGCGTTTTACCTGGCTGATTCCATCTATGTTATGCAACACTGAGTGTTATGACAGAGCTAAAATTGCATGTACAAAGCAATTCTAATAAAAGGTTACACAAAAAGAGAGGGAAAATTACCAGATATGCCAGGGCTTGTCTTTGATGTTTTCTAATGACAGTAACTGAGATACTTTCACAGATGATATTGCATCCCTGAGGTCCATCTTGTTGGCAAAGAAGAGAATAGGTAGTCGACGGTGCTTAATATCTAGGCATGAGTGGAAATAGAACCATCATGGCATTACCCAACACTTACCAATCTCTACATGTAATAAGCTACACACAATACAGGAAGGTATTTTGCTCACCTGTAACTCTGAAGGTTGTATCCTACCAAGATGGGTAGGGTCATTGTTGGATCACATGCATGCTTCAAGAATGCTCACAAACTTTCTGGCAGGCTTTAGGATCTTCCACTCCCTCTCCCCCTACCTTATACATACATTTAAAGATGTAGGCATAAACAGCTGGTGAAGCTGAGGAACAGGTTATCGAATGACTGCCTACACACACTACTCATCTTCTGTTTAGTGTGGACTGGATGTGTAAAATGATTTGTGTTCATTCATAGACTCACAACAATAATTGCCTAAGTGCAGCCAATTATCCTTTCCCATCTTGGAGAGCATGCTTGACTTCAATAAATGGGAAAAAATGCACATCTGGACATCCCTTACCCTGCCTTCAGCTGCAGAATATTCCTTTTCCAAAAGCAAGCATTGAGAACAACTGACCAAACCAAGTACACTGGCAATCTGTGGCATACTTACACACTCCAAAGCATAAGCTTTGCTGATTACCACAGCAGATTAGAGAGTCACTTGGGTGTACACTCTCTTCAACTTGACAGATGCAAAACTGGTAAAAAATTTCCAGCACTACCTGTTAGACTTTTTCACATGAATGAACTAATGGATAAATTACCAGATTAGAGGAAAAGAGAAAAAAAAAAAGGATTTGAGTCTATCACTCAGTTCTTGATGGGAAAACTAACTTAGGCCCCTGCCTCCTGCCCCATGATGAAATGTGCTATACAGGCTCTTTTGCAAATAGTGAAAATAAAAGGCTAGTTCACATAGAAAAGAAGCTAAAGGCTTATTAAAAAACTTCCAACCTAAGCCAGCTGCCCCTGCAGGGGAGGGGCAAAGGGGCTAAGAACAAAACAAATCCCCAAGTCCCACTGTCATACTTGAACTTTTTAAGTTACCTGATTTCCACCCTCCCCACCCCCATGAAACCTTTCCATAAAATCAGTGATGACACTATCTACCCATATTCAGAGATCACAGCTGCTGACCAGCACACTGCTAATTTTCACAACTATTGACCCATCCTGGACCAATTTTTTCCTTCAATATAAACCAAAAGCCTCAGAATACAATCATGATTAAATCTCTGTTTTGATTTCATAGTTGTGCAGCTTTTGAATCACAGTATCACTAAGGTTGGAAGAGACCTCGAAGATCATCGAGTCCAACCTGTCACCATAGACCCCATGACTAGACCATGGCACCAAGTGCCACGTCCAGTCCCCTCTTGAACACCTCCAGGGACTCCACCACCTCCCTGGGCAGCACATCCCAATGATGAATGACTCGCTCAGTGAAGAACTTTCTCTTCACCTCCAGCCTAAACTTCCCCTGGCGCAGCCTGAGACTGTGTCCCCTTGTTCTGGTGCTGGTTGCTAGAGAGAAGAGGCCAACCCCTTCCTGGCTACAACCACCCTTCAGGTAGTTGTAGAGAGCAATGAGGTCTCCCCTGAGCCTCCTCTTCTCCAGGCTAAACAATCCCAGCTCCCTCAGCCTCTCCTTACAGGGCTGTGCTCAAGGCCTCTCCCCAGCCTTGTTGCCCTTCTCTGGACACGTTCAAGTGTCTCAATGTCCTTCTTAAACTGAGGGGCCCAGAACTGGACACAGGACTCAAGGTGTGGCCTAACCAATGCAGAGTACAGTGGCACAATGAGCTCCCTGCTCCTGCTGGCCACATTGTTCCCGATGCATGCCAGGATGCCGTTGGCCTTCTTGGCCACCTGGGCACACTGCTGGCTCATGTTTATGTGGCTGTCGATCAGCACCCCCAGGTCCCTCTCTGTTTGGCAGCTCTCCAGCCACTCTGACCCCAGCCTGTAGCTCTGCATGGGGTTGCTGTGGCCAAAGTGCAGCACCTGGCACTTGGACTTGTTGAATGCCATCCTGTTGGACTCTGCCCATCTGTCCAGTTGGTTGAGGTCCCTCTGCAGAGCCCTTCTGGCCTCTAACTGACCAACATCTGCTCCCAACTTGGTGTCATCTGCAAATTTGCTGATGACTGACTCAATCCCCTCATCCAGATCATCAGTGCAGACATTGAAGAGGATGGGGCCCAGCACTGATCCCTGGGCAATGCCACTGGTGACTGGCCTCCAGCTGGATGTGGCACCATTCACCACCATTCTCTGGGCCTGGCCCTCCAGCCAGTTCCTAACCCAGCTCAGAGTGCTGCTGTCCAAGCCAGGGGCTGACAGCTTGGCCAGCAGTTTGCTGTGGGGGACGGTGTCAAAGGCCTTGCTGAAGTCCAGGTAGGCCACATCCACAGGCCTCCCCACATCCACCAGGCAGTCACCTGGGCATAGAAAGAGATCAGGTTGGAGAGCAGGACCTGCCCTTCCTAAATCCATGTTGGCCGGGCCTGAGCCCAGCCTTGTGACTCCTGATTGAAACTTGCCTATGAATTTCTACTACAATTAAATTAACTGCCATCCCCACAGGGTGCAGGTTATGGATAAATTAAAACCACAGAAATCACTTGACATCCCATATGCACACAGCCAAGTTAATCAAAGAATTTTCAGTGTGTTTTAAAAGCCACTGATAAGATGCACAACCTACCCACATACTCATAAATCTACACTTAAAGATATTTCCTAAATAAAGTGGTGGTTGCAGAAATTTACACTATTTCCTACCTTATGACATTGTTGCCCACTAAGCTATATTCCTAACCGCCCTTTATTTCTTTCACAGTTAATAATGGAAAGCTAACGTTTTCTGGTTGCAAGTAGCTATGAGTTAAGACAATTTTAAAACCTAGATGCCAGATGTATGTGATATAGATTGGATTGGAATAAAATGGAATTAACCAGGTTGGAAAAGACCCTTCAAGATCATCAAGTCCAACCCATCAACCAACACCATCTAATCAACTAAAACATGGCACTAAGTGCCTCATCCAGGCTCTTCTTAAACACCTCCAGGGATGGTGACTCCACCACTTCCCTGGGCAGCACATTCCAATGGCCAATCTCTTTCTGGGAAGAATTTCTTCCTAACATCCAGCCTAAACCTCCCCTGGTGCAGCTTGAGACTGTGTCCTCTTTTTTCCGGTGCTGCTTGCCTGGGAGAAGAGACCAACCCCCACCTGGCTACAACCTCCCTTCAGGGAGTTGTAGAAAGCAATAAGGCCTCCCCTGAGCCTCCTCTTCTCCAGGCTAAGCAACCCCAGCTCCCTCACCTTCTCCTCACAGGGCTGTGCTCCAGACCTCTCCCCAGCCTCGTTGCCCTTCTCTGGACATGTTCAAGTGTCTCAATGTCCTCCTTAAACTGAATGGCCCAGAACTGGACACAGGACTCAAGGTGTGGCCTAACCAGTGCTGAGCACAGGGCAGAATGTCTTCCCTGCTCCTGCTGGCCATACTATTTCTGATACAGGCCAGGATGCCATTGGCCTTCTTGGGCCCCTGGGCACACTGCTGGCTCATGTTCAGCCTAATCTCAACCAGTCCCCCCAGGTCCCTTTCTGCCTGGCTGCCCTCCAGCTACTCTGACCCCAGCCTGTAGCACTGCCTGGGTTTGTTGTGGCCAATATGTAGAATTTGGCACTTAGATGTGTTCAATCTCATGCCCTTGGACTCTGCCCATCTGTCCAGCCTGTCGAGGTCCCTCTGCAGAGCTCTCCTACCCTCTAACAGATCAACTCCTGTCCCCAGCTTGGTGTTGTCTGCAAATTTACTGCTGATGGACTCAATCCCCTCATCCAGACCATCAATAAAGATATTGAACAGGATGGGGCCCAGCACTGATCCCTGAGGGACAACACTAGTGTCTGGCTGCCAACTGGATGTGGCACCATTCACCACCACTCTCTGGGCTCAGCCCCCCAGCCAGTTCCTAACCCAGTGCAGTGTTGCTGTCCAAGCCACGGACTGACAGCTCGGCCAGGAGTTTGCTGTGGGGGACTGTGTCAAAGGCCTTGCTGATGTCCAGGCAGACTACATCCACAGCCTGCCCCACATCCACCAGGCAGTCACCTGGGCATAGAAGGAGATCAGATTAGCGAGGCAGGACCTGCCCTTCCTAAATCCATGCTGGCTGGGCCTGATCCCTTGGCCATCCTGTAAGTGCTGTGTGCTCGCACTCAAGATGAGCTGTTCCATGATCTGTATCCATAATGTAACTTTATACAAAGAATTTCAAATTTATGTGAATTTCAGTTCATTTTAGAAGCATGTGCTGTAAAGTCAAGTGACCCAAGAGTATCTAGAGACTACCACCTTGCAAAATGCTGAAGAATTAACTTTGATTAAAAATGTACTAAGATACAAGTGATCATTAAACGAGCTGTTTAATGAGCTGCCACTTATGCAAGTACAAATAATTTATAGTTCTGATTCACACAGCAGTCCCAGCTAGTACAACTTCTGACTCATTAATACTTCACAGTACACATTCATTCATTTTCCCCTGACAACCCCAGGCAAAATTTGGCAAAAAGAGAGGGAACTTCTTTCACTGAAGCATTGCTAAGATTTTTAGCCAGGAAGTGATTCAAGGTTATTACACTGCATCCGTTTACACCCAAAGTAAACACGTCAATTTAAACCACTTCAGAAGGTTCACAGAGGCAGAAATAGATGGGAAGAAAGTAGGGTATGCAAGAAGAGAACCAGAACAGTAATACAAGTAAAAATGTAACTGCTTTACTGTATCAATGCATTGACTAATTTAACAGGTGCTTTTATCAAGCATTGCTACTAGGATAACTTAATTCTCTTTGGTTGTCTTAGCAGTCGTCTATCAAAATATGAAACAATAGAAAGGGAACATTGTTGCTGCATTTAAGCTGAGCTGCTACAAGGCAGAAATACACAACTCTGGCCTTCTCCTAGTTTTATGGAATGTACTAGGTGGCCATAGCTAGGATCTCTCCGAACTAGAAGACCCAGACACATCAATAACTCAACAGCATTGGCCTGCGACATTAGCATTAATAACCTATTAACGTCTAAATGAAAAGCCTCACCATAGCTTGCATCTCCACAGTCTTAACATTTTCACACGTCTTCTAATAAACCAGTAAACTTATTACACAAGTCTTTACCACTCGCCCTGGGTACTACATGGTTTTCCATTGTACCAACAGAACTGCCTTTTACTACTGTGGTTAATAGCTGCTTTAGTACAAAGTGCCCCGGCCTCTACGTAATCCACCTGCAGCCTTTGGTTCAGCTCATCCTCCCCTTTGACACTTGGAAGACACTTGCAAGCCACCTGCAGTGGCTCATACCCTTGAACAAAAAAAATGAGGGCTCATACAAACTCACTTACAGCATCTTTGCCAATTAATATATTACATGCAGTCTTCATGGAAAATAAAATCACAGTGACATAGCTGCCCCTACCACACACTACGTTTCTTGGTTAGACATGCAAGTTAGCTTCTTATTTCTTTGGTTCAGCACTGCAACTTCACAAGTTGAAGTTCTGCCAGCTTAATAAATATACAAAGAATTAGAGGAATTATTTAACTTCTAAATTTCTTGCATGAATTTTTATACACTGTTTAGTCAAAGCAAGTACCTGAAGTGCTTGAAGTCAAAATTGAAGAATGCTTACAAAAACATTCCAGTGATTTTGGCTACACAGAAGGGAGTAGAAGTGAATCATAGAATCAATAAGGTTGGAAAAGACCTCAGAGATCATCAAGTCCAACTGATCACCCAACACCTCAGGACTAACTAAACCATGGCTTCAAGTGCCACATCCAATCCCTTCTTGAACACCTCCAGGGATGGTGACTCCACCACCTCCCCTGGGCAGCACATTCCAACAGCCAGTTACTCTTTCTGTCAAGAACTTTCTCCTCACCTCCACCCTAGTCAGTGAAGAACTGACTGATCTCAGAACTTCAAAACGTGTAGCCTCGTGTAAGAATGGCAAAACCAAACAAAAACCCTAAAATCAACTCTCCAGTCATGAGTCATCTCGCATCTTCTTCCATCCCATGCACCTCTTTATAGGCAATAAAAGGTGACTAGTATAATGATCCCTCCTTATCTCTAGCTCAAGCATAACAATAATAAAATAAATACATAAATAAATAAAGTTACACAAAAGGAATTAGTTGTCTTCATGTAAAAATCCACACGGGGAGGTACTTTTTTGGTATATGTTTTTCATCACATACAGGCTCTTCAGCTTCCCAAGCGTCAAAGACTGTTCTTCCTCAAAACAGTGCAACTTTTAATCCATATTGATTAATGAGGCACCAGTCCCACTCACTACATGATCATTTGTAACTGTGAATAGATAGATATATATGTGCATAAAAAATAATCCCTTCCAAACTCACTCAAAGCTATTATTGTCCTCATATTCTGGAACACTTCTAAAGTATTCAGAATGAAGAATGAGTCAGGTTAGTTCTTTTAAGACAATATAACAAACATGAAGACAGAAGGGGAAAAAAGCCTCCTCACCTGGATGATTCAGAAGGGTGTCAAGTTCTTCTTTGGCCACCACCATTCTTAATTTGTCACTGCTGTCAATGACAAAAATAATGGCTTGGCCTTCTCTGCATAACATAAAAAGAGCAAAGAGAAAAATTATAGGTTCTCATAAACTGTGATTAAGAAAAGGCTTCAAAAGAAATACCCAAAAAGAAGCAAACAAAATTGATTTTCCTCCTCCCCTATTTTTTTATGTTAATGGTAAATAACATTTGAATCCATTATTATTTCTGAAATTCAGTATTTGGTAACATGCATTTTTTTGAGACATAAGGTTGTTAGCTGCATGACTCAAAGTTCAAACTACACAGATCATAGAATCAATAAGGTTGGAAAAGACCTCAGAGATCAGCAGGTCCAACCTATCACCAAACACCTCATGACTAACTAAACCATGGCTTCAGGTGCCACATCCAATCCCCTCTTGAACAATACAATACAATACAACAATACAACAGGTTGGAAGAGACCTTCAAGATCATCACGTCCAACCCATCAACCAATCCAACCCACCTAAATACAATACAGTACCATACAGTACAATACAGTACAATACAGTACAAAACAGTACAATACAGTACAATACAGTACAATACAGTACAATACAACCCACCTAAACAACTAAAAAACTAAACCCTGGCACCAAGCACCCCATCAAGCCTCTTCTTGAACACCTCCAATGAAGGTGACTCCACCACTTCCACAGGCAGCTGATTCCAGTGGGCAATCACTCTCTCAGTATAGAACTTCTTCCTAACATCCAGTATAAACCTGCCCTGGCGCAGCCTGAGACTGTGTCCTCTTGTTCTGGTACTGGCTGCCTGGGAGAAGAGACCAACCTCTGCCTGGCTACAACCTCCCTTCAGGTAGTTGTAGAGAGCAATAAGGTCACCCCTGAGTCTCCTCTTCTCCAGGCTAAGCAACCCCAGCTCCCTCAGCCTCTCCCCATAGGGCTTGTCTTCCAAACCCCTCACCAACTTTGTTGCCCTTCTCTGGACACGTTCCAGTAAGACAACATCTTTCCTAAACTGAGGGGCCCAGAACTGGACACAGGACTCAAGGTGCGGCCTAACCAGTGCAGTGTACAGGGGCAGAATGACCTCCCTGCTCCTGCTGGCCACACTGTTTCTGATGCAGGCTAGGATGCCATTGGCCTTCTTGGCTGCCTGGGCACACTGCAGGCTCATGTTCAACCTACAATCAACCAGCACCCCCAGGTCCCTCTCTGCCTGGCCGCTCTCCAGCCACTCTGACCCCAGCCTGTAGCACTGCATGGGGTTGTTGTGGCCAATGTGCAGAACCTGGCACTTGGATGTGTTCAATCTCATGCCGTTGGATTCTGCCCATCTGTCCAGCCTGTCGAGGTCCCTCTGCAAAGCCTCTCTGCCCTCCAGCAGATCAACTACTGCCCCCAGCTTGGTGTCGTCCGCAAATTTACTGATGATGGACTCGATGCCCTCATCCACCTCCAGGGACAGTGACTCCACCACCTCCCTGGGCAGCACATCCCAATGGCCAATTCCTCTTTCTGGGAAGAACTTTCTCCTCACCTCCAGCCTAAACCTCCCCTGGCACAGCTTGAGACTATGTCTTCTTGTTCCGGTGTTGGTTGCCTGGCTACAACCTCCCTTCAGGTAGTTGTAGACAGCAAGAAGGTCACCCCTGAGCCTCCTCTTCTCCAGGCTAAGCAACCCCAGCTCCCTCACCTTCTCCTCACAGGGCTGTGCTCCAGACCTCTTCCCAGCCTCGTTGCCCTTCTCCGGACATGTTCAAGTGTCTCAATGTCCTCCTTAAACTGAATGGCCCAGAACTGGACACAGAACTCAAGGTGTGGCCTAACCAGTGCTGAGCACAGGGGCACAAAGACTTCCCTGCTCCTGCTGGCCACACTATTCCTGATGCAGTCCAGGATGCCATTTGCCTTCTCGGCCACACACTGCAGACTCATGTTCATCTGCTGTCAACCAGTAGCCCCAGGTCCCCTTCTGCTTGGCTGCTCTCCAGCCATTCTGATCCCGGTCTGTAGCACTGCATGGAGTTGTTGTGACCAAAGTGCAGCACCTGGCATTTGGACTTGTTGAATGCCATCATGTTGGACTCTGCCCATCTGTCCAGCCTGTCAAGGTCCCTCTGCAGAGCCCTTCTACCTTCTAACAGATCAACACCTGCCCCCAACTTTGTGTTGTCTGCAAAGAAAAACTTTGTCCTTCAGAAAAACTTCATTTCACTAATAAGACTGAAAAAACAACTCTGAAAAAGTAACTAACTCTGTTCTGACAGTGTGGTCAAGGCAGAGAACATCTCAAAGCAAGTTTCTGTAGAAATTCTGTATTTCCCACAATGAACCAAGTTTATTTAGAGAAAGGTCAATTACCTTGTAAGAAAAAAACAGTGTCCACCACTGTGTAACAACAAGGCATATGCAGATTTACCTTTGACAAGAATCTGCATAAACAAGATCTTTCATTTTGAGTAACAGGTACAATCTTTCAAGCATTTGAGATCATTAAGCCATTTTGCTGGCAGCATAATCACAGTCACAACATATACAGTACTATTCAATCCATTATTCCAGGAAACTTTATGACTTGATGTTCCATTTTCTGAAAATTATTTGAAAACAAAATACAGTCTGACCAGTTCAGATAGCAGCCATAAAACCTCTCAAAAAGCATTTTTAATTTGCATCAATGTTATGTACACTCCTCCTTCCTAGTGTTCCTCTTAGAAAGCATTACACATACATGCTTCACCCCCCAGCACCAATTACCTTTGTATTTTCATAAGAAATAGTCAAGACCCACTGAAAAATAGAAATAACTTCACCAGCCCAAGATTGTCTGAGAAGGTCCGTTCTTTTCTGGAGCACAGAGTAACTCTAACAGCAAATAAAGCTTTTGCATACCAGCTGAAAATGCCCAATAATTTTCTAGAGTAATCTGAGCTCTAATGCATTTACTACCAAAAACATAACTTTGCAAACAAGTAACTGTAATAGACACAATATGCCAGGAGTTCACAAACATTTAGGACAAGTGTACTTTGATACATCCTAGAAGATAGTTTCAAGCCAAACAGAAGAAAGGGCAACCTTCATGTACTCCGAGGCATCTATTTAGACACCTGATCAGATTTGGTTACCCTTTTGCTTAACTTCATCATGTGCTGTTCAGTTTATAATTTCTAAATTATTCTCATAAATTAATCATTAATATGTGACTACTGCACTGGATCAGGAACACAGGTGGGTGTAAGTGCACATTTATTTCACTTGTTTGCATTACCTAACATTTTGTCTTCACCTGCTGTTAAGACTGAAAAAGTTGTTTTATGCCACACAAAGGGTAAGTTACTCTGCAGTCAGAAAAAAAAGTTTACTTATGAAGCACTCAGCATTCTTAGAGCAACCTAAGAGCATCAGTTATTAAAACAAAAGATCTGGGAAACGTATCTACCACTTTTGAGCAATAAAACCCTACCCATGTTTTCAAATTGCTAACACATATTTTGCACAGAAAGTAAATGAAGTGTTAATCCTCAATTACAGGATACTTTAAACTCTATTAAATTAAATACTAATATTTAATCAAGATTATAATCTTCAGAATTTTCTCTAAGCTATTTCTGTGTGATTTACTACTGATCATCTTACTTAGATCAGCATCAGGTATTACAGGATGAGACAAAATAAATGAAGATTCAAGTGTCATTAGAAACTAGAAAACCAGAAAATGGGAACTGGAGAATAAGCCAACTCCACAGTGTTACAATGTACAGTGAATATCCTGCTTTATAAATAATATCCAAGAATACTTGGCCAAGTTCTTAGGTAAATATGCCTAATTCTCTAAGACTATTGTCCTCACCCCTGAAAATCTCAGGCATCGTCTTTTGGTTAAGTCACCCACTTACAGAAGAACAGAAAAATAGGAAACCTAACTCATCTTGATGCTTTCTTACAGGATTAGCTTTCAAGTTCCAATATTTAAATCCCATCTCTGGTATGCTCCCTGCACCTCTGAGTCAACACAGTGTCCTCAAAAGCATGTGGATTAACAGCTTCTCTTTTTTTTTTTCATTTTTAAAACAGGAAGGAAAGTTTTATTTCTCCAGAATGACCTTCTGTCAAACAACAGAACACTTTCTAACTGCTGCTCTGGTTTATCATACTTCTGTTTGGATAATGTACACAACAGCTCATCTGAACAGCAATGTGTTAAAATAAATGATAGGCTTACTTGTAATAATGTTCCCACAGGTTTCTGTATCTCCCTTGACCTGACATATCAAACACTGTGAAAGACAAACTGCAAAGGAAAGAAGTGTGTGAGGCACAAAATAAAGAACAAAACCTAAACTATTTTCTTTGCTATCCTGATGGGAAAAAAAAAAAACAGATCAACTTGAATTCTAGTCAGCTGAGGAAGAGTAACTAGAATTCATTTGGGACTCTATCTGCCTTCAAAATATCTTACTCCTATCTTATTATAGAAACATTTCACAAGGTAAAAATACAAATAACAGAACTAAACCAATTACAAAAATTTACATAAAATAGAGAATTAGCTCCCATTCAGCCTCTCTTTTTATGTCTGTATTGAATATTTATAATGTTGACCAAATCAAATTCAGATGAGCTATGAGTTGAAATCCATAGCTGGTCTTAAATTGTGTCCCTAGACAAGCACCAGTAGCATCCAGAGGCTTCTGTTCTCAAAATAAAAGGCTTATGAAACAAAAAAATTGAACATTTTAGAAATATCCCACCTTCATAACAATAATCATCTTCTGGTCATAAAAGGTTACCTCAGGTGACCAAACCAAAAAAAGGTAGCCTTTGCCACTTTGGGGTATTCATCCTACATACAGCAAGTCAACTTAAAGAACATCACAAAAAATACTGACCCCCTCCTGAGGCAAAATTGACTTCACTATTAGGCTTTCCTGGGTAGTCCCAAATAGCTCCCCAAGTGGAAGCCACACTAAAATGAGAAGGTTTAGAAATAGAAGCTCTCCAGACATTCTTCCCATTCTATATTTAGACATTATCTGATTTTAGACTAGCTGTTCTGCAATGTATAACGTTATTAGCAATCTGCAACAACATTCTGATTGTAATATTAGATAAATGAGGTTTTGGACTGGGAGTCAGTTTCTTTGGCTTGTTTTTTTTTATCATTCTACATGGTTCATTTGCTGGCCACCTCTCCTGTTACAGGATCAGAACAAAGAAAAGCCACATCAACTGATGTACATTCTCACACAGCCAAACCCCAAAGCTGCATCATGTGGATTACGGAGACAGAATACAGTTGCTGAGCCTTCTATAAAAATATAAAATCTATCAGTCCCACATATCAGCTCAAGGAATAAACAATTCCTTGCAGATTTCTCTTTCAGTGGGGCATGCTGCTTGATTTGAAGACTAACTGCACCCACTGAAATACAGTGATTTACTGCTACCTCCTTGAAATATCTTTGTCTCGTGACATTCCTTTTCTAAATCTCAGCCTTCATTCAGCTAATGACTCCTTTCCCCCTTTCCTAACCTTTGCACCTGCCATTTTTACATTGCTAATGCTGTGACCACCATTTTTCATTTAATGAGATTAGACTGCAGTCTTTGCAGTTTCTCCAGTTGGGGTGCAGATGTCTCCCTAAAGTCTGTAACAGTGCCTTGTTCTGAAATCGTAACAGACAGGAGTCAGATGCTTACATACACTTAATAAAAAAAGCAACTTTTTATTTCTACTTTTGTTTTATAACAGCACAAAACATACAATGTGTTCTAATGCTATCTGCCCTGGACGTGACCAGGATCCATGACGATGTACTACAACATTTCAGCACACTGCATGTGACTTCATTATACCACTACATATTATACCCCATTGCATCCCACTCAAAGAGGTAATTAAGCCCAACTCTTGTACATAAATTACTCTGTTAAATGGAGAAAAGGAAAGAAGCTACCTCGACGTCTTGAATTTCTCTATACTGAATCCTATTGTTGGAACGATGTCCTGAGTTTGAGCCTTTAAAGCACAGAAAGTACAAATTTTACAACCAAATTAGAAAACTTCAATGTTGAAATACATTTGAAAAATGAACAGGTTACAGATCTTTCCCCCCAAACTATGCAATACGAAAGACTTTCTACAAATTCAGACACTACCTATTAAAAAGCACAGTAATTAAAAATTCAGGGTTTGTGTTTTCTAGGAAGTGCAGTGAATGCTATTGGACAAGAGCATTGAAGACATTTTAGCCTCAAGAGTGAGATCACACCCTTCATGTTAATCTGTACGTGCACATATGTGTGGATGTTACCTACGAAATAACCAGTTAACAGAAGTTAGCATACAAGATAATCGTGTAATGGTAACAAAAGATAACCGGTGTAGTGGTCAGTGGCTTCATGTCCAGATGGAGACAGGTGAAAAATGGTGTCCCTCTAGGGTCCATACTGAACCAGTGCTGTTTAACATCTTCAGTGGGATTCAGTGCACCCTCAGCAAGTTTTCGGATCATACCAAGCTAAGTGGTGCAGTTGATATGCCAGAGGGGAAGGGATGTCATCCACAGGGCCTTGGGCAAACTGGAGAAGTGGGTCAGGGTGAACCTCCTGAGATTCAACAAGGCCAAGTGCAAGGTCCCGCATCAGGGTCAGGACAATTCCCATTATCAACACAGGCTAGGGGAGGATGTGATAGCAGCTCTGCAGAAAAAGACTTGGGAGTGTTGGCGGACAAAAAGCTGAATATAAGCCAACAATGAGTACTTGCAACCCAAAAGGCCAATTGAATTCTGGGCTGCATCAAAAGAAGCATGGCCAGACAGTCAAGAGAGGTGATTCTGCCACTCTTCTAGTGACACCTCACCTGGAGTACTGCATCCAGCTCTGGGGCCCTCAACACAAGCAAGATATGGACCTGTTGGAGCAGGTGCAGAGGAGGGCCACAAAGATGATCAGAGGGCTGGAGCACCTCTCCTATGAAGACAGGCTGAAAGAATTGGAGCTGTTCAGTCTGGAGAAGAGAAGGCTCCAGGGAGATCTTTAAACTACATTTCAGTATCTGAAGGGGAGTATCTGCAGGAAGGTTAGGGAAGGACTATGTAGACAGGCTTGTAGCACTAGGACAAAGGGCAATAGTTTTAAACCAGAGAAGGGTAGATTTATATTGGACATTAGGAATAAGTTCTTTACTATGAGATGGTGGAACACTGGAGCAGGTTGCCCAGGGAGGTGGTGTAGGCGCCATCCCTGGCAGCATTTAAGGCCAGGCTTGATGGGGTTCTGAGCAACCTGATGTAGCTGGGGACGTCCCTGCTTACTGCAGGGGATTTGGTACAGATGACCTTCAAAGGTCCCTTCTAACCCAATGCATTCCATGAATCTATAACAGCTTAAAGATTATCATGGAAGTCAAAGTTCACAATATTTGTGCACTTTGGAGATCACAATGTCAACCTAAATAAGTTTGCATAATACCTCAAATCTCTCAGATGAAAGAGAATCACAGAATGGTTTAGGTTGCATGGGACCTTAAAGATCATCTAGTTCTCACCCCTCTCCCTGCCATGGGCATGGACACCTCTGACTAGATGAGGATGCTCAAAGTCCCATCCAATCTGGCATTGAATGTTTCCAGACATGGGGCATCAACAACCTCTCCAGGTAACCTGTTCCAGTGCCTCATCACCAGTAAAGACTTTCTTCCTTACATGTAACCCAAATCTACCCTCTTTCAGTTTAAAGCTGTAACCCTTCTCCTACAACTACATCCTCTTGTAAAAAGTCCATCTCCATCTTCCCTGTAGGCCCTCTTTAAGTACTAGAAGGCCACTATAAGGTCTCTTTGGAGCTGTCTCTCCTCCAGGCTTCTGTCAAGAAATTAGATTGGCCATAGTCCCGGCTTCTATTCATAGGCTGGCAGAGTCTATGTGACATTGAGAATTATACAGCAGACTTATATAATGGCTTAACTGTAGTTCTATTCAAGCTACTAGACTACTGTAAGAAATCACCATTTACCACAGAGGCATGGCCAAAACGTAAAGCATTATGCACAGACTTGTCTGACAATAAGGTTTACTGCTGAGCTAGCCAAGGAACCTATCAGCTAGACTGGTGCAACAGAACAGCTCTTTTAAGAAGCATTGATATTAAGTAGGAAGAAAGGTCACATTCCTTAGATTACAGAGTTGTCTGAGAGTGTGACATGCAATCCTTATTAAAAACTGTATCTGTAAGCAATTGACTCCTCACATACCACTGAAGCAAGCATAGCTTATTCACCTGCAGCTTCATTGTGAATATGGAATTCCAAAATGGTAACATTTTAGTCAGTCAGTTCATGTCACCAAAGGAAAATTTGTGCAGAGCAGAAGAGTTTCTACTTGTTTAATATTTATTTCAGATGTATTTATCAGGTGCAGGAGAAACAACTGCAAACAGATGGAGAAATGCTTGTATTTGCCAGACACCTTATATCACCCGTAGGGCAGGTCTTAAGCAGACTAGGTGTTGATTCAGAATTCAAAATCATCTGTCTGTGGAACTTACTAAGAAATAAACAATTTCATCAAGCCTAATCTATCAACATGTGTTGCAAATTTGTCATGCCTTACAAGGACAGGATGTAGAATGTATGCAAAACTACCCTCCTAAGGCATCACACTAAATAAAACCATTAATAAGTGAATTCTCATTTTATGATCTACAGTAAACAAATTCTATTTATTCTACTTGTGTAATTCCCCTGGGACCTTCTCTAATACCTAATATTATGATAAATCTTGGAAGTCTACATTCAGCTCCAGTTAGGAATTCTTTACTGCTTAAGGCATGATATAAAAATCCTACTAGAATAAAGATCTCAACAATTACATAAACACATAATTTGCCTGATACAAACTGTATCATTTCTCCCAAACAATTGGCAGCAGATAACAATCAGTTCATATTCTTTGTTTATAAATCTATTTAATTTTCAGTGGAAGAATAATTGCCAGGAGGAGCAGCAGATTCTTTACCATTTTATATTTTTAAAATAATGCTCAGTGGTTCAGGAAAAGTTCAGTGGAAAAAGAAAAAATCTGATGTAAATAGCAGAAACTGCAGTTTACCAGAGGCATATAACCCAAGATGCACAAGCCTCTGGCTTCACACATGTCTATGAGAATTCATCTATTTCTATTCCATAAATACCTAGAAACAGGGTAATCCTGCTTGAAATTTTGCCTAGAATACTACACACTCTTAGTAGACTGAAACACTTTTCACTGGATGAATGAGCTGCAAATATAAATGCTACTTATTTTGAAAGTTATTCTGCTTCAAAAATGCTGAAGCCACCATTGAGTGTGCATCTGCATATAATTTCCCATTTTATTATTTATTACACACTTATTACATCTCAGGAAGAGATTAAAATAAACATGATAAATGCAGACAAACCCAAATGTTCAACACCACTTATAACTGCAGCCTTGTAGCAATTATTTAAGTGACTTCATAATAAGCGTTTCGGTTTCTGATTTGAGCCATGATAAATACTTCTGCATTGGGTGTTCTTAGAAAATATGTGCCACACTAACAGCAAGGGGTTGGGGGATGTTTTGATAATATGCATGAGGATGCTTACATTTTGTTTTATTTAATTGGAAACCCTTAAAATATATCTGTTCCCCTGTACTAAAGCAAAGAGCTCTCCGCATCCTTTCCGTGGTCAGATCTAGTATAGCAACACACAAAAAGTTTAAACAAGCATCAAGTGTAGAGTAAAAACTTCAGCAGTGAGCTAAGTAGGCTACTTACATTTGAAGGTTTAAGTTTATTTATGATCGTTGTTTTGCCGCTGTTGTCCAAGCCAAGGCACAAAACATGAACCTCCTTTTTCTTCAGCCCAAGCCATCCTGCTAGCTTGTCAAACAATCCCATACTTCTGGCTCGAGGGCACGGGGATCACCTGTTGTTCACAAAATGAGAGAAGGAAATAACTGTTGCAGAACAGTTATATGCACAGCAGTGCTAGCACAGTAGGTGGGCATGTGGCTAAGTAGTTCTTAAATTTTTAAAAGGACAGAGTGAGTAAGACACCATACAAACACTGTCACAGCAGGTTTGCTTGGTATACTAAGCAAATGGAGTGTAAGCTGATTAGAGAGAAGAGGACTTGATACAAAAGTAGATTGGCCGTTTATAGCCCTGACTAGATAACACAATGTCCTTGATTCACTGGGTAGCAATATTGCCATCACTCTGGGAGTCCAAATGGAGGCACAACCACAATGCTTCCTCACCTTCCACCAAGCTGGAAAAAAATGGAAGACTGTTACACTTCAATTGTCAGTAGTCTGCTCTCTTGTGATAATTTAGACATCAAAGCCAAACACGACTTCCTTTCTTCAGCACCTACAACATCACTTACTGGACCCTGAAGTAAATAAAGTACCCTCTGTCAATTCAATTCAAACTCTAACTGTAGCAGGCTTTGCCAATATCAACATGTATAAATTACGGATTAATTCACTACAAATAGAAACTGATTATAATAGATCTAATGGACATGACAGCAGACCCCATAACATTCACCCACATGTCAGGCAGATGCCAAACTCCTAGTCCTTCCCAGACAAGGACTGAAGTTAGCTATCAGTAGCATAATCTAGGGAGCTCGTATCACACATTCCCTTGTGCTACCTGACTGAACGTATTTTGCAAAGAAGATACACCTTGTCTGTACACCAAGAATAACTTCAGCAAAGATAGCTGAAATATTAGTGACACATTTAATAATAAAGCATTTAACTAATGTCAGAGGAATTTTGCAGAGTCATAAAGGCTGATTTTTCTCTTAATAAATAAAATTCACATGGCACTGGACAACCCAGATTGTGATCTTCATTACCCTAGAAAACAACGGCAAGAGGAAGAAGAAAAAATGCCAATGACAGGTATTAAGTCTCACTTCACTGATTACAGAATTATGATCCACTGCATTTTAATAGAAATAATTGTCAAAATTTTCAATATAATGAAGTCACATAAGTCATCATCTTTGTTTACAGTATTCATTTTTCTTTTTTAAAACACAGATCCTTTTAAAAGCTTTAGCTAGTGCATTTGGATTCAAGACTGGTAGTAATCTACAGAGTGGCTCCCTGGTGTAACAGCTACACACAACTGTCACCAGATTAAACAAGCTCAGCACTAGTTATAGTAATTCCCTCAAATAAAAACCCCATGATGTTTCTTCTAACTCCTTTTTGCTTCTGTCCTATTCCTTTCTTAATATACATACAGATCTGAAGGCAGATTAAGGCACACTGTTTATTATCAAATGAATGTAACAAAACCCTGCTCCAAAATGGACTTTATAGTCCAATCAAGAGCCTTTCACAAATATATATACATACAAATATGTATTCTAGATGATAAGGTTAAAAAATAAATAAAGTATCTTGCAGGTACTCTTAGAACAGGAGAAAATGCAGGAAGTTAAGATACTCCTAAGGTTTCACTTTTAAACCCAGAAGCCTAAATACACATTCTTTGAAAACAATTCCTAGCAACATTTTAATTAGAGCCATTTTTTTTTCTTGCAGTTTTTAATAACAGTTGGCAAAGTAATTTTTAAAGAAAACAAAGGGCAAAAATGTACCCTTGGCTTCTTGCCCCGGCCCTTTTCTCACCTTATTTTTCTCAGCTATGAAAAATTACAGCACTTAACAGCTGGCACAGGCTTCCATCTCTGCCAGCTGGTGTTTAGCCTACAATGCCATATAGCTATACACATTAAACTTGCCCTAAAAATATTTAGGATGAAATTTGGCGCTGGAACTTGTTATCAAACTCCATAAACCTCATGGAGAACTGTAAGCCCGTCTGAGGCATCAGCGATTTACACTTGTGACTAACCAGGCCGCGAAACTTCTGAAGACACACCAGCCGTGTCTTTAAAGAAGCGTCTGGAGGAGCAGCGCCAGGTTACCCTCACAGATGCGCAGACATCCCCCGGAGAGATGTCCGGGCAGGCACCGCCAGCTCTCTCCGGTAACTGCTAAAGCAGCACAGCGCGGCCGGCTACTCCCATTGTCAGCTGTGAAAGCGACACTCCATACAACGCTAGGCATATCCTGCTGCTGAGAAGGCGATCAGACCTGCGGATGTCCCCTCTAAACTAAATCACGCTGAAAGTCCATTTAATTCACGTGGATTACTGAAATGCAAACGCTGAGGCGTCAAGGCTGCCCACACCACCCACAGGAGGCCCTTTCAGCGGTAAATTACCGCTCTGGCTATAGTGTTGGGGCTTTTTGTTTGTTTGCTT
This sequence comes from Colaptes auratus, assembly GCA_015227895.2. Taxonomy (NCBI): domain Eukaryota; kingdom Metazoa; phylum Chordata; class Aves; order Piciformes; family Picidae; genus Colaptes; species Colaptes auratus. The sequence continues at coordinate 38,324,903 of CM037633.1, forward strand.
GTTTTTCCAGGACCCCTAACTGCCACCGCACAGGAAGTGAGTGGGCGAGGAGCCAGGGCCTAGCACGGCCCTAGCAACGTCTCAGGCCAATTCCCTCGGCGCCCGGGATCGGGGTCTGGCTGCTAGCAGCTGCCCGGGCGGGGCTTCCCTTCCCCTCGCTGCGCGCCCCTTCAGCAGCGCCCCTTGCAGCGGGAGCTCCTGCCCCGAGGCGCCCCGGGCAGGGTTGGCCCAAGCTGTCGCGGAAAGAGGCAGCGGGTGCGAGTCCTCAGCCCCAGGGCACGGCACAGGAGGCCCAGATAACACCCTTCAGGTCCCCGCCGCCGCAGCACAGACCTCGGCCCGCGAGATGTGGGCCCAGCTCAGCCCGGCCGTCACCACCCGCCGCCGCTGGCGCCGTTGCCGAGGAAACCGCCGGCCCGCCCCCACCAATCGCTTTCCTGGCTAGGCCGCGCAACGCCTCCCTGCCCGCCCTCATCATCCCCGCCCCTTCCGGCCAGCGGTTGAGGCCGGCGATTGGGCGGTGCGCCCCCGAGGCTCCGCCCTCCAGGTGGAGCCCCTGGCAGACGTCGGCTGTGGGGAGGGAAGCGCGGGTTTGCCCGCGGGGTGGGTGGTGGGGTCGCTCAAGTTTACCCTCGGTTGCATCTCTTGCGACTGTGCCTGGTCGTCTATCACGTACAGCGGGCAGGCGTCGCACACCGAGCGCACGTACGAACAGCGGTCGTTCTGGCCTCTGTGTACAACGCCTGCATAATGTTTTTCCGACCCATGCGTCTCTGTCTTGTACAGCTGCCACAAGAGTGCTCAGATAAATCCTCTACAATTAATGTAGAAAGAAAAAGCGTAGTAAAAAGCGCCATCAAAGGGGTTCGTATCTGCTGCTGGTTTTAAGCAGGCAGTCTGGTGGAGTGCGATGTTCAGGGGAAATCTTGAATCTACTTGTTGCACAGATAATTACAGGAACCAGCTTTGGAAAGAATGTAGCTTCTTTAGACGCAGTGTCCAGAAATACATGCAGCAACTTTTTTGCACATTTCAGTCAGGCTGGTTCTAGGTCTGCTGCACAAGCTCACTGTTACTTAGAATCACAGAATCATAGAACCAATAAGGTTGGAAAAGACCTCAGAGATCATCAACTCCAACCTATCACCCAACACTGCAACTGCAAGGGCCTCCAGCCACACTCCTGGTGTCATGGAAGATGATGCCAGGGATGGGGAGGAAGAACTGCCCATGGTAAGTGAAGCTCAGGTTGGTGATCACCTGAAGAACCTGAAAGTGTTCAAGTCCATGGGACCCGACGGGATACACCCACGGGTGCTGAGAGAACTGGCAGAGGAGGTTGCTAAGCCCCTCTCTAGTCTATTCCAAAAGTCATGGCAGCCTGGGGCAGTCCCCACAGACTGGAAAAGGGCAAACATTGCTCCCATCTGCACAAAGGGTAAGAAGGAGGAACCAGGGAACTCCAGGCCAGTCAGTCTCACCTCTGTGCCCAGAAAGATCATGGAGCAGATCCTCCTGGAGGCACTACTGACTCAGAAGAATAGTGAAGAGCTGATTTGGAGCAGTCAGCATGGCTTTCCCAAGGGCAAATCCTGCCTGACAAACCTGGTGGCCTTCTCTGAACAGGTGACAGCATTAATAGATGAGGGGCGAGCAACTGATGTCGTTTACCTGGACCTGAGCAAAGCCTTTGACACTGTCCCACACCACATCCTGGTCTCCAAGCTGGTGACACACGGGTTTGATGGGTGGACCACTAGATGGATAAGGAACTGGCTTGATGGCCGCACCCAAAGAGTGGCTGTCAATGGGTCCATGTCCCAGTGGAGGCCAGGGACAAGCAGAGTCCCTCAGGGATCAGTCCTGGGACCAGGCTTGTTCAACATCTTCGTGGGTGCCATGGACAGTGGCATTGAGTGCACCCTCAGCAAGTTTGCTGATGACACCAAGCTGTGTGGTGCAGCAGACAGCTGGAGGGAAGGGATGCCATCCAGAGGGACCTGGACAGGCTGGAGAGGTGGGCACAAGCCAACCTCATGAGCTTCAACAAGACCAACCAACATCATGAGATTGAACACATCCAAGTGCCGGGTTCTGCACATTGTCCACAACAACCCCATGCAGTGCTACAGGCTGGGGTCAGAAGGGCTGGAGAGCGCCAGGCAGGAGGGACCTGGGGGTGCTGGTTGATTGTAGGCTGAACATGAGCCGCAGTGTGCCCAGGCAGCCAGAAGGCCAATGGCATCCTGGCCTTGCATCAGGAACAGTGTGGCCAGCAGGAGCAGGGAGGTCATTCTGCCCTGTACACTGCATGGTTAGGCTGCACCTGAGTACTGTGTCCAGTTCTGGGCCCCTCAGTTTAGGAAGGAGGTTGTCTTGCTGGAGCATGTCCAGAGAAGAGCAACAAGGTTGGTGAGGGGTTTGGAACACAAGCCCTATGAGGAGAGGCTGAGGGAGCTGGGGTTGCTTAGCCTGGAGAAGAGGAGACTCAGGGGTGACCTTATTGCTCTTACAACTACCTGAAGGGAGGTTGTAGCCAGGCAGAGGTGGTCTCTTCTCCCAGGCAGCCAGTACCAGAACAAGGGGACACAGTCTCAGGCTGCACCAGGGGAGGTTTAGACTGGATGTTAGGAAGAAGTTCTATACCAAGAGAGTGATTGCCCACTGGAATCGGCTGCCTGTGGAGGTGGTGGAGTCACCTTCTTGGAGGTGTTCAAGAAGAGGCTTGAGTGGGTGCTTGGTGCCACAGTTTTAGTTGTTTAGTTGTTTAGGTGGGTTGTATTGTATTGTATTGTATTGTATTGTATTGTATTTAGGTGGGTTGGATTGGTTGATGGGTTGGACGTGATGATCTTGAAGGTCTCTTCCAACCTGGTGTATTGTATTGTATTGTATTGTATTGTCCTGTATCTGGGTCGAGGCAATCCCAGGCACAAATCCAGGCTAGGCAGGGACTGGCTGGAGAGCAGCCCTGAGGAGAGAGACTTGGGGGTGATGGTGGAGGAGAAGCTCAACAGGAGCTCTCAATGTGCACTTGCAGCCCGGAAAGCCAATCAGATCCTGGGCTGCATCAGGAGAAGTGTGGCCAGCAGGTCAAGGGAGGTGATTCTCCCCCTCTACTCAGCTCTGGGGAGACCCCACCTGGAGTACTGCCTCCAGTTCTGGCGCCCCTATTCCAGGAGGGATCTGGAGGTGCTGGAAGGTGTCCAGAGAAGGGCCACGAGGATGATCAGAGGGCTGGGCACCTCCTGTGAGGACAGACTGAAGGAGTTGGGGCTGTTCAGTCTGGAGAAGAGAAGGCTCCGAGGTGACCTCATTGTGGCCTTCCAGTATCTGAAGGGGGCCTACAGGAAGGCTGGGGAGGGACTTGTCAGGCTATCAGGGAGTGATAGGACTAGGGGGAATGGAACGAAGGTGGAGGTGGGGAGAATCAGGCTGGAGGTGAGGAGGAAGTTCTTCCCCATGAGAGTGGTGAAGCCCTGGAATGGGTTATCAGGGAGGTGGTTGAGGCCATGTCCCTGGAGGTGTTTAAGCCAGGCTGGATGAGGCTTTGGCCAGCCTGATCTAGTGTGGGGTGTCCCTGCCCATGGCAGGGGGGTTGGAACTAGATGATCCTTGTGGTCCCTTCCAACCCTGACTGATACTATGATGATACTATGAACACCTCATAACTAACTAAACCATGGCTTCAAGTGCCACGTCCAATCCCCTTTTGAATTCCTCTAGGGATGGGGACTCCACCACCTCCCTGGGTAGCACATTCCAATGGCCAATTACTCTTGCTGGGAAGAACTTTCTCCTCACCTCCAGCCTAAACTTCCCCTGGCACAGCTTGAGACTGTGTCCTCTTGTTCTGGTGCTGGTTGCCTGGGAGAAGAGACCAACCCCGACCTGGCTACAATGTCCTTTCAGGTGGTTGTAGAGAGCAAGAAGTTCTCCCCTGAGCCTCCTCTTCTCCAGGCTAAGCAACCCCAGCTCCCTCAGCCTCTCCTCACAGGGCTGTGCTCAGAGTCACTCTCCAGCCTTGTTGCCCTTCTCTGGACACGTTCAAGTGTCTCAATGTCCTTAACTCAGAATCACACAATGGTTTGGACTGAGAGGAACCTATGGAGATCATGCAGACCTCCTGCTAATGCAGGTGAGCCTATTGCAGGATGCAGTTTTAGATGAGCGCCAAACAGGAGTGCACATAAATTGAAGTGCAGTCTCTTTTGTTCCACATACTTCCATTTAACTGCAAAAGTTGCATTATGCTATTGCCTGTTTTCAGATTGACACCCTCCTACGCTGCAGGCCCTAAGGACACCCTGTATGGTCAAGAAAATGTTGAGGCAGGGAAGAGCTCAGCATGCTGTCCCACACTCATGCCTCAGTTTGGCAGTGCAAGCCAACTAGTTGGAGTATGAGTCCCTTATACTCCCCTTACTACAGTATAATTCCAGTGTTAAGCGTACTTTGGGGTTTGTCCTTCACTTCTGAACAAAGATAAGTAATGTGTGAAGAGTGGAGCGTACAGTTCTGCCCCTGCTTCCCAAATGATTGTCTGTAGAAGCTTGAAGGAGCAATTTTCCTTCACAGAACACTCTTCATTTTGAAAAACTCTCATCTTAGATTAAATTTCAGGTTTGTTGAAATAGCTCTCAGTCTACTCTCTCAACTTGTGCCCTGGGGAGAGAAGTGAGCAGTGGAAATGGCTGTTTGATGGCGATGTGGACAGTTCATTTTGTAATGCATTTTGCATTCAACATCAAAGATTAAAAACACTGCAAACATTTTGGCTGCTGTTTGGCTTTCTAATTCTTATTATTGCTTTCATTATTATTCAAGGTTTGCAGCAATGATTTCATGATTTCCCTGTATCCAGGGAGGTTCAGACTGGAAGGTGAGATTCCAGGTTACGAGCAATTAAAGGAAAAGCAAGTAGCATAAGTCTCACAGTGACAATCTGTGTTCAAGCACTTTTTAAAAGGTAATCATGCATGTGTTAGGGAAGTGTGTAATCATAGTATCACAGTATCATCATAGTATCAGTGAGGGTTGGAAGTGACCACAAGGATCATCTAGTTCCAACCCCCCTGCCATCGGCAGGGACACCCCACACTAGATCAGGCTGGCCAGAGCCTCATCCAGCCTACTCTTAAACACCTCCAGGGACGGGGCCTCAACCACCTCCCTGGATAACCCATTCCAGGGCTTCACCACTCTCATGGGGAAGAACTCCCTCCTCACTTCCAGCCTGATTCTCCCTACCTCCAGCTTCATTCCATTCCCCCTAGTCCTTTCACTACCTGATAGCCTGAGAAGTCCCTCCCCAGCCTTCTTGTAGCCCCCTTCAGATACTGGAAGGCCACAATGAGGTCACCTTGGAGCCTTCTCTTCTCCAGACTGAACAGCCCCAACTCCTTCAGTCTGTCCTCATAGGAGAGGTGCTCCAGCCCTCTGATCATCCTCGTGGCCCTTTTCTGCACATGTTCCAGCACCTCCAGATCCCTCTTGGAATAGGGGCTCCAGAACTGGAGGCAGTACTGCAGGTGGGGTCTCACCAGAGCTGAGTAGAGGGGGAGAATCCCCTCCCTTGCCCTGCTGGCCACACTTCTCCTGATGCAGCCCAGGATCTGATTGGCTTTCCGGGCTGCAAGTGCACATTGAGAGCTCCTGTTGAGCTTCTCCTCCACCATCACCCCCAAGTCTCTCTCCTCAGGGCTGCTCTCCAGCCAGTCCCTGCCCAGCCTGGATTTGTGCCTGGGATTGCCTCGACCCAGATGCAGGACCCTGCCCTTGGTCTTGTTGAAGCTCATGAGGTTGTCTTGTGCCCACCTCTCCAGCCTGTCCAGGTCCCTCTGGATGGATCCCTTCCCTCCAGCTGTCTGCTGCACCACACAGCTTGGTGTCATCAGCAAACTTGCTGAGGGTGCACTCAATGCCACCGTCCATAGCACCCATGAAGATGTTGAACAAGCCTGGTCCCAGGACTGATCCCTGAGGGACTCTGCTTGTCCCTGGCCTCCACTGGGACATGGACCCATTGACAGCCACTCTTTGGGTGTGGCCATCAAGCCAGTTCTGTATCCATCTAGTGGTCCATCCATCAAACCCATGTGTCACCAGCTTGGAGACCAGGATGTGGTGCAGGACAGTGTCAAAGGCTTTGCTCAGGTCCAGGTAAACACCATCACTTGCTCACCCCTCATCTATTAATGCTGTCACCTGTTCATAGAAGGTCACCAGGTTTGTCAGGCAGGATTTTCCCTTGGCAAAGCCATGCTGACTGTTCTCAATCACCCCTTCACTATTCCTCTGAGTCAGTCTTGAAATCAGTCCACATCTAAAAACTAGTTCTAAACTCAGTGAAGAACAAAGAATAGGAAGGCATTTCTACACATGGGACTTCCTTGCACATGCTATGTTAAACCTGACAGTCCTCAGTGAGAAAGCTCTTCCGATATAAAATATGCAGGATGCAACAGGCTGTGGACATCTGACATTGATTTCCTATTGATCTATACATGCTTCCATTTTTTTATTGCATGTATATGATACTATGAAACAAAAGGCATTTCCCCCCCCCCAGCTACAGTTTGATTTCTGTATAGGGCATTCTCCTCTTTGTGAATCACTCTGTACTGCCCTGGTATTATGTACATAATAAGATTAGTGGGAGTTTTTTGGGGAAAAATAATAAAGTATTTGTTTCATCACTCAGTGAACCACCATAAGGAGGGTGAAGAGTACTGCAGAATCTTAATAGCAAATTAAAATCTGTTTAAAATTCATGTTCCTAGTGTTTCTCAAGAAGGAGAGTGTTGTTGTTTGCAACTTTTAATGTGTATATTTTTTTCCTGATGGATGGTGTGGAGTCACCATCCCTGGATGTGTTCAAGAGGGGATTGGATGTGGCACTTGGTGCCATGGTCTAGTCATGAGGTCTGTGGTGACAGGTTGGACTTGATGATCTTTGAGGTCTCTTCCAACCTTGGTGATACTGTGATACTGTGTTAACTGTATGGGCATTTTGACAAAGTGTTTATCAGGGCATAAATGCTTGGTGGTACAATGGAAGAGGCCACTACTCATTAAGCTTTCTTTAGCTAAAAAAAAACCACCACCACCCTGAAACATCTCAAGGGCTAGAACATATTGCTGGTCCATCTTTATTAGTACTCCAGCCTCTTTTAAACAGCTGAGGGTTTTCTTTGCATGATCACATATGACAAGCTTCACTGTGTACTACTATATTACTAACCCAAGGCAAAACAAACACCATTAACTCAGAAATAACCACCATTACTGTAACTTTTATTTGCTAATAAATATTTCAATAAACAGGCTTACCCCATCTGTAAGACCTGATAATGCCTCTTAGGAAATCATAGAAAAATAAAATACAATAATTATCAGTAACTTGTACTTTGTACAAAAATCTTATTATGTTGCTCAGCAGGTAGCTTTGCCAAACCCCATATTCTTTCTGCAAAGAGATGGCATATGTAATGCAATTCGCCTTAAAAACACCCTAATGGTGAGAGCTGAGCATTTGATTACACTATTAAACTTGTAGGCATGCCAGCATATGAAAATTTACATGGAACATCATATTACCATAAGAATAGAGTAAGAATTAATAAAACCAAAAAAAAGATAACACCACTTTTCAGTAAAGAATAACAACTTCACTTCGAATGGAAATTGCCCTCGGGACTGCAATTCAGTCTAGATATAGGTATATAGGCAGAAAGAAAAATGCAGTGGGAACATGTATGGGCAACACATGATGTGAAAAAAAGTCATTATGAACAGTGAGGCAGTCCCAGGGGGAAACCAATGTTACCAGCTGTGAAATGTTCAGTCTCTCAGAATGAACAGATCATGCCTGCTGTGTGCAGTACTACATGAGTTCAGACCAGTGAACTTAAAGGTACAGTACCGAGGCTGCTTTTCTATGAGATGAAAATGATGAAGACTGAGTCACAGGTACTTGTCATTATTTAAATACATCTTGGTATGATGAAAAAAAGCAATCAAAAGGAAATGTTATCTGAGTTTTTTAAAGGAAAGGTGGTTTTCAGTATAGGTGTGTGAAAAGATTTGTGCTGAGACCACTGCTTGTAAAATAGTTTGCAAGTATTATGATTATACCATTACCTTTGAAGCCATCTACCTTTGAAGGTTTGACATGGCTGCTTAAATACATAATCTAAAGTGTCTGTCATCAAATAGTTATTCATATATATATACATACATTAATACATGTTATGGCTATGCTAGAACAGCAAACTGTGAAGAGCAGTCATATTTAGTTGTGTACAATCTAATTTCACAGAAGAGACAGAAATGTAAGCCCCTTTTCATTCAGATATGCTTAAAACCAACACACACAAATAGGAAATATCCTGAGAAAACGTACCAACCATGTTATCTTCCACGAGTAAATCAAAGCTAATTTCTGGAAGGTAGTCAAGTACTTTTCTTGTATTTTTCTGTAAGTCAAATTGATTTGTTTCCTAAAAAAGCACCCTGGTGACAAAATTAAAACAATTCATTCCGGTGAAGGTTGCTTTGCCAGAAAACAAACTATTTCCTTTCAGTAAATGTGGTTTCAGATAGCCTTTTAAAGATTATTTATTTGTTGTTGTTGAGCTGCAGATGCAATCCTGAGCAGTGCAGAGGACCCGTTGCTACTGAAGTCAGTAGGAGTTATACTGCACCAAACAAGAACAAGCTCTTTTTGTTAGTCTCTGGGTTTTCAGTTACAGCATCACTGTGCATTATGTAACACATACCATCAGAGAATTTTGTCATTGGCCTCAACAGAAGCAGACTGTAGGTAAGAGCAACATATGCTGAAGTACTGACTGAATCCAGTTCTTTCACCAGCGTTAACCAAGAAACAGCTTTTCCCACTTTTAAGCAGAAACAGCCCTCTCTACCTTATCTAGTAAATGAAAAGAAATTGCTGCAAAAAGAAATGGTATTAAAAATGATACCTTGCCAATTAAAGCTGTTTCTTGGGGAGAGGCAGATAGGAAATCATGGCCAGAAGACTCAAAAAGCTCATGCATTTATGTGTTGGGAATCTTAGAGTAGGACAGTGGTCTTGAGATAGGGAATTAATGAGAGTCCAATCAACAGAACCACTAGAAGGACATTAGTTATTTGCTCCCATACCTTTCATTAACTGATAAATTTCAAAACTTACATGTGCAATGCACTAGGGAGTACAAACAGCTTGTTCAAAGAGGCAGCTGAACAGAACTTCTGTTATGAAGGGGAGATCATATTGCATAGTGGTATATGCTCAGGAAAGACGGAGGACAGACAAATCATGGTTTTTGTAGGTTCTCCCTGTTTGACAGGGATAATGGTTTAATCCTGATTTTTAAACCAAGAGTTCTGGGAATTTTCTAAGGGAGAAACAATAATCCCAAACCCACTTCTGTTAGATATTAGATATGCCATGAGATAGGTAGGTCATTTAAAGTATTTACTCCAGACTCAGCTATAGTAGCTCATTTCAAATAAAACAACAGTGCAGCAACCAACCAACTTTTACACCTTGAAGGTCATCTGTGCCATGTGGAAGCTAGCCTTAATCTATTTCAATGCATCCCTGAGGTAGTAGCCTTGTCTTTTATGCTCAGTGCACTCTCTTCTCCCCTATTAAATGAGGCCATCCAGTCTGTGCAAATCTACAGAAAACTTTGACCCAAACCTGCTTCAGTCTATTGATGTCTTTCTATGGATTTCACTGACTTAGGATCATGCCCTGAAGGACTGACTTGCATCTCAACCTGAAGCTCTCAACAGATAAATTAAAACCAGCAAATGATTTTAGCAAAACATTTGAATGGTGAGACAGCATGCGACCTACGATGTGCTGGTTCTCTAACAACAAATCAAGCATGACAGTAGTGGGATGTAGGAAAGGAGAATCTCTTCAAAGGGCTGAATCTCACATATAGCAAGTACAGCATAGGACTTCCTCCCACTGAACTCAAGTTGGTAACAACTCTTAATGAATTTTGGTCACAGCAAGACTGTGCTTATTGACACTGACACATTTAATTCCTCACAGCTACATCATTTCCCCAAGAAATTACTCCATCAAGAATTTTATTAAAATCATATCATCATATTAAAAACCTGGAAATACCACCTGCTTTTAGAGCAGAACCTGCCCAGAAAGGAAACTTAAGAATTTGACATTTAGTAGCTGAATTAATCCACAGATTTGAAACATTGGCTGCACTTCATGTTTTCCAGCTAGTCCTATTGTACATAAATGGACTGTGAGCATAGAATCATAGAATCAATAAGGTTGGAAAGGCCTCAGTCATCAAGATCATCAAGATCACCAAGTCCAACCTATCACCCAACACCTCATGACTAACTGAACCATGGCTCCAAGTGCCACATCCAATCCTTTTTTGAACACCTCCAGGGAGAGTGACTACACCACCTCCCTGGGCAGCACATTCCAATGGCCAAGTTACACTTTGTAAGCCACTCTTAGCTGGATAGCTCTACTCCTCACTGTTTATTTAGGTTTCTCTCAATAAAGCCAGTATGCAACAAGACGAACAAGTAGTATTTAACTTACAGAATTGTAACTACTGGGGGTTCTAATCTAAATTATGTCAGTTGTACTTGGGTTGTTTGTTTGTTTATTGTTGTTTTTTCGTAGGCTGGACCTGGAAGACAAGCAAGCAGATTTTTTCCCCCTATCACTGCTGTAGAGGAGCTTCAGAATTTTATGCTACAAAAATACTCTCCGGTTTGTTTCAGTGGTCACTTTTTTGCCATTCAGAAGCAGAAATGAATATTTGGAGTCCAGTACAGATTTTCCTCAAATGTGATTTTCCAGATTATAGGTTCAAAGTTACTTTCTGTACAATCAAGGCCTCATGCATCACACAGTTCAGAATACAGGGAGCTAGAGTTCTCTTTGGCTTGTGAATTTTCATTCCCAGGGTTTTGGGTTCTTTACTGCCCAACATACATGCCACTGCTTAGCACTTCTCCGCTGGGGTGTCAGTAACAAGAATGATTAGTAAAGTATTGTGGTTTATTCATAAATTTGCAATCAACTTACTGATGTGCATGTGTGAGATGAATGTTCACTAAAATATGTAGTGCTTCCCAAATGAAAAAAAGTTAGCAACATCTCCTTGCATATTAATAACAACAGGTGCAGAAGGTTGTGTGATAATGTCAATGAATATGCTTGACTCCCCAAGGAAATAAAAATGACAAAGTATGTTATTTCATGCTGCCTTACAAATATTTATAGGGGCTTGGATTTGAAAGTATTTTATGCCTAAGTCTACTCATGTAAATATTCCTATTTCTAATCAGCCTCTTTATTTAAATGAAGCCACACAAACATGTAACTGCAAAGAGAAGAGAAGAGAAGAGAAGAGAAGAGAAGAGAAGAGAAGAGAAGAGAAGAGAAGAGAAGAGAAGAGAAGAGAAGAGAAGAGAAGAGAAGAGAAGAGAAGAGAAGAGAAGAGAAGAGAAGAGAAGAGAAGAGAAGAGAAATTAACCAGGTTGGAAAAGACCTTCAAGATCATCAAGTCCAACCCATCAACCAATACTATCTAATCAACTAAACTATGGCACCAAATGCCTCATCCAGGCTCTTCTTAAACATCTCCAGTGATGATGACTCCACCACCTCCCTGGGCAGCACATTCCAATGGCCAATCTCTCTTGCTGGGAAGAATTTCTTCCTAACATCCAGCCTAAACCTCCCCTGGCACAGCTTGAAACTGTGTCCTCTTGTTCTGGTGCTGCTTGCCTGGGAGAAGAGACCAACCCCCACCTGGCTACAACCTCCCTCCAGGTAGTTATAGAGAGCAATGAGGTCTCCTCTAAGCCTCCTCTTCTCCAGGCTAAGCAACCCCAGCTCCCTCAGCCTCTCCTCATGGGGCTGTGCTCCGAACCCCTCCCCAGCCTTGTTGCCTTCCAGCAACTCAACATCTTTCCTAAACTAAGGGGCCCAAAACTGGACACAGGACTCAAGGTATGGCCTGACCAGTGCTGATTCAAAAGTTTCTGGGCATGGCACAGTGCATACATTGTTAATGAGACACATGTAGTTTCCTACTAGTCAACACTGCTCAGCTGCTTAGGTATAGGTCAAAATTTTGGACCGGAACAAAGTAAAACGGGTGTGAAAACTTCAAATTATTTTGAGAATTATATTTTAAATATAGTTTTTTCCCCCCACATCTTCACTGTCATGATTTGGCAGTTTTAGTTCCAGTTTAATTACACAGGTATGAAAAATCAAATAACATGATGAACCTTTCCCAATCTCTTCCAAGAGAGAGATTGGGCAATCTCTTGCAAGAAAGAAAGGGAAGAGATACCCATGCAGGGTATTTGAAGAAGTGAATAAATTTCACCGAACTGGTGTTACATTATTTCACATATAAAACATGGAAATGCACTCTAATCCAATTTATAATCTCATGTTTTCCAATAAACCATTTTTGTTGGTTCGAACTTCTGAAATTCAGCACGGCCTGTTGCACTATGTGCTGGCATAGCCTTATTCATACTCTCTTGAAAACCTCCCTTATTTTAACCTCCTAAGTGTATATTTAAATGAAAAGAATTTGTATACTTTGGTGTCTTCAGCAGAGGGACTCAGACATTTTATAGCACCGACTATATCTTACTAGATATACTGTTTTACTGGCATCTTGCTTCCCCTCTGTGATCAGTGATGATTTCTATATCAGTTATATGAAAAAGAATCAGTAGAAAGGGATTTGGCCTGCTGGTGGTAGAATGGTCAGCATCAGGTGATCAGAGAGCTTTCTGTAAGCTAGTTTGACATGTTTATTTCTATTTTTCTTCTGCCTGTGGAGGAAAAGAGGCACTGTCCAGGGGCTAATAAGCCAATGGATGTCTGGGAAGTACCATACACATACAGTGCATGCCACTAAATATTTGAAAAGGCAATGGAGCAGATCAACCCCATTATCATTACTTGGAAATAGGTAATTAATTCTGTGGGTTTCAATATCTCAGACATTATGATAACCACTGTATTTACAACTCATTGTGTATACTTAGGCTAATGTTTTATTTCCATAATGTGCTTAACATAGCCTCGTGCATAACCTGAGGACCTATATGCAACCTCCTGGGTGAGCAGTAGGCACTAGTAAATACACCATATGATGGTAGAAGGTATTTGTTAGATGTTAGTACATGTTTTTTTTTAAGAGCTCCTTAGCACAGTATGGAAATTGATTCCTTTTTCAACTTGTTGTAGGCTTTAGGGATTTTTTTTCCCCTTTTCAGTGCTTTTCAGAGAGACTCAGTTGTCTCTCTAGGAGATTTCAAGGTTACTGTCCTACTCTTAGCCCAGCCCAACACATCTTCCCTCCCTTTCAAAAAATGATCTCTGGAGGTCTGATCTAACCTCTAACATTCTGTGATTATAAAAAGGGGGTGGGAAAAAGAAGGTTATCTTGGACAGTTACTCAGCAAAAATCAATTACAGTTGGTGAACAAGGCTATTCTGGAAAAAAATGCTGAACAGAATACAGTGCTCCTCAACCATCTGCAAATTCTGTAAGTGAAATACCTCTATTTTTATTACTTTTCCTAGAAGATGCAGTGGAAGACACACTTTTTATTGTGACCCTAACTTCGCTACTTTAAAAGATATGTTGACTGGATTAGAAGTGAGTCATCCCTTCCGCTCTCTGTGGGACATATTCCAAGGCAGACTGGGCTCATGACAAGGTACTTACAGGTACCTTATGTTCATAAAAGAAATTCTCAGCTGCCAGAACAAGTCCCATAGAGCCAATTCTATTCCTGAGTTAGAACAGTTAAATACATGCTTCAGTTTGCAGTGGGGCCAGGTGAAATTTAGCAACTTGTCTTCAGTGTAAGTTAAAGGATGTTGTATGCTGCTTTACCTTGATGGCTGATATGGTCCCTGCTAGGGTCTAACATGGAAATTGCTGCTGTTAATACAGTCTTACTAGGCACCTCCACAGTCCCAGCTATTCTGCATGGTAAATCTTCATTGCATCTGAATAAAGAATGTCTGCATGTTACTTATGTCCCACCTGTGGATGCTGTATAAGTCTGTATCAAAAAAGAAATGAATGGAGCCCAGTATTAGGCTCATGATATTAAAAATGCAAAGTGGATAGTCACTCTTAAACTACAGAAAAATCAGAGGACGAAAATCTATACTTTTCATGCCAGAACAGTTCAGCTAATACCTAGTACAATTTTTGACATGGGATGCTTTGTCTGGAGCAACTAATCTGTTTGAATTTATTGATTTATTGTTGAGTGAGATTTTTGAAGGATTTCCTTATGCTGAAAGTGCTGGCTGATGTCTTGAAGCATGTGAGTAAGCTTTTATTGGGCAGACACCTGATTTACATTCATAGGAAACAAGAAGGGTAACTTCTGTTTAAGAAAAATGTAAATCACATAGCCCAATTCTCTTCCTTTCGCCTCATGGAGTCCCATTTCTTCTTGGTAATTCCAGTGCCTTATAAGCAAAATCTACTAAACCTTCTGCTGTTACTTGTACAATTTTAACACCCACATTATGGATTAGACCCTCTCTTGTTCACAGGTTCAGTATAAGGACTAGACATGCTCAGTGCATGAGATTCATCTGACCAAGCACAGATGGCTGGACGTAAGCTAGTGATTTTCATCTCTTTGAATGCACAGAAACAGGTGCTTCTTTGGTTCAATACATTTAACTCACAAGTAAATAACTGCTTGTCAGATGACTCACATCCTACAAGGGCCTACTTCTCTTCATTGATTAAAGGGTATCTCAGATGACTAGCTCAAACACAGACCTCCAACATTAGGTGAGAAGAATTCCTCTAACAAGTCTCAGGACTATGGCTGACAAGTGAGGATGGCTTGAAAAAGGATGCCTGATACGGTCACTATGTCAGATGACAATCCTGCTTGGCTGCAAGGACATCTAAATTGCAATTGTTTGTCAGTCAGCTTTGGAAGCACTGTGGTTGGCATATGATGGACAGCTGGGGCAGTGCACTTGTTGGACAGAAGACACTAACCTGGTCCTGCTCAACAGTCAAGGTCCTCAACTAAGCTGCGTTTTGGAGGCTCAAGTGATAAATGAGTCATAGTAATAGCAGTACAGATGGATGGGTTTTACCCTAGATTAGTGCTAATTGTATCGGTTTGAAAAATCTACATATGGATATTATTTGTACATAATGTAGAACTATTCCCTAATGTCCACACACGTGCCAATGCCTTTTCTTTCCCTCTCCCATATGACATGCACTTGAACTTTTGAATTGTCGATGAGTGCTTTCAGTCATGAAGCACTCTGCAATGTAGGCCAGATTCTGAAAACCAACATATTGCATTTGCTTAAATGCAGACTCTAACCACACATTGCAATATGCAGGATAACTAAAAAGAGCTAATTTTCACCCGAAGAAAGTATCTCCTGTAACAAAAATGTTGCTGTATTTTCTCATACACATTTGTGGCCTGCAGAGTTTTAAGCTCACATTTGAAAACCAACACCTGTCGTCTCTATGTTTTTCAATGAAACAATTAGGGGAAAGCCCCCCACAATCCCACCACAAGAGCAGGCTTGGAATCAGATCGAGAGCAAATAAAATGTTTCCAAAATGAGAAAAATGTGAACTTGTTCAAAATAACTGTTACAAAAGTGTCATACTGCACCACCACCAAACCCCCAGCTATATGAGCTCACAAAATCCTGGATTTACAAATGGTTTAATACATGTTCTCACCCAAACAATCCTTCGCTCTTGCCTTTCTAGTTACCCAAACCCTTGTTGATATAAAAAAATATATCTAACTAATAAGCTTTTAAAAATTGTTACATTTTCTTCTATTGAAAATATATTGTCAGTAGTGTGCTAACTTCTGAAATTAAGGTCCATGAAATGCATCGAAGCTGTGTGCACATCATGTAACGCTCTCCATTCACACTACCAGGAAGGGGAAAACATGCAAAGGGGAATTTAAAACTGCACATACATTGTCGAAACGAGTTATGAGTAAATTTACAATACATGAGGTTGGAAGAGACCTTCAAGAAACCCCATTAACAAATAAACAGACTTAGGCCTCCTCAGTACTGCATTTGATTGTGAGAGAGGTTCCTCCCACAGATAGCACACTGTTGGCCACAGAAGCAATGGCAGGCAAAGTGTCTAACAAACCTCTGAAGGCTTCAAGTAGGCATGAGTTTCTTTCCATAAGAGAACCTTTCCTAAAACATTATTCAGACATGTAACTGGGGCAGCCACAGAGAAGGAAAAAAAACTTGTTTTCCTACTAAAGGCCTGTGCTCCTGCAAAACCTGCATGCTTGTACAGCCCTACTGAGTTCAGTGGAACTATTCATGCTGGAAAATTCTGTAGTTAAAGGAGGATTGGAATTGGCCTTCTTCAAAAAAGATCCCCAGACTGACATTGCATAACACTGGTGAATCTTAATCTTTAGAAAACTTATTCCTCAGTTAAATTCTTTCTTTCCTTTTTTATTTTTTTTTTATAAAGAAAGGAAAATTTACTTAGTGCACTGCTCTTATCCCACCTAAATTAATGCAGTTATTCCAAACTATTGCGATAACCGTGAATCAGGCTTAGTATGTCTTACTCTGACCTGGTTGGAAGCATAATCTTTTCTGAGTTGCTTTCTGGTTTTCCTTCTTTGCCACCAGTATACAATGGCAGCCTCTTCCAGGAGTTAGGAAATGTGTTTTGATTTACAAGCTGTAAATACAGAATAGAATACAGAATTAACCAGGTTGGAAAAGACCTTCAAGATCATCGAGTCCAACCTATCACCCAACACCATCTAATCAACTAAACCATGGCACCAAGTTCCTCATCCAGGCTCTTCCTAAACACTTCCAGTGACGGTGTCTCTACCACCTCCCTGGGCAGCACATTCCAATGGGCAATCACTCTTCCTGCTAACAACTTTTTCCTAACATCCAGCCCAAATCTCCCCTGGCACAGCTTGAGACTGTGTCCTCTTGTTCTCGTGCTGGTTGCCTGGGAGAAGAGACCAACTCCCACCTGACTACAACCTCTCTTCAGGTAGTTGTAGAGATCAATAAGTTCTCCCCTGAGTCTCCTCTTCTCCAGGCTAAACAAACCCAGCTCCCTTAGCCTCTCCTCACAGGGCTGTGCTCCAAACCCTTCCCTAGCAGTAAATATCTTTGTGATTACAGGAAGTAGTTAATTCATTTTGATATGCATATATGCTATACTAATTACCCAAACTCACGCTTTAATGGAGGAGTTGTAAGGCTTGAGTACATTACAATGCCACATAACTCAAAAAAGCCCTCCAAACTGTATCAATCAATAAAAGCACCTGCACCAAATTTACATGTGACATGCGTGTCGATCTGTGTGTGACCTCTGCAGCATGCAGACATGTGCTAGTTCCCCTGTTCCCAGCAGTGCATATCCCAGGAAAAAAATTGGAATGTAGCCCAGCACATCTGTGTGAGGTGTGTGAAGAAAAGATGAAAACTGTAAGTCTTAGAGAGGTACAAATATTAAGTTAGGCCTTTGCAGACATTTTCTTGCATGTAAATATGGCTATAGAAGAGTTTTAAAAGGTAATTGTCTTTGATGTCATTTAGATATCTGTACTAAATGAAGATCTAGACTATTGCAACCAGAGCTCCATTTCAGCAGCCTGCTTTTAAATTCTAAAAGCAGTCAGAAGTAGACTCAAGGCAACATATTATTACACTGCTGTCCTACATCTCCTGTTTTGCCTGTGTACAAGATAACTGAATACCACAGCATGTAACTTCCAGCGTTAGTTTGTGGTTGTACCACTGCCCTCAGCTGGAGGATGATATTGGCTGGCCTGCTCCCTTGGGAATAAGTACACCACCCACACTGATGGCTGGCTCCCCAAGGTCTACTACCACTGGTGGAAAGTATGCTTAATTCAAGCAGTGGAGGCCTGTATTTTCTTAACAGAAAGTGCTCTGAAGTCTCTGTGGCCACGATATAGCTGACAACCATGTTTTATATGCGGTTATGCAAATGTTACAATTAGTTTTGCAATGGCTATCTGCATGTAGTAGAAGCAAATGCTGACTTAAGCAAAAAAAGAGAAAAGGTCTGGAGTAGTGAAGAATCCCAGGGATGAACAAGTTTTCCAACCTAAACTGAAATTTCAAACATAAAAGCTGTTGAGTGCTAAAGAATTTCAAAATCATGGACCTTCAGGATTTCAAACAGGTTTCTCTCTCTCTCCTCCCAATTACTCACACAGTGAAAACTTGCTACATAAAATGAGTCATTTCTGCAAACAATATTAATGTTTTCAGGCACCAGCATTCAAACTATTATAAAGTGATAGGACCCATACATTTGGATTTAATTAAGAGATAAAATAAATACTTGTGTTAAACTTCTTTTCGATTGCACATTTGGTATTGGAAGTTACATGGTCACAGAACATGAAAGAAGTCAAATACTTTTTGATCTACCAGTAAACTCTAAATACATCAATAAAGAAGCCACACCAGGCCAAACAGATTACTACTTTCAAGTAAGTTCATGAAAGTTTCCCAAATACTGTTATACAAAGTTACACATCCATGCTGAGTTATTCATCAATGTGCAGCAATAGTCTTGCAGTAGGCCAGGATTCTATCGGCAGATAACTGGTGGAGGAACTACGCAGTGTGATTAAAAATTCCAGTTTGGAAGCATTAACACAGAAGTACTTTTACAGTCTGATAGAAGGTTGCAGTTCTTGAAGTTGGGAAGAGCAGAAGAATGAGAATAATTTTCCATTTTAGAAATGCTGAGGCACAAAACGCAGTTGGTTCTGGTACTTTCATACATGAAATCCTTTCTCCTGCATGTGCATCATGTGCAACTGCAAAGTCTGTAAGCTGCTGACTATTCGTCTCTGGTGTCCAATGAGTACAACTCCAATTCTTCTAATGTCACTGCAAGACACAAAGTTAAATCTTGGATGCAAGTTGTTAAATTCTCTTGTACACAAAAGAGTAAATACATGATGCATTGCTCTTCTTCAGGACAGATTACATTCCTAACTGGAGCATATAAGAAAGCAGCAAATGTTTGTGTTTTCTGGACCTTTCAATTCCAAATTTTAGAGACTGCCATGTAAGACTGCCAAATAAAAATAATATTTTGTAGTTAGAGCACTGATACCTTTGCTGATACTAATGGTCAAGTAATTTTTCTAAACCTCAATGAAGGACCTGAGATATGTAGTCTAATAGCCCTTTCCTAAGCAGTGTCATAGTAGCAAATGTTTCCCACTTACTCTTGCAACTCACTCTTGCAGTCCTGAGCTGGAAATTACAGTCAGTGCTTTTGATGATTTGGGGAATGGCAGTGAGAGGTGATCTAAAGATCAGAACAGCAGTGAATCTTTCAGTTTGACCCAGATTTTTGTCCTGGTTTCCTTTCATTGCATCTAGACCTGCACCCTGGAGTGGGTAGCTCACTTACAGAGCCGGACTCTTTGGCAGGAATGAAATCAACAACCTTCAGCATCTGTCACAATCACTAGTTTTGTAGTTTTGTTCTCTAAGCATCACCATCTGCAAGATGCTGAAAAAGATCACAGAAGTGGCAAGGGCAGGAAACTTCAGCTAGGCCTTGTCGGTTGTGCCAGTCCCACACCAGGACTTCGCATAGATACCGTATGTTTAGGTATGTCCCCAAAATCTTTGGTATAGCTAGTAAAGAAGCTCACAAGAGGAGGCATGACCTTCATGAGCTTCAGATTTGCAGTTCAAGACACCTCCCTCTGTATCCTTCAAATGAAGAGCTACTGGACAGCAGCAACTATTATGTACTTAGGCTTTAAATCCACACAACACTTAAGGTCATCAGGGACTGTCCCAAAAAAATATTGAGCGTCTTGGAAGCTGCAAAGAGCCAGCTAGAAGAATAAAGGATTATGAGGCAAGAGGTACTAGAAATGCAGGAAGAATGCTTAGCATTTATTAGGCCTTGGTAAAGCTCAGAAAGAAGCCAGCAGGCCTAGGGTAACAGAGAAGCTGTTTGGAAGAAAGAAGGAATGTTTCAAAAAGATGAAGAGGTACCTAAGGGAAAAACATAGAAAGGAAGATAACCTTAGATTATCTGTAAAAGCATGGTAAGGCAGGCTAAAAAAATTAATTTGAGGAAGAAGCAAGTTTGCTGATGACACCAAGCTGTGTGGTGCAGCAGACATGCTGGAGAGAAGGGATGCCATCCAGAGGGACCTGGACAGGCTGGAGAGGTGGGCACAAGCCAACCTCATGAGCTTCAACAAGACCAAGGGCAGGGCCCTGCAGCTGGGTCGAGGCAATCCCAGGCACAAATCCAGGCTGGGCAGGGACTGGCTGGAGAGCAGCCCTGAGGAGAGAGACTTGGGGGTGCTGGTGGACGAGAAGCTCACCAGGAGCTCTCAGTGTGCACTTGCAGCTGGAAAGCCAATCAGAGCCTGGGCTGCATCAGGAGAAGTGTGGCCAGCAGGTCAAGGGAGGGGATTCTCCCCCTCTACTCAGCTCTGGTGAGACCCCACCTGGAGTACTGCCTCCAGTTCTGGAGCCCCTATTCCAAGAGGGATCTGGAGGTGCTGGAAGGTGTCCAGAGAAGGGCCACGAGGATGAGCAGAGGGCTGGAGCACCTCTCCTGTGAGGACAGACTGAAGGAGTTGGGGCTGTTCAGTCTGGAGAAGAGAAGGCTCCGAGGTGACCTCATTGTGGCCTTCCAGTATCTGAAGGGGGCTACAAGCGGGCTGAGGAGGGACTTCTCAGGACATCAGGTAGTGATAGGACTAGGGGGAATAGAATGAAGCTGGAGGTGGAGAGATTCAGGCTGGACATGAGGAGGAAGTTCTTCCCCATGAGAGTGGTGAAGCCCTGGAATGGGTTGTCCAGGGAGGTGGTTGAGGCCCCATCCCTGGAGGTGTTTAAGCCCCGGCTGGATGAGGCTTTAGCCAGCCTGATCTAGTGCAGGGTGTCCCTGCCCATGGCAGGGGGGTTGGCACTAGCTGATCCTTGTGGTCCCTTCCAACCCTGACTGATACTATGTTACTATGAATAAAGCATAATAAACCCTTTTGCAAACTCATTGGGTACAAGAAGCCTTCCGGATTATCTGTAGAGTCTAACGATGATTTGGGTATTAAAGAGCACTGAAAGACTGGCCACCATTGGAAGACCAACACAACAACCCAGAACAAGACTATATTTAGCCAAGAGTTTTGAAAGAGCTCAAGGATGAAATAGTGGAATTACTAACAGGGATGCAAGAGAGGGAGTTATCATCTGTGTTCCGTGTGCTTACAAATATCTTGGTGCTTGAGGTATGGAGAGTGATGCCCAACAACAACAAAAACATCTAGAGGAGATCTTGGGAACTACATACCTCTGAGTCTAAAATCACCACAGAGCATGATGGAAACTACAGTAAAGTACAGAATTATGGAATGCTTGGATAAATGATCTACTTGAGTCACTGTGGCTTTTGCAAAGAGTTCTATAAGTTACTTATTTCCAGTGGAGGAATCAGCACACACATGGATGGAAATGATTCACTTGATACACTCCACTTGGATTTCCAAAAGCTTTAGAGAAGATTCCTTATCAAAACTTTATAAAGAAAATAAGGATTTGTGGCTTAAAGGGTCTTTGTGTGACTAAATAGCTGGTTTAAAGACTGGATGTCAGGAGTAAATTTGTCAGGGATCTATGCTAGGATAATGTTGAACATTACTATTCAACAGATCAGTAAATGGTCTGGGAACACAGATGACCACAGAGGTGAAAAAGTTGGTTGGTGAAGCTGAATTGTTCAGGATAGTAAAGGAAGGGGCCAGTTCTGAATAGTTTTAGAAGGATCTTATAAAACTAAGTGACTGTGCTATAAAGCAGTAAATGAAATTCAATGTAGGTGAATGTAAAATGATAGACATGGGGGAAAACTATAAATAGAATGTGGTGGGTTGAAATTACAGCTGAAACCAAAACTGCCAGACTGGCTCAGATGGAGGCAAATGAAGCTATATTTACAAGCAAAACTACAATCTAGAAATATGAAATGCAATGAATATCTTGAAAATGTACAATATTTACAATTTATAAACAACACAAGCAGCCTGCTGGACAAAACTGGGGGGGGGAGGTTAGGGTTTCCACTAGTTTCCCCCTCTCCCTTCCAGACAAGGGAAAAAAGAAAGAGGGGAAAAGCAGAGGGCAGCTTAGTCACTTAGCCACAACAAGAACACAGCCAAGGTCAATAACAACCAAGCAAAAGCACCAGCTAGTGTCAGCTAGAGCAAAGAAGCTGAAAAGAGTGAGAGTTGGTTTATACACCTAACTTTATATTAGTAATCAGTCCAGTGGGATAATTTAGACCTTATCACTATTTTTCCTTGACATCCAATGGTAACATTTACATTCTACCACTTTCTACTCAATCTGTGGAAAATTTTCCTAGGCATCAGCCTAAAACTACCACACCAGTCCTGACCTCACATGCAAAGTTATTGAATCTTAATGCAGACTGTCCCAGAATGGAATAAAAGATTAGGAATTCGTGTGAAGAAAACAGAACAAAGTCGATCATGTCTTTATCCTACCTTATTAATCCAGGCCCCTACATACTGGGCACAGTGGTGTCAGAAAGGCAGCAAGGTGTGGAACAACTTCCTTGTGAGGACTGGCATGGGCTTGATGATGTTCATAGCAAAGGAAGAAGAGGTTTTTGCCACAGAATTCAGTGGTCTAGATCAAAATCGATTCCCCAAGAAACATTTAGTATGGTCACTGCCTGACCTTTGGCAGTGTTTGGTATAGTCACAGAATGAAACTATTGGTTCTGAGTCTTTTAATCATATCTTTCTCCTGTATTGTCATTAATAAAAAGATTAAACAGTATTTGTATTTTATTATCTTGAGTAGGCCAGGAAATGAAAGCACTGCTACATACATCATGACGATTGTGTCATTGCAGCATCCAAACAAATTCACAGAGTAGTCACTGTAGGGATAATAGGTTACATACTTACTCAGTAGTCATTCTTGAAACCATATCCAAAGTTGTGAAACCTGCTGCCATGAAGTTATTTTTATACTGACCCATTTTTATGGAGTCCAGCCAGTCACTGACTGAAACAAACAAAGGGTATTCTGGAACTTCACCAGGTGAATCTGGCATTCTGTAGGAAAAAAAATGCAAAGGTTACCAAAGCAGTACAAAATATGACTCTCAATTTACTCTGATAGCCACTGCCTTTATTGAAAGGCAGAAGAAGTAAGAGAGGAGCCTGTGCAGTAAAGAACAGATCTTAACTGAGGATCTTTTTAATCCATTGTCTAAAACTTACAAATCATGTCATGTCTCCTGGTTGTGCTACTAATTTAACAATACATCTTATTAAAGCACTGTAATTTAGTCACAAACTGAGGAACAGAACTCTCCCACTGCTCTTATTTTTCTTCCCACAGTGTTTCTTATGTGTTTAGGATGAACAGTAAATACAGTAGTCAAAGGAAAGGACAAACAAATCACAGTATCACAGTATCATGAAGGTTGGAAGAGACCTCAAAGATCATCAAGTCCAGCCTGTCACCACAGACCTCACGACTAGACCATGACACCAAGTGCCACACCCAATCCCCTCTTGAACACCTCCAGGGATGGAGACTCCATCACCTCCGTGGGCAGCACATTCCAATGACGAATGACTCTCTCAGTGAAGAACTTTCTCCTCATCTCGAGCCTAAACTTCCTCTGGTGAAGCTTGAGACTGTGTCCTCTTGTTCTGGTGCTGGCTGCCTGGGAGAAGAGACCAACCTCTTCCTGGCTACAACCATCCTTCAGGTAGTTGTAGAGAGCAATGAGGTCTCCCCTGAGCCTCCTCTTCTCCAGGCTAAGCAACCCCAGCTCCCTCAGCCTCTCCTCACAGGGCTGTGCTCAAGGCCTCTCCCCAGCCTTGTTGCCCTTCTCTGGACACGTTCAAGTGTCTCAATGTCCTTCTGAAACTGAGGGGCCAGAACTGGACACAGGACTCAAGGTGTGGCCTAACCAATGCAGAGTACAGGGGCACAATGACCTCCCTGCTCCTGCTGGCCACACTATTCCTAATGCAGGCCAGGATGCCACAAAATGTAACATGAGATATAATTTTAACATATTTAAATACTGGTACATTTATCTAACAGCAGCAACAACAACAACAAATTCCCCCAAAAAATCCACAACAACAACAACAACAAAATGCCGAATGACTTCTCATTGCTCTACACTTATGCAATGGGAAAAGTTAGATTACAGTATTCAAAGCCTGAAAACTAATCCTGAAAGAAGCAAAAAATAATAACATTTCATACCTTTGCTTTTGCATAGAATTATATAGAATAGCAGATAAAAATCAAGCAGCTAATTTAGTCAGATTCCTGTTTCAGCTCTATTCTGTAATATTACTGCAACTGAAACAGAAAGATGGGAAAACAACAGATTCCAACTTTGGGAAATACATTATATATATTAAAAAAAATAGATTATTACATTATATAATATATATTATAATATTATAAAAGGTATAAATATTATTATAATTGATAATATTATTACTTATACAATATAATAATTAATTACTATTGTTAATTAATATTGTTAATAGTTATTGCTAGTGTTATATTATTATATTATATTACATATTATATATTATATATTCTTATATATTATATTCTGTTATATTATGTTATATTATATTATATATAAAATTTATACATTATATATAACATATATTAAAAATATGTATTATTATATAATATATTATAATATTATAAAAGTATAGATATTATTATAATTGGTAATATTATTTATTATACCATATCAAGAATTAATTATTATTAATTAATATTGTTAATAGTTATTGCTAGTGTTATTATATTATATAGTTATATTATATATTAATATATAATATCTATTATATAGTGTATATTATTATATATTATATAATATATACATAATGTACATAAAATATATATACTTTTTAATATATATATTTTATATATATATTCTGTTGTGTACCACAGTGGTGAAGGCTCACAACTTCCTTTGACTTTGTACCTTTTCTGTAATGAATCTGTAGGATCAGAATGCAGTAAACACACACTGCTGTCTATAAAGGATTTATGATACCTTTTAGGAGAGAGGTGCAATTCATTTAAAATTAAACTCTGGACAGTGAAAGTCATCCAACAGTAACTAATGGAATATCATTTACATGTGATGTAGGAAGCAACAGACCAAATTTCACCTGTGTATGTTGAAGTATATTCAACACACTGACTTTCATTCTTATTATCAAAACAACAGAAAGAAACTGAAGGACAGGAGAACACAGGTAAATACAAACCTCAGATAAGTACTTACCAAGATCCCTTCCAACCTGAATTACCTTTATGATTGTGCAGTTCTACAGAATAACTGCTGACCTTGTAAGTTAATAGTAACACAATAATCCTTCAGACTGACTGTATTGAACATTCCCAAATGAATGGAGAAATTTTCCCAAGCAAGTGAGCTCACTGAAAGCTTGGTTGCAAGAATAGAGGACTAACTTTTTCAATCTCAAATAATGTTTTAAAATAAGAATAGATAAAAATGCATTACTCTGATGCTAAATAAAGTGACCCAGTAGCAAGTCATATATAACTTGCTTTTTCAATCTCAAATGAAGTTTTCAATATGTTGGGCTAGGAACTGGCTGGAGGGCTGAGCCCAGAGAGTGGTGGTGAATGGTGACACATCCAGCTGGCAGCCAGTCACTAGTGGTGTCCCCCAGGGATCAATGCTGGGCCCCATCCTGTTTAATATCTTCATTAATGATCTGGATGAGGGGATTGAGTCCATCATCAGTAAATTTGTGGATGACAGCAAGCTGGGGGCAGGAGTTGATCTGTTAAAGGGTAGGAGAGCTCTGCAGAGGGATCTCGCCAGGCTGGATAGATGGGCAGAGTCCAACAGGATGGCATTCAACAAGTCCAAGTGCCGGGTGCTGCACTTGGGCCATAACAACCCCATGCAGTGCTACAGGCTGGGGTCAGAGTGGCTGGAGAGCAGCCAGGGAGGAAGGGACCTGGGGGAACTGGTTGACAGCTGCGTGAACATGAGCCAGCAGTGTCCCCAGGTGGCCAAGAAGGCCAATGGCATCCTGGCCTGCATCAAGAATAGTGTGGCCAGCAGGAGCAGGGAAGTCATTCTATGATTCTATGAAATAAAGTGACCCAGTAGCAAGTCATATATGTATTTACATGCATGTACACAGAGCCCACTAATTCTAGTGCATGGACATTAAGTCCGAGTAGTCTGTGGTAGATAAAATGGCTGTAGCCCTAACTCTAGGCTTTCCTATTAATCTCTACATTCAGCCTTTCTTATAGCAAGATACCAGCCACACTCTTTACCCTGTTGCTCAGCCCTTCCCCAAACCGTACAAAACATCCACGGAATTTCTCACCAAGACCCACAGAGGTCTTATAAACCCAGGGAGTCTCTATGAAAACACCTTCATCATCAAGTGAATTTCAGCTAGTGAGGCCATCTGGACCTTCACAGATTTCCAGGGACATCTTGGATCAATAATCCTAAAAAATCTGACAGAAATGACATTCTTTTACCACAGCCTTGTTTCTCCTATTGCTGCATTTCTTTCAGTAATATTATTGTTAATGTATAAAACTTTAGGCAACACCATGGAGAATTTGCTGTAGAATGGCAATAGCATGATCTCTTATTTGCTCACTGTTGCCATTCTTCTGTGGATAAATAAAGATTTAGCAAGCTGAGACACAACTGCTTCCTGCAGGAAATTACTCCAAGGCAGTTCAGAAATTGCTTGAGCACTGTCAGGTAGAGAGACAGGCTGTTCAATGGAGAAAAAAATTACAAAGAGCAAACAAGCACACGGGGGAAGCACACATACACACACAAAAAGTTGAACAAAGAGATTCACAAAGATTAAGGACAGACAGTGCACAAAAAAAAAAAAGCCTAGTACAATCTGCTTGACTTGAGGAACACAGTGCATGAACAATAAAACCAACCTTAAAAGAGGCTTCAAGTTATTTGAACCCCTCCTAGCTTTATGAATTCAGAGCTTTGTATCTCTCTCCAACCTCCAGTTAATGTCCTAAAACATTTTATGGATAGCTACCATGCATTATACAAAAAAAAACCAAACAACAAAACAACCAACCAAAAAAATCCCACAAAAACCCAAACCCCAAACCCAAACTACTGAAAAGAGTCTTACACAAGTATGTCCTCCACAAGGGTGTGAAGGGTGCTTGGATTGCGGATCAGTTTGTCTAGGAAGTTGACAATGTCACTGAATTTTGGGCGGTGGTTCCTCTCCTTTTGCCAGCAGTGAAGCATTAGTTGGTGAAGAGATGCTGGGCAGCCCATGGGAGCTGGAAGCCTGTAGCCTTCTTCAATAGACAGTATAACCTAAAGAATCATAGAATCAATCAATAAGTTTGGAAAAGACCTTAAAGATCATCAAGTCCAACCTATCACTCAGCACCTCATGACTAATTAAACCATGGCTTCAAGTGCCACATCCATTCCCCCTCTGAACACCTCCAGGGATGGTGACTCCACTATCTCCCTGGGCAGCACATCCCAATGGCCAATTACTCTTTCTGGGAAGAACTTTCTCCTCACCTCCAGCCTAAACTTCCCCTGGCACAGCTTGAAACAGTTGTGCTGGCTGCCTGGGAGAAGAGACCAGCCCCTACCTGGCTACTATCTCCCTTCAGGGAGTTGTAGAGAGCAGTATGTTCTCCCCTGAGCCTCCTCTTCTCCAGGCTAAGCAACCCCAGCTCCCTCAGCCTCTCCTCACAGGGCTGTGCTCCAGATCCCTCCCCAGCCTTGCTGCCCTTCTCTGGACACGTTCAAGTGTCTCAATGTCCTTCTCAAACTGACGGGCCCAGAACTGGACACAATACTCAATTGTGGCCTAATCAGTACTGAGTACAGGGCAGAATGACTTCCAGAGATACAATGCATACAATTACTGGGCATTAGAGTTAAATACTGAAATGACAGTGTGAATCTGACAATTAGAAACCAGTGATTAATGGCATGGCCACCCTCACTTCATACATTGCAGGGGTTTTACTCAGCAAATGGGGACTGGCAAGAGTGTGACCAGAGGAGATATGAAGTATTTTGTAAGCATATGAAGCACAATAGGCACTTTCAAAAGGCTCTCTGGCCATCCTCTTCAAACAGCCAAGGAAGGAGGAGGAAGAGAAGAAAGAACTAACCAGTATCATTACCCTTTTCATCCACTTCAGGCTGATGTACTGATGGGGGTTACAGGACCACCTTATATAGCCACTGCATACTGGAATGCCCTAGTATTTGCATCCTGACAAAGTGTCAGTGTGTGGTAGCGTCCTGGTACCATGAAGCACTGTAAGTGCACATTGCAGCGCCTGGCAAATTCATTTGGTGATAATATGTTTCTGCTGATTGCTAAGAGTATAATTAATTCCAGCAATGCCTCACACAGAGTTGCAGCGAAGCACAGCACTATTTTGTACACCCTTTCTCAGACCCCTATATGTCCAAGCTGTTTATGATGAAACAAAAGTGAATAGAATTGTGACGTTACTGTATACCCTAAAGTGAGTGAAAATTTGAGATTCAGCAGATATGGAAATCCCATTTGATCAGGATTTGGAAAGAAACAGATCTGATGTCACAGAAAAATCCCATGTATTAAAAGCCACATTTAAATCCCATGTATTAAAAGCCACATTTAAATCCCATGTATTAAAAATCACATTTGATCAGAGTTAAGGGAGGCTTTCTTTGGTAACAAAAAGCAATGTCTGAAAAGGACATCAGCGGCCCTGTGTGATAGGAGGCCATGCAAGTAGATAAGGTCCATGGAAAGCTGTCTGGATTCATTCTGTGTAAGATTTTTAAAAAGGGAAGGAAAGGTTCTACAAGGAGTGACAGTGGCAGTGGGGATGGTGATAGAAATGACATTGTAAAATGAAATGGTGTTGTAAATAAAAGAATGGAAAGATAGTAAGTGGACGATCAAAAACAAAGCAAGGAAAAGGACCAACCCCTGCCCCACACACACATAAGCCTTGCAAGTAAAAATCCAACAAACGCTAATGTTCTCTAAAGTATAAATGATTGCACACACATTTACAGTAGCACAGTGCACTTATCAGAAACATACTTACTGCATTTATACCTACATTTATCCTGCTTTAAGGAGACAATTGCAATTTTCACTTGATGCGTGTAGATACTGCAAACATATTAATGCAATTGGAAGGGGGTACATTAATCTGTTTACAGCAAGTAAGTGCTTTATAGCACAAGCTGTAGCTTCCATATATTCAATTTTACTATCCTGGAATATATCCTCATTCTCTTTATGAATTCTGAATTGATATCTTTGGCTTCATTCAGCAATGCCTAACGCTTATGCTGCAAGAATTATGCAAATAAATAAGAATAATGAAACTGCATTATAACCTTAGCTACCCTTCATGGCATGGTAAAAAATGGAACAAAGGTCTTGTAGCTGGACACAGCTGGGTGTCTGTGTTTTATAAAGTGAGGTGACTTGGTCCTGCAGTGTATAGCCCTCTTGTAGCGTGGCAGAAACACCTATGCATGAAAAACAAGTATTTGCAATGCAATGCAATGGATCTGCACAGGGAAAGTGTCAGAGCCATTGGCAACAGCACTGGGAATTGCAGGCTGCTCCAAAGGCAACATTACTTGCCACAGGGATCTCTGAATTCTATACAGCTGTGAGTACTGATAGATCACATTTGTGCAGAGAGGTCTGGCTACGTCTAACAGTAAATGATATATCAATATGATAATCCTTCCACCTGCTGCTCTGGCTATTTGTTCATCTCCCTGGGTTTTGCTTTAATGGTCCAAATTCCAGGCTGCTGAAATGGCTGCTACAGGGAAAAATACTACCAGATCGTCAGAGAAATAGGCGCTCCAAAGCCTTTCCTCCTAATGATGAGTAAGCCCCTCAGATTGCTCTTGTTACAGACTCAGGATGGGTGAGATATACTCCCACATGCATGAAATTTTATTCACAAAACTGTCCTTCTTGTGTGTCTGAAACAGTTTTGTTGAAAGTGGCTTCATAAAGCACAGGTATTTATTGCAGTGTGGGGTACAGCGTAGCTGCTGGTGACTGAAGAGGCAATCTTCAGTGGCACAGAAATGCAGATATCACAGCCTGTTCATGTAAATGTACCTGTTGCAATTGATGAATTTATGAAATATATGGTGTTTTTTAAGGCAAAAGGAAAGCTTCTCTGCTTTTATGAGACGTGCAGTATTCGCTCAGCGCAACAATAGCGAGCTGATGAGGTGTTTCTGGAATAATTTATTCAGGGGAAAAAAAAAACCAAAGCAACCACAATTTCCCAGAAACTGTATTTTCCCTGACACACTCTTTTTCACTGTATTTTTCAAAAAGAAGTTGCAGTGCTTTTTGTTTCCTCTCTTGTTCCAGGGGAACGTTTCAGTGTGAAGAGAAACGCCAGCTGGTACTGGGATAAGGATAATTTCTCATCAATACCAGCACATTTTAAAAATAAACAGCAAATATTGCCTCATTAGTGTCCCTTGTGAGGCAAGTATTATTTTTAGAGATTAAGAAACAAGGGTAAAGATATGGTAAGTATCTAATACTGCAATGGGAATTAAATCTCAAAGAAAGAATTAGAGCTGCTTAGTTCCTTGTTTAGTTAGTTAGTTATTTGGTTATTCTAGCTCCCGCTTTGCTACTTGCATAGCACCCGACTCTGAAGAGAGGAATTAGACAGCCATATAAATAAAGGGGAACAAGTATTACACTTTTCTTGGTAACATAAAATTACATAATATTTAAAAGTTATTCCTGTCAACATCTTTTAAATGTCTTTTTTTCCCCTTGCCAGTTTAAGGTGAAAAAGCACCACATGAACTGTAAAATGATACAAGCATCAGTATCTCCAGGAGGACACAACAGCAGGTCTAGCAATCGGTGTCACTCTTTCCACATTGGCAAGTCAATGTCCCATCTATTCAGCCCCAAAGAACTGGAACATTAGCTAAGTTACTATGCAACCTAAGCCCCGAGTCTGATAACACAACGGCCAGTTACTGAGTCCATCATCAGTAAATTTGCAGACGACACCAAGCTGGGGGCAGGAGTTGATCTGCTGGAGGGCAGAGAGGCTTTGCAGAGGGACCTCAACAGGCTGGACAGATGGGCAGAATCCAAGGGCATGAGATTGAACACATCCAAGTGCCAGGTTCTGCACATTGGCCACAACGGCCCCATGCAGTGCTACAGGCTGGGGTCAGAATGGCTGGAGAGCGGCCAGGCTGAGAGGGACCTGGGGGTACTGTTGATGGTAGGCTGAACATGAGCCTGCAGTGTGCCCAGGCAGTCAAGAAGGCCAATGGCATCCTGGCCTGCATCAGGAACAGTGTGGCCAGCAGGAGCAGGGAGGTCATTCTGCCCCTGTACACTGCACTGGTTAGGCCACACCTTGAGTACTGTGTCCAGTTCTGGGCCCCTCAGTTTAGGAAGGAGGTTGTCTTGCTGGAATGTCTCCAGAGAAGGGCAACAAAGTTGGTGAGGGGTTTGGAACACAAGCCCTGTGAGGAGAGGCTGAGGGAGCTGGGGTTGCTTAGCCTGGAGAAGAGGAGACTCAGGGGAGACCTTATTGCTCTGTACAACTACCTGAAGGGAGGTTGTAGCAAGGCAGAGGTTGGTCTCTTCTCCCAGGCAGCCAGTACCAGAACAAGAGGACACAGTCTCAGGCTGTGCCAGGGGAGGTTTAGACTGGAAGTTAGGAAGAAGTTCTATACAGAGAGAGTGATTGCCCATTGGAATGGGCTGCCTGTGGAGGTGGTGGAGTCACCTTCATTGGAGGTGTTCAAGAAGAGGCTTGATGGGGTGCTTGGTGCCACGGTGTAGTTGTTTAGTTGTTTAGGTGGGTTGTATTGTATTGTATTGTATTGTATTGTATTGTATTGTATTGTATTGTATTGTATTGAGGTGGGTTGGATTGGTTGATGAGTTGGACGCGATGATCTTGAAGGTCTCTTCCAACCTGGTGGTGTATTGTATTGTATTGTATTGTATTGTATTGTATTGTATTGTATTGTATTGCTCTCTGGTTGTGATTTGTGATGCGCACTTGATGAATATCAAAAGGAAAACATGACATTACTCTGTGCTGCCATCAGACACCGAGACAGAGGCTGTATGTTTATTTGCAGGGAGGACTATATTTAAAAATCATGAGAAGGCCCTGTTGGTCAGCATTGATGTGAATAAGATGGGTCAGGCGTATTTTTCTAAGTAACACTTCTGGGCAGGTAAGACTATAAACTTGGAAAGGGAATATTTTTGCAGGTAACACAGGTAATTATTTCCATGCTTTTTAATGCTTAACCTTTTCTTTGTATAAAGGGAACTCTACTTTTTATATGGTTTTGTAGGCAGATGAAATTGAACGCTGGAGCCTGATAAATACATTCTGTCATTTTTGTATTTCATGTTAGACACAGCTGCAAAGGCTGAAGGCAGAGTTAATATTAAATACAAATTATGGTACTAAATCATCTGAAAAATATTGTATAGACTTCTGCATAAAATGTATGCATGCTTGTGCATCAATAATCTGAAATTGGCCAAAATGGTGTTAGAAAATTAAGATGTAACCCTTGTGATAGTTTAATTATTAACAGTAGCATCGATTTTTACTTTTGAAAGTTGTGACAGATTTTTTTAATGAGACTAAGACAGAAGACAATCCAGAGGGACATTGTCCCT
The DNA here is from genome assembly GCA_015227895.2 of Colaptes auratus. NCBI lineage: Eukaryota > Metazoa > Chordata > Aves > Piciformes > Picidae > Colaptes > Colaptes auratus. The sequence continues at coordinate 38,357,816 of CM037633.1, forward strand.
GTGTCCTACTGACATCTGAAAAATCTACCAGGAGGGAGAAGCAGCTGCTCATGCCTCATGGTACAGAGCCAATCCCAGGTGCCTGCCAAGTGTTTTGATGTCTGTAGGATGAAAGAACTATGTCAGGGTAGGTTATTTATACTGTTACAAGAACCTTATATAGATGTAATGACTTCTCTTCTGTTTTGTATAGTAGTTTTCTTGTGTATTGATACAAAACATTAATTTTTATCTTGTTTTGAATGCTGTAGTTTCACAACATGCACTAATTTATACAGTGGCCTCTAACAGGTGTCCCAGTAGACTTCACTCACAGCTGTTCTGCAAAACAAATGCATGGAATATAAATCTTACTTTCCTCACATGAGCATTAGCAAGCCAGGCTCATAGTGCAATCTGTTCATCAGTACATCAGTTTCCTTGGAAAGTTCGATATCTTAGCTAATGTTTATTAATTAAGCAATAAGATATGACAGACTGTGCAGCAGCCCTAATTAGGGACACCTCTGGTGCCTGCCACACATCTATGAAGTGCATTAATCAGCACCAACACAGGTTGGAAGTGACTTACCAGAATAATAACATGGTTATTTACTTAAACAAGAGCATTTCTCAATGTTAGTTATGTTGTTAAGCTTCTACATTACACTGTGTACAGTGTATGAGAGGCATTTTCAAACTCAGTGGCCTAGAGTTCAGTCTCCAAATCCCTGCTTATGAATATAAATAGAGAGCACTAAATTTGCAGAGGTGTTGAGGCTGTCTGGCTTGCACTGACCTGATAGGACTTGTGAACAGTTGTCATGTCTGATAATCAGTCTAGGTTTATTTAGGTGGCAGGTACCAGTTCAACACTTCACATCAGCTTGGGCTCTGTGCTACCTGTGCTGGCTGCTCATTATTTGATAGCTGTGACTGAGGGGGTCAAGACAAGAGACCCTCGGCAGTGTTAGTTCAGCCCTACAATACATCTGCCTGAAGATGTGCTGACCTAGCAAACCTGCCTCAGACGGCTCTGAACTTGCCTCTCCTAACATCGTCTCCCTTTGGGTAGGGCTGGGCATCTCATTGTCTTCTATGTTATTGTGGCAGCTCAGGCTGGGTGCCTCCTGTTCCTGCCACACAAGCTACACCTCTGATGTCCTGAAGGTGCAGCCCAGGAGGTGGACACAGGAAGCTGAGTATTTCATACCCATAATATCCTGCACCCTATAAATCCAGCTGCAAAGTCTTTCCCTTCCTCTTTCTTCCCTCTCTGCTCCCATGGGAGATGCTCCCTATCAGGTAACACTGGGGGAGTATCTCAAGGCTCTTAGGCCTGGCCAGGCCTAATGCCAGGAGGAGAAGGGGGAGGGGCAGCCTCAGCCCTGGCCAGCCTGAGACCAGCCTAGCAGTGGGGGGGGAAGAAAGAGCCCTGGGGGTTTGGGTATACCCTCAGGTGGGGAAAAGGGAAGTGTTGGGAGGCTTTGGGTGTGCTGGAAGGGACTCTGTATGCTTTGGGATTCTTTTGTCACTGTGCTTTGTAGCTCCTGTACAACACTTGCTGCTTTTCTGTTTAAACTTTCCATCACTTCGCAATCCATTTGTGTGATGAGTGTCATTCTTCTGCCCCTCTCAGGGGCAAGAGAGGATCTTCCTGGCCATAAACCACAACATGTAAGAAACAAACATTTGTCTGGCAGCCACTGAAAACATCACTTGCCTATCCAGAATCTAAAAAGTGAATCAAATTCCCAAATTTAATTAGAAAAGCAATTTGTAAAAGGGAGTAACAAAAAAATCCACACAGCTCTGCAGATCTTAAACTTGCCACATTTCCAGTACTTTACAAACCCCCATCCAATTCAATACACATCTTTATGACTAACTAGAGAAAAGTTCCATTAGGATTAAACACAGTGAAGTGTTGTAGTCTCAATGTTGCCAGGCATTTTTTTTTGTAGCAGAACCTCTGACTGTACCTTACTTAGAGTTTTAAGTGTGTTATGAATCTGCTTAGTGCATGCCCCTCTCTGTCACTTTCACTGCCACAGGTCCAGTGTCACTGCCTTTTGGGAAAACACTCTTCTTTCTCAAAATAAGCTCATGTGAATTCAGGGCAATTTATTGTACTAAAAGAAATGTTCCAACATCCAGCAAAGTAAGCTTTACAATATGTCTGATAACTTGAAGTTTCCTAATGACATTTAGAGTCACTAAATGTATTTAGAAGGTCACAGGTGCTCACTGTTTACGTTTTGGCACTGAAAGTCTGTAGGTAGGGCCCTGGAGAAAAGGATTGTGCTGTGCACTGCTGAACTGCCGGGAAGGCCCCCAGGAGTCAGCATGGATAACAAAAGCAGCATCTGTAGGGCCCACACCATTATTCTGTATTAACAGATAAATGTTGCTAAATGAATATAGGAATAATTAAATGTTGCTGTCTTCATGCTTTAGCAGAATATTTAATATACTCTAAATGGAGGGGTTGCTTCATGAATTCTAACTGATACCATGGTCATAGGGGCTGATGGAAGGGGAAAGGACAAGCTGAAGCCAGCCTCAAAGAAAGGGAGAGGCAGCTGGAATGAAGGTCTGTGTTGTGCACTACTCTCACCTCGTGGCTTGGATTGTATGTGAGGGTCCTACCAGTCATTCAAACCCTCTTCCTAGGAGGTGAATAGCGGGGCAACTGTCTCTCTCCACTAGTTCCCAAATAGTGGTAACACAAGTGGGAGAGTCAAGAGGTGGGCTGGTAAAAGACACAGTGTGAGGAGAAGGATTATCACTGTAGAAAAAGAGATGATGGCAGTTGGGCTTCTCATGGAGACTAGACCTAACATCAGATGAAATCACAGCTGGCAAGATGAGACAGCAGAAAAAACATCTTCTCTCCCACCACCTCCCAGAGCTGCAGTCAATACCATCACCTGCAGTTAGATAAACAGACTGGAAAGATGAGGGGCAGAAGCAGAGTTACAGAGAGGTAACACTGCAGGTGAAGCACTGGCAGTGCACAGACCCCAGACACCATGGTATGGCTGACTTTATTCAGAATTTTCTGTCTTCATGGGCTTCTTTAATTTCTGAAAAAGCCCAGCTATCAATGGTGTGCTGCAGAGGGAAGGGAGAAATGAAATGCTAATTGTATGGTAAGGAAAACCAGGTAGAATTCTACTGCACAATACATTCAGAGGTTGTGCAGTAGAACTGGACTCTGAGCTGATGCTGCATTTTTGACCAGCAGTGCTAATGGGGGTGGAAGGGGAGTCCTGCTTGTAAAGGCACACGTAGACATTGTACTTACTACTCAGAAAGCATTGAGTGGACGAGTTTGTGCCCCATTAGTGCACAAACTGAAACCCATGAAATTCCATCAAAACATAACAAAATGTTTTTCTATTGTGCATGTGACTGAACATTGGCACAGGCTGCCCAGAGAGGTTGTAGAGTCTCCATTCTTGGAGATCCTAAAAAAATTATCTGAGCCAGCCATGAGCAGACTGCTTTAGCTGACCTGGCTTGACCCAGCTCAGTAGGGCTGGACTAGACAATCTCAGCTGCTGTGTTATTCCATGACAGCTAGTACCATTTCCCCACTTTCTTGTATTGTTCAGTCTCCAGTTAAAAGAAAGCTTGCAGTGAAACTAACCAATGCATCGATTAGTCTGGGGAGGCAGAAAATGTGAATTTTGATAAAAGATGCATTCCATGCAATGCAGGGCAATCAGGTTCTGTAACAGCACACTAATGATGGCTGGGCTGATACTGCCTATTCTGAACGAAGAGCTCAAGAACAGCACCCTCTGCTATTGCAAGGCTGAAGCAATGTCCCAAACTCTGAAACCACCACATCTTTTTTTTGAGGAAAACAATGGCAGTTTGCCTTAAGTTGGCGTTTGTAAGAGCTATGGCAGCTCAGGACCTGGAAAGGGGCTCTCATTTCAGGCAAGGTACTGAGGCTGCAATACTCATATTGTTGGAGTCTGCTTTTGCATTCTCTGTTATGAACTTTGAACCAATTGGTCTCCTTCAATCAAATGAATTTTGTGTAAGAATTAGCAGGTGGGAAGAGCCATAAAGTATTTGTAGGACATAGAGAGTTGGATATATGAGAAATCTATAGATAAATAATTTCACACTGTGCTCCCGTTACGGGGTGCTCCAACCCCGCCATCCCCCACCTCCCTCAGCAGAGGTTTGAATGGGGGAAGACAAAGGCACGAAATTGCCTTCCCCTCCCGCTGGGGGACAGGTGAAGAGGCATTCTGCCCGCTGGGAGCTGATGCCCCTCGCCTGTGGGGGGAAGCCTGCACCGGGATTTGGAATTGTGATCAGCTGAGTTCTTCACACCCAGTGTATATTGGCACTGGACACACTGTCTAGGAAAATCTTAAACAGTGGCCAGAAAGCGGTCTGGGCTCTCATTTTTGAATCGGTTTTGGCGCTCATTTTGGACTCGCTCTGAATTCGCGGCGAAACTGGAGAAATCAGCCAGTGCTCGGAGCTGGTTTCTCCCCGGACCTGCTGCCTACCCTGGGGTCCTGCTCCTTGCCTGCTGCTGGAGTGACCCTGCCTGCCGTTGAACTGCGGCTGTGGGCTGGCACAGGCCGGCAGTGCGGCTTCTCTTGCGCTGCTCAGACAGCGCTGCTGTACGAGCTCTGCCTCGTCCAGCTGTGTCTAAGGACACTTTAATTTTGGTGGGTCCCTTTCCCTTTGGATTGGTGCAGCGTTATCCACACATTGCGTTATAAATCTGCAGTTCTGGAGCCTGCCACCAGTGACCTAGGGACCATCTCCCAATTCCTGCTCCATCCTCGTGAATAAACTCAGCATTCTCTTTGGCTTTCCTTAAGGTCCTGACTTGCCTCTGACTTTGTGAGTGGGGTGATGCTGTTTTGTGGCTCAGCCTATTCCATTTTCTGAATTCTCTAACTCGTACTGAAGTTGCCCATAAGCATCCTGATAGAATTTGTGACCGAATAGAACCTGTGCATAAATGTAATCAGCTTTGTACGTAATTTTGGGGTGGGGTTTTCAGGAAATAAAGATAACTATATTTTCATAATTCCCACCTCACTAATTTAATCCCCATCAAAACAGCCCCAGGGAAAAGAATAGCCTCATTTCAGTTGTCTAAGTTTAACTGTCTAATTTTAGATTCCTTATAGTATCCATTCTGGCCTTCAGTTGTTGCTCCAGAAAGACTCAGGTTTCCTTCCCGTCCTGTGTCAGCCTGGTTTGGTTATTCTAGAGCACCTCAAATGTGAACAGATTGCTAGTTGTGGGAGATAGAATTTACCCTACTGGGTTTATCAGTTTATTTCACAATAGATCCAAATGTACTTACAGCTCAGACAGTACCAAAATAATGTTTTCACTGAAAAGAAAAGAAAAGGACTATCTCAGATCTGTGGTTGGTTGGTCTCTTCAATCAGCCACTACTGCCTGGTCCATCAACAGGAAATAATACCAGCCCTGATAGTCTTTTCTGTGTGTTTCTGGATATTTTGGGGTGAAGCACTCTGAAATGATATTTTTTTTAATGAAAATCTCTCTCAGATCCTAATCCCCAAATGACTGACCATCCTTAACAAGCCTGAATATCTGAATAACTTAGCAACAATATAAACCCAGCCACCCAGGAGAAGTCTTGTCAACTCTCCAGAACCAATGCAGAGGTATTCTAGGCACATATGTGAGAGGTTAAGATGGGTTGCCTAATATGCTGGATTTTGATATAGATATTGATGGCTGGTGTGAAGACTGAGTATCCCAGTTTGATCTGTCATTGGCATGCATCAAACAAAAGCATTAGTGAAAACGTAAATTGTGGTGGAGAAAAAACATTTCTTCCATGCTTCATTTCCTAGAAGAAGACATCAATATTATTATAAGTAAATATGTGTGTGTGTGTGGTTTTCCCCCTTTTTGTTGTTTGTTTTGTTTTGCTTTGTTTTTGTTTTGTTTTGGTTTTGTTTTGTTTTTCCCCAGTTGGGAAGGATTAAGCATAGCAGGTCAGGGAATGACAATAATTTTGAAGAAACATTTTATCAGCTTGCAGATTAGTCCTAGGCAGTACTTACATCCTGGTTGGACATCTCCCAGTATGGTCTCTCACCGTAGGACATCACCTCCCACATCACAATCCCGTAGCTCCATGCATCACTGGCTGAAGAGAACTTCCGGTAAGCTATAGCTTCAGGTGCAGTCCACCTTATGGGGATTTTTCCACCCTGGAAAAGATGTTGAAAACTGGTCACTAGGACTAGGATGCAGAATAACATTTATTTAAAAGAAAATTGAAAAAAAAAAAAAGGATCCAGGAGATGCTGAGATTCCACTTTCTCTCCTCTGTCAATTTGCTGCAAGTGGACAGGAAGAAATCCAAACTTTTTCAGAATCTGATAAAGATTTGTTTTCATTGGTACTCTGATTCATGAAAACCAGCACTTCTGGAAAACAAAACTCAGTTCAAAGAAGAGAAGCCATTTTAGCTGATTCATGTTTGTTCAGTCATATTGTTCAGTCAGGAGATGTCTTTTCATTGAAAACACCCAAAGCCCCAAATTCTTAGTACATTGACGTTTAAACTCTCTCTCCTTAAACGAAATAGAAACATCTGTTGCAAAAAATGTTAAAGCATTTAATAAAATTATATAATCAGAAAGGCAACTGCAGGTTGTCTATTATTTTTTTGCTTTGATAATCTCCTTTCATTTGCATGGTGCCCTTTACATATCCAGGCAAATAGCAAGCCAAGTGTGTTAGGTGTTTGCTTAGGATATTTCACGGTTTTGTTCTGTTTAACTTAAAATCCAATACCACAAAAACCAAAACCAAAATAACACAAACCCCAAAATCAAACAAAAAACCCCAAGAAAAATAAACCCACAACCAAAAAAACCCAACAACCCCCACCCAAACCACAAACCTGACTTGTTGAAAGACCACAGCGCACAGAACTTCTTTCTGTCATTAGTAATTTAAACCATTGAATCTCTTCTATGCTTCTATGCAGTTTCTCTAAGAAAACTTCTTTTCCATTTCAGAACAAAGTATGACTTCCCCAGATATATTTATCTTTTCAAAAGTATACATTTATTATCATTCTTCATTTCAGCCTTAAATCATTAAGTAGAGAGAGTGAGCAGTATGCTTAAACTGCCAGTAGATGGTGGAAGGAGGCAGCTCAGCAGGCAGGGCTGAGCTCATTTAGCAACAGTTGCTTTCAACAAGCAGTAGGATTCTGCTTAGCATTGTAATTGTATTTCTGACAGAAGCAAAAGAAGAAATGAACTAGAACATCCATTTTGCAATCGAAGAGAAGCCACGGTTTAAGTATGCAAATCTCTGTTAATTTGCTTTGAATATATCAAAAGTTGTCTGTGAGTTGCTGAGGCCTGACTTCAACTGACTGAGATGTTTCTTCTCCCAAACAAGTGTTCAAAAGCAAAGCTCTGTGCCTCCGATGTGCCAGTAAGCTAACTTCTCATCACTAAGACTCAGGTGCTGCTGAAGAATGTATGGTTAAAGTTTATGTTGTATGATAGCAGCCAAGATATCATTTGCATGATACAGTTATTGCAGCTGCCTTTTAAATTACAGCTGCTTTTTAGAAGCGTTTTCTTGCTTAGTTCTGGTTGAAGTCAGTGGCAAACCACTTACTGATTTTAGCAATAGTAAGGTAAAAATAATTATTTGGTATTTTTCTACAGGAGCTTCCCCTACTCCCTTTTCTTAATGCAATAATCTGGTGGTTAGCTCACTACTCTAGCATGTCAGAGGTGCAACAGAATTTATGCCCTATATGCTGCCATCTCTGAGCCTGCCATGCAGGCTGTGATGGTTATGGTCCCCTCCTGTTATGGGAAGCAATTACAAATACTTTTGGATATGAAAATGAAGAAATAAGGTGAAAAGGTAGATTTGTGATACTATCCCAGGAAAGGCCAGCCTAATTTCTCATTTCTTCCACAGGAAAGAGTTAAACCTTCTAAGCAAGCTGGATAAGAGCTATCTGGTTGCAATAGTATTTTGGTGGGATAGCTAAGTCCCACTCAGTGAAAGATTTAGATATTTGGTGCTCCAGGCATACACTACATGCTGGGCTGTCAAACCAAAAGGATGTGACCTCTGAGAAACAGTTAGTTTTAGGTCTAAATGTAGTTCAGCATATCTCCTCATATTTTGTCCTTTTTATTGGATCAGGCTTAGTCCTTTATTTTTGAACATTTAATTGCCAAATGTAATTCCATCTTTGGGTCCCTGGCTTCTGCAGGTTTCTGGGGACAATCAATATTTTTCTGGCCTAAATTGCAGGCAATGCCTAAATGCTAGGCATTTAAATCCTTCTTTGGACCTAGATATATGCACTTAAAAAATATAAACAATAGTCATGCTGATCCATCTCACAAGAGACTCTAACCTAATGTAAATAGCCTTCCTCATCAGCAGCCTGTCAGTCCTGGCTGACAATAGTCATAGAAGGTGACCATCAGGCGAAGGCAGCAAGTCAAGATGAATCCAGCACAAGAATTCACTGCCAGAACCTTGTCTTACTAAGCAATCTCCCTGGATGCCTTTTACTTTATGTACACTCCAGATACCTTTTGGAGTGTACCAGCATTCAAGGGAGGATGCAATAGAAAAATTGCATATTTTCTTTCCTTGTCTTTCCTGTCCCGACTGATCCCTTTTGGACTGAAAGAGTAGTGGCTCATTGAGTGTGGAAATGAGGCAGTTCACACTCAAGGGCATAAGATATCTTCAGTATTGCAATTTCTGCTAGCTCTAATGACAAAGTGAAGCAAAACCTCTAATATGTTTACAATGGCTTCATCTTCTGTACAAAGATATTATATTCATAAAAATGTAAATTTCAGCACTGAATTATGTTTGCAGAGTATCTTTTTATGTAGAAAAGTTGGTTTATTTATTTGAAAGCCATTCAAAAGGTGAGGATTGCACCTTAAGAGATGTAGATGACTGAACAGTAGTAATAGCTGCTCATGCATAATAAAACACCACATTATGTTTAGAATAGCTGAAAGTACATGCCTTGTTTCTGATTAGTGTAATAAACAGTGTTAGTGATGCTGGACGTGCCTTTTCACATTTGGATCTAACTGGGCAAATAATAAATGCCATACTGCTTACACAATGCCTCACCTTCAAATTAACACAGTGTGTAAACTGCATACATTCTACTACTGTAGCAATGAAATCTGTCAGGGCTCCCTGCATCAGAAAGCCCTTATGCAAGCCCATTTTTGGTTTTGGGTTATTCTCTCTTTATGGGGCGCCAGGGGAAAGGGGCAGAAGGGGTGTTGTGAACCAAATTATATTTCTGCCTCATCTCATACATTAATACAATAGCAGTTTGTAGCAGTTGGGGCTGGGCATCTGTATAGCCTCGGGCCACGGCTGGAAGCGGTCAGCACTGTGCTCAGGATAGGTCCGTGCAGGGTTGTGGAAGGCTCAGTGTGCTATTTTTCCTGGAGGGGTGGAAAAGCAGTTAGAGCCTGATTGTCCTGACTGGCTTCCCCCAGGGGTGGAAATATGCCACTGAGTAAATGTAGATGGAAATAAGGTTTGGTTGAGAAGTTGTGAGGCTTTTCCAGGTGACCAGCACGTCCAATGAATCCATGAAGAGCTTGCACTGCAGAAGAATGAACTCTATGTCACTGGGAGGTTCCATTAGATGAAAGAAGAAGAACTGGACTGGACTGACCCTTGAGCCTGAATGAGAGACTGTTTGGGTGGACACCCAGATGAAGATACAGACTTCGCCAGACATGTCATCAGAAGAGTTCTGATTTGATGATATGTTTGGGTACAGGGATTATGGTATGAAATAAGGGGTGGCATGTAGCAGTTTGGGCTGGGTGCCCTCTGCTGTGTTCATATGTGGGGTGCCTCCTGTGTCCAGAAGGCTAGTGGGTGGACACAGGAAACCAGGTATTTCCTACATAATTCCAAAATCTCAGCAGGCGTCCTGGCACCTTCTCTTTCTTCCCTTGCTGTCACCTGGTAACTTGGGGGAGGTTTCTCCAGGCCTTGGGGTCTGCCTCAACCCATCATACAGTAAGAAGCTAGTTTTATTTTCATGGTAAAAAAACCACTAACACTGCTATTCAAATAATTAGAATTCAGCCTTTTCCCTTGTGCTGCCAGCTGAATTGTATCTATCTTCTGATTTTCTCCTTGACTCTAATTGAATAAGCAATTTCACTGTGTGCCAAGAGTGCCCTTGCAATCAGAATATTAGGCTTATATTGCTTAGCTTGTAGAACTGTTTAGAGACCAGCCCTTGAAATGAAATTTACCCCTCAACCACACACTCCCACACACAGGCCTGCTTTCCTTGCAGAGTTGGCAACAGCACAGTTTGCCACATATTTAAAGACAGAATTGGAACTACATATTGCAGAATGGCTCTTTCTTTACCTGAAGGCAGGCAAGAGAGACAGAGACAGTCTTCTCAAAATGCCATCTCATTTTGGAGTTTGGAACAAAAAACCACACCTGCTCATGATCTTTTATGTGAAAAGACCCTGGTGAGGCAACAGACGCTGACATTACCTGTTGTCAATGGGTCACCAGGTCTTTTCCTTACTCTGCATTTTTGCCATCTACCTCTTTTTTTTAATTTATTTTGCATATTGGAACATATTTTTTAAAACACAAGAGGCATTAGAGTTTCTTTATTTAAACACATTTTAAACTTCCAGCAGAACAGTGTAATGTAGCTATGGCACACTATTCTACCAAGGTGAAGGTCAGGATATATCAGCAACTCAAAATGCTTAGTGTGCAATATGACAGAGAGGGCACAGAAGCAAAGAAGGATGCCCAGAACTTTTGGCATGCCCTGCTAGCTCATTAAAGTGAGGGGTGACACCACTGAGAACCTTAGATATAAAAATAAAGGTAAGAGGTATGAGCTCTTACTGGGTGTGCAGAGATAGCAAGACACCTAAGTGGCCAGACACAAACACATGCATCAGACTCACGATCTCCCAGAGCTGGCAGCGATGTGAAACAATGCCTGTTTCTGTTGAGAAGCCTGTTCTGTCTTTTCCTTGAATGACACTGCAGAGGGGCTGTCATACAGCAGGCTGCAGTTTTACTAAATGGTGAGGTGAAAACCCATCAGTTGCATATATACAGACATCTAGCACTGTCTGTTTCTAGGACAAGAGGTACTGAACTTTGTGTACCATTGTGCACTGATTCCGATGTATTTGTCAGTCAATAGTCCTTTCTGTTTGATGTTACTGAATTGTGTCCCACCCTCCTCTCCATTCCAAATGATGGAAATGAGGAAAAACCCCACCCAAACCCCAAAACAACTTCAGAGTGAAGGGTGACAAAAATAATGAGAGATATTAGTTTTAAATATTGGAGATAATTCATCATTCTGTACAAAACCTTATAGAATCAATAAGGTTGGAAAAGACCTCAGAGATCATCAGGTCCATCCTATCATCCAACACCTCATGACTAACTAAACCATGGCTTCAAGTGCCACATCCAATCCCCTCCACCACCTCCCTGGGCAGCACATTCCAATGGCCAATTACTCTTTCTGGGAAGAACTTTCTCCTCACCTCCAGCGTAAACTTCCCCTGGTGCAGCTTGAGACTGTGTCCTCTTGTTCTGGTGCTGGCTGCTTGGGAGAAGAGACCAACTCCCACCTGGCTACAAGCTCCTTTCAGGGAGTTGTAGAGAGCAGTATGTTCTCCCCTGAGCCTCCTCTTCTGCAGGCTAAGCAACCCCAGCTCCCTCAGCCTCTCCTCACAGAGCTGTGCTCCAGACCCCTCCCCAGCCTCGTTGCCCTTCTCTGGACACGTTCAAGTGTCTCGATGTCCTTCTTAAATTGAGGGGCCTGGAACTGGACACAGGACTCAAGGTGTGGCCACTTTACTGGAGTGATGCTTTTATTTGAGCATATGAATAATTTATTTTTTGTTATGTGCAAAGTTACAAACATTCAGAATGTAGCATCCTCAAATCCTAATTTAGAACTATTCAGCATTTTCAAGAGTCTCCTCTACTGTCTATTGAAATATCAGAGAAACTACACGGCAAGATTGCAAAGCTGCTCTGAAAAGGCATTTCAGAATTTGCTCTCCTTATGCCAAATTCCAATCAGTTCCACCAGTCTCTCAATTGCCTCAGAATTGAAAAGAACAAACCCCCTTAATTTTAAAAAGAATAGATTTGCTTTTAATCTCTGGGAAAAATATTCATTTTCCTTTCAAATATTCTGATTAACAGTGCTGAAGTTAAACATGGAACTTGATTTCCTTCCCCCCCAAGTTAGCTATCCATTTTTTTAGAACAAGTTATTTATGATTGAATACAGTACATATCTATTTGTGACTTCTAAAAGGGGAAAAGCTGCTCATTGATTAAAAGGATCAGCATTTAAGATAATTGGCAGAACTAAACCAGCCAAGATGAAGTGTCTGTCCCCAGATAATCAGGAACATTTCCTATTAACTAGCATTAGCATTATGGGTATAGCAGGATGCTTTTCCAAAGCACTCCACCCAAGCTACTGTTTTGTCTTTTTCAAGGTCATCAGTGAGGTGAATTGAGCAGTGGTATATCTACACACAAAACCTCCAGAAAGATATAACCTACTCTAGTGTCTTCTAGTTAAAAAAAAAAAAAAAAGAATTAAAATATTATATAATTTGGCTTAAAATAGCAGAATTATGAAACCAGGAATGCTCTCTGAGACATCTGGGATTCTCATAAGTAGCAAGAGCATTTTCTGTGAATCCAAAGACTTCAACATGCAGCACCTTACCTGTTCGGAGGCACCGATCTTCACTTGTGTTGAAGGATAACAAGTCTGATAAAAATGCATAGCTTTGACCCACAAAATCCACATCTGTGAAGTGGTAGTGAATATTTCTGACAACTTAACATCTGCGGAGGTTGGTCTCTTCTCCCAGGCAACCAGCACTAGAACAAGAGGACACAGTCTCAGGCTGTGCCAGGGGAGGCTTAGGCTGGATGTTAGGAAGAAGTTTTACACAGAAAGAGTGACTGCCCATTGGAATGGGCTGCCCAGAGAGGTGGTGGAGTCACCATCATTGGAGGTGTTCAGGAGGAGACTTGATAGGTTGCTTGGTGCCATGGTTTAGTTGATTAGGTGGTGTTGGATGATAGGTTGGATGCGATGATCTTGAAGGTCTCTTCCAACCTGGTCTGGTCTATTCTATTCTATTCTATTCTATTCTATTCTATTCTATTCTATTCTATTCTATTCTATTCTATTCTATCTTCCTGCATTCATGCAATTTAAAGAACTTTATAAAATGACAGAGATGCAGCAAACTGCTGAATACAAGTGGTTGATAACTTTATCTCGTTTGTGTGACTAAACGGACTACAAACTTCTTTTCTTGTTAGCCATGATGTCTTTGTCTACAAAGTGTTCGTTGAAAGACCCAAGGTTTTGACCCTTATACTTTTAGAACTATTTAGTTTTTAAATGAACAAAGTAGTTCCTTCCAGAGATCAAGCAAAAGGGGTCTCTGCTTGAAGATGTGCAGAGATCTCACTCTTCCACAGATGAAAGTTCAGTGTGCCTTTTCCAAAAAAGGAACAAGAGAGAAAGTAAAGAGGAAGAAGACTGAGAAGAGATTAAAAAAGATTCAGCTTTCAGAAGTCTGCACATCAGTGCAGACAGCTAACGCTGTCAGAGCAGGGCTGCTCCCTAAGATCTGGGAGTCAGAAGCAGCCACCACCCAGCCTGGGCAATGCCCTTGCGGTTAGAGTATACCCTACAGTGCCTAGGGCGATGAGCAGGACAGGATGGTGATGGCAAAGGTTGCTATCAACAGTCCTGTGAAGGCAACATAGCAAGCTAGGATGAATCCAGCAAATCCAAGTATCTTCAGCCCAGTGGGGCTGGCCAGCTACAATGTCACTGGAGCAGGGATTTATGACCCCAGGCTAAACTGAAATAGGGACAGAGACAGGGGAAAGTCTCAGGGGTGGCCAGTAAGGACTGATGGTGTATTCAGTGCCCTGGTAAGGACTGTTCAATTGTACAGACAGATAAATAACATTAAAGTGCAAAATCTTTTTGAAACTGGTCTCAAAGGTAATGGTGAGACTGGTGGGGCCAAGGGGTCTCATAGCATTTTAGAGGGTGTGACTTTGCAGTTCCCTAGAATTAAGAATGGATCAGCAAATTTTGCAGTACTGGGTCCTTGGTCCTCAGTAGTTGAGAAATCCCTGCTTTTCTGAAATTAAATATCAGAACCATGCATCTCTACCAAATTCAGTTTAGAAACTCTGGCACTACTTGACAGTAATGACAGGAAAAAATGTGATTTTTCTCAAATCTAATATTTCTGACAAAGATTTATCTCTTTTCAAGAGCATCAATTGTAAGTTATCTACCAGCGGTGCCAGCACAGCTCAAATTATATCTGTAACCGATTTATTGAAAGTTGCTCCTACAGAGCCCTTAAGTCTGCCCATCCAGAGCCTCTCCACTTTGGCTTACATAAGTAGTCCTACTGAAGTCAATGAAGGAATTGTTCTGAGATGCTTGTTTGAAGGATGCCTTACATTGCACAACTCTGTACTGAAGGAATTTGCTACAAGGTCCATTCTTTCATCTGAAACTGGGTTACTGACTACAAATATTTCTCTAAAAGAAGTGATTTGAATTGGAAAAAAAAAAGTTCCTAGGCACTATGCATTTTAAAAAGCATTAGTGAATGTTTGCCCCTGCCTTGCCTGGGGCTTCATGAAGTGTTTATTATCGTTTCAAAAGTGGAGTCCCTCAGGGATCAGTACTGGGACCAGTCTTGTTTAATATCTTTGTTGGTGACATAGGATGACTCAGAAAGACACCTGGTGGCTAAATACAGTGGTGAGGCTAGGTGTCAGTGTGGCAATCATAGCAATAAGTGGTGTGAGCAATCTGGCAGTATAAGCTTAGAGCTTGACATGGTGGTAGGCCATGCTCAGCATAAGTGCAGAAGTAGCTAGCAGTTTAGCAAAACAGTGCTGTGCCTGCAGCAGGTAACTAAAGCAGGACACTGGTAGTTATAAACACAGTTATCTGGGAATAACAGGATGCACCTGCATCAACAACCTCACCTGTTATTAGTAGTTTGACCACTAATCTATAACAGTACAATGTGGGGTCACTTGTGTGGAACTAATGAAGCTATGCCAACGATGCTCTCTGAGTCTGTATAAGCTGTAGAAGTTCCCTTAATAAACGAACAATACTAGATCACATTCGTCATTCGTATTGATTCCGTTCTCCGTTGTGTACATGTCAAGGCACATACAACTAAGGGAGCCTTTCAAAGGGACATAAACCAATTTTTTTCTCACAAATTATAACTCTGGATATAACTGGGTGCTGCTGCTTTTATAATCCACAGGTTACATTACTGTGTGGGCTAAAGCATGGGGAATTTAAACAGAACCAAAACTGGCGTTAAACATGTGAACACTGGAAAGATACAGTTTCACTTGCTAACTGGTTGCCAAACTGGTTGCTAAGTTAGTCGCCTTGGAGGCTTGAGAACTTGGTGGGGCTGTGGCTGGCTCCAGGGGTGGTCCTTTTGGGATGTGGTGAAGGCAGCGTTCTCCCACAGCTGTGGGGGTGCAGTGTGGGCTGGTTTACCTGGAACAGGCTCTCAGGCAATCCTCTTGGGGATATTTGGGGCATAATTCTGAGCATATACACCCTTTACCAGAACAAGACACTGCTGCTTGCCCAGCTGACAGTCTAGGCAAACATGTGGGCTACTGGGGAGAAAAGTATAGAGATATGGAAGGGGTTTGTGAGTAATCTGATATTGTATGAGACCACAGGGACATGGGAGGAATCTAAGCTTTATCAGGGAATTGAAACTTGTGGAGCACATCAAGATGCTGGAGATGAAAATGCCATGGGGAGAACATGAGAAGATGAGAAGTTATGCTATTGAGGCTGAAGGAGACAGTCTAAGAACTAGGATAACTGAATTATGAAAATGAAGTTGATGCATGTAATGGAGCCCTAGGTCATAGGGCTTCATTAATTCATTTCTTGTGAAATAAATTTTTCACTATCCTCTGACCTTGAGTCCTATGTCCAGGTCTGGGCCCCTCAGTTTAAGAAGGACATTGAGACACTTGAATGTATCCAGAGAAGGGCAATGAGGCTGGGGAGAGGCCTCGAGCACAAACCCTGTGAGGAGAGGCTGAGGGAGCTGGGGTTTAGCCTGGAGAAGAGGAGCTTGGGGAGACCTTCTTGCTCTCTACAACTACCTGAAGGGAGGTTGTAGCCAGGAGGGCGTTGGTCTCTTCTCCCAGGCAACCAGCACCAGAACAAGAGGACACAGTCTCAAGCTGTGCCAGGGGAGGTTTAGGCTGGAGGTGAGGAGAACGTTCTTCCCAGAAAGAGTAATTGGCCATTGGAATGTGCTGCCCAGGGAGGTGGTGGAGTCACTATCCCTGGAGGTGTTCAAGAAGGGATTGGCTGTGGCACTTGAAGCCATGGTTTAGTTAGTCATGAGGTGTTGGGTGATAGGTTGATCTCTGAGGTCTTTTCCAACCTTATTGATTCTATGATTCTATGATATGCTTGGGACTTCTGTTAGCTGCTTTGTCTGTTAAGGGCTTCCAGGACTTCTTCTGTAAGTGGGACTTAGAGACTCTGTAATGCTGGGGATTTTACAATGCAGCAATAAAAGACTTCTGGGGAGAACTATGAGATTTTCTGCCCTCTGCATTTCTGGAATCTCATTGCTATACAGCAACAGGGTTTGTGCCTTCATTGTCACCCAATGGCTCCCGAATCGAGGATAAGAAAACGACATCATACCATAACTGAACAAATATGGATCAAGCACATCACAAAAAAATCACAAAGAAATGAAGTTCTCAGTGAACGTTAAGGGCTGCTTCGCAAAGTTTGTTTGCTTTTCTATTTGATTTAGTGACATACTGTGGCAGCTCAGGCTGGGTGCCTCCTGTCGCTGCCCCACAAGCTACATCTCCAGTGTCCTGAGGGTGCTGCCCAGTATATGGACACTGGAAGCTACATATTTCATACCCGTAATATCCTGTACCCTATAAATCCAGCTGCAAAGTCTTTCTCTTCCTCTTTCTTCCCTCTCTGCTTCTGTGGGAGATGCTCCCTATCAGGATTACTATCCCTTAATAGCTATGCAGTTAGGGAATGATGATGTTGCAACCAGAAATCCGAGGCCTATCAAAAATGACTTCAGGGCCCTGGGAGAACTGGTAGAGGGGTCAGGGGCACAAATAATTTTCTCTTCAATACCCTTAGTTGCAGGAGAGAATACCAGAAGGAACAGGTCGGCAGCTACAATCAACAAGTGGCTTAGAGGCTGGTGCAACCAAAAGAATTTTGGGTTTTTTGATCTTGGAGAACTTTCTACTGCAGCAGGTCAGCTGGCAACAGATGGAGTACCTCTGTCCCAGAGGAGGGGAAAGGTCACAGTATATGAGAATGGCCTGTCCCCCAAAGGGAAAAAGATTCTGGGAAGGGAATTGGCAGGTCTCATTGGTAGGGCTTTAAACTAGATTTGAAGGGGGAAGGGGCTGAAACCAGTCCCCCCAGACAGGAGTCTGGGAGTGACAAGCTGGAGCCAGGTGTGAAACCAGCAGCCCAGTTGAAGTGCATGTACACTAATGCACGAAGCATGGGTAACAAACAAGAGGAGCTGGAATCCTTGTTGCAGCAGGAAAGTTATGATTTAGTTGCCATCACAGAGACGTGGTGGGATGACTCACATGACTGGAGCACTGCAATTGATGGCTACAGGCTCTTCAGGAGAGACAGGCAAGGGAGAAGGGGTGGAGGGGTGGGCCTGTACATCAGGGAGGCACTAGATGCCGTTGAGCTGGAGATCAGGGATGATCGGGTTGAGTGCTTGTGGGTGAGAATTAGAGGGAAGACCAGCAGGGCAGACATCCTGGTTGGAGTCTGTTATAGACCACCCAACCAGGAGGAAGATGTTGATGAAGCATTCTATAGGCAGCTTAAGGCTGTCTCAAGATCACCAGACCTTGTTCTCATGGGTGACTTCAACCTGCCTGATATCTGCTGGGATCTCAACACAGCAGAGAGGAGGCAGTCTAGGAGGTTCTTAGAGTGCATGGAGGACAGCTTCTTATCCCAGGTGCTGCGCAAGCCTACCAGGGGTAAGGCTGTGCTTGACCTCCTCTTCACCACCAGGGAAGGGCTGGTGGGTGATGTGGTGGTCGGAGGGTGTTTAGGCACCAGTGACCACGAGATAATTGAGTTTTCAGTATTCAGCCTAGCTAAGAGGGGCAGCAAGAAGACCTCCACTCTGGACTTCCGGAGGGCAGACTTCAGGCTACTCAAGGAACTAACTCAGAAGGTTCCTTGGAAACAGCCCTTAAAAATAAAGGGGTCCAGGAGTGCTGGACCTGCTTCAAGGTAGAACTCTTAAAGGTGCAGGAACAGGCTGTGCCAGTGTGCCAGAAGATGAGCCGCCGGGGCAGACGGGCCTGGATGGGCAATGAGCTTCTAATAGAACTAAGGGGAAAAAAGAGGGTGTATCGTCTTTGGAAGAAAGGTGAGGCAACCTACGGAATGTTAAGGATGTTGCTAGGTCTTGTAGGAAGAAAATTAGGGAGGCAAAAGCACATTTGGAGCTCAGACTGGCCTCTGCTGTGAAGGACAACAAAAAATCCTTCTATAAATATGTTAATAGCAAGAGGAAGGGCAAGGACAACCTCCACTCCTTGGTGGGCACGGAGGGGAACGTTGTAACAAAGGATGAAGAAACACCTTCTTTGCCTCAAATTTTAATAGCAAGACAGAATGTCTTCCAGGCAGCTGGCCTCCAGAGCTGGCAGAAGGAGCCAGGGAGCAGCATAGTTTCCCTGTGTTCCAGGAGGAGGCAATTAGAGATCTCCTTATCTGCTTGGATCCTCACAAGTCCACGGGACCAGACGGGACCATCCTAGGGTGCTGAGAGAGCTGGCAGATGAGGTGCCAAGACACTCTCCATCATTTTTCAGCAGTCCTGGCTTTGTATAAACTTACATTATGGATACAGGTTATGGAACAGGTCATCTTGAGTGCAATCACACAGCAATTACAGGATGGCCAAGGGATCAGGCACAGCCAGCATGGATTCAGGAAGGGCAGGACCTGTCTCACCAGACAGATCTCCTTCTATGCCCAGGTGACTGCCTGGTGGATGTGGGGAGGCCTGTGGATGTGGTCTACCTGGACTTCAGCAAGGCCTTGGACACTGTCCCCCACAGCAAACTGCTGGCCAAGCTATCAGCCCATGGCTTGGACAGGAGCACACTGCATTGGGTTAGGAACTGGCTGGAGGGCCAAGCCCAGAGAGTGGTGGTGAATGGTGCCACATCCAGCTGGTGGCCAGTCACTAGTGGTGTGCCCCAGGGATCAGTGCTGGGCCCCATCCTGTTTAATATCTTCATTAATGATCTGGATGAGGGGATTGAGTCCATCATCAGTAAATTTGTGGATGACACCAAGCTGGGGGCAGGAGTTGATCTGTTAGAGGGTAGGAGAGCTCTGCAGAGGGATCTCGCCAGGCTGGACAGATGGGCAGAGTCCAAGGGCAGGAGATTGAACACATCCAAGTGCCGGGTTCTGCACATTGGCCACAACAGCCTCATGCAGTGCTACAGGCTGGGGTCAGAGTGGCTGGAGAGCGGCCAGGCAGAGAGGGACCTGGGGGTACTGGTGATGGTAGGCTGAACATGAGCCTGCAGTGTGCCCAGGTGGCAAAGAGGGCCAATGGCATCCTGGCCTGTATCAGGAACAGTGTGGCCAGCAGGAGCAGGGAGGTCATTCTGCCCCTGTATGCTGTACACCTTGAGTCCTGTGTCCAGTTCTGGGCCCCTCAGTTTAGGAAGGATGTTGACTTGCTGGAATGTGTCCAGAGAAGGGCAACGAAGTTGGTGAGGGGTTTGGAAGACAAGCCCTATGAGGAGAGACTGAGGGAGCTGGGGTTGCTTAGCCTGGAGAAGAGGAGACTGAGGGGTGACCTTCTTGCTCTCTACAGCTACCTGAAGGGAGGTTGTAGCCAGGCAGAGGTTGGTCTCTTCTCCCAGGCAGCCAGCACAAGAACAAGAGGACACAGTCTCAAGCTGCACCAGGGGAGGTTTAGGCTGGATGTTAGGAAGAAGTTCTACACAGAGAGAGTGATTGCCCATTGGAATGGGCTGCCTGAGGAGGTGGTGGAGTCACCATCACTGGAGGTGTTCAGGAGGAGACTTGATGGGGTGCTTGGTTCCATGGTTTAGTTAATTAGGTGGGTTGGATAATAGGTTGGATGTGATGATCTCTTAAGTCTCTTCCAACCTGGTCTATTCTATTCTATTCTATTCTATTCTATTCTATTCTATTCTATTCTATTCTATTCTATTCTCAAGGCCTCTTAGGCCTGGCCAGGTCTAATGCCAGAAGGAGAAGGGACTGGGGAAGCCTCAGACCTGGCCGGCAGGAGACCAGCCTAGCAGTGGGGTGGAAGAGCGAACCCTGGGAGTAGACCCTCAGGTGAGGAGAAGGGAAAGGCTGGGAAGACTTTGGATGTGCCGGAAGGGACTCTGTATGCTTTGGGATTCTTTACCCCTATGCTTTGTAGATTTCTGTAAAACACCAATTGGTTTTCCATTTAAACTTTCCATCACTTCTGCAATCCATTTGTGCGATGAGTGTCATTCTTTTGCCCCTCTCAGGGGAAACAGAGGATCTGTCTGGCTTCAAACCAGGACACATACTGCTGTTGTCCATAGATTACTGCAGTGTGGTATTAAGCAAAGTCTCGAACAAGATGACAATTATCTGTTTGATGAGGAGCAGTTTGTCACAGATGTATGGTCAAGCCTTCCTGTAGATATCCATGTTCAACTAAAACCCTGTCAACTGTCTGAATAAAGTTAGTTTCTATTTCACTGTCATCAGTTTAACAGGACAAAGCATTGACTGATTATTGTGATGGCAGCTCCCTTCTTACAAATGGGAATGCCAATATAATATCTAGTGTTTATATATGCTAGTGTAATGTTGGTTTCCAAACCTTGAGGATCTGCTTCTGACTTTCACTATAGTGACATTTCATAGCATTGCACTTCCTAGACTTTTGTACTTCTTTTCTGTATCTTGATATATTTTAATTTAGGCCATTCATGAATTACAGAATCACAGACTCAGTAAGAATTGTGGCAGTGGATACATTTTGTCCTGTGAGTCAGTTGATTTTACTCCTCATACCTACTCCTTGAATTTACTTTTTATGCCCAAATGGTATGAAGTTTTGAGTAATACCTTTGTATTGGTTTAGGCTGGATAGCATATCCTACACCATTCTGAGCAATGCTTGCAGCATGATAGGAGTGGGGGTTGCTGGGATCTGTGAGACTCACGGTGTGTTATGTAGTTTGTAAAGTTCCTTCTTCTGGGGTTGGGTTCTTGGGGCTTTTTTCAGTTTTGATTTGGCTTCCTCCCACATCAGTGGGGGAGACAGAGGAGGAGGGGGGAACAGCAGCAAGACCCAGACTATATTAACCCATTACAAGCTTACCAGATGATATTTTTCTGATGATGCATCATATTAAATCATCATCTGACTGATCATAATATAATGGGAATAACATATTAACGTAATTTATCATCCCTGCATCTTGCTCAGGGAATATTTTTCTTTATCATATAATATATTGGTTGTCACTTTTATGATATATTACAGCAAGACATCATCAGAAGGAAACATTTTGATGAAGTAGTATTTAACAGTAGGAAGTAGAGGAATAAACAGCCCCAAGGGGTACTTTGTTTAACAGAATAGTGTAATACGAAGGAAAGAAGATACATGACTTAAGGAGAGATGTAATTATTCTCTGACATCAGACTTGCTATACAGCCTCTAAGCAGTGATGACTTTTGCAGTACATTTATGAATTCACCAAAAAGCTTTGTCAAAGGAGCTGAAATTTGCTTTGACCTTTTGGAGTGTCTCTACATATTTAAAAAAACCCACAACCAAACCAGTATGTTTATTGCACTAAGACATCTACCTCTTAATGATGAAACTTGGTGAGGTTTTGCTCTTGGTTTTGGGTTTGGGTTTTTTTGTTTTTTTTTTTTTTTTTTTTTTTTTTTTTTTTTTTTTTTTTTTAATCTAGAAATGTTAATTTATCAGAGGTAGTTAGGCAAATGACAGCTCTTCTTAACCACAAATTCACTGAGAGACAGCCATTGAAACAGTTTCTAGCATCCAGGTTTCATGGTGCCACATCCAGCTGGCAGCCAGGCACTAGTGGTGTGCCCCTAGGATCAGTGCTGGGCCCCATGCTCTTCAACATCTTTATTGATGATCTGGATGAGGGCATTGAGTCCATCATCAGTAAATTTGTGGATGACACCAAGCTGGGGGCAGGAGTTGATCTGCTGGAGGGCAGAGAGGCTTTGCAGAGGGACCTCGACAGGCTGGACAGATGGGCAGAGGCCAAGGGCAGGAGACTGAACACATCCAAGTGCTGGGTTCTGCACATTGGCCACAACAACCCCATGCAGTGCTACAGGCTGGGGTCAGAGTGGCTGGAGAGCAGTCAGGCAGAGAGGGACCTGGGGGTGCTGGTTGATGGTAGGCTGAATGTGAGCCTGCAGTGTGCCCAGGCAGCCAAGAGGGCCAATGGCATCCTGGCCTGCATCAGGAACAGTGTGGCCAGCAGGAGCAGGGAGGTCATTCTGCCCCTGTACACTGCACTGGTTAGGCCACACCTTGAGTCCTGTGTCCAGTTCTGGGCCCCTCAGTTTAGGAAGGATGTTGACTTGCTGGAAGGTGTCCAGAGAAGGGCAACAAAGTTGGTGAGGGGTTTGGAACACAAGCCCTATGAGGAGAGGCTGAGGGAGCTGGGGTTGCTTAGCCTGGAGAAGAGGAGACTGAGGGGTGACCTTATTGCTCTCTACAACTCCCTGAAGGGAGGTTGTAGACAGGTGTAGGTTGGTCTCTTCTCCCAGGCAGCCAGCACGAGAACAAGAGGACACAGTCTCAAGCTGTGCCAGGGGAGGTTTAGGCTGGAGGTTAGGAAGAAATTCTACACAGAGAGAGTGATTGCCCATTGGAATGGGCTGCCCAGGGAGGTGGTGGGGTCACCATCACTGGAGGTGTTCAGGAGGAGACTTGATAGGTTGCTTGGTTGCATGGTTTAGTTGATTAGGTGGTGTTGGATGATAGGTTGCACACAATGATCTTGAAGGTCTCTTCCAACCTGGTTTATTCTATTCTACTCTATTCTATTCATGTAAATTAAACTTATGCATCTGGCTAAGTTATGGCAAAGCTGGATAAACTCAGGCACAGGTGCATGGCAATCTGTGACAGTTTTAGGCTGTACCTTTAAGAAAAGACAAGCTACAGAATTCTTTGGCTGAGTGTTTAGGTGTAAAAAGGAAAACAAAGATAATTCCAAACCAATTTCTTTGGCAGATCAGTAGAATGTAGCTTTAATAACTTACAGTCTGTCTTCAGTTCTGCCTTTCTTCTGTTCTTGGCCAGAGTGCATGGAACTGACCTTGGACTGAAACTTATAAGAAAACTAACTTTCTTAACAACTGCTTTGAACTAATTATTTTCCTTTAATATCCATTTATCTTTTAATCCTTTCTACATCCAATTAGCTTGGACAAGAAATGGGGGAAGAGAGGGTTTTTGGGGGAACCCGAGGGGGTGGTTCTCCCTGGGAGGGTTTTTCTGTGTTACATTCTTTCCTGTGAATTTTGTATATACTGTAAATACTGCATATGTTGTATATATCCATTGCATTTCGTTCTGCTTGTAAAATACAGCTCTCCATTCGCTTCTCCGACTGAGTTTAACTGTGCTTTATGTGGTGGGAGGATTAAACCTCCACACTACCACACAATTGTGTTCACATGGCCAGCTTGCATAATATATGGGTGAAGATCCTTTTTTGAAGATCCTTTGTTGGTGCTTTAATTAAGCACATGCATTGACTCTTTCTCAACCATCTCAGTTACATTTTGGCACTGACAAATGAACATACACACACATACATATACACATAAATTAGGTGGATTTCCAAAGGTCTGGTGGATGGCTAATACACATTTCAACACCACCTCTTTGGAACAGGTTGCCCAAAGAGGTGGTGGAAACCCCATCCCTGGAAGTTTTTAGGGCCAGTCTGGATGGGGCTCTGGGCAACCTGATCTAGTGGAAAGTGTCCCTGCCCATGGCAGGGGGTTTGGAACTTTATGATCCTTGAGATCCCTTCAAACCCTGACAAGTCTATGATTCTAAAAGGCAGCTCTGGCACAGCTGTGCTTACAGCGTCTGAAGATAAACTCTCAGATAATAGCACTGGGGAAGAGAGTAAATCAAAGGCATTCAGCAGAACTTAATGACCTTTTAGGAAAAAGCATTTTTCTCCTTTGTCTATAGATAGTTGGTAATTTACACTTTTGCTTCCTTTGATTTCTGGATTATGACCTTGTGTACTGACAGGAATTAAAGCCAACTGGTTTTGGTGTCAGTAAGTATGAAGTTCTGGAATACCAATGCATGGGTTTTGTTCCTTAGTTTCAAGACCTTCTGTGTAAATTTTTTAAGTTAAAACCTATCTTCAAACCCAGAAATTTGTATCACTGCAAGAGCCATGATGATAACCAAAACACCACCCATGATCACAGCCACAATGCTGTGACAGCACATGCATCCTGCCATTTCTTGTTTTGGCATAGCCTTGAAAAATTCTGAAGTAGGCTGGTGATCACTTTCAGTAATTCCCAACAACCCACAAGGTGTCCTTAGTTTCAGTGAAAGAACTAAGAAAAAACTTGACTCTTGCAGAGGGATGGGTATCATAGTTACAGCCAGTAAAAACACTGGTATCAAGATGAAAAGCTTGTCAGGTAATCTCAGGGTCCAGTGATTTAGTACCATCACAAACAACACTGAAGAGTTATCAGCAACTTCCAGAACACTACTTGATTTATTCCAGGCACAGGAGAGCTCACTATTTACAATCTTAAGAATGTGCTCTGGGAAGTTACCTAGATGAGCCATTTGTCCTTCTTAACCAATTTCCACATCCTCTGGCATACTCTCTGAAACTTTCTTCATGTCTGGGACATCAATATCTCCACAGGATGTATTGCTATGACTAATGAAAGGTGGATAGAAATCAATTAAAAGGAAAAATCATATATACACATCCATTATGTTCTTCCTAGGATAAGATGTAACATTCAGAAAGCGAGCCTTCGCTGCTCTTTCTGTCTGGCCTTTCTGTGCTGCACCCCACAGGATGTACACAGGATCCTGACCCAACCATGCAGTCATTCCCTCGGTCATCACATGTACTTGAATTGTTCACTGGGCCCTCACATTTTAGTTCCTTGATGAAATGCTTTTCTCTTCACCTCCATGTCTCTGTTTGCTATGCTGAGCTACAAGTGATAGTCAATTAGGGAACTTTTGCTGTTTCCTAAATGCAAGTGGATGCTAGAGATCTTCAGCTTTTTAATGTCTCTGTCACTGCTTATACTGATTGACTGGAAAAAAAAAAGGTGGATCTTCAGTCTTAATCTGTTTGGGATCATAGAATTCAATTAAACATCTTTACCTCTTTTGCCATGCTTTTAGGCATTATTGTCAGTGACAGTATCTCACTTCTTTTCACTTTCTCTATTTACAAAGGAGATAAAATTGCAGATGGCTTTCTAGCCATCCCCAGGCAAATAGATGCTTCCTTGCTTTTCCCAGACTCTGTTTTTCTGAAGACAGTGTTTACTTTGGCACGTGGGAGTGATCATCACCTCCTCTGTCTAAATTAAGCTGTTGATGGCGCGCTCTTGGTCTTTCTGGCCCTTCCTCCCCATTTGTTTACAGTTTGGGACTAAGACAAACAAACAAAACCCAAGAATAAAGGAGAAAAAGAATTTTCAACTTCTCACAGCTATGTAGGATGAAAGGAACTGATCATTTTTTCCCCATGTGTATTGCTTTTTGCAGTATCATACAACAGTGTGCCCATGGACTAAAGCCATGATATTTTATTGCACATTTAGTCTTTTAAAAGTGCTTCAAAATCTATCAGTTGTTTAGGGTTTTCAGGAATGGGATTTGGACAATTGCTGCTTCATGCCAAAAATAAGAATGAGGATAGTGAAGTAATTTTGTTTATTTTGGCATTTGAGGGTTAAAAACCTAAGGGTTGAAACTGCCTGCTTTAGATTCATGGTAATTGCAGCAAATGTACCATACAAAAATCTCCAGTCAGAAAAACAAGCTTGTGTTTGTATTGCTCCCCAGTGGTCTTCCAATTACATAAAAACCTATAAAGCATTTGTTTGAGGTATGCTGGCCAATAATGAATGTTCCAAACAGTATAATTAGATTATTCACAATAGCTGTTGTTATTCACACTTCATGTTTTGTAAGTATTTCCAAAAACAATGTGACAGCAAGAGGCTTTTTCTTGCTTTTTTCTATACATCTCATAATTCACAGGAATTTTAGCTCCAGCGTGATACACACAGGAGTAGAAACAGGCACTCCAGCACAGAGAAGATGCAGCTTGTTACACTGCAACCTACAACTTGGCCATCTTGGGAATCAACCATACAATAGCTTGATATAACAGTACCTGGACAAAAAGCATGGCTCAGCTGACAGGTGCATGGATTTTTGTCCTGGTTTGAGGCTAAGCAGATCCTCTCTTGCCCCTGAGAGGGGCAAAACAATGACACTCATCACACAAATGGATTGCAGAAGTGATGGAAAAGCAGTAAGTGTTGTACAGGAGCTAAAAAGCAGAGTGACAAAAGAATCCCAAAGCATACAGAGTCCCTTCCAGCACACCCAAAAGCCTCCCAGCAGCTTCCCTTCTCCCCACCTGAGGGTATACCCAAAACCCCCAGGGCTCTTTTTCCCCACCCCTGCCACTGCCAGGCTGGTCTCAGGCTGGCCAGGGCTGAGGCTGCCCCTCCCCCTTCTCCTCCTGGCATTAGGCCTAGCCAGGCCTAAGAGCCTTGAGATACTCCCCCAAGTTACCTGATAGGGAGCATCTCCCATGGGAGCAGAGAGGGAAGAAAGAGGAAGAGAAAGACTTTGCAGCTGGATTTATAGGGTGCAGGATATTATGGGTATGAAATACTCAGCTTCCTGTGTCCACCTCCAGGGCTGCACCCTTGGGACACTGGAGATGAAGCTTGTGTGGCAGTACAGGAGGCACCCAGCCTGAGCTGCCACAACTTTATTAAAATAGGAAGCACACTCATTACTTGGCCAACTGTTTTGCAATGGAGAGAGGCTTCCAGAGGAGTCATTCAAAGGAACCTTCTATATGTGTTGTCAAGAAGCATGTAGAGCTTGCTGCCTTTGCCCTGGGATACCACATTGGCACTGGTGGGGATACTAAATAAAAAGGAAAACAAAGAAAATCATGCAAAAGGGAAAAACTACCCCCAGCAACAGTACTTGCCCTCCAAAAGCTGGGAAAGTGGAAAGAATTGAAGACTTTCTTTGGGACATAACATACACTTGGAAAGAAGCTGTCCGGGTATCAAATAACCCAATGAAAATATTAGTGTACTTTATCCATGGGAGAAGGTCCATTTTGCCAAAACATAACATCTCCAGCAGGGAGGCTGGATTTCTGATCTGACAGGATACATAGAACATGGAAGAAAAAGTATGGGTCAGTTAATGTCAGATGGACAGAGCAGCAGACTGAAAAAGGTGTAACACCACGGAGCCAGACAGGATTCTGTCTTCTCTGAGTCTTCCATTGTGGCAAATCTTCCCTTCAAGGAAAAAAATATCTTGTCAAGGAAGCCAGTAAGCATTACTCATGTTATATATTTAATAATGACCTGGCTCAGCCTTGAGGTATAACCTATCAAAAGCACATGGTTCTTAGCCATTCAGTCAGGAGGAGGAGGAGCAACAGGCTTTTTTTGAACAAGATACAGGAAAAAGGCAACAATGACAAGAATTTTTTTGTTTGTTTTGTTTGCTTCCACCTGTTTCTTGCATTGCAGTGAGGTGAATGACCCAGGAGAGATGCCATGTTTTATTTCTGATGCAGGCCCCTTTGCTTGAGCCTCTACTGAATCGACTCTGGGAGAGATGTGTTGGGAGAAGGCAAGAAGTGACAGGCAAGAGACAGCCTTGAGAAGAGCCAGAAGAATGTGTACTGAGGAACACGCAGCCAAACCTCAGAGAGAAAACTAAGAACTTCCTAGACATAAGAAGGTCTTGGTACAATATGTAGAGTCATTGACTAAGCCTAATCTGCAACCAAGATCTTCACATCTGCTAAAGTTCTGCCTGATTCACGGTCCTGCCACAAAAATTTTCTCCCAGATTACCGATAGGGACTTAAAAGGAAAAGCCCTGAGGGTGTTAAATCCAAAAGAGCTGCTAATGCTAAAATATTAACCATGGAAGCATGGTATCTGTAAGCCACATTACACTGTAGGTGATTCTGCCACACAGTGTGATCTCACTGTTTTGTGGAGGACAGTTAATGCCAAAAATAGATACAAACTCTCCCCATTATCCTTTCCCAATTAAGAAGCTGATGTTACCTATGTTTTTCTTTCGGATGGAGGTCAAATGTTGTATATGCAACTGGAAAGAAGTAAACATATTAAAACCTCAATTTAGCAAAGCTATGGATCCCATTTCTCTCAAGAAGTGTGTAGCAGATCCACTAAATAATTTACGAGCATGACAGCTTCAAGAACCTTTGACAACTCGCTTTTAGAAAAGACTTTGAAAAGAAAGGCTGCACACACAGTGTGCATTAATTTCATTGAATAATTTATAGTCTCTCGTGGTGTGGATTTCCACCACCCCTGCTTTTATGAACCAAGAAAATTTTAGAAGCAATATTATGTAGTGAAATATATTCCTTTTGTTAGTCACAGCTATACTGCCTTTCATTGTAACGTTGCTGAACCATGCACAAAGGCAATTTGATCAAGAGACTAAAGGGATCCCTGAAAGTTTTTCAATCTTTATGACAAAAAAAAAAAATCAACACCACGAAATTTATTGCTTATATGAAATAATCCATTTATATGGTATAAAGTGTGCCTTCCTGTTCTGGCTGGAAATACCTGTCATCAGCACAGAGCAACACAGAGCATCGGCAACACAGAGCATCGACAACACAGAGCATCATGGTGCAGAGAAGAGCTCTTGAGAAGCAGGTGGGCTGGCCCATGTGGCATGCCTCACTGATGGGACTCTACTACAAAAATGTGAGCAGGAATAGAATAGAATAGAATAGAATAGAATAGAATAGAATAGAATAGAATAGAATAGAATAGAATAGAATAGAATACACCAGGTTGGAAGAGACCTTCAAGATCATCACATCCAACCTATCATCCAACACCACCTAATCAACTAAACGATGCAACCAAGCACCCTATCAAGTCTCCTTCTGAACACCTCCAATGATGGTGACTCCACCACCACTCTGGGCAGCCCATTCCAATGGGCAATCACTCTCTCTGTGTAGAACTTCTTCCTAACCTTCAGCCTAAACCTCCCCTGGCGCAGTTTGAGACTACCGATTTACTCTAGTGTGAGCTACAAGAGAGTGCCCAGAGCTTCTCAGAGTACCACATGACATGAAGTCCCAGTGTAATAGAAGTCTCAGTTTAAATGAAGTCCCAGTTCAGCAAGTATCTGATCCTAAAGACAAGGGAAAATGCAGTACTCCTGCTTCCCTTCTAATCCAGAATATCTTGATAAAGGAATATATTTTTGTATTACATAATAAACCAAAAAAATCAGTGAAACACAATTTTAAGGCTGCACAGTCAAGCGCTCAAAAATTAAGACAGAACTAAATGGGTAGCTACAAAATGCTAATGAGAAGCATTCACTTACTTGTATATATTAGCTGGTAACTTGAATTAATTATTCTAGTTTGTTAGAGAAAAGGCTGAAGAGAGTCCCTTCACATCAGATACTTTTATGAAGCTAATGCTGTGAATAATTTGCTTAAAAATTAAATTATCAATTCAGAGAAATGTGTTTCAAATAAGCATGTTAAGCATAATGTGAAAATGCAGTTACAATGTTTGTGCAATGTTTATTCATGAATACAGACACAAACCAGAACCAGACTGCTGGGTATTCCACGCTTCTCCAGGAGAAAATGATTAGGAACAGAGAATGCCTGCCAAAGTGCTTAATTGATAGTAGCTCTCCTGTAGTTTTGGGAATATATCTACACTGAAAAGCCTCTCAAAATAAATTAAGCATAACCATGACATTGATAAGGAGGGTGAAATAAGAGGAATTGCTAAGTGTGGTGGCTGAGTTGCAGGATTCAGGCAGCTGTGGTTATTTTCCTAGGGTTCACTGTATGTATTAGCACAGTGACTCTGTAGGGACTCTGAGTAAAGAGAAGTCAATATTTCTTAATTGTCACAATATTGTCATTTCAGATAAATGTTTTCTCAGGCTACAGCTGTTTACCAGATATACATCTGCATTGTCAATGAGTGCTAGAGTGGGAGAAAGAGCCTATACGCTCAAGATAATTGTCCATGTTGAATAACAGCCTGTCCATGACCAGAGGTATTTATCTCAGTGGAAGCACCAAAGATTCGGGAGCTCTTCAGCCTGAGTAAGGATAAGAAACCTTTGAAGGAAATGCAGAACACATTTATTATGAGATTTACCCTCGGGCTTTCTCAAAAGTAAAGAGTAGAGTGACTGCATTTTTATTCAAAAGGGTTTGCATGAAAACTTCAGATGTGGATCTTCAAGAGGGAATTTAAAGTAAAAGCAGAGTGCCTGATGGAAAAAATGTGATCATTGCAGACAGAGGTTCTGGTACAGTGATGCAATGAAAGTTACAAGTTAAAAATACAGGGAGCAATAATTGGAAGCACTGAGAGCGAAGATAAAGGCAGTCAGAAATTGGAGTAGGAATGAAACCATGGTTAGTCATGTGGTGTTATGGGAGAGTATGACGAGTCTCATCTCAAAATGTACTTGAGTTAGTTTCAGAAAAAACAAGATCAAGGCAGTAAGCATGGCCACATTACAGAGAAGAAAACTTCTTCTTCCATAAGGTTTCAAATCTTTATGTGCCCTTCCTTATTTCCAAATGTTGTACATTTCTGTCTGAGGTCAATCAAGCATGTTCACCTAAGGGTTTCCTGAA
This sequence comes from Colaptes auratus, assembly GCA_015227895.2. NCBI lineage: Eukaryota > Metazoa > Chordata > Aves > Piciformes > Picidae > Colaptes > Colaptes auratus. The sequence goes on from CM037633.1 coordinate 38,389,025, forward strand.
AAGAAAAATATTTTAAGAAAGCAGACTAAATTTGCCTCATGTTACTTCACAAAGATGTCTGTGCTGGCCTAACCCTCATGGAATGGATTTCATAGAATTGTAGAATCAATAAGGTTGGAAAAGATCTCAGAGATCATCAAGTCCAACCTATCATCCAACATCTCATGAATAACTAAACCACGGCTTCAATTACCACATCTAATCCTCTTTTGAACACCTCCAGGGACAGTGACTCCACCACCTCCCTGGGCAGCACATTCCAATGGCCAATTACTCTTTCTGGCAAGAACTTTCTCCTCACCTCCAGCCTAAACTTCCCGTGGCACAGCTTGAGACCGTGTCCTCTTGTTCTGATGCTGGTTGCCTGGAAGAAGAGACCAAGCTCCACCTGTCCACAACCTCCCTTCAGGTAGTTGTAGAGAGCAATAAGGTCTCCCCTGAGCCTCCTCTTCTCCAGGCTAAGCAAGCCCAGCTCCCTCAGTCTCTCCTCACAGGGCTGTGCTTGAGACCTCTCCTCAGCTTCGTTGCCCTTCTCTGGACACGTTCAAGTGTCTCAATATCCCTCTTAAACTGAGGGGCCCAGAACTGGACACAGGACTCGAGGTGTGGCCTGACCAGTACTGAGTACAGGGCAGAATTACTTCCCTGCTCCTGCTGGCCACAGCGTTCCTGGTACAGACCAGGATGCCATTGTCCTTCTTGGCCACCTGGGCACACTGCTGGCTCAAGTTCAGCTGCTGTCAACTCGTACCCTCAGGTCCCTTTCTGCCTGGCTGCTCTCCAGCCACTCTGACCCCAGTCTGTAGCACTGCATGGGACTGTTGTGACCAAAGTGCAGCACCTGGCACTTGGACTTGTTGAATGCCATCATGTTGTACTCTGCCCATCTGTCCAGCCTTTCAAGGTCCCTCTGCAGAGCTCTCCTACCCTCTAACAGATTAACACTTGCTCCCAACTAGGTGTTGTCTGCAGACTTACTAAGGGTGGACTCAATCCCCTTGTCCAGCTCATCAATTTCTAACATTTGAATGGTGAGCCTAAAGCCTCATATGTAATAGGCCATAATATGAACCTGTGAAACATTTTATCAGAGAAGACAAAAATTCATGAGATTTCTTAAGAGAAAAGTTTTGTTTGTTTGCTTGAACCCAAAATGTTATTCAAAGTAAAAACCTGAAGCTCTAGATTAGAAAGAATGGGATCAAGTAATCTGAGCTTCATACAACAATGCAGACTTTGTATTTAGTTCAAAGATAATCAATAGAGAGCTTGTCCTTTTTGTTAAAAAAAGAATGTAATTCTGACAATGAAGATTAATGCTTAATGCCAGGAGACAGGGTAGTCTGCCACCTTTCACGATGAAGATAATACAGCCACAGTGGGGCAGTCAAGGACAAGACATGTGAGTTACTTCTAGAATGCTTCCAAAGTTCAAGGAACAGATCAAATATTTTAGATACTAAGGGCAAATTCCCACAGTGCTTATTCAGGCAAAACTCCTGTTGAAGCCAATGGGAGTTTTGCCTGAATAAGTACTGAGCAAAGATTATGATGTTTGACCCAGATTTATCAGAGTCATACAAATCTAGGTCTAATGTGTTTTTAAGACAGACAACCACTGTGCTGCAATGTTCCTGTGGCATTCTGTTCAAAGGAAACCCTCCCTCCCTCACTTATATAACGTGGGAAGAGCTCACAGCTGGGAAAGGAGTTGGAAATCTGCTGAAGAATGAGAATAAAAAGAATATATTTACCATTGCAAGTTTTGGAAATCTTGATAAATACAGCAAAGTGTGCAAGTGAGATTGCTGAGGGCTTGTCCCTGCATAGCTCTTGAAGATTTGCTCAGAGGTAGCATTGCCTATTCGCATGAGTTCAATACCAGTAAGTTTTGAATCTTAAACCAAAGCCAGACTTAACGCTCTTGACTGTGAGTTCTCATACTCATCACAGTTGATTATATTACAATATAATGTCACAGTTATCACAGATTTATCATGTGGGGGGGAAATAAAGCCCTGGATTTCCCCCCTCTAGCTACATAACCATAAGTGAGGAATGATTTCCCCCCAGATAACTTTCCACATGTGCTACCGGTTAATAATATAACACCTGAGGGTGTTAGCTGACAGCTGTCTGAACATGAGCCAGCAGTGAGGTTAGGTGGCCAAGAATGCCAACAGCATCCTGGCCTGTATCAGGAACAGCGATGGCCAGCAGGAGTAGGGAAGTGAATATGCCCCTCTACTTGGCACTGGTGAGCCTACACCTCAAACGCTGTGCTCAGTTTTGTGCCCCTCACTACAGGAAAGGCATTGAGGTGCTGGAATATGTCCAGAAAAGGGTAACAAAGCTGATGGACAGTCTAGAGGATAGGGCTAGAGAATAGGAGCAGCTGAGAGATTTGTGTTACATTTGAAAGTCTATTTCAAATTTCACTGGTGCCACATGAAACGTTTAAAATATTGCAGCTCTCCATGCTAGCACCGGGCTGCCTGGCTTTACTGTACACCACTTTGCAGCCTTTCCGTTGGATTGTACTCAACTACGTAACTGTTTCCATTCAGATGGTGAGGCCCACAGTCAGATTTTGCCATCAATTTTACTAACAGATGCATCTTGCAGACTTAAGCCACTTAAAAGCAACGACTTACTGAGAAATCTTGAGGCCAGGGCGATTTATTTTTCATCATTTTTTCATCTATGTGGTGCAGGATTTCAGTGTGTGAATCCAGCACAGCCCTTTCTGCATAGGACAGGGTATGTCTCTTAGAATAGATTTCCACAGGTATCTTGTACATCCATGGCCTGGTTTAGGGGTTAGAGCTACTCTTACTATTTGAAGCAAGAGTTGTGGAATCAAACCTAAGGTGCTCTAACCCCATAACCTGTGGCAGTAGTCATATCAGCTCTGTGTGTCATATCAGGAGGGTGTGGAAGCTTCTCTCTTTTACATTTATGTTCTTCCTGTCCTCCTTGCTTTCTTCCCTAGGACACAATAAGAGGTTTCATCTCTTTAAAATTGCTTTTGACTGTTGAGAGAGCCCTGTCTTGAACATGTGAATCACCTGGGGAGGTGCATGTGAATCACCTGGGGAGGTGATGATTACATTAAGAACTGAGGAATGTCTCAACAAAGACAAGCACATCCTGGATGGCTAGCCTCATAAGACAGCTACTGTCCAGGGATGTGGTGTAAAGATCCCCTGAAATGTGTAACAAAGATAAGTTCATAGTGAACAACCTGATGTGTCAGCTCTGCCCACTGAGACCTGGCAGTCACATAGGCATATGTGACTAGGGTGTGGGCCAGGTGGAGCTGCAATGAACGAACCAGGAACAATATAAAAGCCCTGAGCTATCAAAGCCCTGAATTTATGGAGGGAATATCACTTGGGACATCTCAGGCTGGAAGCAGCAGCCGAGGACATCTTTCTTACCACCACCACCACCACCAAAGAAAGACCATGGGGTGGTAACTACTTCTCCTGCTCTCTCTTTCTCCATTTTCCCTCTCCCTCTCTCTCTCCCTTTTCTTCCTTTCTCTGATTGTTTATTCTCTCTCTCTTTAATAAATAGTCTCATCATGACCTTGTTTGTGTCTTAGGCTACACCCTGAGTCCTGTGTCCAGTTCTGGGCCCCTCAGTTTAGGAAGGATGTTGACTTGCTGGAATGTGTCCAGAGAAGGGCAATGAAGTTGGTGAGGGGTTTGGAACACAAGCCCTATGAGGAGAGGCTGAGGGAGCTGGGGTTGCTTAGCCTGGAGAAGAGGAGGCTCAGGGGTGACCTTATTGCTCTCTACAACTACCTGAAGGGAGCTTGTGGACAGGTGGAGGTTGGTCTTTTCTCCCAGGCAGCCAGCACCAGAACAAGAGGATGCGATCTCAGGCTGTGCCAGGGGAGGTTTAGGCTGGATGTTAGGAAGAAGTTCTATACAGAGAGAGTGATTGCCCATTGGAATGGGCTACCATGGAGGTGGTGGAGTCACCATCACTGGAGGTGTTCAGGAGGAGACTTGATGGGGTGCTTGGTGCCATGGTTTAGTTTAGGTGGGTTGGATTGGTTGATAGGTTGGATGCCATGATCTTGAAGGTCTCTTCCAACCTGGTTTATTGTATTATTGTATTAATTTGACTCAGGAGAATGTTCAAAAGAGAACAGCATCTCCTTCCCAACCTTCAGACCGAGACACTGGGGTAACTGGATATCTTTTCTCCCTAAGAATATTGACTACCTTTGTTTAAAAAAACCAAATCTCCAGCAAGCAAACAAAAAAAACCCAACTTGTTGAAATCTTGGCTCAAAATTTTTCTGTAGTGACCTGCTGCATGATTAATTACACATTTTGTGCTAACACTATTTGCCATGTGTAAAATAGTTTTGAATTTCTCATCATTTAACTGTACCAAAAGTATCTTTATTTTTGTACTTTATGAAACAGGAATGCAAATGTCTAACCCAGGCTGCTTATTATTCAACCTAGCATGTCCCCGTCATCATTTGGTCCTCATTTTTAGTCTACATAAGAAACTCACTGATGTGAATTTCCTCCAGTATTTTGATGTCTCTGGAGGATGCAGGTACACTTTCCTGCTAATCCTCTGGAATAGCAGCTGAGTTTAATGGTATGCACAGTCAGAGCTAGGCAGATCTGTTCTGATTGTTGGGATACCTCTCATAACCTGGGATATCTTTTGTAATTCCTGTGTCTCTCCTTTCTGCAGCAGCTACCACGAGTTCAATAAAAATACATATGCAGTGAATCAACAGGAGATACCCCAACACTGAGCAACTTTTCAGCCTGGGGTATATGAACCACTGAGAGTCTGTGGAATACTTGAAAGACATCTGTGAAAGATACCAAAGTCCAAAGTGCTACACAGGACCCCACAAACAGGCATTTTCTAACAAAGTATGCACCTCCACCGGATACATCTAAAGAATACATCCACAGAAGGAGGTAGACAACCCCTACACCAAAATGTTTACCATATCCAGATGATATTAGACCCAAAATAATCAATGCAATCACTATTAAATGTCAGAAACAGATTCATCACTTGTCTCCTAGATGCAACAATCTGCATCCCTGACACTTTAGCTCTGTAAGTAGTTCATTCCCAATCCTACGCTGTAAGCAATTTGGAAATGTTTGAGCATGGAAAAGTGAAATGAAAAATCTCCAACTGTGTTTCTCTGCCAAATACAACATTTGGAGCTCCTACCCGAGTGTGGAAAAGCAGGGATGAGAGTGCTATTAAGTTTTACAATTCAATTCAAACACAATTTAGAAATCTATCTGAATTCAGCTCCTTTTGACGCTCTGTACATCTGTACATGCTTTGACCTAAATGGATCTAGATCATCTAGCACAGTATATCTGAAAGCAGTGATGCAAGAGCCTGGATGTCTTTTTATAAGCAACTGTTACCTTGGAAACCACTACTGAAAACGAAGATTTTGTCTTCATGGCAAAGGCCCATGATACCCAGTTATCCCAAAATGTACCTGATCTTTTCCTGACCAACCCGAAACACAAAGATTGGCTGTTGGATGTTCCAAGCTCCTTCCTACTCTTAAATTATATCTTGCAAGTTTTGTGATTTCCAATAGCAAACAGAATCTCTTATTTCCTATCAACTCTTACCGACACCTTACTTATATCCTTTGAGTCAATAGGTTGGAAGACAAGAATGAAGCCTTCGTGGAAATCAGAAAGGTGTTTTCTGAGGTTTGTCTTCAACATCCAACAGCACTCCAAACAGTACTGTCACAGTCTCAAATTCTTGGGAAATGTAATGATCTGACATTGTTGGTTTGGGGCATTTGTCGAGCTTTCCACAACTGTTTAGGTGCATATAGTCTCCTAACTTGTGTTTCAGCATGAGCACACAATGCAGAAATTTTCTAGGTGGCTTCCTTTTCAAATATTCCCCTATGAGTATTATTGCCTTTCCTGGATTTTAGTTCCTAAGTTTTGACCTGCATATGGGAAGATGTGTCAACAGGAAGAACACAAGATCTATTCTAAATCTATTCTAAAGAAAGATACATATTGGCTTGGACAGGAGAAAACTGCATTGGGTTAGGAACTGGCTGGAGGCTGAGCCCAGAGAGTGGTGGTGAATGGTGCCACAGCCAGCTGGCAGCCAGGCACTAGTGATGTGCCCCAAGGATCAGTGCTGGGCCCCATGCTCTTCAACATCTTTATTGATGATCTGGATGAGGGCATTGAGTCCATCATCAGTAAATTTGCAGATGACACCAAGCTGGGGGCAGGAGTTGATCTGCTGGAGGGCAGAGAGGCTTTGCAGAGGGACCTCGACAGGCTGGACAGATGGGCAGAGGCCAAGGGCAGGAGATTGAACACATCCAAGTGCCGGGTTCTGCACATTGGCCACAACAGCCCCAGGCAGTGCTACAGGCTGGGGTCAGAGTGGATGGAGAGCGGCCAGGCAGAGAGGGACCTGGGGTACTGGTCAATGGTAGGCTGAACATGAGCCTGCAGTGTGCCCAGGCAGCCAGGAGGGCCAATGGCATCCTGGCCTGCATCAGGAACAGTGTGGCCAGCAGGAGCAGGGAGGTCATTCTGCCCCTGTACACTGCAATGGTTAGGCCACACCTTGAGTCCTGTGTCCAGTTCTGGGCCTCTCAGTTTAGGAAGGAGGTTGTCTTGCTGGAGCGTGTCCAGAGAAGGGCAACAAAGTTGGTGAGGGGTTTGGAACACAAGCCCTGTGAGGAGAGGCTGAGGGAGCTGGGGTTGCTTAGCCTGGAGAAGAGGAGGCTCAGGAGTGACCTTCTTGCTCTCTACAACTACCTGAAGGGAGGCTGTGGACCAGTGGAGGTTGGTCTCTTCTCCCAGGCAACCAGCACCAGAACAAGAGGACACAGTCTCAGGCTGTGCCAGGGGAAGTTTAGACTGGATGTTAGGAAGAAGTTCCACACAGAATGATTGCCCATTGGAATGGGCTGCCTGGGGAGGTGGTGGAGTCACCATCATTGGAGGTGTTCAGGAGGAGACTTGATGGGGTGCTTGGTTGCATGGTTTAGTTGATTAGGTGGTGTTGGATGATAGGTTGGACACGATGATCTTGAAGGTCTCTTCCAACCTGGTCTATTCTATTCTATTCTATTCTATTCTATTCTATTCTATTCTATTCTAGTCTATAGTCTATTCTATTCTATTCTATATATTAAATAACAAGAAGACAAAGTAGAACATGATTGTTTGACTCGAGGCTGAGCAGGTGTGGTAAATTACCAAGGTATGAGGGCCTGTAGGGTAACATTTGAGAGCAGCCAACCCATTTTACCAGTTTGTCTTTTGCACCAATTTACATTTTTATGTCTGGGAATACACTCATAAAATATTGACCACAGCATCACAGATAAAAAAACATAAATCTAATTTCTTGGCTTAGGTTGTCTTGTTGTCTTGTTGCTCTTATTTCCAAAGCAAACATCTCATTTGACCTGTCTGATTTGTGACAACAGGACTAAGACAAAAATAATCAGTTTCCTCTGAGCACTGACAGTGCTGTACTGGGAGATATGAACCTAAAAATACCACTGTTCAATATGCAGACTCACCCTAAGGATTTCTCGTAGCTGCAGGTACTGTGCTGTTATCAGGAAAAATCTCTGTGGAAAAGAAACATGAATTCTAAGAGCACAAAATCCTTTGTAAGAGCACTGAGGGCTTAACCTTCATATGGCAAAAGCACAGTATGGAACTAAATAGATGCTATAAAAACTTCTAGTAATACACATGTCCTGCTGTTGGGAAAATGTTCATGATGGGAAAAAAGGTCAATGACATCACAATGGTCAGTGAAAGCTCCAAGAGGACATGACCTCCAGTGTGAGGTTCTATTCACTGTTACCATGAAAGACTGCTTGAAGTGTAGAGTCTTTATTGAATCCTACACAGTCACTGTGACAAACATTTCCTTCTCCCCTGCCAACTCCATCTTGTTCACAATTGTGCTGTGTTCCCTTAAAAAAATGAGAGGGCTATTTGACTCCCTGCAGAGCATTCTTATGGAGAACATCTGCTGGACCTACTCAAGGGGAGGAATACCCTGAGGATGGAGCATATGGCAGGAAAGAGCAACTCTCAGAAAACTTGGCAATCACCAGATCTTACAGAATGACTGCAACATAGAACAGGGACTGCAGCAGTCAATCTACCCTCAGGGATGAAAGAAGGACATTTCCCAAGGACTGGAGGCAAAAGAGAGTAGGGCAGATTCAGGCACAGTGATTGACATAGTCTGGATGTGAAGACCCACTTTCAAGGACAGAAAGAGCTGGAGGAGGAACAAGTGATTTAAAATGCTTTTTAATTTCTGTAGTGCCTGACTTTTTGCATTGAATTCTTCCTATGTTCAAAGTTTCTAGTTCACATTATAATGACACATAGCATTTCCCCACCTGTGTTTCAAAGCTTTTTGATCTTTGAGGAGTTCATGGTTGAAGCAGATTAAATTCCTGGCCGATATGGGGTCCTGTCACTGGCCATCAGCCTCTCTGATGTCCCATTCTTAATGACAACATTCTGATGAACATACTATTGATACCTGCACAGCATCATTTTCTAGTACAGCATGTGGATGAAACCTAGCAGATGTCTAACTGCCCCCCCAGTTAGAGAAGGACAGGTAACTGCTCAAGAAAGTACAGCAAAGGGCTATGAAGATGATTAGAGGACTAGAGCGTCTCTCACAGGAAGAAAAGCTGAGAGACTTGGGGCTTTTTAGCCTAGAGAAGACTTATAAATACTTAAATTGTGGGTGTCACGAGGATGTGGCCAGTCTTCTTTCAGTGGTGCCCAGTGTCAGAACAAGAGGTAATGGGCACAAACTTGAACATAGGAAGTTCCATCTGAACATGAGGAGGAACTTCTTAACTCTGAGTGTGGTAGAGCACTGGAACAGGTTGCCCAGTGAGGTGGTGGAGTCTCCATTTCTGGAGTCATTTCGAAGCCCACCTGGACACATTCCTGTGCAGCCTGCTGTAGGTGAACCTGCTCTAGCATGGTGCATTGGACTAGATGATCTCTAGAGGTCCCTTCCAACCCCTACCATTCTGTGATTCTGTGACTGAAGCAATGGCTCTGGGGCATTCCACCGGTAACTGCTGCCTCACAGACTCTCATGTTAACCAGTTAGGTGAACTACTGGACAAACAGTGAGCGTTTCATCAAAGTTTGTCCTGTGTTTCAAGGAAGTCCTTCAACACACATACATTGCCATGAAATGTTCCTTCTTCTAACAACATCACGCTTCCTGATTAAAAGCAGCTCTAGCTATGGTGGAAAAGGCAGGCATTAACTGCTCTGAAAATACAATTGTTCAGTGTAGGTACCCAGTAGAAACTTACAGAATAAACAATAGCTGAAAGCCTCAAATTATTATTTGGTATTTTTCCTGAACCTAACTGGGAGAGATTGCTTGGTAATTTCCAGTGCCTTCCACCAGCTGAGCTGATTAGTCCATGATCCATGTTGAGCAATGTAATGTAAGTTGCCTGTCACTGGGAGCATTTGCTACCAGCTGAGCACACTCACAGGGACAATTAGCAAGGCTCAGCCAACGTGCAATCCCTTGTTATGCGGTGATAATGTTTATTTCTCCTTTCAAGCCTCATTCTAAGAAGCAGTGTGAAGCAAAAGAGGTTTTGAGAACTAAATGAGGAAAATTTCCCCTATAAGGTGAAAAACTATGATGCCACATACTCCCCCACCTTGTGTTTTAATACTGATAGAGAACTTTGCAAAGGGACTGGCTTTGCTCTTGTCAGTTCCATGTCAACCTTGTTCCAAGAAGGGGAATTTGCAGTTAATTTATCAGAACACCCCTGGTTCTGATTTAAACTAGAAGTAAATAAATACATCAAGAGAGGTATAAAAGATCTGTAATCCCATTACAATAGCTATCTAGAATTCAGTAGATACAGCAGAATGCTTACAAAACTGTTAAATTAGGTGAGCTCCTCACCTTGGCCATACATCACTTTTTAAAGTGAAATAGCAAAGAAGGTTGAAGTAGGTCAAAATAAATTTAATGCCAATTTATTATCTCAATTAAAACTCTGTCACTGTGCCCTTTCATGGGAAATACAAATTCTGTGCATTTTGTGGGAATACTAATGAGAATGCACTCTGGCTCTGAAATAATTTTAGTTTCAGCAATAGGAATGAAAATTACTTGAAATCAGCTTATAATTAGCTGAGATTCTTAATGTTGTGGTAGCAATCATAACAGGAATGTAACTGAACATTTTGTAATGGTGAAAAAATGCTGCATCTGAACTTGTAATATTATTAGCATCAACATACTCCTCCTCTTTTCTTCATATTGCAATTTATGTTTTGCTTCTAAGTCAAATTTGAACAAGCTTCTCCATGTTCAAGAATTTTTCACTTTAGTTGAACCCCCCCCCACACCAAACACCCATCCCAACCCCATGCCACTATATGAATTATCACATACAATTTCATCACATAAGGAATTTAAGCATTAATGAAATGAGATGTAAACCTCGAGAGAAAGGTCCCACATACCCTGTTAGAAGGTAAGTTTAAGTGAAATAAACTTTAAATTTGAGTATGAGGCTTGACACCATGTTTACAACAGTGGAGTTGGTCAGATTCTCTCCCTTCCCATTCCCCTCTTACAAAACTCCATATATTTGTAAATGAACACAAGTTAGAAGCAGCAGAAATTACGTGGAAACCCCCAAACCCAAGCAGCAAAACCCAAACAAAACCAAACAAGAATGTAAAATGGCTCACATTGATGCTTACACATGTGCTTAAAAACTCTTTTGCCTGGGTTTATTACACTTCCCTTACACAGCCGGAACCCAAAACAACTGCCCTTACACATATTTGCAGTGCTACTAAACCGCAGGGACTGAGAATGGAACGAAACCAGTTCAAGCTACTATTCCTGTGGCATAGGCAAATCTGCATCTGGAATAGAAGAGGCACAAGGCAACCAGCTGTTCAAATTAGATAAGATAAACTTACGCTTGTTGTGTAAGCAGCTTCAGGATCATCCTCTAACACTCGTGACAAACCAAAATCAGAGACTTTACACATGAGGTTGCTGTTGACTAAGATATTACGGGCTGCCAAGTCACGGTGTACATAGCCCATGTCTGAGAGGTACTTCATGCCAGATGCAATCCCCCGCAGCATGCCAACCAGCTGGATGACTGTGAAGTGGCCATCGTGCTTCTGCAAAGTAAAGATGCAGGATCAAAGAATGTAGCTACTTTCCATCATTTTCACACTAATGTGGGTAACAGTGTAGATTTAAATACATTTGTAGTATTTGCAGTTGAGTAGCTAGTATAGGATGATAGGTTGGACTCGATGATCTCAAAGGTCTCTTCCAACCTGGTTAATTCTATTCTATTCTATTCTATTCTATTCTATTCTATTCTACTCTACTCTCTACTCTACTCTACTCTTCTAACCCATTTAACCAACCTGACCAAGCTTATTTTTCATGTATTTAAGTTGGTCAGCAGTTCAAGCTATCCCATTTCTCATTGGGAAGTTTATCCCCCTTTTCTTACATATTTTCTCGTACTCCACAATCTTTTTACTAATAGAAGTTAATATCTTTTACCCTCATATATGAAGAACTCCTTCCCCATACACTATTTTTTAATACAAGAATGACACTGCACAGGAAAATTGTCTCTTCATCTCTTACTCCATGGCCTCAGGAAACAACTTCCTGGTCCCCTTTTGCCTCTGCCTCGATTGTCTGCGTGAGGCACTGATGTCACCTTGCTTTTTGCTTGTTTTGGAGGGCTTGTTTGTTTGAAAAATAAAACAAACCTGGAAAAAACGTGGGGCTTTACCTTCTGCCTGTTCTGCACATAATGCTACACAATCTCTGAACACTAGATTAGAAAACAGATTCAGGTTGAAATTCAGGGGTCATGTAGCTTTTCCAAAGTCTTCCTGGCTGACTAAGCCCATTAAGCTCAGACCCGTGAATACGTTAAGCAGCTTAACTCCTGCTGAAATCTATTGGAGTTGAACATGTAAATAATACTTATGTCATTAACCATGCTCAGCCACTTGGTCAGTCTTGGTGGGCCTTAATTTCCCACTTACAACACTGAAGTTAACACTTCTATGCCTGCCACATTAGAAGGCTCCTGAATTATGTGGCACTGGGGACCAAGCGAGTATCCATACAGAAATCTGCTTGTTGTTTCTTTGCCTGGTTTAGGTCCACTCTAGCTACCATTTACAGTGCACTGCTTAGAGCAGTATTTTTTTGTGACCTCAGCTGGCAGATGTTTAGCTTTTCGTGGATTATTCAGTGAGTCAGGCTTTTATGGTAACAAAACAGCCTAACAGAACAGCTTCTCTGCAAGCAAGTTAATGTTCCCTATTTTCTTGTGACACCCTTGGCACTGAGCTACAGACAAGTAGCAGTTTCTCTGATAAGTATTCAGGGTATTCCTATTGTGTAGCTCATACATTTAAGCATGATATTTGTAGGGGAAGAGTTCAGTAAACTTCCACAGATTCACGTATTTAATTGGGTTGAACAACATTCTCAAAGGTTATCTTGTCTGACTCCCCTGCAGTGAGCAGGGACACCTCCAAACAGATAGGCTGCCCAGGTCCACATCAAGTCTGATCTTGAATGTCTCCAGGAATGGGGCCCCAACCACACCCCTGGGCAAACTGCTGCAGTATTTTACCACCCTCATTGTAAAGAACTTTCTCCTTATAGAATAGTATAAACCAGGTTGGAAGAGACCTTCAAGATCATCGTGCCCAACCTATCATCCAACACCACCTAAACAACTAAACCATGGCACCAAGCACCCCATCAAGTCTCCTCCTGAACACCTCCAATGATGGTGACTCCACCACCTCTCCGGGCAGCCCATTCCAATGGGCAATCACTCTCTGTGTAAAACAACTTATGTCCAACTTAAAACTACCCTGTTCCAGTTTAAAACCATTGTCCCTGGTCCTATCACTGCAAGCTCTTCTTCCCCTTGCGTCAGTGCTCTGGAACATTTTTGACTCTAAATTGCCCATACAAAAGTGCAGACAGATCTCTCAGAGTAATTGTCACACCTATAGCAACCCCCATCCTTTGCTGTCTCCAAGGGAACCACCTGAAAGCAATTAGTTCTGCAGACCACTCAGGTGAGGGCCAAGACACAAGTGTGATAGCCAGACATTTTACAGAGGGCTATCTGCCGTTATGGGCCTATGACATTCCCTGTCACAGGCCCCTACCACAAGGGGAACTTCTCAAAGCCCAAACATCCCATCTAGCCATTAAGCAAAGAGAGACAAAAGAGAATATTCTTAAATGCTTCAAGATTCTTCCAATAAAGGAAGGATGTGAACTCTATCCAACATATCTTCAGGTTGGACTTGATGATCTCTTCCAACCTTAGTGATACTGTGATACTGTGATCTTCTATTTTATTTATTTTATTTTATTTTACTGCTTTAGCTGTAGAACTAGGATTTGGAACAAAGCACCTATGACTTCTGCAAAACAACCAACCAAGTCCCTCCTGCCCCCATCACAAAGCACTAAACAAAAGCATGCCCCTAAACCTTTAGATCTCACCTCCTCCTCATTATCATGAACAGCTCCATTCTTTCAACAAACTCGAGTCATCTGCAAAACCTCCCTTAACCTTTTGTCCCCTTAAATGACAAGCATTCATTCCTGCCTTTTTCAGTCTGTGCTCTTTAAAATCTAGACCATGCTTGACTGTTTTTTCATAAAACATAACCTTTTTCTGCTCTTTCCAAATCCCAGTGTTTGCCTTGCCGGTATAGTGGAAATGGCTGAGCTAAAAACAATCTCATGTTTTTGCCATCCTCTCTCTCCTTCTTTCAAATGTCTTTGGGCATCTGCCTTGGAACAAAAGCTTCAAGCTTATCTCCACATTTAAAGAAATGGCAGACTTTCTAACATCAGTTGCAATTTTGTTCTGCTCTCCCTCTTTCGTTCTATATTTCTGTGCATCCTCTTCTGCATTTATTCTCCTCTGTCCCTTCTCATGCTTGGTTTTATATCTTTTCATTGCCAACTGCAACTTTTCCTGTCAGTGTTAACAATCTTCTCTCAGATCTCTCTGTAATCACTTTCCATGCCTGTTGTATTCCCTTAAAATCTATAAACTTTTATTTTCCAGTGTATCAAAATACTTGCCTGATTTAAGCTGCTCAGGACAGAACCTATGGGCCGTATTTGACACTTGGAAAATTCAACTAAGTATGAATCTGGCCTTGTGTTTGCAGCATTTGCAAATCCCCATGTACACCTGTGAGTCAGACCAACTCATTATCCTGTTTCATTCACTTGTCATTTAGGGACATGAAACCCTCATCTGAATGAGATGGCTGTTATTATCCAGAGCTTTATTCTGATTCCCATGACTTAGATTTGAAATATGCTTTTGATAGGATTCCCACTGGAGTGTTAATCAATACTGGCAGCTATTCAGACCTCAGTGGACTTAACCACATTTATCCTATAATTCCATCAAATTTTAATCAGGCTTTAATGGCTTTGCCAAATAAACTTTTCTCAGCAGTTGAGTATCGAATCAATATCTGAGTAGTCACCATTGCATTTATGTAGCCTTGGAAATGCCCCAAAATAAGCATTTCTTTTATCATTCAAAACCTTATGTACATGAAATCTTCTGTTACAGACTTTTCAATATCACTGACAATAGCTGGTGAAGGGGGTCAGTTACTGTAGGGGAGGAAGGATGACAACCCAGTTGGCTCTCATTCATTTTCATGCTCTAGTTTCCAGCTACAGCAGGCACTAATTCAGTGCTTTCCCACAAGTCCATGGAATCTTTTTTCACAGAAGGTATTTTCTGTATTAGTAGTGAGTAAACTTCTGGAGTCATGGTCACTGATTTTTTCTGTATTGTTTCTGGACTTTTCTCTATTCTAAAATCCAGTTTGTAATTTGCAGTGTAAGTCAGAGCACTTTAATGCCCTTACATTCTGAGAAGAGCATAGGATTTCCTACAGGTCTAAATATTTTACTGAAGGTGATTTAGATATGAATTTAGGTAGAGAACAGCACTGACAATGGTGTGTCTATGTCTAACTTAGATCACAGTTACCACCAACGGTTCCTACCGGTCGGCATATAGGTACAGTTTTTGCTATGTACTTATTGTTCCTATTCTAACACCAAAGTAAATGATAGAACTTTGCCAGGATAAATCTTCCAATATTCAAGCTGCAGTTTGGTATTTACAAGTAAAACTCATGCATTCAGGTTTATAGTTCTTGTACTGAATCAGGTCAGTTGCCAATTTCTTCTTTAATCAACTGTTAACAGGGTCCCATACAATTAGTGGTACCTAATTTCATTAAATGGAATACATAAACCCCTGACATTACTTTAGTTCATGTGAAATGCAACTGAGTGATCTTACACAAAAATACAAGTGCCTCTTCAGCCATTAAAATACCTTTTTTATTACTCAAAACATTTTTTACAAGATTAAGCTATTCCAAACTTATTTTAGGATGAAATAGCCTCTCTCAAATCTGGACAGAAGGCTGTAGCCTTTCAACTTGCAATCCTGTTTGCCTTCTCAGCTACATCAGTAAGAGAGGGATGTCCTGGAATAACCAGAAGGGACCAACCCCCACCTGGCTACAACCTCCCTTCAGGTAGTTGTAGAGAGCAATAAGGTCTCCCCTGAGCCTCCTCTTCTCCAGGCTAAGCAACCCCAGCTCCCTCAGCCTCTCCTCACAGGGCTTCCATTCCAAATGCCTCACCAACTTCGTTGTCCTTCTTTGGACACCTTCCAGCAAGTCAACCTCCTTCCTAAACTGAGTGGCCCAGAACTGGACACAGGACTCAAGATGCGGCCTAACCAGTGCTGAGTAGAGGGGCACAATGACTTCCCTGCTCCTACTGGCCACACTATTTCTGATGCAGGCCAGGATGCCATTGGCTTTCTTGGCCACCTGGGCACACTGCTGGCTCATGTTCAGCCTATTATCAACCAGTATCCCCAGGTCCCTTTCTGCCTGGCCACTCTCCGGCCACTCTGACCCCAGCCTGTAGCACTGCCTGGGGTTGTTGTGGCCAATATGTAGAACCCGGCACTTAGATGAGTTCAATCTCATGCCCTTGGACTCTGCCCATCTGTCCAGCCTGGCAAGGTCCCTCTGCAGAGCTCTCCTACCCTCTAACAGCTCAACTCCTGCCCCCAGCTTGGTGTCCTCCGCAAATTTACTGCTGATGGACTCAATCCCCTCATCCAGATCATCAATAAAGATACTGAACAGGATGGGGCCCAGCACTGATCCCTGAAGGACAACATTAGTGTCTGGCTGCCAACTGGATGTGCACCATTCACCACCACTCTCTGGGCTCAGCCTCCAGCCAGTTCCTAACCCAGCTCAGAGTGCTGCTGTCCAAGCCAGGGGCTGACAGCTTGGCCAGGAGTTTGCTGTGGGGGACAGTGTCAAAGGCCTTGCTGAAGTCCAGGCAGACTCCATCCACAGCCCTCCCCACATCCACCAGGTGGGGGTGAAAATAAGGGGAACACAGGCTGCAGAACAACTCCACTTCCATCCAGAGTCCATTCTTTCTCTACAGTACATAGCCAGTGCAGTGTCCAACAACAGACATTTAATGAAAATTGTATTGCTCTAGCTGCTCTTAAGGATCTCATGTGAGAGAGTTTTAAAGCCTTATTGAAGTAAAAATCTAAGACATTAACTGCTTCTCCCATACCTACAATGTCTGAGCCCTGTTACAAAAGGGAATCAGACTGTTCAATGTAATTTGTTCTTGACAAATCCAGATTGGCTCACACTTATCTTGCTGTTATCTTTAAGGTGCTCATAAATACTTTCTTGATAATTTGTTCCAGAAATGTTACAGCAGTTGACATTAAGCTGACTGGCCTGCAGTTTCTGGCTTCTCTTCCTTTCTTTTTAAAGGCATAGATGACATTGGCTCTGTTCTGATTTCCTGGTTTCTTAACATTTTCTCCACATATTCACAAAAGATAAAGAGCACACTGAAAAGTGTGCATCTTCCCTACCAAATTCTTTTGGCTTGAAATACAATATAGCTTGTATTAAATTTCTTGTGGCTCAGTAGGAAGAATATACACAGTGATTAAAAATACCCATCATTTTTAAAGTAACTTCTCAGAGCAAGAGCTGTCTCCTTTCAGCAGGGTAAAACATTGCTTAGGAACAAATGTTGGCTCTGTAGCACCAGTGACAGCTTCTTAGTGTAATCTTCACTTTCATAAATACATACTGCTTGTTATTTCACTATTAAGGTAATACATTCATTCAAATATGGTTTCTAGTTGCTCAGTTTGGGTTTTTTTTGCTTCGGAAAAAGTAATTGGTATCAGCAGTCCCCAGTGCTGTTTTCCTCCTTTACAGAGTCACTTCTGAAAGCAAAACACCACTCATCCTACAAGGAAATGAACATGCCTCCAATAAATAAAAGCACACATGAATGCTGCATGAGAAAGCAGAAGAAGGTGTCTTTGTTACAAGCTTTAATGTTGCCTCTCTGGATGCAGATAAATAATAATAGGAACCATTAGACTTAGCAAAGGCCATCTGGTCTCTTTTCCCCAAAGCTGAGTCTGTCTAGTGAGGCCATGTTAGATGGATGTACAACATAGACTCCACAGCATCGTTTCATAGAACTTTCTACAAGTCTTCATTTTTCTTTTTCATGTTTTCCTCCAAACACATTAAATGTAGGTGTCTGCCACAGCATCCAGCTCTAGTTAAAAGAAGCCTGAGCTGCTCTGAGAATAACTTCATAACAATTACAGAGCAATCACAGAGCAACACATCACAGCATTTTCTCCTCCAAGTATATATTTATTTGTTTTTTAAACACATTTTCACACTTATCTTAGCCTCTGCTAGACAGGCCTGGAGGGATGAAGATTTGGTGCTGAGTTCCAGGGTTTCATTTGCTGTACAGTCTGCAGCAGTTAGTGCTCTAAGGCAGTTAAGTATATTGTTTTAAATAGAAACATTAGAAATTATTTTCTGTGGAAGAGCAAAATCTATTTTGCAGTGTTTGTACCTACTATGCATGACTGTAAATAAATCTAATATTTTTTTACAAGTATTGTAATACCCTGAAGTGGAAGGATATAGAAAGTTCTTCACCAAGAGAGTCGTTAGCCATTGGAATGTGCTGCCCGGGGAGGTGGTGGAGTCACCGTCCCTGCAGGTGTTCAAGAGGGGACTGGACGTGGCACTTGGTGCCATGGTCTAGTCATGAGGTCTGTGTTGACAGATTGGACTCGATGTTCTTTGAGGTCTCTTCCAACCTTGGTGATACTGTGATATCAGTCAGAATTTTTAAGGTAGCAAGAGGAGCATTACTATTGCCAGTAGTAACAATGAAGCAAGCAGGATGATTCTATGATTACTGTAGGTAAATTAATTGCTTCCTCCTATGCTTAGAGATTCACAAAACTGGGTAAGACTGGAGCATCTTTCAAACCTAAACATCTATCTCTTTGGGGTGCACTTAAGGGAAAATGTTGCAAAACCTGAGGAGCTTTCTCTCTCACATTCATCCCCGGAGAGTGCACATTCCCTGCCTAACAAAGAAGGGTGAGGAAAAGTACTGCAGTGGATACAGCTGATGGATTATTTCAGTATCAGGCCTGCTACACTACAGAACCTGCTGCACTGCAAGTTCTTGTCTGATTAATATTGCTGTGTCCCTGGTTCTTGCTTCACTGCTCTGACTATTGGTTAGCACACCTTGGATATTGAGCAGGAATGAAACACTGACAGTAGCCTGGTAGTCTACAGCTGCAGAAATACAGCAAAGTACTCTGGTCATAGATTTCTTGTTGCTTTTACAGGATTCTGTGTAGCTAACCACAAACAAAAATCCACAAAGTCTCTTCCAGATGTGTTCCTTTTCTGTGGTTTCAATCCATGCCCATGCTGAATGATTCACAAGAAGAATGAGTGAAGATCACAGCCAGCTCCTCAGGTGTCATTCTGTGCAAATGAACCTAATAAGCAGCAGCCCCAGCAAGCACAGAAGCCACCTAGGTGCCTAATCACCCTGTTGCTGTCTACGTGATGCTAAATTCAAACTGTTTTATCCCAGAATGACTTTTTAAGTGGAGCTGTGAAAACAGTAGATGACTCTTGATAGCTTCATAAGTCTGTGTGGCATCTACTTAGAGAGTGGAATAAGCAGAGGAACATGTGATAGGGTGAACAGACCAACCTCAGGGCAAAGAGCGCTTGCCGAAATGATTACAGTCATCTGATGGACAAGACTGTGGAAAAAAGTGATAAACAGAGTGAAACTGGGACTCAGATCTGGGTATCACCCACATATTGTATCACCCTCTGAACTGTTGGATGGGCTTGAGCGCAATGTGGGACTCATCTCTATCTTCCCACAGCAAAATAGGACTGCATGTATGTCGTGTACGGAGACTGCAAGATCAAGCGGTGGTTCGGTATCCGCGTGGTTTCCTTAGTCATGGCCATGCTCAGAGAACAGACATCTCAAACCTGCAGCAGTAGCAAACTGCTTGTTAAAAATATTTTGTGGGTTTTAGGCCTTTTTTTTAAAAAAATGCATTTCTTTTTTTTTGCATTTCTTGCCATATATAGCTGGTATCAACAAGCCTGATAATATCTCTGGCCACAACTATCCTATCTAATTACCCAGTACGTCTTCCTGTCAATAGAGATAGCTGCCCTTTCGGCTCTTTGCATGTTTATTATTTTCCTCATATGCTTGCAGAATAAATGATGAAGATCTCCCAAGACACAGGCAAGTGATTGAAATGCAGACAATGAGCACAAACCCTATGAGGAGAGGCTGAGGGAGCTGGGGTTGCTTAGCCTGGAGAGGAGGAGGCTCAGGGGAGACCTTACTGCTGTCTACAACTACCTGAAGGGAGGTTGTAGCCAGGTGGGGGTTGGTCTCTTCTCCCAGGCAACCAGCATCAGAACAAGAGGACACAGTCTCAAGCTGTGCCAGGGGAAGTTTAAGCTTGAGGTGAGGAGAAAGTTCTTGCCAGAAAGAGTAATTAGCCATTGGAATGTGCTGCCTGGGAGCTGGTGGAGTCACCATCACTGGAGGAAGAGACTGGGTGAGGCAGTGCCAAGGTTTATTTGATTAGATGGTGTTGGGTGATAGTTGGACTTGATGATCTCGGAGGTCTTTTCCAACCTGGTTAATTCTGTGTCCCATCCAAGGTCTGTGTGTGATGTTGGTAACAGGAAATTGTACCTCAAATCCTAAGCTGAAATATTAGCCTTTTTCTTTCCACACACAGATTACTTCTACCCAGCAGCTGTTGGAGTAATACTGAAAAAGGAGCTGCTGGGCCCTAAGGAAATACTGAGGTGGAAGCTCACATTCTTTTTCAGAGAAATTGCTCCAAGTATTACCAGAACTGAAGTCACATGTACCTTATTTCTAGTCAAATGACCACTTCATTGAGAGCAAGTTTCACATCTATTCTCATGAGGTGCTTAGCTTACATGCTTAGGCCTTATATGAGTGAAAAAGATAACAAACTTTCATCTTCTGGAAATGAGTTTTATATAATTCAGAAAGAATGCAGGATTTCTGAGGAGAATTTAGCATCGAGTGGTGCACAATCACTGCAATTAATGATCATCAACTTACAGAATTGGTTTTAATTAGCTGATGGCTTTTCACTAAGAATATATCTGAAGTATTTTCATATTCCAAATTTTTCACCCAAAAGCTCAAAGTTAGCAGCCAGTATGCAGGATATTTTGTGGGGAGAACATCACAATCTAGCTGAGCTTGCTGTTTAATTCATACAAATAGCAGAAAATAATGCACTGACTGACTTGAGGACTTGGTCACATAACTGCAACCAAAATACATCACTGAGTAAGATGAAGGATGAGTGTAAGCTGCCGGCCTGGGACTCAGTGGAACCAATTTCATCTCTATTCTCTGCCATGCACTTGTGCACAATATTATGCAGATAAGATCTTGGGGCTTTATTTCCTTATCTGTAAAGCATGGAAGTAAAGGCCATTAAGATTTTGGGGTTTAAGTGTGAAGGGGAGTAAAAACACTTTGCACTGTAGCAAGTGGAACACAAGCCCTATGAGGAGAGGCTGAGGGAGCTGGGGTTGCTTAGGCTGGAGGAGACTCAGGGGTGACCTCATTGCTCTCTACAACTACCTGAAGGGAGATTGTAGCCAGGCAGAGGTTCGTCTCTTTTCCCAGGCAGCCAGTACCAGAACAAGAGGACACAGTCTCAAGCTGCGCCAGGGGAGGTTTAGACTGGATGTTAGGAGGAAGTTCTATACAGAGAGAGTGATTGCCCATTGGAATGGGCTGCCCATGGAGGTGGTGGAATCACCATCATTGGAGGTATTCAGGAGGAGACTTGATGGGGTACTTGGTGCCATGACATAGTTGTTTAGGTGGGTTGGATTGGTTGATAGGTTGGACACGATGATCTTGAAGGTCTCTTCCAACCTGGATTTATTGTATTGTATTGTATTGTATTGTAAGTGCTTCCTTTAAATACTAAGAAAAGCAGAATGTCTTGTAGGCGCTTCCAAATCCCACCACATAAGAATTGTTATATTCACTGAACAGCTTTCATTGGGATTGCTAAGGTTTACCCTGTCTGATTCTTTTTATGATCACAAACCTTTTTTAAAAGGGGTAGACTTATAGCAGGAAACAGCTATTATTAATGAAGCAGCTGGATTTCTTCTTAAATAGGATACTTTGCAGCCATTTGCTCTGCTAATTGTAACAGAATTGCTGATGATACATCTACAGTGCCTTGGGATGCTGAATATTATTTAAAGCCCTTTTAAAAAGCATTTTAGAAGAATAAACCAGATCTGAAGTGTGAATTGAAACTGTAAAATAATACGCATGGAAACCAGCTGCAGAAATGATTAGCTCACATTTCCCTCCATCACTTTTGCCTAAAAATATATCTGATGCAATGTGAGAAGTATCACTTCACAATAACATCATCACTTTGTTGATAGCAGTTTCATCACAATCACAAGCAACTACTCTGATGAATAACTGCGTGTGAAGAATAACTGGAATATAGCTCTCATGCTAGACTGATTTAGAGAAAGGTAATTCCCTCACTTGAATTATTTCAGCACTTTGGTTTCATCCTTTTTGGAATTCTGCACACACACCTGTTCACACACAGAGCCCTTTCACTAGCCTGCCTGCCTGGAGCACGAGTGAAGAATTACAGACGAGGAGAGCCCCAGGTACTCAAATCAGTGTCTGCTGCAGATGGATTGAGAGATGAGCCAGAAAGGCAAAGGGGGTGAATTTTCAAAACCTACCCACATTCTAACAAGAACTTGGGTTAAGAACTGGCTGGAGGGCCGGGCCCAGAGAGTGGTGGTCAATGGTGCCACCTCCAGCTGGAGGCCAGTCACCAGTGGTGTCCCCCAGGGATCAGTGCTGGGCCCCATCCTCTTCAATGTCTTCATTGACCATCTGGATGAGGGGATTGAGACAGTCATCAGCAAATTTGCAGATGACACCAAGTTGGGAGCAGATGTTGGTCAGTTAGAGGGCAGAAGGGCCCTGCAGAGGGACCTCAACTGACTGGACAGATGGGCAGAGTCCAACAGGATGGCATTCAACAAGTCCAAGTGCCAGATGCTGCACTTTGGCCACAGCAACCCCATGCAGAGCTACAGGCTGGGGTCGGAGTGGCTGGAGAGCTCCCAAACAGAGAGGGACCTGGGGGTGCTGATTGACAGCCGCCTGAACATGAGCCAGCAGTGTGCCCAGGTGGCCAAGAAGGCCAACGGCATCCTGGCCTGCATTAGGAATGGTGTGGCCAGCAGGAGCAGGGAGGTCATTCTGCCCCTGTACTCTGCATTGGTTAGGCCACACCTTGAGTCCTGTGTCCAGTTCTGGGCCCCTCAGTTTAGGAAGGACATTGAGACACTTGAATGTGTCCAGAGAAGGGCAACAAGGCTGGGGAGAGGCCTTGAGCACAGCCCTGTGAGGAGAGGCTGAGGGAGCTGGGGTGGTTTAGCCTGGAGAAGAGGAGGCTCAGGGGTGACCTCATTGCTCTCTACAACTACCTGAAGGGTGGTTGTAGCCAGGAAGGGGTTGGCCTTTTCTCTCTAGCAACCAGCACCAGAACAAGGGGACACAGTCTCAAGCTGCACCAGGGGAAGTTTAGGCTCAAGGTGAGCAGAAAGTTCTTCACCGAGAGAGTTGTTCGCCATTGGAATGTGCTGCCCAGGGAGGTGGTGGAGTCACCGTCCCTGGAGGCGTTCAAGAGGGGATTGGATGTGGCACTTGGTGCCATGGTCTAGTCATGGGGTCTGTGGTGACAGGTTGGACTCGATGATCTTCGAGGTCTCTTCCAACCTTAGTGATACTGTGATACTGGTAATATCAAACTCTCCAGAAAAACAACTTGATTTTGAGAGATCAACAAATTCTGAGCAGAAACTGTGGTGCTGGAGTGTTTCTGACAACATAGCAGATATCTGTCATGTATCTTGACAAAGAAAAATAAAATAATTATTTGGGAGAGGCAGTGAATATGATGAGAAATGTTGGAGGAAAAATACTAGGGTGTGATCAAAAGCAAAAGGAAGGCAGAAACAATGTCTAGAGTTATCTACGATAATGGCTTTTATGTGATTTTAGGGTATTAACCTCTGTACCACATACTCTTTCCTTGTAGCTGCCTCTTTTCTCAAACTGCTATCAAGCAATTACTCTTTATATAACTTCATCTCTCTGCTTGACGTCTTCTTTCTAAAGTGTTGGCTGTTTTCCTCCTCCTGTTTATTCACTCTTTTAGCGGTTCCTTCCTCCTGCTACCAAAGCATCTTGAATCACCATTGTCTCAATTTTTGTGCCAATATTTCCACAGCTCCTTGTTGAACACCTTTCCTTTGCGCTTGGGATACCCTTTCAAGGAACTTCACAAACCCTTAATCCCCTTACACCCTGCCACAACCTTGCCTACAGACACAGCAAGTGGGCAATGGCAAGACAGCACCCTAGTAAAGGCTAAGGTATACTCTTTAAGATTCACTGTAAATACCTGACAAACAAATTATTCACAGGGGATCTTATGTCAGTGGGCCTCCAGAGCATTTCCAGAAGCGTTTTTTAACAGAGACTCTTTTGGAATAAGTTTATCTTAGGGTCATCCTTTCTTTCTGCTTCTCTAAGAGAAATGAAATATAGTTGTGTCAACATATTAATGCTTTCTGCAGCCCTTCTCTAAAGTTCATTAGTGACCCCTAGGGGTTAATTAATGCCAGGGCACATCACCCATGAACTGTTTTCTAATTCGTTTTGTTAAATGCCAGGAATCATAAATAGTTATAAACCAATTAATGAACCTGTTCTACAGTCCATCAACCCCCCCCCCCTAGAAAAAGTATTTCTGAAGGTGACTGAGAAAAATGAACAGCTTCCATAAGGCTAAGCATTTGGGCTGCAATTTATCTTTTCCTCCACAAAACCACTGTTTGAAACATATTTTGCTAAACAGGGGAACTACTTTTGCAGAAGAAATCAATTATGTCCTTAAATTTAAATCTTCTTTCTTACCAGCTATGTTCTAATGTATCACTGTACATTGGAACACTACCCTGGGGAAAGTGCTTCTATTCTTCACTAAAAATCCATGAATAACATTATATAGAAATTATTTTATGATAAATGATTTAAAATCTTAACCCAGAATGGTGTCTTACTCAAATGTCATCATAAAATGGCACCTCACCCGCAGAAAGGAGTCAAGGGATCCATTCTCCATGTATTCAACTACAATCATTATTGGTCTGCCTGCAAAACAGCAAAGGAACACATTAGGATTATGTATTTTATGGGACTTTTACAACTCCAGCTGTTAAGCACAGATTACTGTTAACGTATTTTCTAAACCCTGCTTTATATCACAAAGCCAGGTCCCTGTGGTGCCCTCTAAGAGTTTTTTTTCTACTTTTCTCTCCTTTCTTCTTTTCTTGTGGATTAGATGACTGTGCATCATTTGCTCCACACTTAGAAAGGCCTCTGCTTAGAAAAGATTAAAGAAGAACCTTCTATTTCCAAAGATCAGCTCTTTCTGTGTAGCATTTTGGAATATAGTTACAATAGAATGGAATGGAATAAAATGGAATGGAATGGAATGGAATGGAATGGAATGGAATAGAATAGAATAGAATAGAATAGAATAGAATAGAATAATAGAATAGACCAGACCAGGTTGGAAAAGACCTTCAAGATCATCAAGTCCAACCTATCAACCAACACCATCTAATCAAATAAACTGTGGCACGAAGTGCCTCATCCAGGCTCTTCCTAAACACCTCCACTGATGGTGACTCCACCACCTCCCCAGGCAGCACATTCCAATGGCCAATCTCTCTTTCTGGGAAGAACTTCTTCCTAACATCCAGCCTAAACCTTCCCTGGCACAGCTTGAGACTGTGTCCTCTTGTTCTGGTGCTGGTTGCCTGGGAGAGACCAACCCCCTCCTGGCTACAACCTCCTTTCAGGTAGTTGTAGACAGCAAGAAGGTCTCCCCTGAGCCTCCTCTTCTCCAGGCTAAGCAACCCCAACTCCCTCAGCCTCTCCTCATAGGGCTGTGCTCCAACCCCTCCCCAGCTTTGTTGCCCTTCTGGCACATTCCAGCACCTCAAGATCTTTCCTAACCTAGAAAGGTTAGGGGCCTAGAACTGGACACAGGACTCAAGGTGTGGCCTAACCAGTGCTGAGTACAGGGCAAAGTAAAAAAAAAAGTTAAAAAATATTCATAAGCCATGTTCAAGAAAATATATCAATGAATTAGGGGCACAACAAGTCGAGAGATGGAAAGGGATGTCACAAAAAAAAAAAAGATCTCCAAGATGGAATGTTTTTATCAGGTGCAAAACTCTGAATTCATGTTTGTACACACATAACATATATACAAATTACTTAAAACATACTATAATAAACTTGTACTCAAAGCTTTGGCATCACAGTGTAGTTCCAGAGTAGGATCATATCCAAATTGAAGTAGAATAACAGGTAATATTTCTTTCTTAAAGGAATATCCAAATCCGAAGGTAAACTTTTAAACTGGGCACTTAACTAGGTACCATTTCACTGCTGAAACCCAGGAACGAACTACCACTCTAGAACTGTTTGATGAGAAGGGCCCAGTTAGCATGTCAATCAGGCCATACACAAGAAGTTGTTCAGAATTGTTAGTAGTAGAAAGGAGCCATTCTAATAGATGCCAAACTAATACAAAGAATAAGCAAGTCAGTAAAACTGAGAAGGATGTTAAAAGTTTTAAATTGTCACACTTTCAGTCCCCTGGGAATTTCTGTCTCTTTTGGGGGGTTGGGGAAGCTGGAGGTGTGCCAAATGGTGGCACCTTGGGTCTGCCCAATTCACTTTCTTAGTACAACACTAGCTGTTACAATGTTTTTTGAATCCAAAGTAAACCTCTTTCACGACTGCCCCCTCCCCCCCCCGCTTCTCAAATTATGTTTGTATTTATTGGCATGAGGGGACGAGAAACAAAAACAGTGTTCAGGGTGAGAAAGTGTAGAAGGGCATTATGAATGTTCCAGCAGTTTTGGTACAAGCACACTCTCTGTTCAGCTTTGGTTAATAGTGGAAGTCTTTATTAAACTGTCTACCATATACAGTAAGCCACAGCCAGGTATTTCCCCTGGGCTGTTACAGAGAGCTAACCTTGACTTTGAGAGTGATTAGGTAATTTCCCTGTTTGTCCCAGTCTTGGATTACAGATGCCCCAGGGGTGCTCATTCACATAGCTTAGACTAGTCTTTCTGGACTTCCTCAAAATATTCTCTCCTTTCTTCTAACAAAATTCAGGGTTCTTGCTGTATTCACCCCCACGTTTTGGCCCTCAATGACTAAAACAGTGTTTCATAATGCTTGCCCGGTTGTAGTTTTCTTCCTGGGTGAAAATCCTCGGATGCCTTGAGTGTCTTTTTGGATAACTTCTCTGAAATGTGAAGAATTACTAGCTTCTTTTTATTCAATTGTATGTGTGGTCTCAGCTGCAGATTTGCATCTGCTAGCCAGTCAAATTACACTAGTCTGCATCCATTGGTTACACCCTGGATTTGCATTACGAGCTTAAATAGTCCATCACTTTACAGCTCTCAGCGATCGCAGCGTTTTAAACAGCAATGTTTTCTGTATTCCACCTCCTAATGCCGGCTAGCTCTACAGTTTAGTCTCTTCAGTTTGAAGCACATGAATGACCCAGATTCCCATTCATTCACCATTTGTATACCATCAAGGGGCTGACATTTCCATATGAAAGGAATATTCTAAAATCTAGAGAAATAAAAAACCCCTGAACCAAACCCCAAACCAAAGAAGGAATCAGTATCCTGATGCTAGACCACCTTAGCAATATGCAGAAAACTCTATCAAGTAAGTAGTAATTTCTGAATTGTTGCAGACAGCAGTGTCATGTGATAAACAGGGATGGTATCTCTGGTCAGGCATAAGGTACTGAGATTTTTATCTTTCTGGGTAAATCAACACCTAAAACAACTTTATGGGAGATCTGCATTCAAAGGAAATCACAGCTGTAGCTGCTGAGCTTCAAAACATCGGCCCAAGTTTTCTGTTAATAATCCTTTTTCACCCTATGTCTTCCAGAAGCTATTTTGTAAGGTTCTTTAGAATTCATAGGCTCTTGATACATCTTTCACGCTCCTTAGATTCATATTCTTCAAAACAAACTATTTTCACTTATTTTGAAAAAGCAATTTTAAATTCTTCTACGTTGTCTCACAAGATATTCCACCCTCCAACCCCCCCCCAGGAATCTGTACCTCCTTTTACTCAGATTAACTGTATGAACTTCTAGTCTAAAAGAGCTACAGAATGTATTTCTGTGCATCTATCTGTGGGTTTAAAGAAGAGATTTCAGTATTTGTCACTGGATAATGTTTATACATTTTAAAACTGCTTGGTGTGTCCATTTAATCCCTGGAAATTATATTATTTAACACACAGCCAGCTTTTCCACTTCATAGCACAGGAACAACATAATCTGGCAAACACGTCAAAATAAGTAGCATTTGTCTTCAAACAGTATGTGGGCATGGCACTCTGGGACATGGTTTAGTGGCTGTGGTGGTGTTAGGTTAATGGTTGGAGTCCAGAAAAGATCAAGGTCTATGTTCAGCTATATACAAACACAGAATACTGCTTTTGGTTTTCAAGAGAACTACAAAATTGACTTTTAAAAATCATACTTAAAGATTTCTAGACTAATGTGATGTTCACCTCTAGACAAAGAAAAAAGACATGAAAATCCACGTTGCTGAGGATGAATTCTTCATCCTCAAAACAAGGACAGGAACAAATAAGTGGTTGGGTGTGGGCAGAGAAGTCTCTGAGATGGAGAAGCAATCTGATTACTGTATCATGGGGTAGGTTAATGCAGTTCTGGAAGGCAGTGAATTATTTTCCTGCAAGTGTGATTGTTTACACATGCAAAACATGGACAACTCTACTTGAAGAAACAGGTTTAATGACAAACAGCAGTGGAAGGGGGATACAGTTGGGGTTGGGAAAGAATTCAGGGCTCAGCAGGATGGCACAGGCTGCAGCAGGGAGACAGCTGTGCCAGTGCTGTGTGAGCCTGCTATGTGAACATCTGTGGGAACTCACACACAACCCCAGGGAATTTGGTACAGGCAGGAGAGCATGTATCAAATGGCACTCCTGCAGACAGTTATGAGCCCCCTCTGTGGCATGGGTCCACCAGATGGGTGAACACTGGAACTTCAGTTTAAAGACCTGACCAGGTGTTTTCACACAGATACAAACACAGGCACTGAAGAAGTGTCTGAAGAAGAATCATGTTAATTTTCCAGCCAGGATTTGCATCAGAGAAGGCATGGATATAAGACACTGTGGAAATTGTGTGCTTGGGCTGAGAACTTGAAATACAGAGACAGAGGTCCAGAGCATCTAGGAGCTTAAAAGTGCAGATGCAGCTGGAGGAGAGCACACAGCTTCATATTTGAATTGGGGAAGGACAACGTATAAAAATATTTGAAGGTGGATTTAATGATTGAATCAGTCCAACCACTGTTAAAGCAATTTTACCAGTGCTGCAGTAGGGAGCACCATGAGCAAAAGATTTTTAAAATAGAGGAATTCTGTAGTGTCCTGAGGCAATAGGTTTTAACCCCAAATATGGATTTTACACACTAGGTATATAACATTTAGCATTTGCAGCACTTAAGTGCAAGCAGATTTATCATTTCACCACATAATTGACAGTATTAAATTATAATCATATTGGAACATGACAAATGCTGACACCACAGCCACATTCACAGTTTTCCTATCTTTTGTGAAACCATAAATATTCCCACTCCAGGTATTGGCTAAAGCAGGTTCACCTCCTCGCACGTGGAGTAACTCTGGCTTTGGCATATCCATTTACAATACAGTAAAATACACCAGGTTGAAAGAGACCTTCAAGATCATCACATCCAACCCATCAACCAATCCAACCCACCTAAACAACTAAACATGCAACCAACCACCCCATCAAGTCTCCTCCTGAACACCTCCAATGATGGTGACTCCACCACCGCCACAGGTAGCCCATTCCAATGGGCAATCACTCTCTCTGTGTAGAACTTCTTCCTAACATCCAGCCTAAACCTGCCCTGGCGCAGCCTGAGACTGTGTCCTCTGTTCTGGTACTGGCTGCCTGGGAGAAGAGACCAACCTCTGTCTGTCTACAACCTCCCTTCAGGGAGTTGTAGAGAGCAATAAGGTCACCCCTGAGTCTCCTCCTCTCCAGGCTAAGCAACCCCAGCTCCCTCAATCTCTCCTCACAGGGCTTGTATTCCAAACCCCTCACCAACTTCGTTGCCCTTCTCTGGACACGTTCCAGCAACTCAACATCCTTCCTAAACTGAGGGGCCCAGAACTGGATGCAGGACTCGAGGGGCAGCCTAACCAGTGCAGTGTACAGGAGCAGAATGACCTCCCTGCTCCTGCTGGCCACACTGTTCCTAATGCAGGCCAGGATGCCATTGGCCTTCTTGGCTGCCTGGGCACACTGCAGGCTCATGTTCAGACTCCTACCGTCTCAGAAAGCCAGAGCAGTAGCAGTGCTTGGCATGATGCAGGAAAAGGACGTGAATTCCATTACTCAAAAGTTAAGTGAATCTGTAGGCGGTTTGGGGGTTACGAATTGTTTTGATGCAACTGCTACCTTGTGACGAGATGCTGAGTGCTTTTGGCATGGGTTTTCCTCCCTGAGAATATTCTTTACTGCAATGAAGAACTGCAATGAAGTACTGCAATGCCATTCAAACAAAACTAGCATAAATGACACTCTGCATTGGTGTCATGCCATCAGGGAACATGTTGCAATTTTGTATTTTCCATGGATCAATCTGCTTGATTTTTTGGGGTTATTAAACAGAAATGTGGGGGGAAAAAAACAACAAAACAAGAAATTAATAAATTAAAGACTACTGTAAAATGCCAGATATATTCAAAACTCACCTTGTATGCATTTTCAGTTCTTTTATTTTTTTTTCCACGATACAGGATTTTTATAATAGGTAATTTAACTGAGTGATTAGGAAGGAGCAGAGTTTGAAGAGTCATATCCATGACAAAACATTCAGCTTATTGTCTCCTGTTATCATTTAAAATAATGCAACTGTGACAGTTTTAGGCTGTGCCTGTAAGAAAGGGACAGTTACTGGAACAGTCTGACTGAATGTTTAGGTGGAAGAATGAAAACAAAGATATTCTAAATGAATTTCACTGGCAGATTGGTAGAATGCAACTTTAAATTTTAGCTTTAGCTCAGTTTGAATCTCAGTCAGTTCAGTCTGTCTGTTTCAGTCCCTCTGAGCAGTTGTCTTTCCTCTGTGCTGGCAGGAGCTGACCTTGAGCTAACGAGCTAAAAAGCTGAGAAACTAATTCTTTGCTTAGCACATGCTTTTAACCAACAGAATTTCCTCCTTAATAATTACCTTTTCTCTCTCTAACCCTGTTGGGGAAAAAAGGGAGGAAGGGAGAGAAGGGAGTATTTTGGGGGGCCCTCCTTGCTAGAGGAGAGAAGGTTTTCTGTGTTACATTCCTTGCTGTACATTTCTGTATATCTATTGTAAATTCTGTATATTGTGTCCATATTCATCTGCGTCTCACCCTGCTTGTAAATACAGCTCTTATCCATTTTGCTCCTCCGACTGAGTTAGCTGTGGTTTCTTTGTGTGTGTGGGAGAACTGAACTTTCTCCCACCACCACAGCAACAAAGCCGACTATAATGAAAATTTTATGCGAGATTAATCCTCCAGGAAGAATACAGCTAGAACCTGGCCATTTCTACAGCCTTCACTTACAACGAAATCTTTAGTACCCATTATGGAGAATAGATTTGTTAACATAGACATGGGACACAACATTCCACTTAAAACAGCAAAGATCAGAATCTTTTTTCTAGTTCATGTAAGAAAATGTTGCTCCATCACTTTGTGTCTCAGAAAATCACCTCCTTGTCAGGCATTTTTTCACTCAAAAGCCATGTTTTGCGTTTTACCTCCTGCTAAAACTGCATAGGAAAGACTAACAGAGCAAAACAGCACAGGCTCTCCAGTAGGTAGCACTGGGCCTTTCAGCACTCCAATAGCATGCAAAGCATCCACAGTAAAACTCTGTGGCCCTCACTGAAATACTCAGATCTCACACCAGTTCAAATTATTTCATACATCTCAAATAGGAGAATCACTTCCACTTTGATACTTTTTTCCCCCGGGAATTATACTTTCCAGCCATATAGCTTTGAAAATACAATTCTTTTCCTTCAAATTTACATTTGTTGGGTGGGTTATCTATATTCTCTCTTGCAACATACTTATCAGCATTAGAAACACAATATGGATGAAGAAAGTTCCCAGTTTATTCCTCCTGCTTATGTTTACATGAGCAGAATGTTTCTGTTTATAAGCAGAAATAGGAAAGAAATACCTTCCCCATTAGGGCAAGATGGCTCATTAGAGTTCTCAAGTTCCACATGGAGTGGAACAAGAGCTGATATGTTTGTAGACCAGTCCTGAAAGCTGTTGCATGAACTAATGCAACTAATGCTATTTTTTTCAAATACTAACCTACAAACAGATAAAACTTCACATTGTCTTCATGTTCCCCTGATGCTCAGAGGGCAATGCTCCAACAGCTTCCACAGATCATGACAGCAGCTCACGTTTTCATCAAGATCTTGTTCATGCACCCTGGAACCATTCTGTCATCCCCATGCCTCTCATCCCCATGTCATCTCATTTTAAACCAAGAAATCCACGCATCAAAGACAGGCTTTATGAGTATACAAGCAGGAGGGAGAATGTTTGTCTGTCTCTGCAAGGTAGCTGATCTGTTATTGACCCCCCACAAAAAATTTGCCACTCACTTTTATTTTCCAGGGAGAAAAAATAACACATAACTGACCAGATTGTGGCATAAGATTAACACTGTTTGCAAATTCCAGCACCTTCACTTTAGCACTTGAGCAAAGAACAATAGAAAATAATCTATCAGGTGGTGGTTTCAGGCTATGCCTTTAAAATTTAGTTAGAGATTTTGAGCAGAAAAGTAGAAAAACATAAACAAATCACCAGTGGGTGTGAAAAGGAAAACAAAAGATTATGCTAAAAAAATGCATTGGGTAAATATCTGGAATAAGGGGAGCTGTACCATAACAACTCTTCCCTTTTCTCTTCTCTCCTGATCTCAGCTGTTTTGCTTCACTCAGGAGAGAGAACCTGCTTATCGCCTGGCTTTGGCGAAGTCTAACTTCTCTGCTCCTTTCTCTTGTCCCTTTTGTACAGGTAAGGGAGGCAGGGAGGGAGAGGCAGGGAGCTTTCCTTGGTCTTTTGACCAGCGGGGTCCTTATGTTGTTTGCTAATTGTAAACATCTGTAAAATATTGTAACTCCTGTATATTTTGTGCATATTCATTGCATTCCATTGTAGAGTGTAGATTGTGCTTGTAAATACGGCCCCATTTGCTTCTAACTGAGTTGGTCTGGCAAAAGTTAATGTTGGGGGGGAAGCTTCAACCCACCACACATCATAATTAACAAATTCTGTTCAGATTCAGTTTAATAGAGATACACTTTAATTTACCAAACAAATTCTTCCCCCCCACCCTGTACACTGAATTTCAGCATGTTTTGCTTCATCTAAAGACATTTCACCCTTAAGTTACTCTTAACATTTTCAATGTTCATACCACTCTACATTCTCTTGTGGAAAGAGCAAGGGATGTTCTTTGGCTCAAAATTACTCCACAGACTGACTGCATCAAGGACCACTTGTGCTATTGAGCCTAGAGCATGTAAATGAATTTTAAACAACTTAAGTCCGTGCATCAGGAGATTTGGCACTTCAGCAATACTCAGTGTGCCATGATACAAAACAAATACTTATGGGACATAAGAAACAGAACTTATTTAATGTTCATTATCGTATGTGTGCTGTATTTAAAATCTGTAAGCTACAAGAGAGATTTAAACATGAGCTTAAGGAGGATTGCATACATAGAGTTACACTAAACCTATTTTTTATGCTTTCCTAAGTATAATGACATGGTGAAGGTGTGATTTTAATCCTACTCTGAAATGTCAAGGCATATTTTCATCATTCATTACTAGGCCTGATTATGATTTTTCACAGGATTCTGACTTGTCTTGCACTTTCAAGTATCCTTTATACATTTTTTCCATTTGCTATTTGAACAGACATGTGTTGCCTCTATTTCCCTTTGGTCTACATTAACCTGAAACTTCTGAGCTAATACAAAACTTCTGAGCCACCACCTCCTCCTTCACTGCTTATGTGTATCTGGCTTCTTTCTGCAAGCAGGAAAGGCATCATTTCTCATTTCAAGATGCAGGGAAGGCCACACAGCAGTTCTCCTGAAGCTTTGGTTGCAATGTGGAAGCTGCTAGACCCAGAATTAAGCAAAACCCATCATGAGTCAGTCATTAAGGTGCAGGTGACTGAGAGTTTTCATTGGATCTACTAAACCTAACTCATCAGCCCTTTGGTGTGGGTCCACCTTAATTTATTCCAACAGAAATTTCTGAATCTTAGCATGACCCCCTGAGGCCCAGGGATGGCTGAGGAAATGGGGCTGTGCAAGAGGTTCAACAAATAATGACGCATCGCACCCAACAATGTGGCATCTTTACCATCTCGTGGGGTTTTGTTGTATTTCTCCCTGAGATTTTGTACCCTCAGGAAATGGAGGCACATACTCTCAAGCTTCTCCCTTTAAGTCTGACCTCGATGAAGAACAAAAGCCAAGAGTTACAACGAAGACAGGTGAAACACAACACTTTAGAGCAGAAGTTTTTAGACAAACATACAGATCTGAAAGAAACAAGAGAACTCTGGAAACTCATTGATCCGTGAAGAAGGCAACCAAAACTGTTCATCTCCCATAATTCCCATAGCTGTAGAGATATCCAGAGAGGCAGCAAGACCTAGATCTTTTTCTGAAAAAGGAAAAGGCATTTCAAGGGCAGGAGTCAAATTTTCATAACTACACATCACAAACAGATAATTTAAATCAGTTCAGAACTGCGCAGTCTTCCCCAGCTGTGTAAGGCACCTAAATGGGCTTGTTAAATACCAGTGTGTAAAATCCAGAGTCAGGCAGATTATTTCCCATGCACAGGATCAGCCCTGAGAAATTCAACTTCAGCAAGTTGAATTTTGTAAGAGATACACTGAGTTCCTACTTATGAGAGACCAACCTCCCCTAACATTGTTCAAGTTAGCTATGAGCTCTGTCCCCCACCTCACAAAATCGAGAACAACTCTGAATCTGTTTTCACATCCAATGCTTCACTACTAGGCTAAAAAGAGAGTTGAGACTTTTTCCTCCTTTCATCCTGAAGCAAAGATTAACTGTGTGTATCTTATTGACAAATACACTTCTTTGTGGAGGCTCCTCTGGCTCTCCTCTTTCAATCTTTCTGCTTCTGTTAGCAATGAACAGAACCTTGCTTCAGTTCACATGCTTGAATTTATTTTCTACAACCAGATTTTAAAAAATATGGAATAGCAGTGTGTAATATGTGAAAATGGCCACTTTGGCAGTTTGGGCTGAGTGCCCTCTGCTACATGAGGTGCTTCCTGTGTCCAGAGGTCCAGCCCAGTGGGTGGACACAGGAAACTAGGTATTTCTACCATAATTCTCTGCACCACCACTCTAAGATCCAGTGTGAGGTCTGGCACCTCCTCTTGCTTCCTCGCTGTCGCCCGGTAACTGGGGGAGATGTTGTCTCCTGGCCGTGGGCCTGGCTGGGCCCAAGGCCACGGGGGGATGGGCAGTCTCAGATCTGGCCAGCTGAGACTAGCCTAGCAGTGGGGAGGGGGGAAGAAGGAGCCCTGGGGGTCTTGGATGTACCCTCAGGTGGGGATGGGATGCTTCTGGGTCTCTGTTGGGATTTCTTTTGTCACTGCTTTCTGGCTCTCTGTAAACATTCACTGCTTTTTCATTTAAACTTTCCATCACTTCTGCAATCCGTTTGTCTGAGTTGTTATTTTTTGCCTGTAGTGGGGAGGGGGGCTGCCTCAACCCATCACAGCCATAGAAGCAAAAACACTTTTCTGAACTTTTAGTGCTTGGAATTGTTTATGATGACCACCTGAGCTGCTTAGGAAGTGTGAAGGAAGAGACTACCACCTTTAGAAAGGAGGTGAAGTCTTCCTTCTATCATATTCTGTACTCAGAGCTCAATCCCAGTTCTGCTGTTCAAGCTAAATCCTAATGGACCAGCACAAAAAAAGAGGTTATCACACTCTTCCTGTTATTATGGCTCACTCATATTTTGGTTGGAGAGCACTTTCTGCTGCATTAGAACTTCTCAGAAAATGCACACCATTATGTATTAGGTGTAGGGTTTATAGCTAGGCGTGTCAGGGAAATAGCACTGAGGCTGGAAAGAAGAAACTGCAATAGCCATTTGTCTCAGATAGTCTATGCATATTCATTAAAAGATCAATTTGCTAGTCATTGGGAAAGGATTAGTAATTGCAATTTAAATAACCAAATGCAGTAGTTTATATGCTGGAACCCAGAATAAGGACAAATGCATGAACTGAACAATAAATAAATCACTTTTCTCACTTTTGGAGTACCATAATTATAGTTGAGTTCCAGTATGAACAATTGTTCCTTGATGGTTCATGTTAACTAATTTTGTTCACAAGACTCGACACCATTTACTTTCAGTTGTTATCTTATACAAGGTCAAGAATAATGGGCTTGCTCAGGTGCTCTTGGAAACTGTAATGTTAATTTGGGGAAAAGAAAACTCACAATCATCTGGTTCAGTATTCTACAGCTATCTGTGAGGGTTTTGAGAAGTTCCCTGCAATAAATGTGAATGCTACAATGTGTGTTAGATAAATATAGACAACTTGGGGTAAAACACTGAAAAGGGAATATCTACCCACTGTATAATGTGCCTTATGTGGAGGAGGAGTCTTGTTATGACTTACTCCACAACAGCAAAGGGCAAACTGTCCTGGGTCTCTTCCAGGTTTCTGGAAATTGCATCCTCATTGCCTGCATATAATATGGTTTTAGAGGTTTACATGGGCTTGTTTCATTGAGCCATAATCTTTACTTCCATTTTCCTAAAATATAAAATAAGTAGTAGGAAACAAATGATGCTCATATTTCACTTGGAAAGTCACATCAAGATACTCACACAGAGGCTTCAGAGAGATGCTCTGTTAATGAAATCGGGGGTGTTGATGCAGATGCTGACTACTCAGGGAGATCAGAGGTTTGACAAGCAAATCACAACACTGATGTTCATAGGAAGGTGTGCTTGGAAAGGATAATGTTGATACAATGAACAGTGTGAAGGATGTCTGGTGGGGGTTCACTTAACAGAAACTTTTCTATAGTTTCTCATAGTCTCACCCCATCTCTAGTTGTTCTTGCCAACAGAAAAACTCAGGAAAGGAGCTTAGTTTGAAGAAGACAGTAGGAAATCTCTTTCAACCTTGGTGATACTGTGATAAATGTATTTGCTTTCCTCCCTTCCTTTCCAACTCAGTAAGCTTAGCAATCTGACACTCTTCAAAGGCTGAGGCATACCACACATTTTTCTGTCTGTATCTTCTCGGGCAATATAGGCACACATTTATATAACAAACCCTTTACTTGTGGCTGAAATCAGAAGCTGCCAATGAACAGTAGGAGTAGTAAGCTAAGAACTTCCTGAAAATGGAGCAAACAACACTGTGCTTAGTTTGGAAGAGCTGGAATTTGAAGAAATAGATGTAGCAGTGGCAATTTACTTAGTTGTGTTTTTACACATAGATATATATAGGCATATGTGTGTGTGTAAGTAGGGCGGTAGGGGTAAGCTACCACAGCTTGTGCCAGTGTGAATGATAAGGAGTGGAAACTGCTAACTGGTTTAAGAATTCTATGTAATATACACAAGGGTATCACTTGAGCAAAAGTACTTACAGCTTATGTGAATCCATCTGTCATTATAGACCTCCATCAACTAAGTCAGAGAATCATGGAATTGTTTTGGTTGGAAAAGACCTCTGAGATCATCAAGTCCAACCATTGACCTAACGGCACCATGGCCATTCAATTGTGTCCTGAAGTGCCATGTCCACGTGCTCCTTGAACGCCTCCAGGGACCGTGCCTCCACCACGTCCCTGGGCAACCTATTCCAATGTCTGACCACTCTTTTCATAAAGAAATTTTTCTTAATATAACTCATGGGAATTTGCACTAGTATCAGGTGGGATATCTGGAAACTAAGTAATATGTGACATAAATGATAGTCACATTTTGAAAAGCAATTGTCTGAAATGGGCTTGTTTTTGCAAAAATGTAGGATAGGTATATGGAGGCCTGCTGAAAGCTTTGCTTTTAGCCAAATGGCTGTGTAGCAGTGACAGACTTTTTGA
Organism: Colaptes auratus; assembly: GCA_015227895.2. Lineage (NCBI taxonomy): Eukaryota > Metazoa > Chordata > Aves > Piciformes > Picidae > Colaptes > Colaptes auratus. The sequence goes on from CM037633.1 coordinate 38,427,096, forward strand.
TGTAACTATCAAATATAACCACAATTGGATTACCATAATTATGTCTAGGATTAAAAGCCACCTACATTTGAGGCACTCTGTTTATACAGAAGGATGCCATGTGCCATGGCAGCAGTGTAAATTAATCTCCAAGTTGGCTAAGTGGCCATACCCTCTACCGAAGTGAACTGCTGCACAGTGCAGAGGACACCAAAGCACACAAAACTGAACGTGAGCTGCCAGTGCAATGGTAAAATTCATACACTCCTCCCAACCACCGAGTGACAAGTAGAAAAGGAACAAAGGAAACCAACAGCTACATTGCCCTGACCAGCTGTTTTCTGGGTATTTATTTACAGCAGACTTTCCAGTTTAGTTCTGTTTCACTTAAAATATCTGTGGGGAAAATTGTAAAAAAAAAAAAGGGGGTGGGGGGGAGGTGGAAGGGATAAATTTTCTATTTTGAAGTAAATCTACCACTTTTTGATCTTGAGGGTGTCTTCCAGCCTGGTTTATTCTGTTCTGTTCACTTAGCTTGAGTTCCAGGTTTTGATAAATAAAAGCAATCCCATTATCTTTGTTCTTACTGATCCCAACAGCAGAATAATGCAGGCACTTTCAGCCTTCCATGTAATTAAATTCACTGAAATCTTTCAGCCTGTTGATATGTGAAGCAATTAGGTTAGAGTTCAGCAAAGTTACGGAATGTTTAGTACTTCTGTTAGACTTATGAAAGCTGCTGACGATATGAGGCCACCATCGCAGATGGGGGTGGGGTCACTGCGCTCTCCAACGCAGCAGTCTAGTGTGCTTCCTTCTGGTACCAACGTACAAACTGCCCAAACTGCTGACCTCTCACTTTTAATGAGAGAGGCTAAGTCTCAAGAGACAGCTTCAAGACTGCAAAGGGCATTTGGTTTTGCCTGCTTATTGTTGTTCTAACAGCCAGAGGCTCCCGTGATAACAAGGATATCACTGCTTAAGTACCTTCTTGGAGCATTGTTGCCGCGGGTGTCTTTGTTCCCTGGTAAAGCAACACTCAGAATAAAGGTCAAGTGTTTAGCGCAGTAAGTTTCGATACAAGAGAACAAAGGGTACATACGATTCTCTGTACTAGAGTGATAAAGGATCCAAGGACTTAACATTTTCCACTGAGTCATGAGTAGTAAGACATTTAGTTCTGAGTCTGTCACATCCCAGAGCTGTACTCTCTTCACCAGATATTTAGTTGTATTTGTTTGGTAAAAATGCAGCGAATGTGTGGGATTTTGCATCACACATACAGTAATTTAGCAATTTTAGCAATTCAGAATGTAACCATTTAGAAAGTTTGGCAATTCAGTTAGAAAGTCATCATGCAACGGCAATGGCATTCTCTGGTCATCTCTGTGACAAGGAGAGGCAATTAAGATTATGCTTAATGTAAATACAAGTATGATAGAGTAAAAATGGAAGGGATAAATAGCAGCGCAACAGATAATTTTGTTAGGGTTCATTTGTTAAGAGACTTTCTGCAGACTTTCATGCCACCCAGCCCCCTCTTTCCAAGGAATGCATCTCGCCCACTGGACATACCACATTTCTTCAGTGGCCTTCAACTACAAGACAGTACTCACTTTCCAGAAGCTGGGCAGCATCTCCCTTTCTGTGGGGTTGCTGCTTGGCTCAGTTTTTGGGTTGTTGTTGATGTGATTAAGTGTAGTGGTTCTAGGCTATGCCTTTAAAATTTAGTTAGAGATTTTGAGCAGAAAAGTAGAAAAATATAAATCAATCACTATTGGGTGTAAAAAGGAAAACAAATGGTTATGCTAACCAAATTCATTGGGTAAATATCTGGAATAAGAGGAGATGTACCATAACAATTCTTCCCTTTTCTCTTCTCTTCTGATCTCTGGCTGTTTTGCTTTGCTCGGGAGAGATAACCTGCTTATCGCCTGGCTTTGGCTAAGTCTAACTTCTCTGCTCCTCTCTCTTGTCCCTTTTGTACAGGGGGTAATGGAGGCAGGCAGGAAGAAGCAGGGAGCTTTCCTTTTGACCACGGGGATTTTCATGTTGTTTGCTAATTGTGAATATCTGTATAAAATTGTATCTCCTGTATATTTTGTACATATTCATTGCATTCCATCGTAGAGTGTAGATTGTGCTTGTAAATACAGCTCCATTGGCTTCTAACTGAGCTGGTCTGGTAAAGTTAATGTTGGGGAGGAACTTCAACCCACCACATCAAGCAATAGCATTTATTTCTATTACCTTGCTAGGTTATATGTTGCAAATTTGATAAGATTGAATCAGAATTCTTTAAGACACTTAATAACTAGAAATAGTTAATTAGTTTTATTAAACAAATTGCATTTAAGAGTCCTGATTTAAGTCCCAAAGTGTGATAAAAAGCTTTATGAGCACTCAGAAAACAGCAGTGCTGAGCACCTTATAAAATGCACTTGTAGGTAGGTATGTAGTTGAGAAGCCAGTTCTTGAGTGCAGTTAAGCTATCTGTAATACAATAGAATCAGTAATATACACATATAACACTATGTTATGTACATAACACTATGTTCAAAATAGAGAATTTTGTGGGGCTTGGAGTATTTCTTCTTCCACAGAGTCTGGTTACAGATATCAATCTCATTGTGGTGCTGACTGCCAAAATAGGCTAACGACTTTTAAACACTCTGAGATACCCCGAGGAGAAAAAAATATGGGAAGTCCTTACAAACTGTTAACTGAAGACACCTCAACAGTCCTGAGAAAAGACATCACAGGTGCTGAAGAGCTCTTAGTCAAAAAAAAAACGAAACAGAGAAATAATAGCACTTAAAAATGTCAGTATGGCCTCGTTTCAACAGGCCCTGTAATTGTTGCAGCAGATAAAAGGGAGCAGCGAGAAGTGGAACATTTTCTTTTGTACAGCACACCCACTACTCTCTGTAATTTTTCAAATTTTCTCCCTGCTTTGACCATAAGAGATTTTTCCTCTGTAAGCAAAACTGTAAGTAATATTACAAGTAAGATGTTCTGAAAGGATACAAATGTGACATTAGTCCATGTACAGATAAACTTGACATAGAAATATGTAGTCTGAAAGGGAACTAAACCGAACTTTGATCCAATTTTAACTGTAAGTAGGATACATGTATTCATCCTTCATTTATCAGATTTGGTGGAAGATAGTGTTCAGTGGCTCCAGAAGAGACTGGGTAACACATACAACCTTTGTGGGAAAGGACACCTCTAATATGTCCTTCTTTCCTGTTTCAGCTCAGTATCTGACAGAACCTCATTTTGCTGGTATGGTGTTCTCATTCCCAGCCTACGCTCAATCTTATGACAACCCTCTGGGGTGCATTGCTTCATCACACAGCAGTGCCTCTGCTGAGGACCTCACTCTATCAATGCATAATTAAATTTTCCCTTTCCAAGTTTGTTTTTCTTCCCATTTTAGCAAGAGATTGCAAATTTTTAAGAAGGATACACAGAGTTAAATAAAATCTTAATTTTTGTAGATGCATTTTAAAAGTTATGTGTCCCTGGTGCACACAGGCATGCTTGACAAAGTGCATGATTAGAGGATACCAGGCTTCCTCTTCCAATAGACAGGATGACTGCTTAACTACAGATCAGTTTCATTTACAATTTCCCCCAGCCATTCATTCAGGTTAACAGCTGTTTCTTGAAAAGTAATTTATCTTTCCAGTTTCCTTTCACTTTGGCTTTTTATTGAAACCGGCATCTAATCTTCTTATCTTACCAATACCAAATTTTGCTTCCCTCAGGTGAGGCAAAGGGTGAAAGGAAAAACTGATGTGGGGGAATAGGCTGGAATACCTACCAGAGGAAATGCTGGGGGGTAAAGATCCACCCCCTGACACGGGATGTGAGGCCAGGATGCTATTTAAAAACCCCGCCCTCAGGAATCTCGAAAGAGACTTCACCCCAATGGTCGGAAAGGATCCTTTTAAAGAGATAAAAATGATCATTAATCAAACGACTTGTTCTTTGGCTGGCAAAAAAAGGTGACTGTTCAAAGAAAGAATAACCAAATCTCAGCAGAGTTAACAGTGGTTTCACTGGAACAGATCCTAGAAAAAGTAGTTAAAATCTGAGTTTGCTTTTTAAACAAATCATACAATACACAGTCTGAACCACAAAAAGGTTGCTTCCTGCATGCTTCTCAAATAGAGAATTCTGGCACTTTCCCAAGGAATGGAGAAGCTTGATATTTCAAAGGTGAATTACAACCACTGGATATTTGTAATACATACCAAATTACTCTACCATAAAGGTATTTTACAGTTTTCTATACAAACCAAAGGAAGACCACTAGAAGTGAAGCTCTGCTAGTAAAGCTCTGGTTTACACTGGTACTTTAAAGCCACCTGACAGAAGTTTTGTCATGGAAGCGGAGACGAGGAACCAGAATTGGCAGCTACATTATTGACTTCTGTGTCAAGGCAGCTGCATCAGTTTGAGCTTCTGTCACATTTCCCAGCACCTGTCAATAGACTAATGCAAGGAAAACCCATGAGTATAGACATGGCCCCTTTCAGCTTTGGCCTCAGCAGAAGCTTAACACATTTCATGCTTTCAATAAAATAAACTTTATATTTTTCTCATTTCCTCAATGTAGAGTTTTATTTCTGTAAACAATGACTATCTCATGCACCTCTTTTAAAGTAAGTACATGTGACATATCTCTTATAGTCTTGATAAATAAGGGCTGATAAGACAGGATACACTGTTCCAACTTTCAGTGTACATACAGAGAACTCAGGACATCATTTCAGCTGGTTGAAATGCAAGTGTTCAGTGCATGCCAGCCTCAAAGATGGATCTGAAGTGAGAGGTCTAAACATCTTGATTTGAAGCACAGAGTCAAGACTGTCCTACCTTGCAATAAATTTAAACCAACAATCAGAATAATTAGTGTATTTTTGCAAGTACATCAGGCAATAGCAAATTCATTTACATAATTTTGCACTATTTCATATTTCTTTTGAGAGACAGAAAATATCTTAATATTTATATACAATGAGGGAAAAAAAAGGAGTAAAAATATAGTAAGGAAAATTTAGCCTCAAAACATACAGATATATACTTAGTGAACTTAAAGTAGCTTATGAGAGCTCTTAAATTTTCTTTTCTTTTCAGTCAAGGGTTTTATTGCTTCTCCTCAGTACATTTGCCATTTAGATTTGCTATTAGACCTGCTGCAGTCTGCGGGAAAAGAATTTACTTAATTAATGCTCTGGCTGCAGTATTTTTCTATCTGAAGGCTGAAGATAAGGCTACTCCAGAGAATCCTTTGGCATTCTTCTAAAAGTGTTTCCAAATTCCATGGCTCCCATTTCAAAATATTTTCAGAAGTGATCATGGATAGAGTCCAGAATGCAATAAACAGAAATTCCATTTTGACATGGAAAATTGTTTCGTTAATTCTAAGATGTTTAGTAGTAAGCAGCATCTTAAAACATGAAGGCTATAGAATGACCATATTAAGACTTCCCAAATAAAGCTTTGCTTCTCTGATCCACAATACGAGTTACAGAACCATAAGATGAGTCACACACCATAGGCACAGACCTGCGGAAAAGCCGCCCAGCTTGAGCTTCACCACTGACACTTTCCTACATAAAACCGTTGGCTAATGGCAAATAACTCAAGCTTCCCAGCGGTATTGCAATAAATTATTTTGTTACAGAAAGTCATGAAGACATAACCAAATTTATTTCACTTACTGTACATATTGAGAAAACAAAAAGCAGTGATCCAATCTGTGATATAAAAAGGAGAGACAGAAGGCTAAAAGTATTGAGGTTTTATAAGCAGCAAATCACAAAAAGAATGCACATAAGTAGTATCTTTCTCTCACACTTGCAAGGTAGGATTCAGTTGCTTAAGTGTAAATGCTTTGAGTCAGTTGAGAACCTCTGGAAAATCTGAGACATTCACATTTCAGTGCCAGACTTGACAAGATCTGCAGAGCAGCACTCTTTGAAAGTAGCAGCAAAAGGCAAAGCAATTGTTGATATCTAACAGTAGGCACCTACTGTCATTTCAGGCAACTGAATCCCATCCAAATAGTCTCTCCTCATGTAAAAAATGTCTCTAATTAAGCAGAATACAGAGTTACAAGAATGAGACCTCATTTAGTCTCTTCTAGAAGTCCACAAACAGCTTCTGAGAAGAAAAAGGTAACGTTCAGTCCTGATCGGTATCCATCAATACAAAAATGCACAAAAAAGAGAGGCTGAAAGTTCATTTATCCTAAAATGTGCCTGGCCCTAAATTAAGATACAGCAAATGTCCCAGAATGAACAGATGGGTGCTTTTGGTGTCATTATCTGCACAATGAATAGAGTATGAGAGTATGTTACATGACCATACAAGTGGGTGTTGTCGAGAAAGAAAATTGATCCTCACTAAGTCCCATCAGTCACCCCCAGAAGGACAGAGGTTTGGACATTTATAGTAATTCACAAGCTTACTCAAATTTATTTTTGTTTGCATAAATGATCTTACAGAATCATAGAATCATAGAATCAATAAGGTTGGGAAAGACCTCAAAGATCATTAGGTCCAACCTGTCACCCAAGACCTCATTACTACTAAACCATAGCACCAAGTGCCATGTCCAATCCTCTCTTGGGGATTGGAGTCCCCTCCAGGGATGGTGACTCCACCACCTCCCTGGGCAGCCCATTCTGATGGCTAACAGCTCTCTCTGTGAAGAACTTTCTCCTCACCTCAAGCCTAAACTTCCCCTGGTGCAGCTTGACACATTCAAGAGTCTCAATGTCCTTAAACTGAGGGGCCCAGAACTGGACACAGTACTCAAGGTGAGTGTATCTTGAAATAGTTGAAAGGAGATGTGCAACAAAAAAGTTGTGTTCAAGAGCTTTCTAGCTCTCTGCTAACACAACGAAAAAAGGAAGTAAGAACACAATATTAAAGAGTAAATACCAGCTTCTCAGGAATGTTATAAACTTTAGTGTGGAAATCGATGATGAATAATTGCAACTCCTTCTATCTGAACATTACATCATTTATTTAAATTGGCAGTGAAGATGTAGTCTTTCCTCCTTTTCTAAATTGGAATTGTGTTTAACTAAAGAAAATAATCTACCTGCTTTATATCCTTCTGCTTCATGCTCTAAATTACAAGAGCAATGTTCATTGTTTAGAGATGGGTGCTAGCAACAGGTTCAACGCTTAATTCAGTCTCTTTGAACCAACCATAGTTGGCACTTCTAAGATGCTAGTGTTCTGGTTGGGCATCACCAGGCCCAAACAGGTTTCACTATGAGCCCCTAAGAAGTAGGGGGAGGTAAACAAAAGAAAACATGCACATAGATTTGTCCAGACTTGCCGGCAGCATGAAGTCGACAAACCAGCTTGGCAGGTACCCTGACCACTCACTGTGGGCTGATGCTCAGAAGGTAATTGGCTAAGTTTCAAATCACTTTTCTGCCAGCGGTCGGTTTTGTTTCAAAAGGCAGTTAAATAGAGGGGTTTTGGTAAATCCTCCCCTTTTTTCCTCTTGGGTCCTGCCCATGTGCCAGCCTGCTGGTTGTGTGCTGCTGGCCCCATCCCCCTCCAGCGCTCACCACACGGTTTCAGTTTTACTTTCGGTTTGGACAAGGTGCTTGGTTCCTCTTTTATTTTCCCTTGGCTTTACAAAATTACATCAAGAACACAATTTTTGGATTATAAAATTTCCTGACTGCCACTCCCAAGACTACGTCTTGGACTGACCAGAATTTTGCAAACTGAGCACTGCTCTCGTACGTGCTCCTGATTGGTGACTCTATAAAACCATATTGGATATTTATTTTGTTCTTTTTTTTCATCTTTGTGCCTTTGCTCCATCAGGGAGCAATGGAGACTCACCTTGTTACTGAGTCAAGAATTGTGGCTTCTCACTCTCCCTCTGACTTTGAATTTGGTATTAGGTGTACAGTTACATTTGTTGAACCCTTCCTTTCCCTAAATTGAACACACTATTATTATTACCAATGATGGGATTAAAAGTAACTACTGTCTTTACAAAGGAAGAATTGTCTGAAGTGGGGCTGGAAGAAGGGAGGAGAACCAGACAGTTATAGTATCAAAGTATCAGTCAGGGTTGGAAGGGACCACAAGGATCAGCTAGTTCCAACTCCCCTGCCATGGGCAGGGACACCCCACACTAGAGCAGGCTGGCCACAGCCTCATCCAGCCTGGGCTTAAACACCTCCAGGGACAGGGCCTCAACCACTTCCCTGCACAACCCATTCCAGGGCTTCACCACTCTCATGGGGAAGAACTTCCTCCTCACCTCCAGCCTGAATCTCCCCACCTCCAGCTTCATTCCATTCCCCCTAGTCCTATCACTACCTGAGATCCTGAGCAGTCCCTCCCCAGCCTTCTTGTAGGCCCCCTTCAGATACTGGAAGGCCACAATGAGGTCACCTCGGCTCCTTCTCTTCTCCAGACTGAACAGCCCCAACTCCTTCAGTCTGTCCTCACAGGAGAGGTGCTCCAGCCCTCTGCTCATCCTTGTGGCCCTTAGTTTCCCTTGTCTATGTGTATAAACAACGAAGCAGCAGCTGCAAAAGACCTTTATCTTAAACTCAAGGTAAATCAGTGGGAGTCTGTCAGAGGAGGACAAGACACTGAACGCAGCCTAAGCTTTTGAACTTTCTGACCAGAGCGGAGGCTTAATAGACTTCTAAATATTTACTTCTCCACTCAACGTCATGAAGAACCTAATTTAAATGAACATGCAATGTATGTAGTGTGTGTGTGTGTGTTGCATGTGAAGGGGGACAGACAGAAGGTATTTCAGGACAGACTGTAAATCCTGAGTACCTAGCCTGTAGGGAAAAGGAGAGGGAAATTTGTGGCTGGGATATTAGGATAAAAGGGAGCTGTGCCTCCCAGCAATTTGAGAGATACCACCAGGAGTTGTCCTGTAGGCTCTCCCTTTATTTAAATAAAGCCTTATTCAACTCTTCTGTCTCTGTTGTGAACAGGAACTTCTAAGTAGAGAAAGAAGTTATCCTTACACCAACATTTTGTGTAGGTAATTCCCCACCGGATAAACGAACCTGAATGAGTTGTAAATAAGTGTATTGATGTTTGGCCCGGGATTTTGAGTTAATAACATCATTAATATTTTAATTGTCCCATGTATCAAACATTAATAACTATAGAATCATAACAGCTAGTATTTTATTTCTTCAGTTAATCTAAACTTTCTTGAGAAATCAAGAGAAGTGTGGCCAGCAGGTCAAGGGAGGGGATTCTCCCCGTCTACTCAGCTCTGGTGAGACCCCAGCTGGAGTACTGCCTCCAGTTCTGGAGCCCCTATTACAAGAGGGATCTGGAGGTGCTGGAAGGTGTCCAGAGAAGGGCCACGAGGATGATCAGAGGGCTGGAGCACCTCTCCTGTGAGGACAGACTGAAGGAGTTGGGGCTGTTCAGTCTGGAGAAGAGAAGGCTCCGAGGTGACCTCATTGTGGCCTTCCAGGATCTGAAGGGGGCCTACAAGAAGGCTGGGGAGGGACTTCTCAGGCTATCACGTAGTGATAGGACTAGGGGCAATGGAATGAAGCTGGAGGTGGAGAGATTCAGGCTGGACATGAGGAGGAAGTTCTTCACCGTGAGGGTGGTGAAGCCCTGGAATGGGTTGTGCAGGGAGGTGGTTGACGCCCTGTCCCTGGAGGTGTTTATGCCCAGGCTGGATGAGGCTCTGGCCAGCTTGATCTAGTGTGAGGTGTCCCTGCCCATGGCAGGGGACTTGGAACTAGATGATCCTTGTGGTCCCTTCCAACCCTGACTGATACTATGAATGCCATTCTGTCAGTGCACACCATACAGACACTAGTAGTTTACACCTGTTCTGCTGTTTTCTCTGAAAATTAATACTCTATTTTGCAGCAGATACAGTTACAGTAATGGGAAGAGTCTTTAGTATAAAGTCTTACTGGTTCTTATCTGGGAAAAGGAAACATGAATATTAAGCCATGGTTCCTCAGTGCCCTGAAATACAGCTGCTATTTAGCAGCTTACAGGCATGGATTTATTGAGAAAAAAGACCCCCAACCTCTTCCCCTCCTTCATACACATTAACATGGAAAACTTCATTAGCTACAGATATTACTTAGAAAAGTGCATTAAAGCAATCAAAATATATGGCAATATTTTGTTAGCTGACAGTTCATAAAGTATACATTATTTACTGTGTCCTGTGATACCAGTTTATAACTCAGTGTAAATTCTTTTGTTTCACAATTATTACAGCTAGGTGGCTGTGCTCAGAGGCAGTCTGTGAGTGCTGATTCTATTAGCCTGTCTTGCACCTTCATCTATTGTTCCAGAGGGAATATCACCCCACTAATTCTAGAATTTGATAGGGAAGTCACTCATATAGCATCCTAAACTGGCACAGTTTTAGTAGCTTATTATCACACAGAGCAGAAGGGCAAGAGTAGATAGATCGGTAAAGGAAACACAAATGCTCAGTTCAGCTCCAGAGCACAGGCATTATTTTGCTCATATTTACTAGCACTTGCATCACAACAGCGTGGCCAGCCAGAAGGAACAGCCCCATGCCAAAGGCACATCCCACAGCCTGGTGTACCGGCAGTGTAACTGTGATGAAGGTTCCTAGATCTGCAAAGGACATAAAGGTCTGCAAAGGACATAAAGGTCTGCAAAGCATATGGCTCAGTAGTAGTGAACAGATGGATGGGTGGATGAAATTAATGGCACCAAACACACCCAGTGCAGTAGTGGTAGAACACAATGGACTAGAATTAAGCACAAGTTCTGTTTAAATGGGGGGTGGACAAGCCCTGGTAAGCTATATTAAAAATCTTCAAAGCTCTCAGGGATTGAGGAAGCTGAGAAGTGTTACCCTGATCCATGATATTTGCTGCTGACACTTTGCAGAATCTTCCAGCAGAAGCTGAACACAGTTATAATCTATTAATGGCAGTACATTCTCACTTGTGTTTGGTGACTTGAGTGAAAACTTTCCCACCAATTTTGGCCTCATATGCAGTAAAATGCCATCCTGAAGGGGCCCACATCCCACTTTTTCTTCCTTGCCAGCTACTGGCTTCTCCACCCTACTACCATAAGCTGCACTTCAGTTAATGATGTGGCAACCTCTGGGCCCACAAGACTTGCAGGGATGGAGTCTTGGCTGGTTTGAGCCTGAGACGATGGCACGTGGGTGCTAATGGCATATCATAAAATATTAGAGCACAACAACAATTAACAAAACCAAGTGTGATTGTCTGTGTTGAAAGCGCAGAATCATAGATGGCTGAGGTTGGAAGAGACCTCTTGAAGTCACGCAGTCCAACTAGATCTTGGGAAAATTATTACCTATTACCTTGCAAATAACACAGTGGAAACTTCTGCTCTCAAGTACCAAACCCAGTAAACCCAAAACCTATGTGAAATACATTTTGCTGTGCAGATGTAAATTGATACTCTCATATTCAGCAGCAACTTTTCAAAGGGTGGTCTAATTTTGTTTGCCCAGGAGCACATGAGTGTTTCCACTCGAGTAAATGACATCATCCCAGAGCACTCACAGATAATTCTTTCATTCCTGAAGAAATTGTATGTCTTAAACTGCATTCTAAAGCAGCCTGAATTTTTAATCTTACTGTTGTAAAGTACAGAACTTGTAATCTTAAAGTAGCCAATGACAACACAAAATGTAGAACATCGTCATTTAGCAGTTGGACTAAATAAGTTAGAAAGAGTAATTTCTTGACACATCTCCAAGATAACAGCTACCACAGGAGTTATAATTTATGTTAGCAGATATAGCAAGGTGCCAGCATACATGAGCAGAAGAAACAGGAAAGTGGAAGATAATCTACTGTTGGAGGCATGTGTCTGAGAACTGCTCACTGTGGTATTTTTAACCAGTGAGACTGATGTTCCTTCTGAAGGAACTCATGTCAACATCTGAACCAGAGAAAGACCTCTGCACCTGTTCTGCTCCACCTCAGGTCTGAAATGTAGGCAATGTAGGGAATTATTTGGCAGAACCTTTTCTGATTATGAATTTCCACAATTTCAAATACAAATCAGTGTCTAGATATTGAAGCTGTGAGGAATCTGTGTTGGGGTAGAGTCACCTAAGCAAGGTCTCCACTACAAAACTTGGGTGTTCTTCCTAGTTCTTAAGATTAGAGGTTAACCATAGCCAGGCATTACTTTTGTCCTAGAATGTGGCATGGGTATATATTGTCCCTCTGACATGTGCCCATGGAAAGGAAAATTCTATGTCCTGTTTAGAGGGGAGCTGTAATGAGTTCAGCCTCATTCTCAGTCTCTGATGCGGCTGTCTAAAGCTCCTCTTGTCTGCCTCTGACTAACTATGTCAGCTTGTTGGATTTCAGCATCACACTTCACCAGATGACCCAGATTTCATTTTATTTTGTCAGGATAGTGGCTCGATGAAGGAGAGGATCACTGAAACTTATCTGCACACCACCATCAAAGAGTGAACAGTTAATTTTTTGGGATGCTGTTACATACTCCATGTTGGCTTCATTGAAGAATAAACTCTGCTGTGCATTTGAAACAATACTGGTCCCAATTTAGGAGTTTTACTCATTAAAACTAAATAGATTTTCTGAATATTTGTGGGCAAGTTCTCTACTTTCAAACAAAACACACCTTAATATAAACTTTCCACACAATTGAACAAACTGCATCATATATTTGGCCTGAACAGTCATAAAACCAGAACAGATGCTTACAATTTCTCTTTTTACTGTATGTTAGAGAGGTTTGTGTGCACTTGGAAATTTTATTTTATGATAAAAGCTAGGTTTTTCCCTGTTTTTGCATATAAAAGTTTCTCTCTTAGAAAGGGCTGAAGAGTAATATCCCTTTGGCACAACAGCCCCAGCAAGTCAGCTGTCATCATTCTCAGAAGGGCTGAAATGATATCTTACCTACAGCTAGGTGGCTATTTGGAGAACTGCATCAGTCTTACAAAACACTCAGTAAGCCCAAATTATACCTCTGCCAGTAGGCTAAGGGAGACCTAGTGTTGCCTTTGTTTGACCTGGTGTGGGGGCAGAGGCACTGCCATGTCACAAGCACTGTAAGAATTCTGATGGCCTGATGGAAATATTACACAAACCCAGAGGTCTGTCTCTTTTAGTATCCAAGCAATATTGAGTGGGACAGAACACTGGAACAGACTGTCAAGAGAGGTTTTGGAGCTTCCTCTGGTGACATTCAAAATCTGCCTGAATGTATTCTCATGTGACCTACTCTAGGTGATCCTGCTCTGGCAGGGGGGTTGGACTAGATGATCTTTCAAGGTCTCTTCCAATTGCTAACATTCTGTGATTCCGTGAATAGTTTTGTGAAGAACAGAGAAACTTTCAGGCACCCAGGCTCAACAGAACTATCTGAAGAAGGGCTTCTGTCTCTGAAAACATTTCTGTTTTCTTCTCCAGTGAAAATAACTAATAAATATTAATAACATTAATAATAATAATAATGATAATAATAACAATAATGATAATAATAACACCACCACCAGTAATAAACATCATCATCATCATCATCATCACCCTGTTTTCTACAAATGCTGTTTTGCTTATTTTCACTGAGATGCTGTTGCTTGACAGCATAATGTGTAATTCAGATCCCTGGGATATATTTATTCCCATGCTTTCTTGGGTTTATTTTCACTTCCATTTTAACATTCAATTTCCTTTGTTTTATTATTTGGGAATAATAAAGCAGTCACATATTTAGGCCTCACTTCTGAGAAGCAGACCACTATAAGCTAGTTCTTGGAAAAAGATTTTAAAGGGCCTGCTTCTCTGTATCAAGTCTCCTAATCTCCACTCCAGATTTAAACTTGGGGAGTCTCTTTGGAAACGTGAAGAAGACAAACATTTTGGGGGGCAATGCTGCTGTTCAGGCCTCCAACCCTAATGAATTTATCCATAATGTCCTTGTGAAAGACAATACCTTCCTATGAACTTTAAGTGCTGGAGTTGTCTTATTTCTTGATTGGTGGAGGAGCATAAATCCAGATTTAGGAATATGTTCATAGAATAAGATTATTCTACAAAACCCTAATTACAGTAAGTTTGCCTTTACTTATGACTTCTCTGGGAGAAAAAGCAAATGCTGAAAGAAGTTCATAATTTCTAAGGAGGAGCTGATGGAAGTTACAGAATATTTGGGTAGAATATTAACATCTAATTTCATTTCCCTGCTGCTTCTAGACCAACAGGCAGTTTTGGGGGGACAAAAGGTGAAGGAATTGCTTGAAAAGAGTTCTACAAACCCTACAGCTCTTTGTTTTGCGATGTGTTAAATGTCAGTGCACACTGGGTGATGAGAAGATCAGTGTGACAATACTAATATTTGACAGCAATAGCAAGGTGGGGCTTGTTGTTGTTGTTGTTGTTTTTAAAATCACCCATGTAGTCTTAATGCAATATTAATTGGAAATGCTGTTCCTCTGTTACGGTGTAAACCGCTCTGTGGATGTTTCCGTTGTCTGTTAAGTATTTTTCGGTCAGTGCCTAAACTGAAAATAGATTTAGCACGATGCTAAACAAGAACTCTGAAGTCTTTATGTATTTATACTTATGTATGATAACCAGAACACCATTCCAAGCTCTGCACGCTGTACATTTTGACTTTGTGAACCTGAGTGTATTATCAAATTAGCTGGAAACGAAATACTTCAAAATGAGAGCTTTCATGCTAGAAAAACCAAAGCCTACAATAAAGTCTAAACTTTTATGATTACTTTCATACACTTCATGATTCCGGGGACTGATTAGCCCGTTAATAATTAACAATATGAATTCATCTTCTGATCACTCAGGTTTTGTGATTTTAAGAGGAAAGCTCCTGAGTAAAATCTTAGCATTCCTATGATATGGATGACAGGATCCTCTCATGAAATATTAATGGGGTCTTATAAATGGGGTGGTTAACAAGTTCCAGGGCCTTTTAGATTTTTCAGATGTCCCTTTCCATATGGTTTTTCCATAAAAAGAGAGATAATAGGTTTTAATTTTGTAATTCATGTTTAAAAACGGCAATGAGTTTTAATTTTATGAGTGAAATAGCTTTTTATGGGTGACATCTGAAGATGAGTGCATTCATGCAGCCTGCTGTATATGCTACAGTTCTGCAATTAAAGCTCTGATTATCAACTCTTTCAGCCGTGCTTGCCTGTAACAAGAATGAAAAAGGAGTAGGAGATAAATGTTCTCCACTTTTAGACAGCAATTAGTGTCATTGAAAGAGGCTCACTGCTTTCAGTTATGCCAAACATTGGGCCTGAATTTCCAGCGAGTCGATTGACACCGTGATTTCTGCTAAAAAAATGTAGAGTATAAATTGAGGGTGAGGATTGCTTTCACTGTTCAAAGTCATTTAACTCACAATTCACATTTCACTAATATCAGTGAAATGAATTAAAAACATTGATTTTCTTCCTGGTTACAAACACATCCCTTCAGTAAGTGATGCCAAGATTATAAGTAGGAAGATTGCTATCATTATCGTGACTGCGACCTCAGATGGACTCTTTGATTAGGAGTGTACTATAAAATGGCTAGCACTCATAAATCTGTGTTAGGTAAAAAGAAACCCTCTATGCCTGGGTTCAAAGAATGTGTCCTAGTCCACAGCTGATAACCCATGCTAGAAGCTAGGTTGTAAGGACCTCCTGTAGTTTCTGAAGGGCTATGGCATATGCGTGGACATTCTTATGGTGGGGACACCATAACTGGATGCAGTATTCAAGGTGAGGTCTCACAAGAGCAGAGTAAAGGGGAAGAATCACTTCTGCTGTCCTGCTGGCCACACTCCTCTTGAAACTCACAATACAGGCTGAATTTTCCAAAGATCTACAGCTCCTCTGCTTCACAGTATCACAGTATCACCAAGGTTGGAAGAGACCTCAAAGATCATTGAGTCCAACCTGTCACCACAGAACCCTTCTGTTTTATTCCTTTTGCTTTTTTTCACCTGTACTAGCTTTAAGCTATCAGTGCCTTATGAGGAAGAGGCTGAGAGACCTGGGGCTTTTTAGACTGAAGAAGCAAAAACTGAGAGGGGATTTAATAAGTGTTTATAAATAACTGAGGGCTGGGTGTCAAGAAGGAAGGGACAGCCTCTTCTCACTGTGCCCTGTGATAGGACAAGGGGCAATGGATGTAAATTACAGCACAGGAAGTTCCACCTCAACATGAGGAAGAACTTCTTTACTGTAAGGGCCAACAGAGCACTGGAACAGGCTTCCCCGAGAGGTTGTTAGAGTCTCCTTCTCTGGAGACTTTCAAGACATGTCTGGATGTGTTCCCATGCAACCTGTGCTAGATTCTATAATCCTGCTCTGGCAGTGGGGTTGGACTCGATGATCTCCAGAGGTCCCTTCCAACCCCTAACGTCCTGGGAGCCTGCTTCTTCTTCTTCTTCTTTTTTTTTAATGCTAGTGAGAAAAGAGCATTAGCTATGGTTTTCACTTATGTCTTCGTGTGTATCACTATATTCAGAGGATTTTCCTTGCAGCTCAAAGACCACTTATTGTAACCTTGAGTACTGTGTCCAGTTCTGGGCCCCTCAATTTAAGGACACTGAGACACTTGAACATGTCCAGAGAAGGGCAACAAAGTTGGGGAGAGGTCTGGAGCACAGCCCTGTGAGGAGAGGCTGAGAGAGCTGGGGTTGCTTAGCCTGGAGAAGAGGAGGCTCAGGGGAGACCTTCTTGCTCTCCACAACTACCTGAAGGGAGGCTGTAGCCAGGTGGGCTTTGGTATCTTTTTCCATGCAACCAGCACCAGAACATGAGGACACAGTCTCAAGTTGTGCCAGGGGAGATTTAGGCTTAAGGTGAGGAGAAAGTTCCTCACAGAGAGAATTGTTGCCCATTGGAATGTGCTGCCCAAGGAGGTGGTGGAGTCACCATCCCAGGAGGTGTTCAAGAGGGGATTGGATGTGGCACTTGGTGCCATGGTTTAGTAGTCATGAGATGTTGGGTGACAGGTTGGACTTGATGATCCTTGAGGTGTCTTCCAACCTTATTGATTCTATGATTCTAAGGGTGAATCTGATCTGAACTTCCTTGTGCTAGTTTTGGCAACAGTGATTCTAGCAAGATGAATATTGGGTAGTCAGTGTTTCAGGTTTCCACCATTAGGAAAATTCTGTACTGTGCATCGCTAAATGAAATATTGAAATTAAGTCATTATTACCTAAACTTACTTTCAAACTTTATTCAGCAGAAATTACCTTGTTAGAAAACTGACAACATTTACCAGCTGCCATAGTCATGTATCGATTCTGAATGTCAGACTGAGTACATTTGCCTCTTAAAATGTGTTTACAGGATTGTGTTTACTATTTTGTGCTTATATTAAGAACATACTTAATTTTGTGCTTATGTTAAGAACATACTTAAACTCTGTAAACTCACACCATCTAAAGCTGTTGTAAAACAATGTATTTTCTTACACATTGCCTTCTCCCTTTCAATTGTGTCCCCTCTAACAGTTTACAGATGACACCAAGTTGGGAGCAGATGTTGGTCAGTTAGAGAGCAGGAGGGCTCTGCAGAGGGATCTTGACTGGACAGATGGGCAGAGTCCAACAGGATGACATTCAACAAATCCTAGTGCCAGGTGCCACACTTTGGCCACAACAAGCCCATGCAGAGCTACAGGCTAGGGTCAGAATGGCTGGAGAGCTGCCAAACAGAGAGGGACCTGGGGGTGCTGATTGACAGCCGCCTAAACATGAGCCAGCAGTGTGCCCAGGTGTCCAAGAAGGCCAATGGCATCCTGGCCTGCATTAGGAATAGTGTGGCCAGCAGGAGCAGGGAGGTCATTGTGCCCCTGGACTCTGCATTGGTTAGGCCACACCTTGAGTCCTGTGTCCAGTTCTGGGCCCCTCAGTTTAAGAAGGATATCGAGACACTTGAAGGTGTCCAGAGAAGGGCAACAAGGCTGGGGAGATGCCTCCAGCACAGCCCTGTGAGGAGAGGCTGAGGGAGCTGGGGTTGTTTAGCCTGGAGAAGAGGAGGCTCAGGGGCGACCTCATTGCTCTCTACAACTCCCTGAAGGGTGGTTGTAGCCAGGAAGGGGTTGGTCTCTTCTCTCTAGCAACCAGCACCAGAACAAGAGGACACAGTCTCAAGCTGCACCAGGGGAAGTTTAGGCTGGAGGTGAGGAGAAAGTTCTTCACTGAGAGAGTCATTCATCATTGGAATGTGCTGCCCAGGGAGGTGGTGGAGTCCCTGGAGGTGCTCAAGAGAGGATTGGATGTGGCACTTGGTGCCGTGGTCTAGTCATGGGGTCTGTGGTGACAGGTTGGACTCGATGATGTTTGAGGTCTCTTCCAACCTTGGTGATACTGTGATACATCATCTACTCGTGATTTATAAACAGGCTATGTTTATCTGTGAAGAACTCTTCAGATTTAAGAAATTGTAATTTTTGCAAACTGTATTCTGAATCAAAGCTTCAGGAGTCTGGACTGGATCCCAGATGTAAATTATTTACTCATCTGGAACCTGAACTCTGTATGTATTAAGAATCAGGAAGATAATTATAGTTTGTGAAATGGACACCATAAGACCCACAGCAGAGAGAAAATAAAGACAAGAATGTGGAGCTCACAAATTGATAATGAATGTAGCAATGCGCTGCGTTAAGAGATTCTGAATAAACTGTTTACAGATGAAAACTCTATTAAAATGATGACATTATATTTTGTGTGGATGTTGATCATTGTCCTAGAGGAAGGTCTGAAGCAGAAATAGGATCACAGAATCAATAAGGTTGGAAAAGATCTCAGAGATCATCAAGTCCAACCTGTCACCCAACACCTCCTGACTAACTAAACCATGGCTTCAAGTGCCATGTCCAATCCTTTTTTGAACACCTCCAGTGATGGTGACTCCACCACCTTCCTGAGCAGCACATTCCAATGGCTAATTACTCTTTCTGGAAAGAACTTTCTCCTCACCTCCAGCCTAAACTTCCCCTGGTGCAGCTTGAGCTTGGAGGTCAATGCTGAGTGAGATCAGAAAGTGAAAAGCATGAATGTATCTTCACTGCAAACCTCTGTCATGAAGTTATCACTTGGTCTCCAGGAGAGAATACAGAAAACACATGGCACTTCTCAACAGACCATGACTCAAGCAAGTCTGACCAGATTCCCACTGTTTCACTTCCAAATTTCAAAGATTTCTTGCTACTCACTGAAAATGGTTACTTTCAGCAGCTTTCACTTCTGTACACTGGAAAATTTCTCTCTCTGTGGGAAGCATGTCCCAGCTGGCAATATTCCATACAACAGCTTTGATTCCTGTGTCTGGTTTGAGATAAACCCTTACTCAGAGAAACTTCTTACTTTTTACTAAGACAAACTGGTATTACCTCCTTCTCAAGAAGTTCCTTTCTTTTCTCTTTGGCTCTCCTTCTGCCCCATCTGAAGCAACAATACTGCAATTGTTTACAGCAATATTTGCATAAGAAAGATTAAGTAAATTACAAGAGGTTTCTTTTCCTCACATCCAACTCATGTTTCCAAAAAATACAATACCAGATCAATTACATGAGAGAACTGCCAATCCATATTTTATTTCTTCATCTTCATACAGGTCTGCTGTTAAAAAAATCTCAAGTTGGTTGCTTTCCATTAGAAATTTAAGTATGAGCCTTTAAGCTATAGTAAAGACCACACCACGATCTTGAGAGGCAGAGGTTTATGTAACAGAACATGAGTGACATCTGGCCCACCAGCACCATAGCTACCTGAGGAACTAGCAGTTCCTTAGGGCTGATGGTCTCCATATTTGGGGGTTATAGGTTCTTTCTTACTCTAGTTCAGGTAAATCTGTGGACTGTAGCTTGTCCTTGCCACGTTGTTGGTATTCTCCCTTCAAGTACTTCATAGTAGAATCATAGTATCAGTCAGGGTTGGAAGGGACTACAAGGATCAGCTAGTTCCAACCCCCCTGCCATGGGCAGGGACACCTCACACTAGATCAGGCTGGCCACAGCCTCATCCAGCCTGGGCTTAAACACCTCCAGGGACGGGGTCTCAACCACCTCCCTGCACAACCCATTCCAGGGCTTCACCACTCTCATGGGGAAGAACTTCCTCCTCACATCCAGCCTGAATCTCTCCACCTCCAGCTTCATTCCATTCCCCCTAGTCCTATCACTACCTGACAGCCTGAAAAGTCCCTCCCCAGCCTTCTTGTAGGCCCCCTTCAGATACTGGAAGGCCACAATGAGGTCACCTGGGAGCCTTCTCTTCTCCAGACTGAACAGCCCCAACTCCTTCAGTCTGTCCTCACAGGAGAGGTGCTCCAGCCCTCTGCTCATCCTCGTGGCCCTTCTCTGGACACCTTCCAGCATGTCCACATCCCTCCTGTAGTGGGGGCTCCAGAACTGGAGGCAGTACTCCAGGTGGGGTCTCACCAGGGCTAAGTAGAGGGGAGAATCACCTCCCTTGACCTGCTGGCCACACTTCTCCTGATGCAGCCCAGGATCTGATTGGCTTTCCGGGCTGCAAGTGCACCCTGAGAGCTCCTGTTGAGCTTCTCCTCCCCCAGCACCCCCAAGTGTCTCTCCTCTGGGCTGCTCTCCAGCCAGTCACTGGCCAGCCTGGATTTGTGCCTGGGATTGCCTTGACCCAGCTGCAGGACCCTGCCCTTGATCTTGCTGAACCTCATGAGGTTGGCTTGTGCCCACCTCTCCAGCCTGTCCAGGTCCCTCTGGATGGCATCCCTTCCCTCCAGCGTGTCTGCTGCACCACACAGCTTGGTGTCATCAGCAAACCTGCTGAGGGTGCACTCAATGCCACTGTCCATGGCACCCACAAAGATGTTGAACAAGCCTGGTCCCAGGACTGATCCCTGAGGGACTCTGCTTGTCCCTGGCCTCCACTGGGACATGGACCCATTGACAGCCACTCTTTGGGTGCGGCCATCAAGCCAGTTCTGTATCCATCTAGTGGTTCACTTACTGATGTTGGTATTGCATGTTCTGTTTCACCACAAATTTGGCAAAGGGAACTGGTAGGCCTAAGCAATTTAGAATAAGAAGAAGTAATTACTTCATTCCTTATTCACATACTTGCAATTAAATATAAAGTTTAAAGAAACATGAACAGATAACTGGGCTCTGTTTTCAGTGACACAGATACCTACATTGGTTTTGAAACAATAAGGATCTCAACTTACCAGTAAAATCCTAGTTGCTATCTTGTACCTGCTTACTTTAAGGAGATGTATGTTTTGAGGTTTGCAGAATTACTGAGATATGTATCTCTGTCCTTTAGATACCTAAAATCCATGGGTCTAGAGAAGATTTGTATTATTTATAATTTCCATTGCACTTGACAACTCTTCTGTAATCAGATTTCAGCATTCATAGAATCATAGAATCCATAAGGTTGGAAAAGACCTCAAAGATTATCAAGTCCAACCTGAATTATGTCAATAGCACTCTGTCCCCTTGGGTTTCTAGACACTTTATAAATATGGTTTGACTTAGTGAGCTTAATGGCCTTCTCCAAACTAAATGACTCTATGGTTTTATGATAAATGAACTTGTAAGCCTCCACAACAATCTTTTCATTCTAGTAAGGCAGTAGGCTTATCCAAAGAATTGGAGGAATGCAAACAGAGCTGTGAGGTGAACAAGGACTCTTCATCCACAAGGAAACTTTAGGGCAGTCATGATAATACACTGAGAATAAATTTGCCTCAAACTGCAAGCACCAGGGATGTAAGATTAACTCAATACTCGTGCAAATTTGAATGTAGCTAAGTGAGAATAGCATCTGTTTCTCTTTTAAAAAGTAACAATAGGGACTTAAGGGTCACAATGATTGTTTCCCATCTTTCATCTTGTCACAGAATCACAGAATGTTAAGGGTTGGAAGGTACCTCGAAAGACCAATGCCCCTGCCAGAGCTGGTCACACAGGAACACATGCAGGCAGATTTTGAACGTCTCCAGAGAAGGGGACTCCACAACCTCTCTGGCCAGCCTGTTCCAGTGTTTTGTTAAACTCATAATGAAAAGGCTTTTCTTTATGCTCATGTGGATCCTCCTATGCTCCAGCTTGCACCCATTGCCCCTTGTCCTATCATTGGACATCAATGGAAAGAGTCTGGCTCTCTCCACCCAGTTCTTGCTCTTCATATATTTATAGATATGAATGAGGTCACCCCTTAGTCTCCACTTCTCCAAGCTGAAGAGACCCGGCTCCCTCAGCTTTTCTTCTTAAGGCAGACATTCCATTCCCTTAATCATCTTTGTGGCTCTGTACTGGGCTCTTTCAAGCAGTTCCCTGTCCTTCCTGAACGGAGGGGCCCAGAACTGAACACAGTACTCCATATGTGGCCTCACCAGGGCAGAGTACATCAGCAAAAGAACCTCTCTTGGCCTACTAACCACACCCCCTACAGTAGATCACAAGATACCATTGGCCTTCTTGGCCACAAGGGCACAGTACTGGCTCATGGTCATCCTATTGTCCACTAGGACTCCCAGGTCATTTTCCCCAAGGCTGCTCTCCAACAGATCAGCATCCAACCTATACTAGTCATGGTGTTGTTCTTTCCCAGAAGCAAGACTCTACACCTGTCCTTGTATTTCATTAAATTTCTCCCTGCCTAACTCTCCAGCCTGTCCAGGTCTCACTGTCACCTCAAGGAGAGGTTGTGTTCCTTGGTGTCAGACATAGATCTAGACACAACATCTGCCATGGGTCAGAAACATTAAATGATCCTTGTTATTTTGATCTCTTATCTAGATTTCACCCATAGAAGTGCAGTCTTATTGTAACATCTTCACTCAAAAGATGTAAACCAGGTAAAACTCAGTATAATAAGGCTTCTGCCATTTGTTAGCTTATCATGAAGAACCAACTGTAATTCATGAAAATGTAAGAGATGTATTATCCCTAGCATTCCTATTACTAGGCATTCCTAGTACAAGGTCTTAGGTCATTGCAGCCCACAGTAGCTTTATTGCCACCCTTTCATTCTTTGGGTAACTGGTAGGACAAGAACTAAAACTGGAAACTAAAACATTACTGGCAGCATAGAAGAAAGAAATTAGTCTGAGGCAATGTGATGTCACCCCTGACAACATCACATCACAATCCATACAAGCTTGTATTCTAAACTTAACTCTTTTTCACTTAATGCTTTCCTCAAAGTTTCCCAGTTGCTGATGAGACTACTGCACAGTCAGAGTAATAACAGCGTGGAAACTGTCCTCAGTGATTCACTATCAGCCTGGAAAGGATAAAAGAGCTTTAGCTACTGTCCTGCTTTCTTAATGACTGCAGTGCTGGAAGTAGGAATGTATTTCTGAATCTGAGAAAGACAGCAAATAGAGGAAGGATTTGGCATTTTAGGGAAAGGTGTGAGAATAGAACAGCATTCTGGAAGACAAAGCAGGTCAGTTGAAATGTCGGTAAACAGCCACAGAAATACATCCTGGAGGAAAAACTAGACAGCCAGCTGTTTTAGAATAGGATCTATGGGTAATAAGGAATCAAAAGTAAAATTCAGCAATGATTGCTATTGGAAACCACACATAGTTAAAGATGAATAACACAAATCACATTTAAAATAATTATTTCCTGCTTGACAGTGGAAGGTAAGCCTCAGCATCCACTGTGGATGCGCTTGAAAGCCATACTTAAAAAAAACACCCACTGTATGAATTGACCAGAAAGAGTCCAAAGGAAAACATTAAGGCCAACCAAAGGTCTAGCAAACATATGCCAGGAAAATAGACTTGATGGAACCTGGGTGATTTATTGAAGACGGTAAAGACATTTTAATGATCCACAAAGGTAAAACGTTGCTGCAAAGAGGAAAGGCACAAACTGTTCCACCACAGACATGAAAAGAGTTAATGGTATAAAGAAGCAGAAAACGAAACAAAATAAAAACCCCAACCCCCCAAAAAATTAACACTAGGAAGTTTGAGTGTAGTTACACAGTCAGATTGCTCAAGGAGGCTGGAATCATCACCAGGAGAGGTTTCTGAGAATAGGATAGGCAATCATCTATCCAGAGGAGTCTAAATATAATTGATTCTGCCTTGGGGCAGGAAGATGGACAAGATGACCTCTCAGCGTCCTTCACAGCCCAATGCTCTACATGTTGTGAATTACAAGAAAATGATTTATTGTTGAAAAATATGTCACCTTCTACAATGAATTCTGAACTCCATTTAACAGTCTCAAGCTGTTAGCAGGTTGGAGAAAAGCACAACATTAAATTCATTACACTAAGGGCTCAAAGGCCTAGAGTACCACCATGTCTTGGCTGAAAAAAAATTCCTAAACTCATTTCCTTCAGTTTTGAAAAATGGAAAATGGGCCAGATACAAAGTGCTACATACTGCAGATTGTAGTGATAGAGGATTGTGCTGCTATTTTGCCTTCCTCATAGACAAGGTAAGGTAAACTTCTTGCACTGGACTTGCAAGGACTCTTCTTGCACTGAACAGCTTATATACAACAATTTAATATGAAACTGAATGATTAAAAGAATTTAATCCATTAGGACAGATGAAAGATTTCAGAGCTGTGGTAGCATGCACAGTTTGAAAGTCACCAAAGCAGTGTGAGAAGGGTGTCATTCCAACCCCTGATTTGATGCCATGGGGGGGTTGAGCATACACAGAACCAAAAATCAAGGTGATTTCATTCACCCTCCTTTTGTGAAGGGTTATTTGGAAAATTCTTCTGGAGAATAATGTTTTTAAAGAAAATGAATGCATTAAAAATGTTTCTCTTGTACATGTGACAGGTGCAAATCCTCCACTACTCACAGTTCGGAAACAGAAATAATTCCTTATGAATTAATTTCAACAAAGATATTTGGGATAAAGCCTGAGGGGAAGGAGGAATAAATTAAGATTATGACAACAAGAAGGACCTTGCATGTATTATTACACAGTACTGACAAGGCTGTTCTTTATTGTGTTAGATACCATCAAGCTAAGATAAATATGGATTCCAGTTAGCTAGTACAAGACCAGTGTTTTATTCTAGCACCATTACAATGGTCAGAGATCATTTTTCCATGATTCTAATATAATGATGTCAGCAAGTGTTTGCTGCAAGAACAGCTTGAACTTCACAACTTCATTTGCAATGCAAACTTCCACATGATGGAGAAGTGGAAGATGCATTTTCCTGCTAATGAGATCTCAGTGTCGGTTACACATGTTCATGCTGGAGAAAGAAGTTTTATTTTTCATACACTTGCTTATGAAGTGCCAGCAGCTTGGACAATGAGATACAACCCAGCTGAGCATGCCCTGACACACCCAAGGAGAGCTTCTAAAATGATCGCTTGCTAATATGACTTGAAAGGGAAGTTTGGATGCTTTTATAAAGTGCCCAAGCATCTCATACATTTGCAAGGCAATAAGCAGCCTCTTATGGCAAATCATCCAAGGAATGGTGTTACTAAACGAGGCCAAACAGAAATGAATTTTCCCTCGTGACTTCTCATTAGCAATATAAGTGAATGATCGGATCCAGACCCTATGCTATAATGTATTTACCTTGGTCCCACAAATTGCCCTTCAAATGAACTCTGCTAACATAATGCTATGCTATAGCAACTTTTTCACCCACTGTGCAGAGGGATTGAAGTTAGGACAAATGAGAAATGAAGCAATCAGAAAAGGGGATTAAAACTGTTTCAAACCTACTTTTGAGCAGACTTAATTTAGCAATTTTTTCATCCTGTACAGTACACATTCCATAACAGCTTTGAAAACACTACCATTTAAAAGTTAACATCTGCTTAGCTGGTAGTACCAGAGAAAGGCTCTCATTTGTAATGAACAGGCAAATTTGTTATTGCCCCAGTCAATAGCTATTGACTTGGTAGAGCACTTCTGCTTATTACAACCGAATGCATTTTTATTCAAGAGTCAATGACATTGTAATGGGAGCTACTGCTTACAGACTGATGCAATATATATCAGCAACTGCTAGAAGTTAATGATTAATGGTTACAAAGAGGAAATCACATGCTAAGGACAGCACTACATGCTTACTAATTGAATTTACTACATCAAATGTGTCTTTATAGGTTAGAGGAATTGTAACGCACATCAGATAATTTCTGTTATTAATGTAAGTTTTATCATGAAATACCTTCTAATCATGCTATTGCTACATAAATAATTTGGCTAGGCTAAGGTGCTACCTGACTTTTACAGCACACCTTTTAGCTACAGATTTCTGTCAGATATCCACTTGTGCAATCCTAGATTTAGGATTTAGTGAAATGCAAGGTAACTAGCTGTTCTTGCTTCCAGTTGAGGCCATATTGTTCTCTAAATGCTGCAGATGGCGCAGCATGAATTGCAAGGCAACATCTTAAACATAGACTGACAAAAGAGAAGCAGACCAGAGTATGTGTCCATTGCTCAGCCTGCCTTCTAGCTTCCTCCCTGCAGCAGAACAATACTGCACAACTTTGTCCTTTACAGTTTTATATGCTTTGCACTTGCCATGCCCTAGGGTAAAATTTGTTGACCCACTACATTACAAAATTAATTGTCACCCAACATGGGGCATTGCTTGATTCATTCCTCCTCAGATTAAGGAAACCAAAATTAGGCTTTGAAACTCAGTGAAGGCAGTGTTTGGAGGTGTTGGTGATTATTGCCTTGGTCTTGTCAGTCATGTGAAATATGGTAATTTTTCAGTACATATTCCACCCGAGTTTCTGGAGTTCACTGTCCCAGTAACAGCAAGTTACTGAAGTGATTTGACTCCTACAACAGTTTGTCTTCTGTGCTTGAATTGGCTGTCTTTAGTTATTATATTACAGTTGGCTATGGCGCTGTGGAGGAAAAGATGTAAAACTAAGCAGGTGTTTTACTTTTTCTGCTGGCAGTGGTAAGGAGCTAAGTGTTAACAAAGAAACAGGTTTGGATCATAGCGGGGAAGGGGAGAGGACAGAAGCGGCATGTGAGAAAATGCGTGGCTGCTATGCTTTTAGAAAGGAAAGAGAAGCCCCGGATCCCAAATTTCCCACCAATCCAGAGGTGATATGGGTACCTCTGGTACATGTGCTGCCACGGCAAAATAAACCACGACAGCACCAGCAAAGGGGGGTGAGCCGTTAGTTCACATGGCGTCAGCAGAGAGCCCCGCCGCACCAGCAGCCCCTGCCTGGCAACAAGCGGCGGCGGTGGTGCCAGTAAAAGCGGCAGACCCCACGTCAGCGCCTGTAAAGGGGGTGGTGGCTGCAGCCCCAGCTGTACCGGTAAAAGCGGCGGTCCCGGCAGTTTCACCCGTAGCCCCTGCACAAATGGTGGCGGTGGTGCCGGTGCCCGTAATCGTGGTGGCGATGGCAGCACAGACGGTGGCCATTACCGAGGCAGGGAGACTTCTGCCTGCTGCGGCTGGGCTGGAAGTGAGTCCAGCAGCGGCGGCAGCAGGGTCCCAAAGAGCGCCGGGTGATGCTGTTTCTGTGCAAGCCCTTTCTGCTGCTCGCGCTATGGATTTCCAAGCGGCACCGATAAAATTGGTTGCTACTCTGGACAAGAAGCCTGAGAACAAGGATCCTTTTGATGAGGAAGAGGAAGTCTCTTAAAGATCTAGCTAGATTAGTGAAGACACCAATGGATGATGGAGATCCAGGACAGTCCTAGTAGATCAGGAACCAAGGGAATTTCATCTGAACTTGAGAGGATCATGTACAAGATTTTAACATGGAATCCTAGGGGACTGAAGGATCGTGAAGTGGATAATGATGACATAACAGTCAGCTACTGCACCCAGGCAGGAAATCAGTGTAAGAAAATATTACATTAGAAGAGACACTGAGCCAATAATGAGCTGTTTGGGAAAATGCTATGACGCAGGTGCTCCTGCTTTAACAGTAGGTGACAAATCAGCTGCTCAGCTCGGAACTCTCATGAAAGATTCCAGAACTGACATGCATTTAGGCAGTTGCCTTGGTAAAGTCTCTCTGTAGGCATGCCTTTTATTGTCTGTGTAAATGAGATACCCATCTAGGGATGGCCTTCCATGGAATCCTCAGAAATGGGATACAATAGATAAGGGAATCAAGTTTTTGAGAGAGTTTGCTGTAATCATTTATGTAATCATTTATGGTAATCATGGTATGCTGAATCATGATGATGTTCCTGTGGGGATAAGAAGCCAAGAAGCTCATTAAACTTGCTCCCCCTAGTTATGCTACTATTCTGGCAAGCAGAATTGTGGCAAGAAATTATGGTGGAGTGCCTCCTCCTGTTGGCTCTTTGACCAAATGAGGCAATTGGAGGATAGTCTCACACGTTTCTTTGGTCTCAGCCATTGAAACTCTGTCTGGAAAGATTGAGAATTGCATGAAAGAGCTGGAGGAGAGATTAAAAACCTCTTTATCCAAATTGGTGAAGGGGGATGATGTCAATTCTTCCTCTTCTTCCAAATGGATACAAGTTTCAGCTGTCAGAAACAGATGTCCTCCTAGAAGGCTGTTTCAAACTAGGCCAATCCAAAATAGACAACAGAGGCAATCATGCTGCAGTATTTGGATAACACTACTTGACACGTTTGGTGAAAGCATGAACAGGTGGGATGGTCGACCAACTTCTGCTCTTTTCAGGAGATTATGGGAGCTGCAGAGTGGCAGAGCCCGAGGCAGCAGTACCAGAAGGGTAGCTGTCAGTTCCTCAGTTTCCCAGAACAACTCTAATTGTTCCAACAGTGATTCTAACACTAACACTAGGTGCTGTGCTAACTGCACATGTGGATGTAATCCACATAATTAGGGGTGCCCTGCCTCCCGCCAGGGGGAGGAGAGGGGTAACAGAGATAACAGAATCTATTGGGATGTGTACATCCAGTGGCCTGGCACTTCACAATTTCAGAAGTACAGGGCCTTGGTTGACACAGGAGTTCAGTGCACCATAATGCCATCAAATTATCAAGGGTCAGAACCTATAACTATTCTGGGAGTCACTGGTGGGTCTCAAGAGTTGACTAAGTTGCAGGTTGACATAAGTTTAACTTCAAAAGAGTGGAAGAAACACACTATTGTAATGGAACTAGATGCACCTTGTATTTTGGGAATAGACTTTTTAAGAGAAGTGCATTTCAAACACCATAAGGGGCTTTTGGAATAGCAACTATAGGAGTTGATGGAGGAAAACTGAAGTTGTCCACTAGACCTGAGCTTTCAGATGAATCTGCAGTTGTGGGACAACATGAGATAGAGAATGTGAAGTTGCCAGCTGCTTCTCAAACTGTGCATCACAGACAATACAGAACCAACCATGACTCTTTGGTGCCCATTCACAACCTGTTTCATCAGTTGGAAGCTCAGAATGTCATCATCAAAATTAATTCACCTTTCAACAGTCCAATTTGGCCTGTGAAAAAGCCAAAGGGAGAATGGTGTCTCACATTTGACTTCCATGCCCTGAACAAAGTAACTCCACCTATGAGTGCAGCTGTACTGGACATGATGGTACTCCAATGTGAGCTGGAATCCAAAGAGGCCAAATGGTTACGCTACCATAGACACTGATAATGCTTTCTTCTCTATTCCCATAGCAGAGGAATGCAGGCCTCAGTTTGCCTTCACCTGGAGAGGGATACAGTATACAGTTCATCATATGCCCCAGGGATGAATCCAAAGCTCAAGCGTCTGTCATGCAGTGATCCATGATGCTGTGGAGAAAGGTGGTGCTCCAGAACACATTCAGAACACATTGATGACATCATTGTCTGGGGTAAAACTGCTGAAGGTTACCTTTGAGAAATAACAAAATCGTTGACATTCTCTTCAAAGCACATTTGGACATTAAGCGAGACAAGGTGAAAGAACCTGACAGAGACATCCAGTTTATGAGAGTGCTGTGGCAGGATGGACACCATCACCCAATAGATGTCATAAACAAGGTCTCTACCATGGCAAATCCCATGAACAAGCAAGAAACTCTACATTTCTTGGGTATAGTGGGATTTTGCACATTCCTGGATACCTCTGTATAATGTCACTCAAAAGAGAAACAGTTTCCAGTGGGGTCCTGAGCAACAAGCAGCCTTTGACCAGATAAAGAAAGAGGTAGTCTTGCTAGTCCTATGGGTTTGGGACCTCTTTGAACTGGTCCAGGCATTTAGAGCATTCTGTACACGGCTGCAAGTGACAATGGTCCAGTATGGTGCTTGTGGCAAAGAGCTCCAGGTGAGAGACGCAGATGTCCACTTGGTTTCTGGAATCTTGGCTACAAAGTCTCAGAAGCAAACTATACTCCAACAAAGAAAGAGATACTGCCTGCTTATGAAGGAGTAAAAGCTGCTTCTGAAGTAATTGGAACTGAGCCACAACTTCTTTTAGCTCCCAGATTACCAGTTTTGAATTGGGTGTTCAAAGGTAAAGGTTCTACACTACATCATGCCACAGATGCCACATGGTCTAAGTGGATGGCTCTGATAACACAGAGAGCTCGAATGGGAAATCTTGAAAGACCTGGTCTGGTGGAGGTGATCACAAGTTGGCCTGAAAGCACTGACTGTACTAAACCTCCAGAGGAGAGAGTAACTCGTGCTGAGGAAGCTCCTCCTTACAATGACCTTTCTGATGATGAAAAGCAATATGCTTTGTTCACAGACAGTTCCTGTCGTCTTGTCGGGAGCAAGCGAAGGTGGAAGTCTGCAGTGTGGAGTCCAACACGCCGAGTTGCAGAGGCAAAGGATGGAGAAGGAGAATCCAGTCAGTTCGCAGAGGTAAAAGCTGTCCAGCTAGCTCTCGACGTAGCTGAACGTGAGAGGTGGCCAAAGCTTTATCTCTACACCGACTCATGGATGGTAGCCAATGCTCTGTGGGGTTGGCTAAAGGACTGGAAAAAGAATGGTTGGCAGAGAAAAGGAAACCAATTTGGGGAGCTGAGCTGTGGCAGGACATTGCTGATTGAATCGAGAGAATTCCAGTGAAGGTGAGACACATTGATGCTCACATCCCTAAGAGCAAAGCTACTGAGGAACAGCAACGCAACCATCAGGCAGATCTAGCTGCAAGAGTTTCTCAAGTAGACATGGACTCTGATCTTGGTCTTGACTGGAAACACCAACGTGAGATGTTCTGAGCTTGCTGGGCTCATGATTCGTCAGGACATCAGGGCAGAGATGCAACCTACCAGTGGGCTCGTGACAGATCCATAGACATTTCCATGGATGCTATCACACAAGTCATCCATGACTGTGACATTTGTGCTGTTATTAAGCAGGCAAAACAAATCAAGCCCTTGTGGTATGGTGAAGTACAAGTATGGTGAAGCTTGGCAGATTGACTACATCACTCTAACACGTACTCGTTCTGGTAAGCAGTATGTGCTTACTATGGTAGAGTACATGGGAATGGGGGTGGGGGGGTTGCACAGGGAGGGAGAAGCTGGTAGCTCCCATGATCTTTGATCAGGGGGGTCCTTGTGCTGTTCATTAATTGTAAGTACCTGTCAATATTGTAAGTCCTGTATATTTTGTACATATTCATTGCATTTCATTATAGATTGTAGTTTTGCTTGTAAATACAGCTTTCATTTGCTTCCAGCTGAGCTGGTCTGGCAAATTTAATGTTGGGGGGTAATTTCCAGCCCACTGCAACAACTCCTCTATTTTGTCCATTCTATAATTACTGCTGTATAGTTGCGTGTGGGGTGGTTTTATTTGTTTGGTTTGGTTTGTTTTTTAACCTGCTTGACCCAGTAATGTCTTCTTCCCACCTTTCTCTGCTTCCTTGGTATCTGGGAGATGCATATTTTATAGTACAGTGTGTAGAACAGTAGCATGTATTATTTTTATATTATCCCTAAATAAACATTCCAAAGCCCAAAATCAAGTTTGCTCATCCTTTGAGAAAAGCAGAACTGCTAATGATGACTTCTTGACTTACAGTTGGTGCATAATCACTTTTCCTGCAGAGCAAAAATACTCTATTCTTGGAGCACTGATTTATCTGGGTTTTTTTCTGTTTTCTGAATGCCATCTTCATTTCTCTCTAGACTGATGATGAAAGAAAATTCATAAACATGTCAAAATTTAACCCCTTGTGCCATTGCCAAATATACCGTACTCTCTTTGCGCCATCTAATTAGATTTAAACAACGTTCATAAATTACAGTCATTGGCCTTTCTCAGAAATGAGACATACACTACTAGATTCACCACATGGATCCTACTCACACCTGGTTCATAAACTGCCTATCCTGCTGAAGACTGACAGAATGGCTGCTGTAGTACTTATTATGATGTAAGGAGTTAAATTCAATGAAGTTCCTACGTATTTATGACTCCTGACAAAGATCTCTAATGCTCTGCAGCCATTATTAGTTTCTCTGTTGTCGGCAGAGCAGTTGCTGACAGGAGAGCAATGGAGGAGACTAAGCTCTATCTTTCCAGAAGTCTGCAACATTCCTAAATAATAATAATAGAATAGAATGGAATAAACCAGGTTGGAAGAGACCTTCAAGATTATCGCATCCAACCTACCATCCAACACCACCTAATCAACTAAACCATGCAACCAAGGACCCTATCAAGTCTCCTCCTGAACACCTCCAGTGATGGTGACCCCACCACTTCCCTGGGCAGCCCATTCCAATGGCCAATCACTCTCTCTGTATAGAACTTCTTCCTAAACTTCCCCTGGCACAGCTTGAGACTGTGTCCTCTTGTTCTGGTGTTGGTTGCCTGAGAGAAGAGACCAGCCTTTGCCTGGCTACAACCTCCCCTCAGGTAGTTGTAGAGAGCAGTAAGGTCTCCCCTGAGCCTCCTCCTCTCCAGGCTAAGCAATCCCAGCTCCCTCAGTCTCTCCTCATAGGGCTTGTGTTCTAACCCCCTCACCAGCTTGCAATATTGTGTGAAGAAATAAAAAAGATCCTCTTCATTTTGATTTAGAGAGGGATTTGAACAAGGTTGTCCAATAAACTTTTTGCAATTCCAATCCAATAACATGAATTCAAGAGCAGGACTTTCCTCTATGTTCCAGTAAGTTGTCTTTTACGAACATAGCTTTTTGATGCTGTAACGAGGTGAAAACAGGAAATATTCGTAACATATTTATTGTATTTACTGTGATGGTCAGAGACTATTATCGCTTTATGCATACAACACTTGACCTTAAAAAAACCAAAGTAGTACTTCAAATCAGTAAACAACATGGCTTATTTGAAGTAATGATTATTTATGTTGTGGTTTATAAATTCATTACTGCAACAAGTTGGCATGAAAGAAATAAGATGCACATTAATAAGGCTTTTTACTAAACACTTAAACACCAGCGAGGTATTTCAGCATTTCAGAAAAGCTTGGAACACTGCTAAAAATGCTTGGTTTGGAGGAAAGGGATGTATCCTGGAAGCTCCAACAACTATAAAGAATAAGACATTTCAGAGATTATTCAGGAATTTTAGTGATTCATTTGCAAGTGTACAATAAGTTTGAAAGAATTCACATTTAATTTCTCTAAACCAGGAAATTGTTCTTTTCCGGTACCAAAAGCGGTGAGAAAAAGAGGAATACAGCTGTTACCTTACAAGACAATTTGACTCATTGTCAACTCAATTACATTGATGGTTTTCTCTACTGTATTCCACTTACCTATAAGCAAATGCTACAGTATTTCATATGAACATGCAAAGACTTCATTTGAATGAGCATTTTAATTGTGAGATAAACCCCAAACATTTGTGATTGGAAGCAGACAGACTATGCATTTCCTGTGGTGGTCCCAAACTCTGCAGTATCTGCTGTCACATGAAGATTTGGATAATTCCTGGGAACGACAATCCATAGTGAATGTGGAAGTAATGCTTAATTTTGATACTAAACCACAAGAGAATGGGGAAAACAACACCAAGCTATTAAAAGTAACTTACTTTTTGTAACAACTCCTTCAAGGCGAATTATGTTTGGGTGATCAAATTGCCCCATGATAGAAGCCTCTCTCAGGAAATCTCTTCTCTGTCTGTCCACATAGCCACCTTTCAGAGTTTTAATTGCAACAGGTATCTCTCTTTTTCCCGGCGTCTTCAGACGCCCACTGCATACTTCTCCAAACTCACCTGAAATAGATAAAACATTTGTTGGATCATTCATCTTGCCTGGAGAAAAACCACAACACAGTTTGCATTGATGGTCCTAGACACTTCCTGTTTCAAAATAACCTTCAGCAGCTGTCTTAAAAGCTGTCTTTTACAAATGTTATTCATAGTTGTCAGTGCAACAAGAATGCAAAAATATCCAAGAAACCTACAGAATTTAGAATTAACCAGGTTGGAAAAGACCTTTGAGATCACCAAGTCCAACCTGTCATCCAACACCATCTAATCAACTAAACCATGGCACCAAGTGCCTCATCCAGTCTCCTCTTCAACACTTCCAGTGGTGGTGACTCCACCACCTCCCTGGGCAGGTCCTGTAGAAGTGGACAGAGAAATAATAGATGGGATATTCAAGTCCCCGGGCTTCATCACATCCCAGAAAAAGGAAAATATTCACCATTACTTCACAACAAATAATCACTTTTCCTGTGTGACACACATAAGATCTTGGAGACTTTCACTGCAACAGTCAAACCATCTGCCCTCCACAGTGTGGTTCATCGTGCTTTGCTGGCACTCCGAGACTGAACTTTAATATCAATATCTTTGCGATATGACTGAGTGTGCTATGAGGAAGGAATGTAATGATACTTAGATTTTAATTCTAATGGTGACAAAATATCAATCTAAAATATCTATTTATAGCAGTATCTATCTACAGGGTGTCACATACTAAGACTTACATGAAAAGAAATGCCAGGAGAATATCAGAATAGCTGACTGTCCTCCAACTGTAGAAAGTGTTTAAAATAGACAATGTTATTAACACCCCCCCCAAAAGCCTTTGTATATGATTTATTTAAGTGGACCTCCACACCTACTTGTATTAAATTACATATTTCACTGTTCAGACACCCAAAGACTGACAGTTTCAGCAAATCAGGACTGAGCTGTGTAACAAGATGAATCTCAAATCTTGTTCACCTGATGTTTTCCTGCACATGTAAGGGCCTTTAAAGAATGCTTGTCTCCTGGAATTCCCTCACACATTTACTAATTAAGTTTATGTGGAAATCACAAATTTCCTTTGATCTTGAAGCCACTCAAAAGTTATTTAGCCCCCCTACCAGATATACTCTGGATGCCTGCAGGTCAGTTTTCAGTGGGTCATAATTCAGTAAATGAAAATTAATGTTCACAAAAATATTTCAAAGCACTTTTCACTGCAGGGCACTTCCACACCAACACTAATTTCTCTGCCTCAGTCATTTTTGAATCAGAACTTTGTAAAAACAAAACAGGACTCATAAACAGATGGATATTTGACTGGAAGAAATAATTTGTTACCCCTTCCATTGAGTGCTGTCTGAATTATCTTTCCTTAAACTTGGAGGACAGAACAAAAGAAAACAACATAAGAGAGCTCTATCCTGTAACATTGTGTCTTCAGTTATGAACTGAATCTAGCAGAGAGAGACCTTAACATCAGAAGCTTCAGTTCAGAAAAGTATAATTCCCTGATGCTATAGAATTAAAATGGATATTGTCATTTTGCCTTTATCTTATTAGGTTCTATCCCTTCCACTAAAACCAAATAAGGTTTTGTTAGCCTAGAAAATCCAGGAAGAGTGGAGGAACTAAAAGACCAATTTCATAGCTTGCCTTTCACTTCAAAATAGAGACATCATCATGTGCAATAGTACAATTAACAGATGCCGAACATAACCCCTGAATAAATTGGCAGCTTCTTAAACAGCTAACAAAAGCCAAGTGTCCCTAGGTCTTCTTTCTGCCAAGAAACCCCTATTTGGTTTATTTCTATTTAATTTAAACAAACAAATCAAACCATGTGCTTCCCTAGCTATGTTTGAAAGTGGCTCAGGCCCATCTGGCAGTCAAGCCACAAGCAGCTGCTCACAAAATTGCCTCCTCTCCGACCCCATCCTCCCCTCCCCAGTGGGATGAGAAGGAAAATTGGGAGAAAAAGGCAAAGGCCCATGAACTGAAATAAGGAGGGTTAAGTAGAACATCACCAAGAGATAGCAACAATCGGGAAGAACAGTAATATGAATTAAATAGTATATACAGTGAGTGAGAAAAAATGCAGCATTGACCATGACAGCCCAGACCACACATACCTGGCCTGGCTTGGCCACCTGATCCTGTTGCTCATGCCACCTCACAGCCACCTGCTCAGATCACCCATGCTTGCCCTGGCCAGCCTTTCCCTTATATAGTGGGCATGATACCAGATCCAGATTCCAAGAGGGATCTGGAAGTGCTGGAAGGTGTCCAGAGAAGGGCCACGAGGATGATCAGAGGGCTGGAGCACCTCTCCTATGAGGACAGACTGAAGGAGTTGGGGCTGTTCAGCCTGGAGAAGAGAAGGCTCTGAGGTGACCTCATTTGTGGCCTTCCAGTATCTGAAGGGGCCTACAAGAAGGCTGGGGAGGGACTTCTCAGGATGTCAGGTAGTGATAGGACTAGGGGGAAATGGAATGAAGCTGGAGGTGGGAAGATTCAGGCTGGAGGTGAGGAGGAAGTTCTTCTCCGTGAGAGTGGTGAAGCCCTGGAATGGGTTGTCCAGGGAGGTGGTTGAGGCCCCGTCCCTGGAGGTTTCATAGTTTCATAGTTTCATAGTTTCAGTTAGGGTTGGAAGGGACCACAAGGATCATCTAGTTCCAACCCCCCTGCCATGGGCAGGGACACTCTACCCTAGATCAGGCTGGACAGAGCCTCGTCCAACCTGGTCTTAAACACCTCAGGGCCGAGCGCCTCGCCGCTGCCTGCTCTCTCAGCCCCGCGCTGGGGTTGGGTTGGTTTGCGCGCGGTTTCCACGGCAACCCCTCCCCCTGCTACGTCACTGCCCTCAGGCACGTAGGCAACCCGAGCCTGCTGCCCCTCCTCCCCTCTCCAGGAGGTCCCGAGCCACCAGCCCCCTACCTCCTGAAAAGCAAGGAAAGCAAAGCCAAAAGCAAGCTCTCAGAGCCGAGCGCCTCGTCGCTGCCTGCTCTCTCAGCCACGCGCTGGGGTGTTTAAGCCCAGGCTGGATGAGGCTCTGGCCAGCCTGATGTAGTGTGGGGTGTCCCTGCCCATGGCAGGGGGGTTGGAACTAGATGATCCTTGTGATCCCTTCCAACCCTGACTGATACTATGATACTATGATGTCAGCATGCTATCAAATACCCCACTGGCTGGTTCAACTGCTTTTCTTAAGGTCTGCTCACCAAGTGTTTTGAAATGAATTAAACTGAAGGAGGCAGTTGAAGTATTTACAATCTCAAGATTTATGACCTGTAGAACCTCCAAAGCAGGGGAAAGAACATTGTGTCTTCTCCCTGACCCATTTCTTTCCCCCTTTTTTTGATGCAAGGTTTGTAGGGTTAGAAAGATATTTCACTCCCCCTTGGGTATTGGGATTGATAAACTTGTGAACATAAAAACTAACAGCAATTTTGGTTTGTGACATGATGTCTGAGACAGTAAGTGGTCATCATCTCACAGAATAGACAGTTACTACATTTAGTAACCTAGGGTATCTGCAATAACTTCTAGTTCTGGTCTGATATGCAGTCTGGTATTACTACATGGGATCAAAACAAATGTCTTGCAACACATAATGTGCAATGTCTTGCTGTTGACAGAACTGAAAGCACCATATACAGATCAATGAGTTTTCCACCATTTTAGTTACTAGACCTATGGTAGAACTGGCAGAAGATGTAGATTATAAAAAGAATAGGGTATACTTTCTGTTGAAAAATTGAAGAGGTCACCTCTGCTTTGAGTTTCAACATTTTAACAAATAAGAGGATAATTTAACTTTTAAGCCAGACTGGACAAAGAGTTACTTGGAGTTCCTACCATGAAGAGGTGGTAAAGACTTAAACCAAAGAACAAGAAGGGATGGGGCAGAAAAAAACTGTTATGGACAGAACAAAATCAATGGATACGATAACATGTAGGTGCAGTAAGTTGAATATAAAGAGGGGCTGAAAGGAACCATCGGAAGAAAATCTACAGTAAAGAAAAGATAGCAAATTGCTAGAACCAGCATAAAGGCACCCAGAGATCTTTGCAATGAACAAATGGGAGATGTAATGGAATTTATAAAACTATTGGCAAAAATACAAAATCAAAC
This sequence comes from Colaptes auratus, assembly GCA_015227895.2. Classification (NCBI taxonomy): domain Eukaryota; kingdom Metazoa; phylum Chordata; class Aves; order Piciformes; family Picidae; genus Colaptes; species Colaptes auratus. Next base: position 38,465,336 of record CM037633.1, read on the forward strand.
CAAAAAACAAAAACCCACCAAAAAACCCCACAAACAAAACCCAAACAACCAAAGCAAGCAAGCAACCAACCAAAACCCCCAAAACAAAACAATTGAACAGAAGTTTTGAGTCCAAGAATATACAATATCAAATAAAACAATAGTAAAACCTTTTCAGAAGCAGTGTTAAAGTAAAAGAGAAAGGAATTATAAATGTCACCATTTAAATGGTAAATATTGCTAGCATGTAAACTTCATTAGTGCCGCGATTAAGAGATGGGACTCAGCCTGATGCAGGCCAGGTCTCCACTTTATTATGCAAAATCCTTCTTTATAAAAGCTAATACAACACAAAAACAGTTTACTACTGGAACCAGGGACTCTGTTATATCAATCTGGTATGTGTGTGAAGTCTTACACTCTCAAGTCATAATAACCATTCATAATCAAGTATCTGCCCTCCTCCAACTACTCTGCTGCACCGTGTTCCTGTAGTTCACAAGCTATCAAGGCCAACACTGTCTCCTCTTATCAGTCCAGCAGTGCTTGGAGCTCGGCTCTCCAACCCTTCACATTAGCACCTATTTATTTGGTTGATTTTGTGATGAGAAACATAAGCACTTTCAAATAGGTTCTGTTTTGCCTTTGGTATTGCAATGCTTTTAAATTTCCATTTTGGTTTTAAACTGTTCCTTCTACTGCCTTAACCCTTCATTTTGGACCAAGATACCAGCAGAAGTGATCTGAAGACTAAAAAAAGAGAACGCTAACAGCTATTAATCCTAATAATCTTTTATTCAATCAAAAGCTCTATAAACCAGTATTTTTTTTTTCTCCCAGATGAACCAGATGTAAGGTAGGAGATGATGGGAAACAACTTGAAGAAAGTAACCTAACTACACATCTCTGTTGAATCTGCATGTATGTGCAGATAGAAGTTGTTACTTTAATGGAGATATCTACACATGGAGTAAGTAAACCACAAAAAATGTAGGAAGGACTTGACAAAGCCTGTATTTTACTCGCTTGATTTTCACCAAAGCATCAGAATGAATGACAGCCATTCAGAGAATTTGCAGACTGGAACACCAAAATCATGGCAGAGGAGAACACTGGAAGAGCTGAGACCGAAGTTTCAATTAACTGGCTCCATAGGATGCAGTGGGTGCATTCAAAAGCATCAGCTCTGTATCACTAGAAGCATCATGCCCACTAGAAGGACCTAAAAAGGATTTTAACAGAGAGTATACTAGTTTTTTCTCACAGTAATCCTTTCTTAAACTGTTTCTGCTTTGTATTTCCTGTTACTACCTGCCTAATGATATGAGCTTGCAACAGGAATGTTTGTTCCATCTACAACTAATGGTATAGATATTATCTTTTTATTTTATTTTAGCTATGATGCCTTTGATTTTGCAGGTTAAACGTGATCTAGATTTCTGCAACAACTAAGGGGTATTTTCTGATCTGCTACTACTGCTTCAAGATTGTGTTACTTTTTCAATTTGACCATTTGTTGCCATCTTCTTGGAACCTGTTTTTAATATCTGATGGGAAAACATCATGATGTGAAGCAGTCCTTGTGTAAACATTGTGTGTGCCTTTGGCCACATTTGGAGAAAACTCATTCTATAGGTTACAGGGTCAGGTTTTTATCTCTCAGTCTTTGTTGTCAATGGCCATCATTGTCTCAGGAAATCTATAAATACCAGCCCAAAGAATCAGTGCCTTGCCTCACAATTGTCCAAGCTCTGGGAGAAGTCACAAGCCTCGCTTGGAATCCAATCTGTGTTTCAGTTTACCCAGACGAGGCTGCAAGATCCCTCACTGTATAGCGCTGTCAAGCCTGGGAGCAGAATGGAAGCATCTCGCCAGGCGAGAGATGAACCCCAGGAGGAGCTGAGTCCCAGGACAGGTTCATTTGATTGGAAGAAGCAATGAGCACCGCTGTGAAGATTGCAGCTGAAGAACCTCTTCAAATAGGCAAAGCTACAAAGCGGACAAGCCCTGCAAGCCTCAGCAGCAACCTCTTTTCTACAAAGCTTTCAGCTACGAAGCCTTCAGAGATAAATCCTGAATGTGCCTCAGCAACAAGCTGCAGACTCCAACAGAAAGTGAAACTGTGTTCCTGCAGCTCTCATGTGGTTGATGCCATGCTGGTTTTGTTTATATCCCCACACATGCCGCGGGGTACCACGATCAAGGAGTTATTATGACATCTGATTTTTATAAACATCTGTTAAAGGTCTGCTGCCCTAGAGAGTTCTAGAGTTCCCTCCCTCTTGTGGGCAATTTCCAACTCTGGTGCCAATGTCCCTTTTTTTTTCTTTACAAAGTGCTATTTCTTGTTTCTGGATTTTTGCTCATATTATTTAAATTGTTACATGTTTCTACTGGTGAGATATCTGTTCCACAACCAAATATTTTGAACCAGTATATAGTTTTCATTAATATTTTCTGTGGGCTTTTTTTATTAATAAAGTTATTAATATTTCTATTAATCAGTCCACCTATTGAATACTAATAACCTCCTTATGACCATGACACTGTAAACACAGTGCAAGTACATAGATATTTAAACAAATGTGGGTCTTAGATTTTTGCACTTCTAAGCAGAGACTGAAATACAAGACAAAAATAATAAATAGGAAGCCCTTGTTTTTCAAGTCTTTAGTGCATGTGTATCTCACGTAAGTAGAGCGGTTAGGAGATGTGAGCTTTTGACAGTGCTGCAATCACAAGCTTTAGTTGAAAACACTGCTTCTGATTTGATGTTATTGTCCTCAGATAAACTACCAAGCAGCAAAAAATAAAATTTCTATTTTTCAATTCACATCATCCAAGATTAAAATTACCAAAAGCTTCAAAAGATAAGTCGGGTACAGATTTAGGTAGGGTGAAAAAAGGAACTATTAAAAACATTTGCTGTGACTGTCACAGCCATCTGCGCTGCAACTAGTGAATTGTCAGGCAGAGGTTTTGGACACAACTTTTCCCACTGAAAATTTGAAACAGATCGATTTCAAATTTTTTGTAACCAGAAATGTTAGAAAAAGTTTCAAAAAGTTGCAATGTTCCACTTTGACATTGTGGTGGTGAGAGAAAGTTCAGTTCTCCCCCCCCCTCAGAAAGAAACCACGGCTAACTCAGTCGGAGAAGCAAAAATGGATAAAGCTGTATTTACAAGCAGGATGAGATGCAGATGCATGTGTACACAATATACAGTATTTACAATAGATACAGAAATATACAGCAAAGAACGTAACACAGAAGACCTTTCTCTCCTCCAGGAAGGAGGGTCCCCACAATCCCCCTTCTTCCCCTTCCCCCCTTTTTTCCCAAAAAGGGTTAGAGAGAGAAAAGGTAATTATTAAGGAGGAAATTCTGTTAGCTCAAAGCATATGCAAGAATTAGTTTCTTATCTGGTTAGCTCAGTTAGTTCAAGGTCAATTCTGTCCAGCACAGAGGAAAGAGAGCAGCTGTTCAGAGAAACTGAAACAGACAGACTGAACTGGCTGAGATTCAAACTGAACTAAAGCTAAAAATTTAAAGTTGCATTCTACCAATCTGCCCATGAAAATAATTTAGAATATCTTTGTTTTCATTTTCATACCAAAACATTCAGCCAGAGTGTTCCAGTAACTGTCCCTTTCTCAAAGGCACAGCCTAAAACGATCACAGACATTTTCAAAATAAAAACTTTTACCACTTCAGTGGAAATAATTTTTGTTTTGAAAAAATTAAGGTTACATAAATTCAGAATGAGAATAATTGATCCAAATGCCAGGTTCTGCACATTGGCCACAACAACCCCAGGCAGTGCTACAGGCTGGGGTCAGAGTGTCTGGAGAGCGGCCAGCTAGAGAAGGACCTGGGGGTGCTGGTCGATGGTAGGCTGAACATGAGCCTGCAGTGTGCCCAGGCAGCCAAGAGGGCCAAAGGCATCCTGGCCTGCATCAGGAACAGTGTGGCCAGCAGGAGCAGGGAGGTCATTCTGCCCCTGCACACTGCACTGTTAGGCCACACCTTGAGTCCTGTGTCCAGTTCTGGGCCCCTCAGTTTAGGAAGGATGTTGACTTGCTGGAACGTGTCCAGAGAAGGGCAACCAAGCTGGGGAGGTGTTTGGACCACAAGCCCTATGAGGAGAGGCTGAGGGAGCTGGGGTTGTTTAGCCTGGAGAGGAGGAGACTCAGGGGTGACCTTCTTGCTCTCTACAACTACCTGAAGGGAGGTTGTATCCAGGAGGCGGTTGGTCTCTTCTCCCAGGCAGCCAGCATGAGAACAAGAGGACACAGTCTCAGGCTGCACCAGGGGAAGTTTAGCCTGGATGTTAGGAAGAAGTTAAATACAGAGAGAGTGATTGCCCATTGGAATGGGCTGCCTGGGGAGGTGGTGGAGTCACCTTCATTGGAGGTGTTCAGGAGGAGACTTGCTGGGGTGCTTGGTGCCATGGTTTAGTTGTTTGGGTGGGTTGGATTGGTTGATAGGTTGGACGCGATGATCTTGAAGGTCTCTTCCAACCTGGTTTATTGTATTGTATTGTATTATTATAAAGAATGTTCATACAAAACAATTGGAAGAGGTGCAAGTGTTCCCTTCTTAAAAGATTTCTATGCTTCATTTTTAAAAGATTTAATTTTTTGTTTCACTTCGGTGAGAATTGTAAACAGCTTTTAATTCTCCTATGATAAAAAATCCATTTTGTATCTGATTGCAATGTTTAACACAGAGTAGAGAGAAGGCATGAAGGGATGTTTTAGGGCTGCTGTGAGTTTTAATAATACATAATGTTTCCTAGCAGCTTATGCAGAACTCTGAGATTTGGTGCTCTCCCTGCCTCAGGCATGGTATTTAACCTGTATCTTGTCTGCATGGAAATGGGTTTAAATTTAATTGCAATCAGTTCACAAGTTCTGCTAGGCAAGTATCTTTGAAAATGGCAGATGACCCAAGTAATTTTGGAAGAAAAAAAAAAAGAAAAAAAAATTGAAAGGAAAAAATTTACTGCCACATAGAAAAGGAAAGAGGGAGAAAGCTAATTAAAAAAATTTAGAAAGTTAATTAAGCTGAGAATAAGGACAAATTTTTTATCTGAACTAAAATGTGTCCAGTTCTGCGCCCCTCAGTTTAGGAAAGATGTTGAGTTGCTGGAATGTAGCAGAGAAGGGCAACAAAGCTGGGGAGGGGTCTGGAGCACAGCCCTGTGATGAGAGGCTAAGGGAGCTGGGGTTGCTTAGCCTGGAGAAGAGGAGACTCAGGGGAGACCTTATTGCTGTCTACAACTACCTGAAGGGATGTTGTATTCAGGTGAGGGTTGGTCTCTTCTCCCAGGCAACCAGCACCAGAACATGAGGACACAGTCTCAAGCTGTGCCAGGGGAGGTTTAGGCTGGATGTTAGGAAGAAGTTCTTCCCAGCAAGAGAGACTGGCCACTGAGATGTGCTGCCCAGGGAGGTGGTGGAGTCACCATCACTGGAATTGTTTAAGGAGAGACTGGATGAGGCACTTAGTGCCATGATTTAGTTGATTAGCTGGTGTTGGGTGATAGTTTGGACTTGGTGATCTCAAAGGTCTTTCCCAAACCTGGTTAATTCTGTATTTTGTACTCCCTGAAAACAAATAGGCTTGCCTGTCATATTCAGCTGCTTTGAAATCAGCAGTTATACCAGTGCTGAATGTAGGTTAATATGGTTTACAATCTAAGACATCAATATAGTATATCTGAAGAAGAGGGAAAAAGAAAAGAAACCAGACATAATGTTTTCTGGGTAATTCAGCCCTCTGGGCGTTCTCTCAAGCTCATAATTCCAATGGTGCACAGTGCTGGCTACATATAATTTAGCTTAAGCAGTCAGTAAACTCTACTGCTGTGATATGGACCTCAATGTGAAACTCTCTTGCTTTGAGACTGATAATTTTTCTCCCCTGTTTGTTAAAAACTCTGTGTTTATTTCTGTTATGGCTTTTTTTCCCCACAACATTTTCTTGTGCATAATACGATTTTTGACAACGCTGGAGACGTTTCCATTGCTATCAGTGTAGTAATACATCATTAAATGAGGGGTTTTGGCTGAAAAACACATCCTTCTTTCTTAAAAAGAAGGATCACAGTGCATTATGCCTTCAGATAGTAATTTTTCTGACAATACTGTTGGCATTTACTTAGTAAGTAATAAGCCAGCATTGTTAAAGAAAGCTCAGAATAGATAGCTCAAAGATGGGCATTGGAGTATGGAACATACTAATTATTGCTACTGAAATAAAATTGCAGTGAAGTGAAGATGAAAGGTCTGTGTAGTCAGCATTATAAATACTTTTCAGAAAGCAATTTACAAAACTCAGTCATTCTTAATATCCTAAGGACACCGAGAAATACCCATATTGTGTAAGCTGAAGACAGGTATAGTGTTAATGCCTTGCACAGGGAGAAATTACTTTACAGGACTGGAATTAAAACTCAGGATTCTGTTCCTATGTTCACCAAAATTTCTGAGACAGACCCTTAGCTCTCCTACCTTTAATTTTCTGTTTGGGCTGAGAAATGACTAATGGTCTCCAGCCAACGACAGTGTGTGGGTAACACAGAGAACATAATGCATCACAGGAATTTAAAGCTCTCCTTGGCTCCTTGTTTTTTTGTTTCAATTTGTTGTAACTGAGAAATGCTGCTGGGGCTCCTGATAACATGGTAACAAACCATGCATGGAGATCCACTAGTTAGATAAGTTTGTAAGGCTTTTTTCTAGCTTTGTCTCTCTAAGTCCTCAGTAAACTACAACTGGGTAAAACAGAGAGTAAACAATCTCAGGACCTGGTCACCAATGAAATGCTATCTGCTCTAGATAGGCAGAACAAGTTACATGACTCTGATCTTTATAAATATTTCACTTTTGTTGTGTTAACCACAAGTGTGTTTTCTGTCACCACTGAGCAGCCACCACGACCCCTAGTGAACTCTATACAGCAGCCATTAGAGTTTGTCTCTACAAAAAAAGGATTTCCAACAGTGAATGCATAGGAATGCTTACACAGCACTTCCCGAGTAGCAAAACCTGCTAATTAAAACAAAGCTCAGACAAGAGGATAACACTTCCAAGCCTATAAATACAGCATATTAGCAAAGGCTAAGACCCCTGAAAGTACAAAGGCCATGGTATCTTCCTTTGAAAAAAAGGCTGAAATAGAGACTGGATTAATGAGCTTCTGCAACTTACTTTCAAGCAGCTGTAAAATGGCTTACAGCTCCAATGAAGTGTTCTCAGCCGACGGTAAACATCCCATAGATGAGACCAGGGTCTAAAACAATTGTTCACAAGTAATTCCTTTCTATGCTCACCACACACAGACAAACTGGGCTGCAAGAAGAAATACTTTTCTCATTCGTTCTGCTTCCCAGCTCCACAACACCTTTCAGACTGTCTAAGCTTTCTCATCAGATCTCCTTTTTCCCCCTTTCTGATCCTTTTCCATGCTGTGGCAGTCTTAGGCTATGCCTTTAAAGCTTAGTTAAAGATTTCAAGCAGAAAAGTAGAAAAATATAAATAAATCACTACTGGGTGTGAAAAGGAAAGCAAAAGATTATTCTAAACAAACTCATTGGGTAAATATCTGGAATAAGGGGAGCTGTACATAACAACTCTTCCTTTTTCTCTTCTCTTCTGATCTCAGCTGTTTTGCTTCACTCAGGAGAGATAACCTGCTTATGGGCTGGCCTTGGCTAAGTCTAACTTCTCTGCTCCTTTCTCTTGTCCCTTTTGTACAGGGGTGTAAGGGGAGAGGAAGGGAGGGAGAAGCTGGTAGCTTGCCCTGGTCCTTGGCCAGGGGGGTCCTTGTGCTGTTTATTAATTGTAAGTATCTGTATGATATTGTAACTCCTGTCTATTTTGTACACATTCATTGCATTCCATTGTAGAGTGTAGATTGTGCTTGTAAATACAGCTCCATTGGCTTCTAACTGAGTTGGTCTGGCAAAGTTAATGTTGGGGGGAAACTTCAACCCACCACACGCAGCTACAGGAAAGCTTGTCCCCAGCCAGCTTCATCTTTTCATCTTGTACTCCTTCTGTTTCTGGTTTTCTTTTTCTTTTTTTTCTCTCAGTCTTGAATATTCCAACCTTATCCTCCCACAGAAAGAGATTCTGATCTAATCTCTGCTTCAGTGACAGAGAATATGCAACACTATTGCAAATGCTGGGACACTGTGTTTTGAGTACATTTGGAATAAAGAGGGACCCCCCCCCCCCCAACCCTAACCAAAACACCAGACATACTCAAAGAACTGAGAAACCCTTAAAAAAGGTTTGGGTGAAACTTACTGCTTTAGAAATCAGCCTGTCAAGAACTTATCTGAATATACATTTGAAACATCAGCCAAACAAAATACCTCATGCACACTAGACTTGAGAGCTAACTGGTGTGATCAGAGAAGTATGTGCAATACTTAGAATAGAATAGAATATTGAGAATAGAATAAACCAGGTTGGAAGAGACCTTCAAGATCATCACGTCCAACCTATCAACCAATCCAACCCACCTAAACAACTAAACCATGGCACCAAGCACCCCATCAAGTCTCCTCCTGAACACCTCCAGTGATGGTGACTCCCTGCACTGTCCTGGTGACTTAAGAGCAGCAGCCTTCCCATGCTTAGACGTGTTAAAAAGTAGGCATAATTTTACCTGCTCCAATAACTTTCTCGATGCGAATTCTTGAAGGATCTATCTCCTTTGCAAACTCATGGACGGCAAGAGATGGGTCTTCATACGTGTCTGGATCAATGTATGTTTTGACTCCTGGGAAACTTACTGCAAAAACAGAGAGAATACTAGGAGTGAGTACTTCTTTGACATTCATGCATTAGAACAATATATTTGGGTTGGTTTGTGATTTTGGTTATTTTGGTTTGTCTTTTTTTGGGAGGGGGGAGGGAGGTGTGTGTTGGTGGTGGGGGTTTTGTTTGTTTGTTTTCTTTTTTTTTTTTAATAAAAATTGAAAAGAATGGAAATAATTTACTGTATATTCCACATTTAAAGTTCCAGAACCCAACGGATGAAGCTATTGACCCCGAATTACTAATCTTGTTGCTGATTTGACAGAAACCAGCTCCAGAACAGAAGAATCGCTCCATTTGCTGTCAGTGCCAGAGCTTTCAAACACTGCCTGAGCATAGAATTAAACATTTTAGGTGAGGCTTCTGAGACAGTAAGGAGCTGGGTGTTACAGCTCCACAAACAGTGCATAAGCTTTCTGAACTGGCATGGCAATTCCCTGTGTTCCTGACATGTTCACCCTGCTCCTCTCCTCAGATGGATGCATGGATACTTAGAATTAAACATTTTAGGTGAGGCTTCTGAGACAGTAAGGAGCTTTGCAAAGCCTCTGCCAACACAACATTAGAGCAGCTTTCATGAACTGCATGGCTAATCTTCCCTGTGCTCCTGACATGTTCTGTTAGACCCTGCTCCTCTCCTCAGATGGATGCATGGATACTTCAGGATTGTTGCAATGCATTGTTACATCAAACATCCTTTCCACTTACAATGATAAGTGATAACCAGTGTTAGTGCAAAAAGAATGGAGGATATACAGGTATTAGGTCCTCTGAATGTTATTTATCCCTCTGGTTACTGTCATATTTGCTAGCTACATGCTCCTGAGTTTTTTCCTGTCCTATAGGAATAAAAAGTCAAAGGCCTTTAGAAAATTCAGTCTTTGATAGTGAAGTGATAAGGTAGTGTCAAACTCCTATGCTGTTTTGTTTCTATCCTACCTGAGCACAAGGGTCTCCTGAGGAGATGTTCAGGATGAAAAATTAAGATGACAATAAATTTTTTGGAAGCTTCTCCTTAGGCAAAAAAATCCTAGCTCAGTTTAACCTAGCTAAAAAAAGACCTAGCTAAGTTTTAAGGAAAATGCTGTTTTGGGTAAGAGATTTGGTTTTTTCTCACAAATGTTTTGAAATTGTAAGCATTTAATTTGTAAATGCTATCTAGTACTTTAGACTGCAAAGGCTACTTGGAGACTCTGCTCTTAGCTGTCATCCTTAGGGAATGCTTCAAGTACAGCTGGTAAATCAGGAGAATGCTGCAAATCTTCTGGTCACTGGACTACAGGGACACCAAGTGAGTGCTCAAAGATGCAGGAAAAGCAGATCCTCAAAGGCTAACACCGATTACGGTCAAAGCCATTTATACTCTGCTGCTCCTTGGGTGATTTAGGTGATCTGTCCCTCACTATCATAGCAATGTTTCCTAATTCACTCCTTGCATTTATGGATAGATGTCTGAACGTTCTTTTTGTCAAGAAGGCCCAGCTTTTGTGATCCCTTTCTCTGAGGATGGGTCCTGGAGGAGTGTGCTGCTTTGTTTTCTCTGATCAGCTGGAAAACCCAGAAAGCCAGGTGCAAGACAAGAACAAAAATATTCAAATCCATTTAAAAGTCCTAAATATTTCTCTCTGCTTCCTTGGAGATGGCAGTGGCAATAGTTGGTTGATGCCAAATTTCTCTGGCAGGCTCCAGCAAGCCATCATTTTCTGGCATGGCTAATATCCCTGTGCTCCTGAGGATATCATGTTGAAGAATTTACATGGCTTCTCTTGCACTGTGTGGATGGGGACTTTTTTAGGCTGCTGTGATGCGGTGATTGAGTTTGGAAAACTTTCAATCTATTTACAGAAGTTGATGTAGATAATGCATGAACTTAGCAGGATAAGAGGAAGATAGCTGCAGCTGAACCTCCTAAAAGAGAACCTCCTTCTTAACTTAAAGCTGAGTTTAAAACAGCTACATCTCGGCCTCCTTCTTGTAACTTCAGAGGAGTTTGAAAACAGCTCATGATCTGACGTGTCTGATGGCATTATGGTGGAAGAACACACATTGCAGGCACACATGAATGTGGCTAGGCTTCTTTACGTTGTATGCCACAATCATTTGGACCACTGCCAGTAAGTACACACACCATACAGAATCACAGTCACAGAATGGTTTGGGTTGGAAGGGACCCCAAAGGTCATCTAGTCCAACTCCCACTGCAGTAAACAGGGGCATCATCAACTAGATCAGGTTGCCCAGAGTATCATGAGATGTCATATTGTCAAGGACCCTTTACAAACTCCCTTCAATGAGTTTATTTCCTGAAATCTTCCTCTGATTCATGCTGAGCTCCCAAGGGAAAGCAGGCTGAACAGGAGATGGTTTTCTTTGCACACAACAGAAGCATAGGATGTAAAGTGTGGACTTGACAAATCTAGGAGCAGGAACCTGTGAGGGTCACCAGTGCCATGCAGACAGTCTAGGAGAGGTCACCCTTATATTGATCTCATCAGAGACTGTGCAGCCAAACAAATTGTTTCAAGCTAAGATATTAGATATTGAATCTATAGGTAATTACCAAAGAGAGAAAGATTGCTACTAGCATGGAGTCAGTTCTTATGGAGGTGCTGAGTACTCAGGCAAAAGAAGGGAGTATTGTTGTTTATACAGTTTTAGAAGTTGGACTAAACCACAGTAATTTGTCTTTAGCCTTGGTTGTATGGAGCACATACACTAGTAGAGACTCGCCCTGTCAAGTCTGATACTGTGATAACTGCAAATGAATGAGAAGGCTCTGAGATGAAGCTTTGTGTCACCATGAGATACAATAATCATTTACCCTGGCCTTAAAAACACTAAGTGAGGCTTTTTCTCTAAGAGGCATATATCAAACTCTGTGGCAGAAAGGTTTTTGTCTTCTTTCCTGTCTGACCATGGTTGGAAGCAAACTACAAACAAATTTTCCTGTCCATTATGGGGACATCCTTTTTCCTTGGCAGAAAGAGCCACTTGGCTGCATATAGTGGTGTCACCTGAATAAAAAAGATTTTACCTTTGGTGATTTAGCTTCTATCTTGGTCATAGTATTTCCAGGGGTGTTATAAAAGAATAACAAACCAAACCAAACAAAAATTAATAATGCTCTTTGAATAAATAAAAACTTGAAATAGTCACTCTAGTGGAAAACAATGTGAACTAAGTAGCTAAACTAAATAACCTGATATACTTCCCATAAGAGACTGACAGGTTTTTATATCACTGTACTGATCAGTGAGCAGGAACATGAGGGAAGGCAACTCATTCCACTTTTTATTTCTTGGATGACTGGAAGTGTAGATCCCAAAAGCCAAAGAGAACTGAGTAGAAATAAGACTCCAAGAGAGGAATTTTGTGGCAAATTTTCAATATGGTCCAGATCAGCTGAGAATTCAGACATGTATCTGAAAAACTGATGAATTAGTAGGACACCAAAAAATCTTATTAGGTAGAGTGGATTCAGTAAAATTGTGCAAGAGGCCATACAAATAAAAATAAACACCCCTGATGATGCAGACAATAAGGAGCTCCTGAAATGGTCAAAATAAAGCATTAAGGGCAAAAAGCTGTACAGAAAACAATGAACATTCTTAATTTAAGAAATGATACAAATATTATGTAAAACAGTGCTGAACTACTTACAATGTCCATTTTGCAAATGAGCCCTTCTTTTCTCTTCAGATTTCATTTTGGCCTTTATGTACCACTGGCACCTTTGAACAAAAACAAATCAGTTTTTAATGATGATACTTGTCATGCATAAATGTCTTATCTTCACTTTTATGAAAGCAAAAATCTTTGCATTTGGACTATTTAGTTATGACTCTAAAGAATAGAATTGGTATAGAGTAGAGTAGAGTAGCATAGCATAGCATAGCATAGCATAGCATAGCATAGCATAGCATAGAATAGAATAGAATAGAATAGAATAGAATTAACCAACTTGGAAGAGGCCTTTGAGATCATCAAGCCCAACCTATCATCCAACACTATCTAATCAACTAAACCATGGCACCAAGCACCCCATCCAGTCTCTTCCTAAACACCTCCACTGATGGTGACTCCTCCACCTCCCCGGGCAGCACATCCCAATGGCCAATCTCTCTTTCTGGGAAGAACTTCTTCCTAACATCCAGCCTAAACGTCCTCTTGTTCTGGTGCTGGTTGCCTGGGAGAAGAGACCAACCCCCACCTGGCTAAAACCTCCCTTCAGGCAGTTGTAGACAGCAGAGAGAAATATGCATGAAGGACTATAAAGATATTAGATACAAATAGAAATAAATCACAGTTCATTGATTAGTATGAAAAAAGTTTGAATCACCGACTCAACCACAGAAACGTTCAGGTTGGAAAAGACCCCTCAGTAACACCAAGTCCTACCAATAACCCTGCTCTACAAGGTTCACCCCTAAAACCATATCCCCAAGCATCACATGCAAATGACCTTTAAACACATCCAGGGTAGGTGATTCAACAACCTCCCTGCGCAGCACATTCTAATGCCTGAGCACTTTTTCCATAAAGCAATACTTTATTGCACAGTTGGACTCCTGCAAGGAATCCTGATACTGGAATAAATTATTACCTTCCTGAACTCTTTTTTGTATACATTAGTTTGTGCTGATTTAACCTTACCCTATCAACTTTCATATCCAAAGAAGTTCACATTTTCTTTGTAGTAGTTTCTTGTGGCACAGAATCAACTTGGAGGCCTGTGGCCAATGATATTCCCAAGGGATTGGTATTGGGTCCAGTTTTGTTCAATACCTTTATCAACGACCTGGATGAGGGGAGCGAGAGTGCTCTCAGCAAGTTCACTGATGATACAAAACTGGGCAGAGGGGGTGCTGGTGGGGTGGCTGACACCCCATCAGGCTGTGCAGCCATCCATCCAATGAGATATGGACCGGCTGGAGAGCTGGGTGCAGGCACACCTCATGAAGTTCAATAAGGACAAGTGCAGGGTCCTGTATCTGGGTAGGAATAGCAGCAGGCACCAGCACAGGTTAGGAGCAGCCCTGCTGGAAAGCAGCTCCATGGAGAAAGACCTTGGAGTCCTAGTGGACAGCAAGTTCTCCGTGGGACAACAATGTGCCCTGGTGGCCAAAAGAGTCAATGCCAAGAAGCAACTGTTTTGGTGAAGAAGCAGCAAACTATTTACTCTTAGTCAAAGTTTTTTCTCACTCACTGAAGAGCCTAATAAGTGGAGGGAAATCTTTTGGTCTAAGGGCAAGGCTAAGGGCTCAGGACTTTTGGTGTATTGACATCAGTGGAGAACAGCAGTGCATGTGGACATGTGCTTTGATGTACAGACATTAAGTTCCAAGGCCAGCCTGCAAAAAAGGAGTGGCCTATTTGTGTTAATGACAGTGGTCATGCGGGAAATATCTCATTTCAGTGGTTCATTTAGGCTACTGAAACAGGGTAGGAACATTCACAGCTTCATTCATCACTACAGATGGTGATGAACACCTCTTTCTGAAGGGCAGAATGGTTACGTACCCTTACGGAAGGAAACAACAACCAGCAGATCCTCAGCTTCTGTGGAAATGTTTTGATTGTACACCAGTTACTGGGACCACTAAACATCCCAGTGTCATTTTTAGGACCTGAAGAACTGGTCTGCAGGTGACAATTGTCAAGCACATTGAACACAAGCTCTTAAAAGTGTCTGCTCAAGGAAGCACTCAAAGAAACAAGGCTTTGATTCTCACCAATCCTTCTAAGTATGCATGTGGCCCCAAAGTGTGGCTACAGAAGACAGTGAGTAATCACCAACAGAGCAGTCTTCTAGCTCCCCATTCCTTGTTAGTGTTGGCTACAGAACAGAGAGGAATAATTTCTGTAATGGTAAGAATAAATCACACTGAGCTTCAATGTTGTGTTTCATGGAATTTAGCCAAGACCCCCTTCTCACTGCATGCCCTGCACCTTCAAGTCTCTGTGGCTTTCATTTTTCTGTGTGCAATTGACAACTGTGCTTCCTGCCTGCTGGGTAATCAGCGAAGTGCAGAGGCAGGTGCACATTTAACCCAGCCTCTCCACTATGAATAGACTCATCAGTAGCCCTATGACTCAACAGCTCATCAAATTGTTAATTCCAAACAGTGAAGTAGAGCACATCTGTAGGGTGCCAGTCCCATTTTTCACACAGAAATTTGCCTCCAGTCCTAGAGTAAATTAAGCATTTATTCAGCGTTTTCTTGCTCTGTCTTGTGTGGAATGCACTCTTATCACTGCACTTAAGCAGCACTTCAAAATGAATCAATATATTATGTAACTGAAGAGGTGCCATTGAGTAAGATGTTAGAAAGCTAAGAGAATCTCCAATATTTTTCACACTAAAAAACAGGGGGAATAAACACAGAGAGAAACGATTTTTTCCCATTCCTGAGTTTTGTGATGTGATTTCATTTTTCTAAAGGAAATGTTTGAGTTATAATTTAAAATTCTGTGTATTCCAAAAATTTCTCTTTGTATAATTCCTCTCTCTTCTGATAGACACTACTGTTTGTCAGTGTTTGCAGTAATCACAGAGCTATTTTCTTAGTTTCCATGGTTATCTAAGTGTTAACTGTTCCCGTTAGCTTCATCAGAATGTTCGATTTAACTGACGTTATTATTCGACAGAGAGATCGCTGTTTCACGTAATAGTAGCTACTGTACTGCTTTACTTGGTCATCTTTTCTCTAAGTGCAAACACAGGCACTAAATCAGGACAGGAATAGTGCAGAATCCTATTCTAACTCCTGGGGTTTTTTTTGTCCTCAAGGCAGGTGAGAAGGATACTCCACAGAGAATCCTTGCATGGAGTGTCTTCCAACAGCTGTTTTGTCTGTCTGAAAGGGGAGAGGGGAAAACAGTAAGGAGGCTCCAGAGTCTACACAAACCTCTCACAGAACCTACAGCAGGAGTTATGAGCCTGATTCCTTTGCTCAAAGGCCCATAGCTCTGCAAAATATCAGTCAGGTTTTAGCCTTTCTTGATCAAAGGCAGCACTGTGGCCCTACTGATGCCTCACAGAGTAAATGGGGACACATCTTTGTCCTTTTAAATCTTGTTCTGCTTCCCACCAGATGCACGTGAAGTCCTGAATCATAGAGGAAGGACTTGGAGGGTCAGTGAAAAAGGAAACAAGGCATCATGGAAGCAGCTAAGCCCATGGGAATCTGAGTTCCAGAAAAGACTATGTGCATTTCCTAGCATGTCCAAGTAGAATTTGTAAGTCACCTTAAAATCCTCAGTGTGTCACTGAGAATGGCATCTGGCCACTTGCATCAGAATGAATACACCTGATCAACAGATCAACTGAAGGAAGGTGAGCTCAGTAAAAGAATAGTAAGTATAAGAATCAGCATAGCTATTAAAAAAATAATAATAAATAAAAATTGTCCAGCCTGGTGAATTCCCCTGCATGTGCAACAGCATGTTGTCATGGAGATTTGATTGGTGGTGAATGGTGCCACTGCCAGCTGGCAAACTAGTGATGTCCCCCACGGATCCGTGCTAAGCCCAATCCTGTTCAATATCTTTATTGATGATCTGGACAAGGGGATTGAGTCCACCATTAATAAGTTTGCAGATGACACCAAGCTGGGAGCAGGAGTTGATCTGTTAGAGGGTAGGAGAGCTCTGCAGAGGGACCTTGCCAGGTTGGACAGATGGGCAGAGTACAACATAATGGCATTCAACAAGTCCAAGTGCTGGGTGCTGCACTTTGGCCACAACAACCCCATGCAGTGCTGGGGACAGAGTGGCTGGAGAGCAGGCAGGCAGAAAAGGACTTGGGGGTGCTGATTGACAGCTGGCGGAACATGAGCCAGCAGTGTGCCCAGGTGGCCAAGAAGGCCAATGGCATCCTGGCCTGCATTAGGAATAGTGTGGCCAGAAATAGCAGGAAAGTCATTATGCCCTGTGCTCAGCACTGGTGAGGCCACACCTTGAGTCCTGTGTCCAGTTCTGGGCCCCTCAGTTTAGGAAAGATGTTGAGGTGCTGGAAGGTGTCCAAAGAAGGGCAACGAAGCTGGGGAGGGGTTTGGAGCACAGCCCTGTGAGGAGAGGCTGAGGGAGCTGGGGTTGCTTAGCCTGGAGAAGAGGAGGCTCAGGGGAGACCTTATTGCTCTCTACAACCACCTGAAAGGAGGTTGTATCCAGGTGGGTGTTGGTCTCTTCTCCCAGGCAACCAGCACCAGAACAAGAGGACACAGTCTCAAGCCGCACCAAGGGAAGTTTAGGCTCAAGGTGAGGAGAAAGTTCTTCCCAGAAAGAGTAATTGGCCATTGGAATGTGCTGCCCAGGGAGGTGGTGGAGTCACTGTCCATGGAGGTGTTCAAAAGAGGATTGGACGTGGCACTTGAAGCCATGGTTTCATTAGTCATGAGGTGTTGGGTGATAGGGTGGACTTGGTGATCTCTGAGGTCTTTTCCAACCTTATTGATTCTATGATTCTATGATTCTGTCTTTGAACTAGTTAAAAAACACCCAAAAGTAAAAAGCAATGAAACAGGACCTTCAGGAAGCTATTTTTCATTCACCAGTGATATCACAGACAGTAGAATCATTCTTGTATTTTGGAGTAAAGTTTTCCTTAGTTTAACTTCATTACTTAATTCCGGTATTTTATGTTAATAGATGGAGATATGTGTGTATAAATAAATGCATAACTGTGTATGATTTTCCCTACAAACTTAATATTTCAAATGTACTAAAAAACAGTACACTTGAGTGCCTTTAGCAAGCTACATTGTCAACATCAAGACATCAAAAATCTTAAGGTTATACTCTCCAAAGCTTTCAATCTAAAGTTAGGACATTTTCTAAAGCTTTGGGGTTGCAGATAAATTGTATTTTTCAATTCTCACTCTGCAGGCAAGAGGTCCAGAAACTTATTGTGACAATAGCTAAACTATTTCCTGACTTCACATAATTGTTTATTTACCCAAACTGGGGTTTTATGAGGAGCAACACTCTCACTGGAATTGTGAATATGAGCAGTGCTGAACAAGGAGGACATTCACCTCACTTAATCTAACCGTTACTTTAGCGCTGAGAGCATGCTTTAATGACTGCACCGCTATTCTGAAGTTCTTAGTTTTGGATGACTCTGATCCTGAGGACATTGTTGTGTCAATTACCTCCCAGTGATCAGGAAGAACAAAGTGAGGATGACCAGAAGGGTGAATCCACCAACAGCAGCAGTGGCAATCACAAGAATCTGTCCCTGCTCTGCAGCCATATCGGAAGCTGAAAGAGAAGCACATGGGGGGAAAAATGGTTAAAGCTCCATCAATAGGGTTCTTGCAGCAGGGGTAATAACATTTCATTGCTCAAATGTTGCAATTACTCTGTAAAACTTTCACAGAATAACAGAATCACAGAACGCATGGGCTGGAAAAGATCCTCAAAGTTCATTTTGCCAAACCCCCCTCAGATGAACAGGGACACCTCCAACTAGATCAGGTTCTTAGGTTACCATCAAGTTTGACTTTGAATATCTCCAGGGATAGGGCCTCAACCACATCCAAGGGCAACCTGTTCCAGTATTTGACCACTCTCATTGCAAAGAGCTTCCTTCTCATGTCTACCATGCTCCAGTTGAAAACCATTGACTCTTGTCTTATTGCTACAAGCACTTCTAAACAGTTTGTCCCCAGATGTCCTGTAGGTTTCCTTCAGATATTGAAATGTAGCTATGATTTTTCCCCAGGGCAGTCTTTTCTCCAGGCTGAATAACCCCAACTCTCTCAGCCTGTCTTTCTAGCAGAGGTGCTTCAGTCCTCTGATCATCTTTGCGGCCCTCTACTAGACCTGCTCCAGCAGGTCCACATCCTTCCTATGTTGGGGGCTCCAGAGCTTGACACTGTAGTCCAGCTGAGGTCTCACCAAAGCAGAGAGGCAGAATCACCTCTCTTGATCTGCTGGCCATGCTTTCTTTGCTGCAGCCCAGGATGCGATTTGCCTTCCGGCCTGCAAGTGTGCATTGTTGGCTCTTGTCCACCAGTACCTCCAAGTCTTTTTCTGCAGGGCTGCTCTCCAATTCATCATCCCCCAGCCTGTACTGACATTGAGGATTGCTCTGACCCAGGTGCTGGACCTTACACTTTGCCTTATTGAACCTCATGAGATACTTTGTATACCACTCATGAAGTTCAGTCAGGCAATAAGGTTCACTTTTCTTGGTGCTTATCAAGGACATTAAATGCAATGTGCCTGTGAAGTGAAAAAATATAATCCATGTCCCAACTATGGTGAAGGAGAGAAGATGATTGCAGGGGTTTTAAAATGTGGAGTTAGCATTATTAGACACTTGTCCCAGGCAGCTAAGAGGGCCAATGGCATCCTGGCCTGCATCAGGAACAGTGTGGCCAGCAGGAGCAGGGAGGTCATTCTGCCCCTGTACACTGCACTGGTTAGGCCACACCTCGAGTCCTGTGTCCAGTTCTGGGCCCCTCAGTTTAGGAAGGATGTTGACTTGCTGGAATGTGTCCAGAGAAGGGCAATGAAGTTGGTGAGGGGTTTGGAACACAAGCCCTATGAGGAGAGGCTGAGGGAGCTGGGGTTGCTTAGCCTGGAGAAGAGGAGGCTCAGGGGAGACCTTATGGATCTCTACAACTCCCTGAAGGGAGGTTGTATCCAGGTGGGGGTTGGTCTCTTCTCCCAGGCAACCAGCACCCGAACAAGAGGACACAGTCTCAGGCTGTGCCAGTGGATGTTTAGGCTGGATGTTAGGAAGAAGTTCTACACAGAGAGAGTGATTGCCCATTGGAATGGGCTGCCCATGGAGGTGGTGGAGTCACCATCATTGGAGGTGTTCAGGAGGAGACTTGATGGGGTGCTTGGTGCCATGGTATAGTTGTTTAGGTGGGTTGGATTGGTTGATAGGTTGGACGTGATGATCTTGAAGGTCTCTTCCAACCTGGATTTATTGTATTGTATTGTGTTGTATTGTATTGTATTGTATTGTATTGTATTGTATCTGCCCTCCAGGCACTCAGTATTTTTTATTAATTTATCCTGTATACTATTAAATCTTCACATTGACAAATTACCTACTTACAGTCCAGTTGTTCCTCACTGTCCAAGTACTACATGAGCAGAAAAAGAATTAGGTCAACTTTTTTTCACTCCCTCCTGCCTTATGGCTTCAAAGTTTCATTTTTCAAACTCGGTTACACTTGAACACTTTCACCATGTGATGTTTGCCAAATTCTTACTGTCCATTTCCACAAGAAACACAACATTGTCCTGGAAGAATAAAAAATTCTGTTCCACAACCTCTGAAAATGGTAGTAAATGCCAAAAATAAAAGAAAATTTAGGTTTATCACAAAAAGTAATTTTTGTTGGTTTGATTGAGAAGGACAACAAAGTTGGGGAGGGATTTGGAGCACAAGCCCTGTGAGGAGAGGCTGAGGGTGTTTGGCTTGGAGAAGAGGAGGCTCAGGGGAGACCTTATTGCTCTCTACAACTACCTGAAGGGAGGTTGTAGCCAGGTGGGGGTTGGTCTCTTCTCCCAGGCAACCAGCACCAGAACAAGAGGACACAGTCTCAGGCTGCACCAGGGGAGGTTTAGACTGGATGTTAGGATGTTCCTGTGGAAGCCAGGGACAAGCAGTGTCCCTCAGGGATCAGTCCTGGGACCAGGCTTGTTCAACATCTTTGTGTGTGCCATGGACAGTGGCATTGAGTGCACCCTCAGCAAGTTTGCTGATGACACCAAGCTGTGTGGTGCAGCAGACACGCTGGAGGGAAGGGATGCCATCCAGAGGGACCTGGACAGGCTGGAGAGGTGGGCACAAGCCAACCTCATGAGTT
The DNA here is from genome assembly GCA_015227895.2 of Colaptes auratus. Taxonomy (NCBI): domain Eukaryota; kingdom Metazoa; phylum Chordata; class Aves; order Piciformes; family Picidae; genus Colaptes; species Colaptes auratus. Next base: position 38,485,977 of record CM037633.1, read on the forward strand.
TCAACAAGACCAAGGGCAGGGTCCTGCATCTGGGTCGAGGCAATCCCAGACACAAATCCAGGCTGGGCAGGGAGGAGCTGGGCAGGGACTGGCTGGAGAGCAGCCCTGAGGAGAGAGACTTGGGGGTGCTGGAGGACGAGAAGCTCAACAGGAGCTCTCAATGTGCACTTGCAGCCCAGAAAGCCAATCAGATCCTGGGCTGCAGCAAGAGAAGTGTGGCCAGCAGGGCAAGGGAGGGGATTCTCCCCCTCCACTCAGCTCTGGTGAGACCCCACCTGGAGTACTGCCTCCAGTTCTGGAGCCCCTATTCCAAGAGGGATCTGGAGGTGCTGGAAGGTGTCCAGAGAAGGGCCACGAGGATGATCAGAGGGCTGGAGCACCTCACCTATGAAGACAGTCTGAAGGAGTTGGGGCTGTTCAGTCTGGAGAAGAGAAGGCTCTGAGGTGACCTAATTGAGGCCTTCCAGTATCTGAAGGGGCCTACAAGACTTTTTGCCTTCTAAATAATATTTGGGAGTGATTTAGAAATAGCAGTATAAATTGGCTTTGTAATAGTAATAAAATCACTACAAATAATTGTAGGCAATAGGACAAGGAATAATGCATACAAGGTAGAACACAGGAAGTTCTACCTCAGCATGAGGAGAAACTTCTTTGTGGTGATGGAGCACTGGAACAGTCTACCCAGATAGGTTGTGGAGTCTCCTCCTCTGGAGACTTTCAAGGCCAACCTGCTTGTGTTGCTGTGTGGCCTGCCCTAGGTGATTCTGCTTTCTCAGGGGTGTTGGACACAATGATCTCTGAAGGTCCCTTCCAGCCCCTAACATTCTGTGGTTCTGCAATGTTAAATTTCCAGCAAAACCAACCCGTTACATTTCTGCCATTCGGTTTCTGTCCATATAATTTAATGGAGATATGCACAGTCAGTAAATTACAAGGCATTCAGTATTTGTGGTCATAAGCTCTCCACAGACAAGTGAAATATATGCACCTTCTAATAAATGATGCAGCAAACACTCACTGAATAGCTAATCTTTAAACCAGCGTCTAGTGATATTATGCAAGTGGATTCCAGCTCTGCAGTGTGTTATGTTCCATAGGCTCTGGCATTGGAAAAATAGAACATACTGTATTATGTAACAAAAGGCTCTCTAAATCAAATTCATAGATTCATGGAATGTTTTGTATTGGAGGGGATCATCTAGTTACACCTCCCCCTGCCATAGGCAGGGACACGCTCCACTAGATCAGATTGCTCAAGGCCCTGTACAACCTGGCCTTGATCACCTCCAGGGAGGGGACACCTGTGACCTCCATGGGCAACCTGTTCCAGTGTCTCGCCTCCCTCTGGACCCTTAATTAGATCAGGCTGCCCAGAGCCCTGTCAAGCCTCACTTTGAATATCTCCACGGATGGGGCCCCAACCAGCTCCCTGGGCAACCTGTTCCAGTTTTCCACCACCCTCTTAGTAAAAAACTGGTTTTTAACATTCAGTCTAACATCAGTTTGATGTCCTTCTTATGCTGGGGGCACGAGAACTGGATGCAGTACTACAGGTGGAGGTCTCAAGAGAGCAGAATCACCTCCCTTGTCCTGCTGGTCACAACTCTTTCGATGCAGCCCAGGATGTGGTTGGCTTTCTGGGCTGCAAGTGCACATTGCTGGCTCATATTGATTTTTCATCAGCTGACACCCCCAAGTCCCCTTCCTCAAGAGTGCTCTCAAGCCACTTCTCAACCAGCCTATATTTGTGCTTGGGGTTGCAGGACCCACGAGCAGGACCTTACACTTGGCCTTGCTAAGCTTTGTGAGGGTGGCTTGGGCCCAGTTCTCAAGCCTGTCCAAGTCTCTCTGGATGGCATCACTTCCCTCCAGTGTGTCAACCAGACCACATAGCTTGGTGTCATCCTCAAACTTGCTGAGGGTGTACTCAATTCCACTGTCCATATCTCTGACAAAGATGTTAAACAACACTTGCACCTATACTGACCACTGAGGGACACCACTTGTCAGTGGTCTCCATTTGGATGTTGAGCTGTTGACCACAACTCTCTTGAGTGTGGCCAGCTAGCCAATTTCTTATCCAGAGAGTGGTCCACTCCTCAATACTCAATACTATTTTCAGACTAGCGGAGGTTGTGCTACATGCTGCAATGATTGTTAAAGCCGGGCAGGATTTGAAGAAGTCAATGGAGGAGGAGGATTTAAATGAGTCTGTCTTGCCCATCCTTACAATGGCAGTGAAAGAATGAACTACAGCCATGCAAAAATAATTCAGCAGGAGAAAAGCAAGCCATGGGCTCACATAAATTAGCAAATTATCTGTGGTTTTCTTCAACAGAGATTATTGCCAAGGAGACAATCAAGGACCTTTCTTCCTAAGAGTTGGAGGGATTGATTCCATAGTCAGAAGCAGCACTCTGTAGCTATCCAGATGAAGAAAGTAATTTCTGCTGAATAGAGCTGATATTTCTTGGTGTTTTATCTAAATCAGAATGCAAGTTTAAGAACATATATTTTCTGAGGAACCAGAGTCAAATTCTTGGAGAAGGGCAATTCCAGACTGACAGACTTCTTTCCACCTCCCAGCAATGCCATTTTTAGTGGAGACTGTATGTACTTCAAAAGTGATCATTTTGCTTCTCTTGTTTGTACTTTGCTGTGTTGGCAGAGGCACCAGAGTCCAACACATAATGATTTTTTTTTTCAAGTAGCCAAATCACTCTAAGGGGCTTTCAATCCTGAAACTTTCCAATGGCCTTAATTTACTTGTCAGATAAAAATGTCAAATGACAGAAAAGTATAATTGGAAAATGTGGATTTGTTAAAAGCTGACAGAGAGGCAGGTAAGGCAAAGTGATGGAAATACTTATTTTTGCTTGAAGTGATCCTGCTAGAAATCAATAAAGGCACAGTGCAGTGACCAGCACAAGTATAAGCACATGTATATAGAATAGAATAGAATAGAATAGAATAGAATAGAATAGAATAGAATAGAATAGAATAGAATAGAATAAACCAGCTTGGAAGAGACCTTCGAGATCATCCAGTCCAACCTATCACCCAGCACCATCTAATCAACTAAACCATGGCACCAAGCACCTCATCCAGTCTCTTCCTAAACACCTCCACTGATGGTGACTCCACCACCTCCCCGGGCAGCACATCCCAATGGGCAATCTCTCTTTCTGGGAAGAACTTCTTCCTAACATCCAGGCTAAACCTTCCCTGGCACAGCTTGAGACTGTGTCCTCTTGTTCTGGTGCTGCTTGCCTGGGAGAAGAGACCAACCTCCACCTGGATACAACTTCCCTTCAGGGAGTTGTAGAGAGCAAGAAGGTCTCCCCTGAGCCTCCTCTTCTCCAGGCTAAGCAACCCCAGCTCCCTCAGCCTCTCCTCACAGGGCTTGTGTTTCAACCCCCTCCCCAGCTTCATTGCCCTTCTCTGGACACATTCCAGCAACTCAACATCTTTCCTAAACTGAGGGCCCAGAACTGGAGACAGGACTCAAGGTGTGGCCTAACCAGTGCAGTGTACAGGGGGAGAATGACCCCCCCCGTTCCTCTGTTTCTCCTCAGGACTACTTGGTTATAGTTTCAGTTTCATAGTTTCAGTTAGGGTTGGAAGGGACCACAAGGATCATCTAGTTGCAACCCCCCTGCCATGGGCAGGGACACTCTACCCTAGATCAGGCTGGACAGAGCCTCATCCAGCCTGGGCTTAAACACCTCCAGGGACGGGGCCTCAACCACCTCCCTGGACAACCCATTCCAGGCCTTCACCACCCTCACGGTGAAGAACTTCCTCCTCACCTCCAGCCTGAATCTCCCCACCTCCAGCTTCATCCCATTCCCCCTAGTCCTATCACTCCCTGATAGCCTGATATGCAAGGCAGAAAAACTCAGTTAAAAAAAAAAAAAGGCAATTCTGATAGGTGGCAAATCCAAGCAAGCTTCTGCAATCTTATTTCATCTCTTTGTGTGTACATATTAGAGTTCTGCATTTAATCATAGAGGTACATACCATTTCCCCCAGAATCTCTTTTGTTAAACTACACAACCAGCATTCATGCAGATAAAATCAGTATTTTGTTGTCTCTGCACTGTCCAGTGTGCAGTCTGCCAACTATGCACCAGCCAAATCTGTCCAGTGTAGGGATGTCTAGTAGCAATGTGATCAGAGGGATGAATGTGGCAGTAGTATCTATGAGTATACTCTATTTGGTAGTTAAAGCTGGTAGGCAAGGGGGTGAGGAAGTGCTGGTGCCACAGGAATATGAAAACCACTTTTAGTACTAAGACTCATAGGGGATGTTAGTTCTTATCTAACTGGTTTGGCAGTTTTATCTGATAGTACATTCTGTTCTCTTCACCTGTCTGCTCAGTAAGCTCATTTTGGCAGAAACATAGTTTTAAAATTGAGTAGCATAAGACAAGGAAAAGGAGGATTCTATTACTTATCCCAGCAGATTATAGTATATTATGTTTGTGTCAAAACTCCCCAAACACATTGTAGCTGCAACTAATGATATTAGTCAACATTGTGATTTGATTTCAAAACTGCAGCATGCATCATACACATACCCAGAAGTTTATTATCCAGATAAACTCTTCACTCCTGTTACTCTTCATGCTTAACTCAGGTTATATGCCCACAATGACATATAAAGTCTCTAACTCTATCGTTCCAGCTTTGTTGCTTTACAATATACCCAGAAATCCCTTGTGCATACAGCCTGGTGACAGTTCTGTCCCCACTGTCTACTCTTTACATCCATTTCCTGTTGCAGGTCCTCCCTGGATTTTTCAGCTGAATGCGTGGAGGAGGAACTGCTCCTCTTCCCTGGACTGAAAGTAAATATCCTGAGGCTCCTCCACTTCCTCACTGGGCAGACTGGAAGAAATGGTGCAAATGGTTCGGTTATGGTGCAAGAGGATAAAAGAATCTTCCAGCTCTGTTTTCTTTTCTTTGAATAAATTTCTCCAAAATATTTTAAAATGTTGTGTATTTGGTATAATTTGGTATATAAAGCCCTAATGACAGCTCTCTTCTGCCTCTTACCTATGTCCTTTAGTTATTTCAATTTGACATCTATCAGGCAGCAGACCTTCCCACAGACTGAAAGATAAAAAAGTGTCAGACAGCTAGACAGATAATACTGAGTATCTGTATGATAGTTAAGTGTGGACAGTGAGAACTGGAGCTCTAATAAAGAGGAACTGGCTGTCAGATGGATTTGCAAGGCATTGTAAATAAGAGTGCTTAAGAAAAGTAAGAAAGAAAAATATATGGGAAAGGGAGGAGACAATGGGAAGGCAATATTAAAAAGGACTTATAAAAGGGAAAAATAAGGCCATCATTAGCTTTAGAATACAGAACTTTTTGGTATGTATTTGCTCTAAAAGCCTTTTTTGAGGCGATGCCCCTGGCTTTACCTTCCTGAGCAGTGGATGCATGGAAAGCCTGTGCAATCAGTTTAGTATCTGAGCTAGGATGTTGCTCTTGTTTAGGAAATGCAGAGGTAAAAAAGTCTCTGGGGCTTCTGGGCACATACAACAGAGAAATCAGATAGGCCAGAATCAGGTTTGTGGAACAATGGCTGAAAACATAAAACATAGTAGTAAGGAAATACTTCAAAATTAAAATGAGACATTCTGAGGTATCCAGTGCTAACTACTACTGAATGAAGACCAGGGCTGGGCAGACATGGAGAGGGATTCAGCAAGGCTGTTTCTACATCTGACTCATTTGCTTCAGTCGGTGTGTGTGCTGGAATGTCCGAAGCCCTGTCAGCTTTTTCTGACTTTTCTAGGTAACTATTTATTTTCGCAGAGTTTTTCTTTTCACACAAATGTTACTCTCTTGGATGTTTCATTTATTCATCCCTGCAGCACAGAGAAGAGTTCAACAACAACGTTCTCCCCAAGCAGTGGATGCCTCGGCCTGCTGGTTAGTAAGTGAGAATGCTTCCCAAAATCCAGATGAGCATCGCATGATTAACTAACACTTCCTTTACTGCTCCGGAGTTGGTTTTCTTTCTGCCTCATGCACCACCATTAACAATTATACCAAAAATGTCTCAGTGTTCCTAGTCATGATGTATCTAATGCTACCCTGCATAACTGAAGTGGCACAGAGAGTGTTTCAGCCAGTAAACTGGAGAAGGCATGGCAGCACTGTCCTGCCAGGAACAGTATGGTTTAGGAGACTGTTATACATGTGTGCTGGGTTACACCCATGTACTTCTACTTCCAAAATGACTCCAGATTGGTTTTGGTAGATTTACCTCCTTCTTTTTTCCCCCTACCCCCTTTCTTTAATTTTTTTTCCTTTCTCTTTCTCCTTTTTCCTTACCAGGCAAAAGGGAGAAGGGAGCAGGGGAGGAATTCTCAGTTTGCTACCATCTGAGCTCCTAAACTCCAGTTAAGGCTCAAAGCACTGCAACATGTCTCACAGCCAATTTGTCTATTACTTTAAGGAAAAATCCTAGACAATGCTGTAGTTCAGGCAGCAAGTTCTTAGAGCTATAGTTAAAAGAAAACTGAATTATAAGGAAGTAAGTGGTGCTAGGTCTGTTTATGGGATCATAAACAGATCTAGCATTCCACTTCAATTCATCATTAAGTTCAGCTCTCATGTTATACTTCAAAAAAGATGCTAAAATTTTTGAGAGCTACAAAATGATTTATTGTTTGGAAAAAATGGGGAATTTTTAGAGTGAGAGACAGTGTTTATATTACTCATGGGAAAGACAGAAGAATTCTTTAAAATGACATATGCACAGTCAGGTGAAGAAGGCATTTCTTACACAATTTGCCTTTTTAATTTGTCAGAAAAGGGTCACAAGGTAAAAGCTAATTTAAAAAATCAGGCTAGTAATAAGGTGAAGATTTTTAATTACAAGGCTTATGCACTGGCACCATCTACCTATAAACATGCTGAGTTCCTGTCATCAGTTAAGTTGAATATTTGCTGCTGTTTCTCAAAACCATCCTACCTTATGCCAGCTTCAAAATGAAAGTGCTGGCTGGGGCAAAGTATTACAGGGTTGAAGTTCTGATTGTAACATGAGAGGCTGACTCTTCTGGTTTGAGGAAGAACTTCTTTACTGTAAGGGTCAACAGAGCACTGGAACAGGCTTCCTAAAGAGGTTGTTGGAGTCTCCTTCTCTGGAGACTTTCAATACCTGTCTGGATGTGTTCCTGTGCAACCCAGATTCTACAGTTCTGCTCTGGCAGGCATGTTGGACTCGATGATCTCCAGAGGTCACTTCCAACCCCTAACATCCTGTGAGCCTGTGATGCTTTTGGGTTCTGGGTTTTGGGTATTGGTGACGCTGGTGGGAGTTGGTTAGCTCACTGCTTTTCTGCTTTATGCTGTTCTTTTTCCTGCATTTTGCTGCACTTTTTCTACAAATAGGTTAAGCTAATGTAATTGTACATTGTATTATTAGCCAAAATAATTGTGCATTATATCGTGTTTATATTAAACATTTTTAATCTCAACTATTTTTATTTCAACCCAGAGGAGTTTTTTGTGTGTGTGTGTGTGTGTTACTTTTTCCACATTTCTGTTAGAGCTCCCTAGTCCATTACAGCTCCCCATTAGGGGAATACAGTAAGATTAACCCATTACAGCTCACTAGTCCATTACAGCTCCCCATTACTGTAAGAATTTCAATAAATACTATTTCTACATGGCACATTTTACATTTCAATCTATTAGCATTAGCCATGTGGGAAAGTTACACATGCTGGAAGGTGTCCAGAGAAGGGCCACGAAGATGAGCAGAGGGCTGGAGCACCTCTCCTATGTGGACAGACTGAAGGAGTTGGGGCTGTTCAGTCAGGAGAAGAGAAGGCTCTGAGGTGACCTCATTGAGGCCTTCCAATATCAGAAGGGGGCCTACAAGAAGGCTGGGGAGGGACTTCTCAGGATCTTAGGTAGTGATAGGACATGGGGGAATGGAATGAAGCTGGAGGTGGGGAGATTCAGGCTGGAGGTGAGGAGGAAGTTCCTCACCATGAGAGTGGTGAAGCCCTGGAATGGGTTGTCCAGGGAGGTGGTTGAGGCCCCATCCCTGGAGGTGTTTAAGCCCAGGCTGGATGAGGCTCTGGCCAGCCTGATCTAGTGAAGGGTGTCCCTGCCCATGGCAGGGGGGTTGGAACTAGATGATCCTTGTGGTCCCTTCCAACCCTGACTGATGCTATGATACTATGATACAGACATTTGTCCTGCTTTATGTAAGGGCCAACTGAATCACCATCTGATATTGCCTTAAAGTTTGAAATAGGTCAGTTTTCAAAACACATTGAGGAAATTAGATATTTGGACAGTAACAAGGCATCATTTGACTGATCATTGAGTATTGTTTCAATGTGAAATAAGTAACTTTTACCAGCAGGCACTTTGCTTTTTCCCCCCTTGTTTTGCTTTTCCTCTTTGAAATCTAAAGCGGTACTGTATAAATATTTGAATAAGGTTATAGTCCTTTGAACTGCCCCTTTAATTTAATTGAAGCTTTTATCTAGCTCAAGTTATCATTCATATAGAAGCAGAATTTATTTCAACATCCATCTCAACTGATTATAAAGAAAAGCTCTTCTGTCTACATTTCCTTTAAGTCACAAGATTTAGATTTATAATAAATCGAACACTTCTAGTCAAGCACCAGCTCAAATAGCAAGTGTTGGTAAACAGAAACATACAATATATATTTATGTTTCACTATTAAGGTTCACACTGGGTGCTTAGAAGTAATAGAAGTAATAAATATTTAAGAGTGTTGTAAACTCTAGGTCACTGTGCAGCCCAAGAGAAGGAGACATGGGGCTAGGAAGGCGTGGGTGCAATCTCACTCCCAGGAGATGTTTCTGTCAGCAGTGCCAAAGAAATGTCACTGGAACCACAGCCTTCCTGATTTAGATGGGTAAGTCACACTTTCACAAACATGGCACAGGCCCATAGGAGTTTAAATACTATTTACTTTTCATCAGAGTTATATCCCAGTGTGCCTAAAGCCTAGTATTTATTGCATCAGAAGATACAGGCAAGATCTTGAAAGCACCCAAGTTCTCGGCTCCTATTCAAACCAATTGGGTTGAATACCCAGAAATTTTTTAAAGGTCCAGTTAGGCATTAAACACCTGGAAAGCTGTCCCTAGACCATTTTTGAAACAGAAGCAGCAATGAAGGACAAACCCATGGGTGCTGTTGAAAACACTTAAGTAGTTTCAAGTCTGTACTTTAGCTTAACTCAAATTCTAGAACAGTAAGGGAAAACATGGTCACATAATTGGTTAATTAAGTTAATTTCATTAACGAGTGCTTTAGTGTTGTATCTGCTACGGTAATTTTAGCTGAGATTCTTGCAAATACATCGCTTGCATTTTCTTTGCACATGAAATACAATATTTAATTACAAAATAGTTCTGAGCATGAACATCATACACAGCATCAGCTCTCTTCTCACATGCTGCAGGAATATGTAGGCTTTTTTCTCCTCAGTGGGCATGTTTTGTAAGCTTATTTGTGAACAGAATAATAGAAGTTTGGGGTTTTTTTGTGATTTTTAGAGTCTGAGAGTACTAACATCTAGAGAGAAAAGATTTCACCACTGCATTCTGGGAGCTTGGATGAAGTTGCTGGATTTACATAAAGCCTGACTAGGGGTATTTCTAGATGTCCAAAGAAAGGCCACCTTTAAGCAAAGAAAGGATCATAGAACCATAGAATAACTCTAGCTGGAAGGGACCCATAAGGAAACTCTGCAGAAGAAAACATCCTTCAATAGCAGCATTGGGCTAAATTTTCTATTTGTTGTTATAAACAGAAATAGATTCAGCCATTCAACTCACAATGTCTTATTGTTTTAGTAGTAGATGCTACTTCTACTGTATTTGTTTTACTTTTCCTTCAGTGAAACTTACTTTCATCTCCAGTTTCAAATTCAAACTTCTGGCTATAGCCGCTGTATCCTGCTGTCGTCCTGACTCTGATATGAAATATATACTTGGTGGCTGGCTTGAGACCTGTGATGATAACACTTGGAGCCTTGGACCTTGTGGAGGAATAGCTGAGCTGCTCATGCTCCTGAGGGACAAAAGAGGGGAGAAACGATTTCAAGTTGAGTTGTACAAACTTCACACAAATGATATAGCAGCACCGAAGCTCCAAATCCTTCTCATGAATGCAAAATGTGTTTATCAAAGGAGGTGCAGGTATGGATTCGTGTACGCTGATTTTTACTACAGTCATAACGCATGATATGGCCTTGGCTTAGATTTCAGGTTTTGGTCTTTAATCCGGCATATAAACGTACTGCATCTCTGTGACTTGGGTTAGTAATTACACTGTGGCCAAAACAGTATGGAATTAGTGCAAGACTGCATTCACAGAAAATGGCAGCTAAAATGGTAGCTAATTATTTTTGTACAATGGACAAACTAGGAGGGAGGTAAATACTAGTAAGCTGTAAAGTAAGCTGTAAAGCTGTAAAGCAAAGATGTGGGAGTATTCAAATACCCGCTACTCACTTCTACCCGCAGGTAGTGCCAAAATGCCGGCGCTATCCGGGGGTAGACCTGTGGGTAAAAGAAAATATAAATTAACGTTTTCTTTAAAGTCTGTAAACTTCTACTCTGGTTCAATTGCTTTGCTGCTGTTGAACTTTATTTCTCTTTCCAGGCAGCTGCAATGTTGTATACATGAAATTCCCTTTCACACTGTATAAGGAGAAACGCTTTGTGCCAAAGTCCCCTGTTAATCTCCAGGCAGTTGATCCTGGGCATCTGCTGAGAATTTCTGCCTCTCTGCAGAGATCACTGAAAATTAACATGTGCAGAGAACACTGGGAATTACCACTGCAGACCAGATGCTGTAGTTTGGACAGCAGCCACATCCATTGCTATGTTGATTTGCTAGACAGCTCATTGATGATACTTTTCCATGAGGGGATGACTTAGAAGAAGAGGAAGTTTATTCCCTATCATTAGTTACTGTCACTTGATAAGTCAGTTATCTGTAATATTTTATATGATGCCTTAAGGCTAGCTTTACTTTCTTGCAGCAGGATTTGTCTCCAAATTGACATATGAGTAGAAATGTCCTTGGCATATGCTTAAGAACCTAACTGTAACACCCATGGGGCACCACACACATCTGTTATACTGTGCAGTGATACTAGTGTAGGTATAAGTTTTTCAAAGGGTGCTTCCAGTCTGTTAAGAAGGAAACAATCTGTTTCACAGAAGAGATATAAACAGGAGAAGAATAGTTTTCAGTTGGATTACCTTGGACTCAATCTCTTCTGAGCAATAATGAGATTTTTTTTTTTAATATAAACCAAACTGGTTCATATAAAAATGCTGAGTCAGCTCTGGCCATGGTTTAACACAGTCATGTTAGCATAGGGCTCTAGGTATAATCATTATTCCCTGAGTAGGTATATAAGGACACGGCAAAGGAAACCATATTAAAAAAATCCAAACCCACACAGTAATAACCTAATGATTCTGTTAAGTGAAGGAGTAGAAAGAAGGCAACAATGACCAATGTCTAAAATAATTGTATTTAATCTTTACATCAAGCAGCAGAAATTATTTGAAAGACTATAGTAAGAGGAAGTGTTGATTTGTTCTACAGTCTGTTTCTGAAACAACAACAAGCATACATTTAAACTGAGACAGTGAGACACGGTGTGCCTATAATCCTATGATTAATACATCACCGAAACGCTTCTGTAACAGATTCCTCCCGATGATGTGCAGTGCTATAACTTCAGTTGGAACAGCTCAGTGAATTTCAGACATACCCTTTTTTTTTTTTTAATTTAAGAATATATCTATTTTCTTCTGACAGTAGACCATCTTATGAAAGAGATGGATTTGTTTTTGCTTGAACTTGATAAATACACTGTGAGCAAAAACAAATTATAATGGTTTAATATTCAAATTTATAAGGAAATTGAGATGTCCTACACATAGAGGGAAGTTTTCATATTACTCAATGGATATTTCACAAACATTCAGTGTGTCATGCATGCCTACATTTTAGTCTATAGACTTTTTATATGTGCAGATTCCAGAGTTGTCATGTGCCTCAGTGCCAGGCAAGATTATGGAACAGGTCATCTTGAGTGCGATCATGCAGCACTTACAGGATGGCCAAGGGATCAGGCCCAGCCAGCATGGCTTTAGGAAGGGCAGGTCCTGCTTGACCAACCTGATCTCCTTCTATGATCAGGTGACCCGCCTGGTTGATGTGGGGAGGCCTGTGGATGTGGTCTACCTGGACCTCAGCAAGGCCTTTGACACCGTCCCCCACAGCAAACTCCTGGCCAAGCTGGCTTGGATGGGAGCACACTGCGTTGGGTTAGGAACTGGCTGGAGGGCCGAGCCCAGAGAGTGGTGGTGAATGGTGCCACATCCGGCTGGCGGCCAGTCACTAGTGGTGTGCCCCAGGGATCGGTGCTGGGCCCCATGCTCTTCAACATCTTTATTGATGACCTGGATGAGGACATCGAGTCCATCATCAGTAAATTTGCGGATGACACCAAGCTGGGGGCAGGAGTTGATCTGCTGGAGGGCAGAGAGGCTTTGCAGAGGGACCTCGACAGGCTGGACAGATGGGCAGAATCCAACGGCATGAGATTGAACACATCCAAGTGCCGGGTTCTGCACATTGGCCACAGCAACCCCATGCAGTGCTACAGGCTGGGGTCAGAGTGGTTGGAGAGCGGCCAGGCAGAGAGGGACCTGGGGGTGCTGGTTGATTGTAGGCTGAACATGAGCCTGCAGTGTGCCCAGGCAGCCAAGAAGGCCAATGGCATCCTGGCCTGCATCAGGAACAGTGTGGCCAGCAGGAGCAGGGAGGTCATTCTGCCCCTGTACACTGCACTGGTTAGGCCGCACCTTGAGTCCTGTGTCCAGTTCTGGGCCCCTCAGTTTAGGAAAGATGTTGTCTTACTGGAGCGTGTCCAGAGAAGGGCAACAAAGTTGGTGAGGGGTTTGGAAGACAAGCCCTATGAGGAGAGGCTGAGGGAGCTGGTGTTGCTTAGCCTGGAGAAGAGGAGACTGAGGGGTGACCTTCTTGCTCTCTACAACTACCTGAAGGGAGGTTGTAGCCAGGCGGAGGTTGGTCTCTTCTCCCCAGGCAGCCAGCACGAGAACAAGAGGACACAGTCTCAGGCTGCGCCAGGGCAGGTTTAGACTGGATGTTAGGAAAGAAGTTCTATACAGAGAGAGTGATTGCCCACTGGAATCAGCTGCCTGTGGAAGTGGTGGAGTCACCTTCATTGGAGGTGTTCAAGAAGAGGCTTGATGGGGTGCTTGGTGCCAGGGTTTAGTTTTTTAGTTGTTTAGGTGGGTTGTATTGTATTGTATTGTACTGTATTGTACTGTTTTGTACTGTATTGTACTGTATGGTACTGTATTGTATTTAGGTGGGTTGGATTGGTTGATGGGTTGGACGTGATGATCTTGAAGGTCTCTTCCAACCTGTTGTATTGTATTGTATTGTATATTGTATAACTTAACACATAACTTGGCCAGGCTAAGCAACCTTGGGGAACACAATACTTGAGTTTATTAATGAAGCTGTGTGGTGGTTCAGGCTGAGTGCCTCCTGTTGCCACCACACAAGCAACATCTGTGGTGTCCCGAGGGTCCAGCCCAGTGGGTGGACATGGGAAGCTATGTATTTCACCCCATAATGCCCTGCTCCCTATACAACCATCAGTGTGGTTCTGCACTTTCTCTTTCTTCCCTCACTGTTCCCATGGAGATTGGTCCCTATCTGGTAATGGGGCGGGGGGAGGACGACTCATCTCAGGGCCTCTTGGGCATGGCTAGGCCCAAGGCTGGGGGGAAGGGCAATGTCAGATCTGGCCAGCTGAGATTAGCCTAACAGTGGGCGGGAAGAAAGAGCCCTGGGGGTTTTGGGTGTACCCTCAGGTGGGGAGAGGGAAGTGTTAGGATGTTCTTTGGGTATGCTTTGGGATCTCTTTTGTCACTGTGCTTGTGGTTCTCTGTAAAACATTCACTGCTTTTCCATTTAAACTTTCCACCACTTTTGCAATCCGTTTGTCCGAGTCTCATTTTTGGCCCGTGGTGGGAGGGAAGGGAGGATCGGCCCTTCAACCCACCACAAGCTGCTATTGGAAGTCTATATACAGTCTGCATATTGGGGAAATGGAAACTTGTCACCTTGGTGTGTTTGAGAATAAGAAGCTTCAGAAGCCTGTACTTGAAAAAAGAGTTGCTCAAACTTGAGACAAAATGATAAACAGCTGGAAACTTCACTCTGTTTTGTGTGAGTGTTCACACAAAAAAATCATCCTTTTTAGGCTGGATTCATAAATAAGAAAATTCCCTGGAGAGTGGATGCTTTGCCACTACTGCCTTCTCAAAACAATGACAGTCGACCTAGGAAGCTAGAGTTTTCCTCAGAGACAAGATTTGGGATTCGTGGGGGTGGCTTTCAATGTTGGCCACTCTTTCTGCCATGGTATGGTTGCATTTCCCATTGCATGTAAGGATTAAGTGAGCTATTGGCTACTTCATACACCTCAGAGTTTGTTTAAAAGGAGTAAGAGAAGTGCTATGATTCTTCATATTAGTATCAGAGCAGCATTTGTGATCTTAAGATGGCACAGGACTCACAAGAATCAGTTCTGGGAACAAAGTGGCTGGGTGTTTAAGCATAAGTGAAATGAGTTTATCTAATACAATATACTCTTGTAGCTGCTATTCAAAATCTGATACAAAGAAATTCCTAAGACCTTCTCCATAGCAAATTTATCTTGGTGAAAATCTGTAATTAAAACATAAATACAATCCAAATGACAAGTGATGCCAATGTTATTACAGAATGAAATACAGAGCCTATGACTAGCTTTCCACATTGAAGATCTCTTTTTTTAATGAACTTTGAAAATGCTATCTCTATTTCTAAGGAAATTGCATTCTTCTTATTGCTTGTATGATTCCTCTTGTCAGTGGATTCAGTTCTGACTTCACAGATATGTGACGCTTTCCTGAAGTCACCTCTGCATGATTATCTGAATCTGAATCTATCCTAATTTTATACCTGGCTTTATAGTTAAGACACTTTTTCATATCTAAAGAAACAGGCTGACTGAATGTAACATATATTGCTGCCAACAGCCTAAGACTAAACAAACCAATTTAATGGAGTAACAGGATCAGAGTTAAAAAAAGAGCAAACAACAGCAACCAAAAGCTTTCATCTTTTGCAGTACACTAGAATGCACTAACTGAAATAATCTACTTATGGATGTCCTATTCATTCAACATCCAGATGCTATCATGAAGACTATTAGAATTTTTGTCATATGCTCCAATGACTCACACCTGCAGAAATATAAACCTCCACATGCCACACTTCTGTGAACATGCTGCTCTCTAATTTTATCCCCACCTTACTTCAGAGAGAAAATGGAAATGGAGAGTTTGTGCACATATATGAAATAAAATAAAGACAAATCAAAATATTATGACCTTTTGTCAGCTTAGACTCACACTGCAATCAGTTTACTTTGTAATTCTCTGAGTGAGAAAAAGCATATGAAACTAAAAACCGAAAGGTGAAATGCAGAATTTTGCATGGAGTGCTCAAATAACCTTCAAAAGATGAACTTTACCAGTAAAGCACTGATAAAAATCTAGGCACAAGAGGAAGTATCCTGAAAATGTGCCAGGGAATGTTTAGATTGGATATTAGGAGAAAAAAATATTCACTGAAAGGGTGTTCAGGCCTTGGAATAGGTTGCCCAGAGATGTGGCGGAGTCACAGCCCCTAGAGGTGTTCAAAAAAATATGTTGATGTGGCACCTCAAGGCATGGTTTAATGGCCATGGTGGTGTTAGGTTGACTGCTAGGTGCAGTGATCTTAAAGGTATTAAGGTATTTTCCAACCCAAATGACTCGATGGTTCTGTAGTCAAAACAATATCCAGGAATTACCACTCTGTTGCTATTGACTCTGTCTAGCTGATTTTATGAATGACAATCAAGGTACTCAGTGCATTTAGTCCCACGACTACCTGAAAACCTTCTTCATGACAGCTGAAAACATACTTATTCTGTAGCTACAACTGTCAAATGTATGTCTGTGGAAAGAAGCTAGGGAGAGAGTAGCTGAATTTAATATGAACTGCTTGCAAAAACATTGTCTATCTTGCATCCATTGTCCTCCAACATGAAAACTCTGTACTTAAGCTATATAATCCTGCTTAGCCCTTTTGGAGTGCTATCACTTACAGAGAAAGAAATACTGATAGAGATTAAATCTGTATGCCACAGGGATGAGGCACTTCTTCTGTGCACTAAAGCACAATGTCAGAGTGTGTAAGTACCACATTAAAGCACAGAAGATTCGGAGTTCGGTGGCTCAGGCAGTATCAGTGTTTAAAGAGAAGCACCAATATTAAAAAAAAAGAATATTTTTAAAGAGTATTTGGTCATACTTTTTCCTCTTTCCTAGATATAACTGTTTGAAGGATACATACAATGTGACCTACAAACGAAACATCATTACTTGACATACATGACCACAATTATGGAAGGTAGGAATTTTTATGAATCATAGCTCTGGACCCTCACAAAATGAAATCTCCAACCTCTTTCTTTTCTGATGGAATCAACTCTGATGGCAGTTAATTACCTCCAGAGCCACCTAAACTTTAATGTTTTGATACACATTAGAATAAAACAGTAACTGCTAAGTTAATCCTGGCCAATGTGATCCCCATCCACAAGAAGGGTCGGATGGAGGAACCTGGAAACTCCAGGCCTGGCAGCCTGACCTCAGTGCCAGGGAAAATGATGGAGCAGATTATCCTGGTGGCAATAACTGTGCACCTGCAGGATGGCCAAGGGCTCAGGTCCAGCCAACATGGACACAGGAAGGGCAGGTCCTGCCTCTCCAACCTGATCTCCTTCTATGATCAGGTGACCCACCTGGTGGACGTGGGGAGGCCTGTGGATGTAGTCTACCTGGACCTCAGCAAGGCCTTTGACACCGTCCCCCACAGCAAACTGCTGGCTAAGCTGTCAGCTCGTGGCTTGGACAGCAACACTCTGTGCTGGGTTAGGAACTGGCTGGAGGGCCGAGCCCAGAGAGTGGTGGTGAATGGTGCCACCTCCAGCTGGAGGCCAGTCACCAGTGGCGTCCCCCAGGGATCAGTGCTGGGCCCCATCCTCTTCAGTGTCTTCATTGATGATCTGGATGAGGGGATTGAGACAGTCATCAGCAAATTTGCAGATGACACCAAGTTGGGAGCAGATGTTGGTCAGTTAGAGGCCAGAAGGGCTCTGCAGAGGGACCTCACCAACTGGACAGATGGGCGGAGTCCAACAGGATGGCATTCAACAAGGCCAAGTGCCAGGTGCTGCACTTTGGCCACAGCAACCCCATGCAGAGCTACAGGCTGGGGTCAGAGTGGCTGGAGAGCTGCCAAACGGAGAGGGACCTGGGGGTGCTGATTGACAGCCACCTAAACATGAGCCAGCAGTGTGCCCAAGTGGCCAAGAAGGCCAACGGCATCCTGGCCTGCATTAGGAATAGTGTGGCCAGAAATAGTAGGAAAGTCATTGTGCCCCTGTACTCTGCATTGGTTAGGCCACACCTTGAGTCCTGTGTCCAGTTCTGGGCCCCTCAGTTTAGGAAGGACATTGAGACACTTGAACATGTCCAGAGAAGGGAAACAAGGCTGGGGAGAGGCCTTGAGCACAGCCCTGTGAGGAGAGGCTGAGGGAGCTGGGGTTGCTTAGCCTGGAGAAGAGGAGGCTCAGGGGAGACCTCATTGCTGTCTACAACTACCTGAAAGGAGGTTGTAGCCAGGAGGGAGTTGGTCTCTTCTCCCAGGCAACCAGCACCACAAGAGGACACAGTCTCAAGCTGCACCAAGGGAAGTTTAGGCTGGAGGTGAGGAGAAAGTTCTTCACTGAGAGAGTCATTCATCATTGGAATGTGCTGCCCAGGGAGGTGGTGGAGTCACCGTCCCTGGAGGTGTTCAAGAGGGGATTGGACATGGCACTTGGTGCCATGTTCTAGTCATGAGGTCTGTGGTGACAGGCTGGACTCGATGATGTTTGAGGTCTCTTCCAACCTTGGTGATACTGTGATACTGTAATCCCAGCATCACAGAATGGTACAATTTGGAAGGCACCTCCAGAGATCATCAGATCTAACCCCCCTGCCATGGCAGGCTTACCTAAAGAAGGTCACAGAGGAACACATTCGGGTGGATTTTGAATGTCTCTAGAAATGGAGACTCCACCACCTCTCTGGGTAGCCTGCTCCAGTGCTCCATCACCCTTAAATGAAAGAAGTTCTTCCTCATGTTTAGATGGAACTTTCTATGTTCAAGTTTGTGCCTGTTATGCCTTGTCCTGTCACTGGGCACCACAGAAAAAAGACTGGTCCCATCCCCCTGACACCCACACTTTAAGTATTCATAATCATCAATAAGATTCCCCCTCAGTCTGCTCCTTTCCATACTAAAAAGACTCAATTGCCTGTCTTTCTTCAACGGGGGGATGCTCTAGTATTTTCTTTGTAGCCCTTTTCTGTATTCTGTCTAGGAAGTCCCTGTCCTCTTGAACCAGGGAGCCCAGAACTGGACACCATACTGCAGATGTGGCTTCACCAGGGCAGTGTAGAGAGACAGAAGAAACTTCCTCAACCTGCTGGCCACACTCTCCTTGATGCATCCCAGGATGCCACCAGCCTTCTCAGCACATTGCAGGCTCGTTGTCATCCTGTTGTCCACAGGAATCCCAGGTCCTTTCCCCAGAGCTGCTCCCCAACATTTCATATACACAAGGTAATTAACTGATTAGAATTGTATTTTGCACAGGCCCTATCCTGCAAGCTGTGAGCTCACAGCGTCAGTGCATTATCAGCACTTCAGTGTCAACTAATTGGCTCAACTGCCAGCCCTGATCTGATGCCTGAAGTGCTCTGCTGACTGCAAGTCAAAATGTTCTGCCTCTTGTAAAATTACAGATTCACAGATTGCATTGGGTTGGAAAGGACCCTCGAAGGTCATCATATCCAACTGCCCTGCAGTCAGCAGGGGCACCTGCAACTATGTCAGGCTACCAAGGGCTATATCAAGTCTGATCTTGAGTGTCTTCAGGAATGTTCCAGTATTTTACCACTCTCATTGTAAAGAACTTCCTACTTATGTCTAACCTAAATCTACCCTGCTCCAGTTTAAAACCATTGCCTCTCATCCTATTGCTATATTTCCTTCTAGGCAGTCCTTCCCCAGCTTTCTTATAGGCACCTTCAGGTACTGGAAGGCTACTATAAGGTCTTCCTGGAGACTTCTTTTCTCCAGGCTGAATAGCCCCAAATCTCTCAGCCTGTCGTCATAGCACAGGTGCTCTAGCCCTCTGATCATCTTTGTGACCTTCCTGTGGACCTGCTCCAGCAGGTCTTCACCCTCTTGTGTTGAGGGTCCCATAGCTGGACACAGTATTCTGGGTGAGGTCTCAGCAGAGCAGAGTAGAGTGGCAGAATCACCTCTTTCGATCTGCTGGCCATGTTTCTTTTTGATGCAGCCCAGGATGCAATTGGCCTTCTGGCCTGCAAGTGTGCATTTTTGGCTCACATCCAGATTCTCATCCACCAGTACCCCCAATTCCTTTTCTGCAGCTGTACTAATATTGAGGATTCCCCAACCTAGGTGCAGGACCTTGCACTTTGCCTTATTGAACCTCATGAGATTCTCCACAGCCCACCTCTCCAGCCTGTCCAGGTCCATCTGGATGACATCCTATCCTTCAGTCTTATCAACCACACCACTCAGCTTGGTATCATCTGCAAACTTGCTGAGGGTGTACTCAATCTCACTGTCTATATCACTAAAGAAGACATTGAACAGAACTGGTCGCAATCAAATAAGAGCTAACTAAGGACTTTGTGCCTCCTATTTGTGTTTTCCAAAAAATACATGGCCCCCACAGCTCAAAGTTTTGCAAATCGCCTCTGGTTTATACTGCTTTCACAACTAATTTGTCCCAAATATTTCTCAAACATTATTGTCTTTCTTTGGAATAAAATACTTCTGTGATATGGTCTGGGAATGTGTACCGGTTTAAATCAGAACAAATCGGGTCAAGCTGAACCAGCGGTTTAACCCAGCACTGAAGTGAGGGAGTAGAAACACAGGAAAACTGGGATTGGGACCAAGTGAGGTAAGAACAGAGTCTACCAAGCAAAACCAGATAAACATAGTAGAAAATGCAAAATTACTTTAGCCTGTTTGCAGAAAAAGCATGGCACAAAGCAGCAGCAAGCAGAAGCAAGTGAGCCAAAAGCCCAAGCCAGAAAACTACTCCCCCATCCCTCCTTGTCCCGCCGCCATCCCAGCGGAAAAAAACACCCAAGAACCCAGAAGCAGCAAACCAGAAGAGAAAGCCTCTCAGGTTGCAGTCTGAACTTCAAGCCCCATAACACTTTGCTCCAGCCAAGTATTTTCATTTTTGAAGTTGGCATGACTGCAGAATGGTGTGAGTAACAGCAGCAGCTTCAGCTCAATCCACGACACAATTCCTATTGCTCCTTATAGCCCTTACCCCATCTCAATTCTTGTCTTGCACAGGTTGTTGTACATGAGGAGTAATTACACTGAAATCAGTAACATTAACTCCGCCTGGGAAACTCAAAGTCTGCCTTTGAAAGCTCCTTTGTAATTACTAAATTCATGCATGATTTTCTCTTAGAAGACTATTTTGACCTGCCGTATATTTATTAACCTGAATGCCAGCAGTAATATTTGGAAGCTATTAAAGCACACTTGTATGTTAAAAAATGTGCTTCTAACATTAATTAATATCTGACTACAATATGACTACAAGAAGATTAGGTAAATTCTCATCACAATACAGTGATAAGAAAAATTTCATTAGAAATAATAGTAAATTCATGTTCTTTAAAAAACGTTTCCTAGAAATCTTAGACCTTTGGTTTCCACATGACCAAGAAACTTAAAGTAAATTTAGGAAAGTGAATAAAAAGATTGGAGGACCAATCTGAGCTAAGATGAAAATTATAACAGGAAAGAGTGAAAATTCCAGTAGCACTAGTATTTGCTTCAGAGGAGAAACCTACAGCATTTTAAGGCATCAGCCACTTCAGGCTGCAATCTTCTTGCCTTTCCTTCTTGACCTCCCTTATGATTAATCTGAGACATAACAGTTTGGGGGAAGCTGAAATACTAAAGTGTAATTTACCAGTTTGGCCTTTCAATATTTTATAGTTTGATTACCTGTCAGTCAGCCCATCACTTTCTCCATACATATAGTGAAGCTGTCAACAAAAAAAGGGAAAGAACAGATAACCAATCATAAAGAAGATATAGAAAGGCCAAAACCCACCCAAATCTCATTTTAATTGCATTATATACTTGGAAAGGAAGAAATTAGTTGATGTGGTATGTATCATGAAAAAGACTAAGTTAAGTGAGGAGAGATGAGGACAGGGTGACTTTAAACCAGTGTTAACGCTACTGCTAGGAAAGTGATGTGAGAGATGGGCAGAGCAAAAGCAGGAGGGTCAAGCAGGAATACTAGGTGTGAAGACAGCCAATGTGATCCTGCTGATCATACTTAGGAAGAGATTAAGGAATAAAACCAGGTGTGTGCCGTAAGTTGGTGATGGAACAGGGTGCACTACAACAAGGCAAGCTGGGAAACAGGAATTGAATTGCCAGATAAGCACAGATATTAAATTACACCTTCCTAGCAGCTATGAACTACTCTAATAATATTTGTTTGCTAGTTAAAAATATTCATCAGAGAAAACCTCTGCAGCCATATTCCAGGAATCTTTCTAACTTCAGCCTCTCTAGATGTCCCTGGAGATTTTTGTTATTTTTTCACTCATTCTCATTTTCTTTTTATGGCTGTGAAAGAAGAATTCTTGAACACTAAGTAGCTTCTGTATTATGAAAGCACTGTCCTAGCTCCAGCTTTTAAAATAGTTTGGGCTCATAGATGAAGACTTTGGAGAACTTTTAAGCTGGTTCTTACTTCAAGAAGGTCCAAAGGAAACATTTTGATAGGTTTTAGAGAAATGGAGACCTGGCTGCTGTATTTAACTTACAAATGAGGAAATTATTTTGGCTATCTTTTGGCAGATATGTGAGTTATGTTTAGGTCATTGCTCATGAAACTCACCATTCTCTTTGTTAAAATATGTCAAACTTTCAAACCCCAAATTTGACTCCTGAATATGTGTTAAGATACCTGAGGAAACTACAGCTCTGACTTCAGATGCTACTAAAACTTACTGCACCTAAGCTCAGAGGCAAACACACTAGTTAAATAAAAATAGCAAGAACAGCAATAATAAAATGCTCTAAGTTGAGAGTACATTAATTCGGGATTAAACATGTTGAACTTCTTACCACTTTCTTTTGTGCAATTGATACATTCTATCTGAAGAGACAACCTTTATTTTCTACACTGTGTTCATCAAAATAATCTAAAGTTTGTTCTCAGGAGGGAGCTTAAACTTTCTATGAAATAGCTGATATTGGACTCTGTTTAATTGCATGCTTAAGATGAGCAGCTGATTCCTGTGGTTAACATTATTATTCTTCATGTGTCAGCAAACTATTCAAATGTTTTCCCCCTGAAGTTCAGAGCCTGAATGGCTAGTTCAATCTTTAGTAATTCCTTTTATTAGGAATCAGCCTCTGCTATCAGTGGATTAAGCTTTCTTAGCTTTCTTCAAGGTACAGACCTAGCTGTGTTGCTTTGTCTGCATACCTCCTATGCCTTTGAAAGAATTCGGAAACCATTTGCTCATAACTATTAATGCACTTTCACTGCATTTGCACAGCTCTCCGGGCAGTTACTGGAATAAACACTGTATGTGCAATTTTCCTTGGGGAAAATGGTATTGGCTACTGACATAAGATCAGGAGACTGAGCTATGCTTTTTAAAAAATCAGATCCACTAGGCTAGCTTAAACAGCATTATATTTCTTGTTGAGATTTTTTTTGGTTCAGCAGAAATAACAACAATAATAGGCTACTTCATTATTAAATACAAAGGTTTGGAAGCTACCTCTAAGTAATTGACAACAATGATAAGGAGGCTAGCCAAAGCAGGCATCTTATGGAGAAGGCCTAGTTCAGAAATTCTTTGATAAGCCCTTTGCTGCATGTAATTGATATTTAGAGGCCAGATTTCTTTTCCTCCTACTAGTAATTATATCAGCGTCATTGATAATGGCTGTTGCAATGTGCTTAGATTCTTTTCTGCAGGCAACAGAAAGACGGTCAGAAAGCCTCATAATTATTCACTCTCATTTTCAACACTTCTGGGGCCTGATTTTTCCTCTTTTCTAGAATCCAAGGATTTTGCAGGTCTTCCCTTAGGACACAAGGTTAATAACAGAAAACTGAGAAGCTTGTTTAACATCACTTACTATGCTAAAATAAGCAAGGAGATTTCAGTTTAATAATTGCCTCCCAAAGCACATTTGTAGTGATTATTTTTTTAAAATAATCAGCAAGACATGGTTCATTTCTCAGGAGCTCTGGATGGCCAAGAATGCCAGAGGCACTCCTTGAAGGCCTGACATCTCACTGCAACGTGCTGATCTGTTCCTGCAGCTATGGTCAGATACTAAGAACTGCTTAATGCTACTGTCCAAAAGGTCCTTATACATCCAAATTATTCACTGCTCTTGTTTTTACAAGAATGTGCTGAAAAGGTTATGAAAATGTATTACTGCCTAAGCCCCACATATCTGGCTTCTAATCATATCAGAAACATTTTACTTTAAGGCAGCAGACTGATATTCATGCCTCAAATAATTTGAATAATTGAAAAACATTACAAGAGTAAAATGACTGCTTTAAAAGAGAATTATCAGCATGAGGCTAAAAGTTACCCAAACAATTCAAAGCTAACAGCACAGCGCTCGCTATTTTATACAGAGTGGACTTACTGGCTGCCCTTGAAGTCCTCCTATGTTCATCCCTATTGTTATAAGCCTTTTCCTGTTCCCCAGTCTTGTCCCTGATGTTAACTTTGAAGCATGAAAAGTTATGAAGCATGCTGTGGTAGGTATAGCAACAATGAAAGAATGTGCCCAGAGAAAGAAATGGTACATGCTAAAAATCCAGAGACAACAGTACCAAATGTACTACTGCTGCTCATGAGTAATGTCACACAGTCACAGAATCACACAGAATTAACCAGGTTGGAAAAGACCTTTGAGATCATCGAGTCAAACCTATCACCCAACACCAGCTAATCAACTAAACCATGGCACCAAATGCCTCATCCAGGCTCTTTTTAAACACCTCCAGGGATGGTGACTCCACCACCTTCCTGGGCAGCACATTCCAATGGTCAATCTCTCTTTCTGGGAAGAACTTCTTCCTAGCATCCAGCCTAAACCTCCCCTGGCACACCTTGAGACTGTGTCTGTCACTGGTTGCCTGGGGGCAGAGACCAACCCCCACCTGTCTACAACCTCCCTTCAAGTATCTGTAGACAGCAATAAGGTGTCTCCTGAGCCTCCTCTTCTCCAGGCTAAGCAACCCCAGCTCCCTCAGCCTCTCCTCATAGGGCTTGCACTCCAGACCCCTCACCAGCCTCATTGCCCTTCCCTGGACATGTTTGAGCAACTCAACATCTTAAACTGAGGGCCCCAGAACTGGACACAGGACTCAAGGTGTGGCCTAACCAGTGATGAGTACAGGGCACAATGACTTCCCTGCTCCTGCTGGCCACACTGTTCCTGATACAGGGCAGGATGCCATTGGCCTTCTTGGCCACCTGGGCACACTGCTGGCTCATGTTCAGCTAACTGCCAACCACTACCCCCAGGGGTGCCAGCTTCCTTCACATGTATTGGAGCTGGTGCATATATTATTCTTCATGGTTTAAAAATCTAATGTAAGAGCAAAATTTTAGCAAAGAAGGTAATAGTTGGTGCTTAAGGGAAATAGGGAAGTTAAAACACAGTTGTGTCTGAAAAAAAACAGTGATTGCTCTAACTTGGTTAAACATTATGTAAAATTGTAATTAAAGAGGTGGAAAGATTGGAGCAGTTCAGCTATCATAAGTAGTAGAGAGGTTGAGGGTCAGTGCCACATAGGTCTCACAAAAGAGTGTAGGCCTATGGAAGAGAATTGACTTCACCTTTCCAAAATATCACCCAGAAATTCAGAGGTTTGTCTGATCTACGTGATGTGGCTTCTAATAAGCAATATCCCTGAATGGTCTGACTGGAACATGTATGGTTCTTGGACTGAATGGTTAGGAATTTTTGCTCTCCTCACAAGCCATGTCAGCTCTCTAATTATGGCCTGGGCCAGCTTATGTTCACTACATTTTTGGCTGAAAAGTTGCAGAACAGTGACCTCTTGCCAGACAACCATATAGATATGTGCCTGTGTATTCCTAAATAGGAAACTAAAAATCTGTATAATCCATTTAGAATTGGCTCACAACAATGTTTTGTTATTTTCTCAAGATTTTGATGTTTAGAGGCAGAACAAAAGTCAAACAATATTTCATGAAGTTATAATTCTGAGTACTTAGCAGCCATTTGCTGATGAAATTTGCTGAAGAAATGAGGGTCATGGAAGAAGGTGCTTTAAAGAAGACACATTGCTGAGCTTTACTAGATTTTAGAACTGATTTGTGTGTTACATACTTATGGCTTATTGACAACCTTATACAGCTTTCCTTTGTACTTTATTTTGTTATTATTTGGTAAAATCTTTCTCTGAAGGTGTGGATAATTTTCACAGAGAAGGCTTTATCTTTCAAGAAACATTTAGTTCATACTTGTGCAATATTAAAGTCTTGCAGAGTTCTTCAGAGATTCACACTGATGAAACTGGGGGATTGAGTGATTGTATTGCACATCAGAACAAAACCTCTTTTCTTTTGTAAATGTAAATGACAGGTAAAAAGGA
This sequence comes from Colaptes auratus, assembly GCA_015227895.2. Taxonomy (NCBI): domain Eukaryota; kingdom Metazoa; phylum Chordata; class Aves; order Piciformes; family Picidae; genus Colaptes; species Colaptes auratus. Next base: position 38,511,952 of record CM037633.1, read on the forward strand.
ACAAGGAGAGGCCTGCAAAAGCTGTTCCATTTTACAAATAATTTTCTTTATTAGTACCTGAGACTTCTGCTTTCTGCCTTTTTCTTAACTCCTTAAGACACTAATAAAACTTCTGAGCTTTTCATACTTAACATGTTCTTGAACTTTCGCTGCATTTTTTTGTTCTTCAGTAGAGGGATGTCTCTGTGTGGTAGGGTGAGAGTGAGAGCCAGAGCGTTCAGCAACTGTCTCTTTCTTAAAGGCACAGCCTAACCCGGTCACACTCTGGAAAATTAATGCTAAAACATAGACAATTATTTCTCTTCTACCACATTTCTTATGAGCATGCTACACCATTCTTGTTTTGTCACTGCTGCTGAGAGCATCAATGCTGTTACTTGTGCATTTGAGGGTTACTGAGAAGCCTAGAAGATTACAGTTTCACTTGCTCTAACTCGACCTGACATTGTACAAACCAAGGTGAAGAAGAATGAATTAACTGAAACTGGTGATAATTGAATGAACTGTGTTAGGAACCATCTTTTTCTTTAATACACAAATGCCATTTACATTTGACCATTTACTTACCCAGTGTTACAGTTACAGTGCGCATTTTTTCAACAGTATTTAAATATACTTAGAGTGGAATAAACTAATACTTTCTTTTCTAACTTAATTGGGGAAACAAGGAGACTGACTTGGAGTACTAGATGATTTGCCTCCTCTGCTCTAGAATATTGTCTCCAAGGGTTCTTGAAAATCTGTCACATACCCATTCCTCTGCTCTAATAAGAGATTTTCTTACTGCTGTTGCTGGCTTGTTTGTCTCTCATTCTGTCTACTATATATCATTGCCAGGGAGCATGCCTGTTCTAACTTATTAACAAGAAAATAATGCCTGTGCACCAGTACCAGATGACAGCAGTGCTACAAAAGGTGAAAACAGCCAATGATTCTTTTTTTTATAGTAGAAACAGAAAGAAGTATTTTCATATGCATGCATCAAAGGGCTGTGAAACTTGTGTGTGTAGTCTTAGAACGGCAAAGTCTATGCAATGTGTAGACCTCTAAGGACAGCTATTTGTCACGGCACTCAGTGTTGACAGGTATTTGCAATGTATTGATAAAGAATTTTTATAAATGCAATAATTTGACATCTGTAGAAATGATTTTTGATCTTTGACATTGTTGCCATTCAAATGAATAAAATCTATCTTCTTCAATTCACCTGGTTACTGTTTGAAATAACAATAAAGGAAACAAGAGCAATGCAAGCCATAATGTGGCTTACTATGGTAATGGGTTAAAACCTCAAGGACAGGAATATAAGGTTTCCTGGCCTGGCTACAAAATAGTCTAAGCAGCCTGCCTTCTCCTGTTGGCTGTGAGATTTAAGTTGGTTAGGCTTTTTTCCCGGTTTACTCTTCTTTTTTTCTGCATCATTAAAACTTCAATTATTAAATCTCAATGCAGAAGTGCAGCCAAGGATGAAATTTCTCAGATATTTACAGGGCTTAACATTCCTAAAATTTTCCTTCATGACTTGGCTTACATTTGTGTTCTTTGTGATCTTCTCACATGTCCATTAGCTTCATTGTGACTTTCAGATAGGGTCAGAGAAACAGCAAGTGCTGACTTAGCAGGCAGCTGCTTAAAGTATGACCATGAAAAACTCCCTGTCTGTGTCTTTAGGAATGAAGGCACTGATTAGCACTGAATTTTACACTGGTACAATGCCACATAGCCAACTGGAAAGGACAAAATATGATTTGTGTTTTGGAGGAAGCAGACTTTGTGTAAAATGACAGTTTCACGTGACATACTATGTCTTGTGCTCCTCTGTACCTTTACTCATAATGCATACTGCTAGCCTCTTTTTTAGTGAAATCACATTAATTTGACAGAACGCCTGAAACTGGATATGAATGCCTTGCAGTTTCTCTCTCTTGCAACCTTTCATAACCCTCTAAACAGGGCTGGTGCATGCTGGCATATAAGCAGGTTATGCTGGGTAACACTGCAAAATTAAATCACATTGACATTCATCTTGACAGTGTCACGTGAATGTAATAAACTTTTACAGCCCAAAATCTGTTCAACATGATAGTCAATATGATCAATATGATCCTTTATCTATGCTTGCAAATGAATTGCTATGAGACAGGTATCTCTACTTCCTACTTGCTGCTCTGCTTGGTTCTGATGTGAAAGAAGATAGTCATTAACAAGTTGCAAGTAAAACAGCAGAAAAATCAACATAAAATAAACTGTCTACTTATACAGCATTGTATGCAGGATCAAGTGAAAAGTTTAAAGTATTTTTAATTAAATATTAAAAATACAAAACATACTGCTTTTTAGGCTCTGAGGTTGGGTGATGCTATAAGTGAAACCTACTTTCTCATAGTACTTGATCTCGTAGTCCACAATTGCTCCATGGGGAAAGTCCGGCTCTTGCCAGGAGAGGGCAATGCTGTTTTGGGAAGCCCAGTCCTTCCTTACCATACCTATCAAGGAGGGTGCTGAAAGGGAAAAGGATAACTAAGGGTTAAAGACAAAGCATACGGTTTATCCTTTCAACCTATTGTCTTAGGATACCAACCTGAGGTAACTTTGAGTGACCTCCAGACAGAAAAGCATGACAGATGGCAATTCTCAGGGAAACCATACAACTTGGAATTAATGTCTCAAGTACATATTAGTAAATTCTTTGTTGAAGTGCAGACCAATTTCTGAGAAATGGCTATATATAAAAATGTAGAAATAACCACCTGTGCCAGACCTTACTGCCAGCTGTGTGCGACCAGGTTGCACTGCTGGATCCTAGGACATCATGTCCAGAACCATATTTCAGAGACAGTAAATTCTACCTTCATGATAATCTTCACTAAAAGTTAGAATGCCATTGTGTAAAATGCATATTGACTTTACTCTTTGGGGTAAAATAATGTGACACAACTTAAAACAGATGCAATGAATTCTGTTTCTGCTAGCTGGACTGGCAGCAGCAAAGGCATTTGAGCACATCCTGAGGGAGCTGTGTGCATGGCAGAGCCAGCTTGTTAGTGGAGGCTGGTAGCACAGACTAGGTTACAAGCAAACCATGGGGCAAAGATGCCCCCAGACATGTTGTAACTCATAATGAAGGTCTGCAACAATGCAACAAGAATGAACAACTTCCAGCAACTTTTGGAAGAGGCTTAACATAGGTAGATGCACCCAACAGCCAAATTACAATACAATACAATACAATACAACAGGTTGGAAGAGACCTTCAAGATCATCGCGTCCAACCCATCAACCAATCCAACACCTAAATACAATACAATACAGTACAATACAGTACAGTACAATACCGTACAAAACAGTACAATACAGTACAATACACCCACTAAACAACTAAAAAACTAAACCTGGCACCAGCACCCATCAAGCCTCTTCTTGAACACCTCCAATGATGGTGACTCCACCACTTCCTCAGGCAGCTGATTCCAGTGGGCAATCACTCTCTCAGTATAGAACTTCTTCCTAACATCCAGTCTAAACCTGCCCTGGCACAGCCTGAGACTGTGTCCTCTTGTTCTGGTACTGGCTGCCTGGGAGAAGAGACCAACCTCCGCCTGGCTACAACCTCCCTTCAGGTAGTTGTAGAGAGCAATAAGGTCACCCCTGAGTCTCCTCTTCTCCAGGCTAAGCAACCCCAGCTCCTCAGCCTCTCCTCATAGGGCTTGTCTTCCAAACCCCTCACCAACTTTGTTGCCCTTCTCTGGACACGCTCCAGTAAGACAACATCATTATCTCACTTTGGGGTTAATTAATTCTAGGAAACAGATTTTCTGCCCTTTTGGAAAAGAAGATGTACTATTTTCTATGCAATAATTTAAATCAGTGCAAAAGAAGCATTCTAGAAAATGATCTTTGCTTATTTCATTAATCTGATGCCAAAGGAGGTCTAATATTCTCCGAACACTGGTTCTGTTCCAATAATCCTGATGTGCAGCTTTCTCAACTGTTACAACAAACAAATAATGTTGTTCAACACTCTTCAAGACAAGTCAGTAAGCTGAACAGACCAGCTGTTGGTAAAAAGATAATATAACAAGTTCTTCCAGTGTGCATGGATTTCACCATTTGTCTTCCCACTAACAAATACCAGTGCATTACACACCCTTCCCCACTTATATTATGAATCTTACTTAACTCTTCTAAGCTTCTGGGGATCTGTCTCCTAAAATAACACTTCTACTTTTTTATCTTTCGAATGAAAGACTCCCTATAAAAATCAAAATAAGAATCTGCTTCTAGTCACAACATTTCAGGAAACTGAAGAAATGAAAACAGTAAATAAATTCTAGTATGCAGACAAACACTAAAGAGAGCAAACCTGGTCAGTTTTCTTTGAAAAAATGAAAACTCCACACAGAGGCGTTCACATAACAGTCTCTTCCTTTGTGACAGTGCATTTATCTGAGAGAGAAAATAAACTACCATCCACTGTCAATCCTCCCTGTGGATAACTACTCTGCAACATAATGGTCCAGTCCTGTCTGATGTGAAAAAAACCCTCCCAAAAACCCTCCCTTGTTTCTTTTTCAGTCTTAAGTGGGTAAAACAGAACTTACACAGATCTCTACTCTCTATACTCTCTACTACAGATCTCTACTACAACTATACTTTTGTCATTTTAGGCACAAGTCTGACGCAAGCAAATGAAAAGAAGGAGAACTCCTGCTATGCTAAAGAAAAGATCAAACTGTATTTCAGGAAGTCCTTAAACAGCATAATATAAGTAACTGAAGATAACAAAATGCAAATTAATACAAAGCATTCATAGGTTCTGGGCCAAAATGTTGTCTCTGGGCACATATACTCCTCCCTCAGCTTAAAGACATTTTTACACTTGGAATGGAGGTCTGGAGCTGAGCTTTTGTAATATTTCTCAGGGGTAAAATCAGCTACTCCAAACTAGGAACAAAGATAGGGGTCACAGGTGATGGACACCAGTTGGGTCACCTTTCACAGCACATTTTGGCTTCATCTCACTGCATTGTGAGGTTCCCTGGTAGGATAACCAAATCCTTGCAAAAGTATTACAGCTGATTACAGAAAACAACAGTTTAAACTGCAGAGACATTCTTGGCCTTTCTAGGCTTCAAATTATGACATAGTCCTTATAAACTTTTCAAATGTACCATATTGTGCATTTTCCTTGGGTTCGGATTTTCAAATTTATACAGCAGTTTATACATGTTCTCAGCCTCAGTTCCCTGCAGTAACTCTTCCATTTGAGGAAGCAGATGTCAAAACAGTCCTGGCACATAAGAAGATCCTCTCAAAAGTTTAGTGTAAGAAATAGCTCAGATCTCCTTCCTGGGAAACAACTCAGTAGCAGATTAATGGAAGACAATTACTTCAGTCCTCTCCTGAACCAGCTATGCTTGACCTACACTTGAAACTCAAACCCCTGTACAGCAAGGCTGACATTACACAAGTACAATACAATACAATAAACTAGGTTGGAAGAGACCTTCAAGATCATTGTGTCCAACCCATCAACCAATCCAACCCACCTAAACAACTAAACCATGGCACCAAGCACCCCAGCAAGTCTCCTCCTGAACACCTCCAATGATGGTGACTCCACCACCTCCCTGGGCAGACCATTCCAATGGGCAATCACTCTCTCTGTATAGAACTTCCTCCTAACATCCAGTCTAAACCTCCCCTGGCGCAGCCTGAGACTGTGTCCTCTTGTTCTGGTGCTGGCTGCCTGGGAGAAGAGGCCAACATCCGCCTGTCTACAACCTCCCCTTCAGGTAGTTGTAGAGAGCAAGAAGGTCACCCCTGAGTCTCTGCTTCTCCAGGGTTTGCTAAGCAACCCCAGCTCCCTCAGCCTCTCCTCATAGGGCTTGTGTTCCAAAGTAAAAGTAGCACTGGTACATAGGGCTACGAACAGGAGAAAAGTATTTGTGATTCTTTTGGTGTACCTGGCATGAAAAAAAGCATTTTTCTTAACAAAAAGCCACAAATGAGCCAGCATTGGCTATCTCTTAATGTGTTCAGAAGAATGATCCTGTATTTGCCATGCAGAGGTTACTTATTCACATCACAGAGGAAATAATGACTTTTAGGAAAAGGATTCCAGGCAGAAATTGATTGTTTAATGAAACAGACACATAAACCAAGTAATTAAAAGCTGCTGCTAGCTCAGTTTCTGTTCCTTTAGTTGCTATGAATTGCTATTAGAAGCAGTACTTTCTATGGAGAAAGTTCAGGTTCTTGTAACAGGTGCTAACTAAAGTTGTTCAGACCCTTAAGTTCCTACCCACTTATCATTAAAGCTCTTCTTAAGGCAGGTAAATCATATTTGCCCACTTGAAAGACTGCTCTAATTTTCCTAGGGCGAATCAATGGGAAGTCCTTTAATTAGTTCATTCAAATTCAGTAGCAGCTGAAGAGCTCTAATTTGGTTACCTGATGAAACCATATAAAAAAAAATGCTTAGAAACTCAGCAAGGCTTTTAATCATTTTAATGTCTGCATTTTCTTGCCATTGGTACTTGTCTGTAGGATGGTTTCTGGCTCTCGAGCTCAGTGCTGATCTCTGTTTTGTACTGAGGATTCTCTGCACCATCTGTTTGCTATGCCTTCCTCTACACTGTTATAAATTTCTTGAATTACAATGAGTCATCTACAATGCTGTGAGCTCCTTAATTTAATATATTCTGAGAAGTTTCTTTGTCTCTTCCAATTTGTGTTGAATAATGGAAGTTCATTCCTTAATTCAGAGTGAGCTCATTTTATTCTAAATCTCTTTGGCTTTTCTTTTTCAGAATCCCTTTTCACTACACAAAGGACATAAAATGTGTACTTCAAATGATGGCTGAATTCCGGTGTCATTTCCCTAAAGACTTTCCCTTCTGAACTTGACTTCCATTACCTGTGCTTGGATTCGAAACAGGAGATCTGTAGCACTTCCAAAACTTTTTTGCATTTTTCTAATTTTTTACTTTTTCCAATTTTTCAATGTTTTGTTTCATACTGTTTAAAGTAGGCAAGAATTGCCAGCACTTCCCCACTGGTTTCCTGGGTTGAACAACAACACAATAGAGTGTCCATGCATTGAGAAGAAGTTTGCAACACATCAGCTGACAAAATGTTACTTTATGTCTGTCTGTGCATGGAGTACTGTTCTGGGGCCCTCAATTTAGGAAGGACATTGAGACACTTGAATGTGTCCAGAGAAGGGCAGCAAGGCTGGGGAGAGGTCTCAAGCACAGCCCTGTGAGGAGAGGCTGAGGGAGCTGGGGTTGCTTAGCCTGCAGAAGAGAAGGCTCAGGGGAGACCTTCTTGTTGTCTACAACTCCCTGAAGGGAGGTTGTAGCCAGGTGGGGGTTTGGTCTCCTCTCCCAGGCAAGCAGCACCAGAACAAGAGGACACAGTCTCAAGCAGAACAGACACAGCGCGGCTCGCGGGGCTTCCGCTCGGCGGCAGCCCTCGGTACAGCGCCGGGACTGGCGGCCGCTTGGGGGGCTTCCGCGGTTTCTCCTCTTCACGCTACGGGATCGGCTGGGGACGCGGCGCTTCCTGCAGAAGCTGCGAGGCTCGGAGCGGCCCTGATTTCACGTGCCCGCGGCTCGTGAGCCCAGCGCCTTCGGCGGCGGAATTTGAACAGCCGCAGCGCGGCTCGCGGGGCTCCCGCTCGGCAGCAGCCCTCGGTACAGCGCCGGGACTGGCACCCACCTAAACAACTAAACAACTAAACCATGGCACCAAGCACCCCATCAAGTCTCCTCCTGAACACCTCCAATGAAGGTGACTCCACCACCTCCCCGGGCAGTCCATTCCAATGGGCAATCACTCTCTCTGTGTAGAACTTCTTCCTAACATCCAGTCTAAACCTCCCCTGGCACAGCCTGAGACTGTGTCCTCTTGTTCTGGTGCTGTCTGCTTGGGAGAAGAGACCAACCTCTGCCTGTGTACAACCTCCCTTCAGGTAGTTGTAGAGAGCAATAAGGTCTCCCCTGATTCTCCTCTTCTCCAGGTTAAGCAACCCCAGCTCCTCAGCCTCTCCTCATAGGGCTTGTGTTCCAAACCCCTCACCAACTTTGTTGCCCTTCTCTGGACACGCTCCAGCAAGACTTCCTAAACTGAGGGGCCCAGAACTGGACACAGGACTCAAGGTGTGGCCTGACCAGTGCAGTGTACAGGGGCAGAATGACCTCCCTGCTCCTGCTGGCCACACTGTTCCTGATGCCGGCCAGGATGCCATTGGCCCTCTTGGCTGCCTGGGCACACTGCAGGCTCATGTTCATCCTACCATCGACCAGTACCCCCAGGTCCTTCTCTGCCTGGCCACTCTTTAGCCACTCTGACCCCAGCCTGTAGCACTGCATGGGGTTGCTGTGGCCAATGTGCAGAACCTGGCACTTGGATGTGTTCAATCTCCTGCCCTTGGACTCTGCCCATCTGTCCAGCCTGTCGAGGTCCCTCTGCAAAGCCTCTCTACCCTCCAGCAGATCAACTCCTGCCCCCAGCTTGGTTATTAGTCCTCCATCAGAGATGCATTTCATCCTTTTTTTTTTTTTTTTGCATTTACTTGTTAATATTTTTGTTGCTATCTTTGTAGGATAAGGGAAGATAAACTATTTTCTGAGCAAGGAATTCAGGACTTAGGAGACCTGCGTTTATATTCTTTTCTTGTTGTGCTCTAGAGATTCTCTTTAATCTTTTGACTGAGCTATCCTAACATACAACCTGAATGTCAATGTCTTCCATTGTTTCGAGTATGTGACTGATGTAGTTTTGATCAAATTGATAAGCCAGAAATATGATACAATATGAATATGATTCATTACATATTTTAAAATTATGTTTCTGAGCCAATTTGATCAAGGTTTGTTTGCCTGGTCAATGATAGGTTAATTAAACATAACAGGAGGCTAATAAACAGTGGAACAGTCTAGGGAAATCAGAACTTGGAATACAGAGGAACACACTGGAATCTTCTTATAAGCACAAAACAAACAGCAATGCCATCCTGGGTGGCAAGATGGAGCTCCTTGGGTTCACAATGGAGCTGACCAACAGGTAACCAAGCTATAAACCTTACAAATAACCAGGTAAATTAGCATAAGTTACTCATGAACCGCTGAGCTGTTAACTACCAAAACCTTTGCTGAACGAAGTGATGCTCTGAGATATTTGGAATAGAATAGAATAGAATAGAATAGAATAGAATAGAATAGAATAGACCAGGTTGGAAGAGACCTTCAAGATCATCACGTCCAACCTATCAACCAATCCAACCCACCCAAACAACTAAACCATGGCACCAAGCACCCCATCAAGTCTCCTCCTGAACACCTCCAATGATGGTGACTCCACCACCTCCACAGGCAGCCCATTCCAATGGGCAATCACTCTCTCTGTATGGAACTTCCTCCTAACATCCAGCCTAAACCTCCCCTGGCGCAGCCTGAGACTGTGTCCTCTTGTTCTGGTGCTGGCTGTCTGGGAGAAGAGACCAACCTCTGCCTGTCTACAACCTCCCTTCAGGTAGTTGTAGAGAGCAATAAGGTCACCCCTGAGTCTCCTCTTCTCCAGGCTAAGCAACCCCAGCTCCCTCAGCCTCTCCTCATAGGCTTGTGTTCCAAACCCCTCGCCAACTTTGTTGCCCTTCTCTGGACCCATTCCAGCAAGACAACCTCCTTCCTAAACTGAGGGGCCCAGAACTGGACACAGTTCTCAAGGTGCGGCCAAACCAGTGCAGCGTAAAGGGGGAGAATAATCCAAAGGGCAGGAATAATCCAAAGGGCAGGAATAATCCAAAGGGTAGTACGCAAAATTAGAGGAAGTGAGAGACAGGACAAAAGAAACTAATTGCTCTGAAGACAGGAGCATGAAGTAGGTGCTTGTTGCCCCCTTGAATCCCATTATCGAACAGGGGAGGAGAAGATGGGAGATAAGAGAGAGAGAGATGTGGACTCAGACATCTTCCCCTATAAATTCCCTTTTTGAACAGCCCAATGGCAGATTACCTCTGCAAATCCCACCAATCAGTTCAAAATGTTGTCTGGTGGGCAAAACTGCACAGCCTTCTCTCATAGCCTCTGATACGTGCAGTCACCTCTCTGAAGCATGAGGCACGGGGTCCAGCTTCCACCCCCTCTAGGCAGCCTCAAAGGTGCCTGACTATGGGCTCCTTGACCTCAAACCTGGACCCTGCAACAGAGAGGGAGGAGAAAGGGCAGTGGCCAAACAGGTTTAGCTGGCTTGTTAATGCCTCGTCCAGGGCAGTGATCACTTTCTTATTAGAAGTGTATGTGTGTCTATACAAAAGACTGAAAACTAAGCACAAGTTTGCATGGGAAAATCCTGGAAACTTGAACATACATTCAAAACACAGTTCATAACCTGTATCTTTGTATATTAAAGCTGTCCACACAGATGAAATACCTTTGGGTTTATGTTGAATTCGGTAAGAAATCATCTTCTTACCATACAAGGCTGCTCCCAGGTAGTACAGTGAATAGATAGGATATTTGATTCTTCACATAATAAAGTCTCTTATCTTCCTAATCACTTCAGTGCTAATTCACAGTGGCAATGTTTGGAGGGATACTATTAGTAGCACTAACCTTGGAGTTCAAAGCTGAGCATGGACTTTTCCTGCCAAGGCAAAGGAGCCGGCAAATTAAGAAATTAGGGGTGAAAAACAACATTTTATTTTCTTACACTAATTCCCAAATGTTTGCATTCAGACAACAACACAACAGTATGCTTCATTTGAGGTACTTAATTTACTGAAAAATAGCCTCCAGCAAGCTAGAACTATCATCCGTTTGCCTTTTCTTTGCTTGCTCAGAAATGGTGGATGGAAGACATATGAACCTAATGCTACCATTTAAAAATAGATTCTGCTGCCGTGTTGTGGGCTACAGGTCATGATAGATGCAACTCTTCAATTTCCTCCAGGCTAAACATAGATTCAACATGATTTTTGCCTATTACGTTCCGTAATGCAATTCTTTCTTCCTTGCTGCTTAATTTCCCGATGCTCTATGGTCAATCTGATCTATGAAGACAGCAATTGTTCACCCACGCAGTTTTTCAACACTGCAGATTTTCTTTCACTTACAGAACGTGCTGCCATCCCAGCAAGCTCGAGACAGAAGCACTTCTAGATTTTGTCCTCTAACAGGACCTGCTCAGTCCCCAGTTCTTCAAAATGAATTACAGTAGCAGATACTTAAAAGCAATTGTATAAAATAAAGCCTTACCAGCTGTCAGTCAGCCTATGTGGACATTCCAGTCTCTCTCATGTATGTGCAAAACTCTCCAAGTTAAAAAGCAATGTGAGATAGCTGGCATAATTTATAATATAGTGAATAATCTAAAATACCTTAATATGTGAACAACATGTTTCTTTAAATAACAGTAGCTAAAAAAAATAAAATAAAAAAAAAAAATCACACCTATGTGCTAAGGAGTTACTGCATTTCTGAAAGCAGGGCAATGAAGGAAGTTCAGCAATTGTAGCAGAAAGCTATGATTCCAGGAAATCACATGCAAACAAAAATAATCTGCAAAACTGACTAGGTTGCCTGCCAAAGCAATGGAAATCATGTCAAATCATACCACAGCAAAGGGATTCATAGAATCAATAAGGTTGGAAAAGACCTCAGAGATCATCAAGTCCAGCCTGTCACCCAGCACCTCAGGACTACTAAACCATGGCTTCAAGTGCCACGTCCAATCCCTTTTTGAACACCTCCAATGATGGTGACTCCACCACCTCCCTGGGCAGCACATTCCAATGGTCAATTACTCTTTTTGTGAAGAACTTTCTCCTCACCTTGAGCCTAAACTTCCCTTGGTGCAGCTTGAGACTGTGTCCTCTTGTGGTGCTGGTTGCCTGGGAGAAGAGACCAACTCCCTCCTGGCTACAACCACCTTCCAGGTAATTGTAGACAGCAATAAGGTCTCCCCTGAGCCTCCTCTTCTGCAGGCTAAGCAACCCCAGCTCCCTCAGCCTCTCCTCACAGGGCTGTGCTCAAGGCCTCTCACCAGCCTTGTTTCCCTTCTCTGACACGTTCAAGTGTCTTAATGTCCTTCTTAAACTGAGGGCCCCAGAACTGGGCACAGTACTCAAGGTGTGGCCTAACCAGTGCTGAACAAGGAGATTCTTGGCTCCCTTCCATTGCCTTTTATTACTGGAGCAGCAAGAGATATTACATCACTTAAAGACCTAACAGGCCACTGTGATTCTGGAGGGAACAGCTCTCCCAAATTAGAGCTTCTCTGCTCTTATTTGGCAGAACAGAACATTATGGTTGTACAGTACTGGCATAGCAACCCCCATCAGCAGCAACAACTTATGTGGTTGAATGCAAGAACATGGCAACTGGGGTAAAAAACCCTCTTCACTTAATTTGCTTCTTTCAGACTTTTTGTTCTGGATCAGGAACATGTTATTTGATGGCAGAATGAAGGGTTCAAGAGAACTCTCAGACACATAATTCCCCTTTTGATCACCTCTTATGATGATTAATAAACCCTGTCGTGGTACCTACAGCATAAGTAATGGAAATCTATGCTCTTTATCTATGCTGCTTTCACAAGCTCAAATGTTCAGTGTTATACTGTTCACTGTTTCTCCTGACTCAGCTATCGTGGCAAGCTACTGATTCGCAGCCATCGGCAATTGAAATTGGTGTGCGTGGTCTTTTGGGGAGGTACACTGGCAGTCATTCCTCTTAAGAATAAAGGCAGAACACCTCATAGGGTTTCCTTTTTAGAAAATCTGTACTAGAAGAGAAGGAGGTAAGGAAGATCTATTTATCAGCAGATTGAGATTGCTACTATAATGACATTAATCAGCATGACAAAAGGATGTGCTCCAGACAGCGTGTTAGTTAAATTATAAATATTGTGCCAGCACTTCTAGATGCCCTATGATGTGAGGACAATATTTCCCTGGAAAACTTTGTTTCCAACTTGCTAATGTAAACTGGAAATTGCTATAAATTTATTGGAAATACAAGTTGAGGTTAAGGTGGCAGCATTTTTTTTTTGCAGGAAGGTGTCATTATAGAAACAGAACTGTAAGTAAGTCTCACTCAGCAAAAAATCTCTCCAGGGTCAACTGGAACCAAATTACACTGCAGAACTTCCTGCTGCTAAATTGATCTCAGAAGTTTGAAAATGAAGCAAGCAGGTTAAAAAGCACCAGGAAATCTGCAATCTTTCCACTCTATTAATTGCTACTCATCCCGCGATGTAACAAAGACAAACCGAAAATGCACACTCATTTCAGCAAATCCTGCCCGCACTTGTTTATACCAGATTGTAGCCAATTTTCTGTGGAACAGTACTCTATAGGTCTCAAAGAGGTTTTTCTTTCAGCAAGAAAATAATGAATATTTTATTTTAACATCTCTGAACCTTTTGTAAAAGCTATGTTTATTGGCATGTACAGAAAATGTCAAGCTATTGTACTCCAACGATTTGAATGACTATTTGTAAGTGCTTAGAGGCACATCTGATACTGACTTAAAAAGTACATCAAATAACTCCCCTGCAAATGCTGATTTTGACAAAGCATTTCTGTGATCATAGTGTGCCCTAAATAAATATGCCTTGATAAATTTTTATTCCTCTTGATACTACAAGCAATATAGATACAATAGATATAATAGATACAATTATTCCAAAGGTATACTCACATCTCTTGATTACAAAGAACCACTAGGTACCAATAAACTCTATGGTTTAGCCTATCTCCATCTACCCTAGGTTCAAGTACCTTTTAAACCTTTATATGTAGACCTTTGTAAAGAAAAGCACATCCTTTTAAACTTTGTCATACAGACAATAAGAAACACTCCCAGAAGGCCAGTAAGTCAATGGTTTGTACTCACTTGTGTCCAAATTCTAGTTAAGAAGGGTGGAATTCATATTACTTCATTCAATTTAAAAACTGGGTCTAGTTTTGGCAGCCAGCATCAGAACAAGAGGACACAGTCTCTAGCTGTGCAGGGGGAGATTTAGGCTGGTCTTAGAAAGAAGTTCTTCACAGAAGGAGAGATTGCCCATTGGAATAGGCTGCCCAGGGAGGTGGTGGGGTCAACGTCCCTGGAGGTGTTTAGGAATAGATTGGATGAGGCACTTAGTGCCATGGTCTAGTTAATTAGTTAGAGTTGGGTGGTAGGTTGGACTTGATGATTTTGGAGGTCTCTTCCAACCTGGTTGTGTGTGATCTGTGTGAAGTTGTTTTGAGCTCCTCTAGAGGGAGACAGACAATTCCAAAAGGTAATTTATCGTTCCTGTCGCAGGCATCTTAATAGTGCGGCACACACTGCACACTGAAGCTTCTTGCTTAGACAATGAACTGCAACAGCTGCAGGTAGATCAAATATATCCCCCGAGTTTCAGCCATGCATTCAACACATGCATCACTGCTATTGGCACAGAAGCTTAGTGCAAAATCAGCCATGGATCTTCTTTAAAGGTGACATCTAGAATAATGCAAGAGCAATTTTTGGTATGTCAACATCCTAAATAAAGTGGGGGTTTTTTGTTTTGTTTGCTTGTTTGTTTTTCCAGTTGGGTGTTGCATAGACATATCTCAGTTAGCCAGATTGTATAGTGAAACGAATACATCTGCTTTAGTTTGGCCTTATTAACTCTTTGGACAATATACTGAGACAGTACTTCTGTATTGGAAATACAGTAGAAAGATAAAGACCTGGAAAAGAACAATTGATAGGATACTCATGAGGTAAGGTTAAGGAAAGATGCACACTGCTTATGTGCAAATGGTAGCAGTTTACAAAGGTAAGTTGCAATAATTCTCTTCTGCTTTCTGTGAATGGGAAAAAGAATTAATGAAGTAGTATGGTCAAGTTTTCAAGAAACCATAGACAAAAATCAGGGAACACACTCTCCATAGTGGAAGAGTGCATCTTCTATTAGTTAGGTGAAAAGGATGTTTACACACCTCTGAGTCTGAGGATAGGTTCTCAAGGTGAGAGATTGAAGCAATGACACTTGAAGGAAACAGGGCAAATCAACCATAAAATTGAACAGCAGCCAGGTAGCTGTCACTTTCAACTTCTGTAATGTCCAGGATTTGAGGTTCAGAAGAGGCAATAGATTTTTCTGACTAGTCATATATTCTGAAAAGATGTCACACTAATATCAAATGCATTTGAAATGTCCTTTTTTGGGGGTGTTTTTATCTTTCTAGAAGATTGAGTTCTTATTTATTTATTTATTTACTCTCAAAGACAAAACTCCCCAGCATTGCACAACCATTGGGAGCTAAATCGCTTTCATCTTCCTGACTTTCATAAAAATCAAAACACCAAGAAAAAAGAGCAGCCTAGAAATTAGATCAGATGATGGCAGGAGAAGATGCTTCAAATGAAAGTTTACGGAACCGTGGGCATTTATGGAATAACCTTTCAAGAGGAAAGCTTCAAACTATAGCTACTAGTTAGCTCACGCCCTGAAGCTTGTGGTTTTGTACTTGATACACATATTGATGCTTATGCACAACAGGCAATCTCCTGACAGATAACCAGGTGAGAAACTTGTGCATTCACACCTGCAGATCAGCGCATTACTTAGCTTAAGGAGTCTGAATTTTGTTTCCATGAAAGTAATTATCTGATAGCTGTCCTCTAACCAGGAGCCTATGAACTCTCAGAACTCTTCCATTCTGCCTCTTTGGTATTTCTATTCTCTTTTTTTAGTGCTGTCTCAACCATTTTTTGTGTTCTTCAGTGTTCCCCATGCTGAACTCTGCCCTTGTATTTTTCCTCCTCTAAATCTGTTCTTCATCTTGTATTGCTCTGCCAAAGCAGCACAACAGAGGTGTTTTGAATAGAAAGGATTTGAGGAGCAGTGCTGAGCACTGCTGTCCTTCTCTTCACAACCTCTTCTTCTGTAAGGGACAAGGCGGAGGTGACCAGCCAACACAAGCAGAGTTCGCACTGGTCACTTTCTAAAGAGGACCATGATAATTCTGTGGGAGGTTGAGAGAAATTCAGGCAAGAAACAGAGAAAACATGCCTTACCTAACTGGCTAATGCTGGGAGCTCGAAGAATACTCAGAGAGAAGTACTGTTTGATACTTTCCTGATTTTCTTCCATCCATGTTCCTTGTTGCTTGTTGTTGGAGACAAAACAATGGACTAGACTGCCTTTTAAAAATCAGAAATATTACCTGATTAGAGAGCCTTCTGTTCAACTCAGTCCCAAGCAGAAAGGCTCTCCTCTGGAATAAGCATTTATTTATACCTGAACAATCTCCTGTGCCGCAGAAATTTTACAGAGAGCAAACACCCAGCTAAGCAGCTTAGGGAGTTGCTTGTCAGAGCTAATGGCTTATATCCACACAGTACATTAGTGACATGGAGTTGAGTGCTTCAGGGCCTAACTTTTAAGTGCCTGATCCTCAAAATGAGATTTAATTATGCTGCTTATCCAAACTCTCTAATATTTCCGAACCAGAGACAATGTAGAGTGTGCACAAAAACAGAATTTGAAAACAGAAACAACTTCCAGCTTGAGAGCAGAGTTGCATCCACATGGGTGTTAAGCACCATCAGGGTTAGACATTGGTATTGCACTACTGATTACAACTAATATTGTCACATTGCAGTAACCCACAAAAGAATGTGCTCTTTAGGAAATATAATACAGCTTCTCTTACTATTAAAATTTATGCTGGTTTGAGCCAGAAGAGAACTAATTTTATTCAGTGATTTTCCTTTTCAGCTAAATGTCTTCTAACTGTACTTTCTGGAACTTCACCACAGCATCTGAGTAGGATTGGGTTGAGTATTGATTATATATTTTTATACATAATGTTATTGTTTTCACTACAGCTGTTTTAGCTTTATTTTGCAGTCATAATGTCCCTCACCCTTATTCCTTTTGGGAAGGCAGAGGGTTTAACAGAGAACCGATCATTTGTGTAGTGGCTGGTCCAGCTATGACTTCACTAAGTAAACCTTTCTATTTTGAATCCTCAAGTATTTTAAATAATTCTCTCTGTTCAGTATCACACTTTGTTTTCTGATTCAGTTGTGGGTCTGGAGTTTGATTGGAAAATCTGGGAAATTATTGTGTCCACACAGGATAATTTAAATCCTTTAGGAAACATAAAAACAAGGTCCCTTGGAGAGTCCCTTTTCACAAGGAGTAATGGATACAAGTTGCTCCTGGGGAGATTCCAACTGGACAGTCACTGGAATAATCCACCAGGGAAGTGGTGGAATCCACAACACTGGATAACTTTAAGATTCACCTGTACAGGGTGCTGGGCATCTTGTCTAGACCAGGCTTCTGCCAAGAAAGTTGAACCAGATGATCCTTGAGGATCCTTCCAACGTGGTATTCTATGATTCTCAGTATCAATGTCACATTAAATATTCTGCAGCATTCAAGGCAATCATCTCATGTCCCTCTGTGTACACAAATATATGGCAAAACCTGAGCAAAACCCCCGCTGAAACATCACAATTACTAAGGGAATCTTTGATACAAATAAAATATCTGCCACATGTAGCAATTCTTTGAATACCATCTAGAGGATACTCTACTAGCATGGCTATGAAAGGTGCCTGTCAAATTTAGATGTTTGCACACCAGATCTACTAGTTCTTTATATACACTGCTCAGCAAATAAGGGTTAGAAAAATGTGACCAAAAAGGAAGTTTAAAATATCATGAAAATAAATCATACAGAAGAACTTCATAATAGCTTTCTGAAAATATTACTCTGCTTGCCCAGAGTAATTCTCTGCTGATAAACTTTTGTAAAGGAGTTAATGAAAATGAATGGGAGATTTAGGTATTGGATTTTTTTTTGTCCTGAAATGCACTTATCATTTTGAGGAGCCCACATCAATGGCATTAATTTGCTGAGCCATAAATCAGAATTTTCTATGTGTGATGACAAAGGTCTTGTGGTGGTAACATAACTACTAATGCCATGGGTGGTCAGGTACATTGTGATTGGATTTGCAACTGCTCCTCCTATGCAAGCTGATCTTTCCTGAAATGTCCTTCCAAAAATTTCTGCTTGGACTGATACAAAATATCAGAGGAATAAAGGCTGTTTTGATATTTAACTAATTTGCTCCAGCTGACAAAGGAGGGTTCAGCTGCTGTGGGAATGAATTCCCCTAACTGTAAGAGCTTTGAGTTTGTCAGTGTTTATTACTGGTGCTCACTTACTGGTCAGTTCCCATTACATTTACACAAGGGTATTCAGATCATCTACTCTCAGTTACTTTAGGCATTGAATTCAATGGGAAGATCTGAAGTTTGGAGCATCAGGACCCTGTATAAATATTGCAGACACATAATGCCTCCAGATGGAGATGCAGAGCACTGAGCTGAGATGTCTAACTTTACTGAACACACCACACCTTCTTTGGTGCTCCATGAAGTAACTCAGGAGCTATATGGGTTTTTGCCTTTTAATGTTGACCAGAGACAGATGACTTCCCCTTCCTCTAAAAAAATCTTGCACTGTTCATTTTCCAAACAGTGAAACAAGAACTTAGATTGGATATTAGGAAAAATTTCTATACTGAAAGGGTGGTCAGGCATTGGAACAGGCTGCCCTGGGAGGTGGTAGAGAATTCTGGAGGTGTTAGAAAAACAAGTGAAGACATGGCACTTCAAAACATGGTTTGAGTGGCTATGGTGGTGTTAGGTCAATGGTTGGGCTTGATGAGCTTAGAGGCTTTTTGCAATCAAAACAATTCTATGACCCTGTTCTATGACATACACAATAAAACCCTTTTACCAGTGGAATTTAGGAATTAATTTTTACTCTGAAGATAATACAATGGTGCATCTTCAAAGTGCTATGACCTCAGCCTGTCTGATCCATGCTCTGCATCTCTTCTCAGTGGCTAGACTGGAAAGGCAGAGCTGAGTTGAAAGGTGCCTCCTGGTTCTTTTTTTTTAACCGAGATCAGAATGAGTGAGACAAATGTGGCTTTTCCCTCACCTAGGATTGCTAATTGCTGAGAGCTCTCTCAAATGTACTCTGCATGTCTACTTATGCACCTCTCCATCTGGGAGCATTTTGTTTACTATATGGTCCTAATTTGCTCCTCAAGCACTGAGATCAGTGGAACTGCTGAAAGGAACAGAGGACTATAGCTACAATGTGTGCAATGGTAATTTAAGACATGCTACCTATCTCTGCATTTTATCCCTGAGCAATGCCTTCCACAGAAGCACATCTACACATGAATATCTGCACTGACCTAAAAGCTAATGAATTTTGATAGTAAAATTACACAAATATGCTAAAGTCTGTAAAACAGAGATCTCTTTTCTCAGCTCATAGAACATTGTCATCTTTCATCCACATTCAAAAAAACACCTTGATTTTTTTTAAGATAACAATCACACTGAACCTGCTGTATTCTATAAACCACCACCGTGTACTATCTTTAAAATGATGAATTAAACACTCTGTAATGCAACCTTTTGTATCAGAGCCTCCCATCGGGTGTTCAGGTACAATCCTGTCACAGCACTGATACATCATTTTCAAGGATATTGCTTGTTTCTGTTTAAAATAGGCAGAAACATAAGCATGATGCTGCGGATTCCAAGATAACAAGAATCACTATTGCATGAGGCTTTTCTAAGCACACAATCCTGAATACTAAATTAATGCAAAAGAGCTGCTTGGAGACATTTATTAGCATTCTTAAATAACTTGAATTAGCAAGGAAGACAATGATTGATATATTTAAATGGCTTGATGAAATCATTAGGAAAATATTGTCTTTAAATGTGATTTCTAGACAGTTTCTATTAATAATAATAATAATCTGTAAGTATAATTGTTATGATAATACAGAATTGAAATATTCAGTTATCATAATTCTGTTTCAGACACCAGACTAATCTCAGTCTCAGAAACATGTTTATATTCTACATAATCAAGTCCCAAGTTGAAGGAATGCTTATATGTATGCTATTACCAAGCTATCTAGACTTCTTATCTCATTAAAGTAATAGGTGAATGCAATATTTTTTTCTCTATGGATAATTCATATTTACATATAAAGCAGCGCTGAGAAAAAAAAATCCCAGTATAATTGAGATTGCTGTTGCCCATTTTCTACTTTAAACAAACACACAAAAGGCAAATGTACCATAGTATCATAGTATCAGTCAGGGTTGGAAGGGACCACAAGGATCATCTAGTTCCACCCACCCTGCCATGGGCAGGGACACCCTGCACTAGATCAGGCTGGCCAGAGCCTCATCCAGCCTGGGCTTAAACACCTCCAGGGACGGGGTCCTAAACACTCCCCTGGACAACCCATTCCAGGCCTTCACCACTCTCATGGTGAAGAACCTCCTCCTCACGTCCAGCCTGTGCATTTATAATTTCAGAATATAAGAATATGGAATCAGAATCAGAGGCCTTCTTACAACACCAAATCAAATTAGGTTTCCTCATATTTTTAGTATAATTTTTGATGACTAGATTCAAAACATAATCCTGAATAAACACAACTCTTGTTTAGAATTTGGCTCATGGAGATTTTTTTTTTATAAAGTAAGAGGAAAAAAGATCAGAGAACATGTACTTGAAGTTTTTATTTACATGAGATAATAAACATGGGAAGTGATTCCATGAATTTGAAGACTTATGTACTTCAATGTAAGAAGTTGCCTGAAATCTGATATGATATCAAATCCACTGCTTGTGCATGCATACAGCAGGTCAGTAAATTGGACAGCCCTTCTGAGATCTGCACTGCAGGCTGCTGAGGGAAGGAGCACCTCCTGTGTGAGCAGGACTCCCTAGGATGAGCACAGTGGGGCTGCCATCTGGCTCCCCTATTCCCTTGTGGACTTCCAGCCATCCTAGGGAGTGAGATGCAGCCCCAGGCATGTGACTACTGACTGCAGCCTCCCTCGTCCCCACCTCTGCTGATGAGGAGCCTGGCAAACCTGCACCTAACCATCACTGATGCTCTAATCTCCCAGTCACCCCATAAATGGAGTGCCTTGACCTTGATTCTAACCCTTGCTTACTATCTTGACTCTAAAGCTCTAACTCTTGCTGCTTGCAGTTGTGTGAACCCTAGCAGGGAGCTGATTGATGCTTGGGTTAGTGGCTTCCCAGATAGCTGGCATTTCCCAGGAATGAATAACTACAGGGTTTTTAAGGGGAAGGCATGCTTCATGACATACTGGATTTCTTTGAAGAATAAATTATTATACTACTACTAGGCAAGGAAGTCCCCAAAGTGCAATTTGCCAGAAACCAGATGAGTACTCCTGCAAAGTTTTTATGTTATCTTACTAATCTCTAATTTTCAGAGTTTAGCTACTGTCAGAGAGAAGCTAGATGGACTAAAGGTGAGATCCAATACAGCTGCTCTTCTGACTTTTTTTTGTACTTAGTAGCCTGATGAAGAGCCTCTGTGTGTGTGTGGTGGTGATATCTGGGGTCTTCTCTCTAAATTGACTGCATGTGCATAAAGAAACTGCTTGCATATGGCATATTGTACAAATCTGCACAATCTGTGCACTAGATTAATTCAGCATGGAATCCATCTGCAGAAATTCAGCAGTGTTTTGTAAGGAAGAAGCCAGTCTGTCATGAACTTGCATGAAGCCACAGGAGTGAGATAAACAAGTGAACCTAAAGCACAGCATACTTTCATTTAATCCTGGGTGCAACACTCTCAGTAATTCTTCAGCCAGTTTGGAGGCTGAGGCAGTCTGTGTTACCCCCACAGTGAGGCAGTTAGCAAACCACTGCAGATCCACTCTTTGGACAGCCAGCGAGTTGACCGAGGTAATCTGCTAGGCAGACAGGTAAAATGAGGCAATTTCTTGATAGTGGATACAGGCAGGCTCCCAGAAGGAGAGTTATTTTGTTTCTCTGGCCTGAGGCAGACTCCTAGGTGGAAAAACTTCTCTGGGATGGTCATGAATAGAAGGATTCCTTTCTGGTCTATTAGTTATCCATGCTCTGTTTCTGAGGATGAGTGAAGGACGCAAGATAAATGCAGAAATGAAGACATTAGGATTACCACAGCAACAAAGAAGAAAATGATCCTAAGGAGGGAAGCACTGCAATGAAACTTATGGAATGTCTGCAGGAAATTGTACCAAAAAACAGGTGAGCTGCAATAGTAACTCATCTGTATGAGTGGGTTTTTCAAGAGAAATCTATACTGCCTGTGGATTCTTATAATCACACAAAGTAGGAGCTGAAATTAATACACCACTGAACTGGTTGTTGTTTTTTTTTCCTAACTCAGAGTGGCTCAGAAATTATTTAAAGTATGAACTATACTCCTTAACATGACTCTCTTGGTTAAAGAACTCAGCACTGTCTTGAGTATCATCACTATCAAAACAGCAAACAGCAACCATTTAATTCAGTAAAGATGGAACTGTGTTGAAAATTTCATATGAAAATATTTATGACTTAATTAAGTTTGTGTAGCACATTTCGTTTGGATAGCAATCATAAACCCTTGGACGTTGTGGCCAAGAAGGCCAACGGCATCCTGGCCTGCACCAGGAATAGTGTGAACAGCAGGAGCAGGGAGGTCATTCTGCCCTGCACTCAGCACTGGTTAGGCCACACCTTGAGTCCTGTGTCCAGTTCTGGGCCCCTCAGTTTAAGAAGGACATTGAGACACTTGAACATGTCCAGAGAAGGGCAACAAGGCTGGGGAGAGGCCTTGAGCACAGCCCTGTGAGGAGAGGCTGAGGGAGCTGGGGTTGTTTAGCCTGAAGAAGAGGAGGCTCAGGGGAGACCTTATTACTCTCTACAATTACCTGAAGAGAGGTTGTAGCCAGGTGGGGGTTGGTCTCTTCTCCCAGACAACCACCAACAGAACAAGAGGACACAGTGTCAAGCTGTGCCAGGGGAGGTTTAGGCTGGATTTTAGGAAGAAATTCCTCACAGAAAGAGAGATTGGCCATTGGAAAGTGCTGCCCAGGGAGGTGGTGGAGTCACCGTCACTGGAAGTGTTTAAAAAGAGCCTGGATGAGGCATTTGGTGCCATGGTTTAGTTGATTAGATGGTGTTGGGTGATAGGTTGGACTTGATCTCAAAGGTCTTTTCCAACCTGGTTAATTCTCTATTCTGTTCTGTTCACTGTATATATCCTGCAGTACATAAAATAAGGACTATCTAGTCCACTTCAGTAGGTCAGAAAACAATAAGCACATTTTGGCTACTGATCAAACTGAAAATACATAGAGACTGTGGCTGCCTCCTCTGTATTCTCACAACAAATTGCATGAGGCATGTTGCAAGAGACCCAAGCATGAGTTCTGCCCCACCTGTGCACTGAAAGGCACCTACAAACACTTTAGCTGCAGGTGGGTAAGCCAGAGACAAGGGTGGCATGTCAGGCTCAAAACTGCATCATCATCATTGCCTACAGCCATTTATGTGCTGCACCCTCACTAGTCCAGTGGATCACCTGTGTAGGAACTGACTCTTTTGTCTTAACTGTGCAGAAAGTAAGGTTCTGCAACGATTAGGTTTAATTCTGCTTGGCATGTGAACTTAAAGATGCATAAAAATACTCAGCTCCTGGGTGGCTTTACATGCATAACATTTTTTGGTCATCATGTCTATATGTACCATTCTTTTAAAATGGAGAGATGGCTCAGCACATGACAAAAAGAACCCAAACAAATCATCCCTGCTGCCCTCACAGTTTCTATTCACGATTATGCTACTGCCATGCAGTGGAAAATAAAGACACAAAACTTCTTCGGAAGTTTAAATTGAGTTCTCTTATCCAGTGGTAAGAAACACACCGTGAATACATTGACATACCAGATGGCTTCAGTCAAGTTTTAACAACTTACTGAAAAGTTTTTGGATGGAGAAAATGTAAGGTCTGAACTTGAAGTGCACTGCATACTTGTGAAAATCTCTGTGCATTACTTAAGAGGTGTGAAGCAACCATGGTGATAGAAAAAACCCCACAAGATGGAAAGCAGAATTCTGACCAAATATATTAAAACTATACAGGTTCCTAGAGAGAGCATTTTTGTAGTTCATTTTAAGAATATATTTTCACTTCTGTTTGCAACACACCAGCACTAATTTTTTTTCAACTTTTGCTTTAATTTTCATAAAACACTTTTTTCCCCCCAAGACATATCTATCTGTAATAATTGTAGAAAATTAGTTGCTTCTGGAAAATGTGATGGGTTTTGTATTTTTCTGTCAATGCACATTGTGAAAATATATTTAAAACAGGTATAGATCAGAATCTATTACTGTTATCTAACAACTGTAGTAGACACTACTTACTTTTAGAAGTGCATGTAAGAACCAGTGCTTATTTAGAATAGAATAGAATAGAATAGAATAGAATAGAATAGAATAGACCAGACCAGGTTGGAAGAGACTGAGATCACCATGTCCAACCCATCACCCAACACCATCTAAACAACTAAACCATGGCACCAAGCACCCTATCAAGTCTCCTCCTAAACACCTCCAGTGATAGCAACTCCACAGCCTCCCTGGGCAGCACATTCCAATGGCCAATCTCTCTCTATGAAAAATTTCTTCCTAACATCCAGTCTAAACTTGAGACTGTGTCCTCTGGTTCTGGTGCTGGTTGCCTGGGAGAAGAGACCAACTCCCTCCTGGCTACAACCTCTTTTCAGGTAGTTGTAGAGCAGTAAGGTCTCCCCTGAGCCTCCTCTTCTCCAGGTTAAGCAACCCCAGCTCCCTCAGCCTCTCCTCACAGAGCTGTGCTCCAGACCCCTCCCCAGCTTTGCTGCCCTTCCCTGGACACCTTCCAGCAAGTCAACATCTTTCCTAAACTGAGGGGCCCAGTGTGCTCATCTACAGCACAAGACTGTGCTTTAACCTTGTGAGCATATATATGACTGGTGGGATCAACTAGCATCCTGCCGTTGGTGGGCCAATGGCATCCTGGCCTGCATTAGGAATAACGTGGCCAGCAGGAGCAGGGAGGTCATTGTGCCCCTGTACTCTGCATTGGTTAGCCCACACCTTGAGTACTGTGTCCAGTTCTGGGCCTCTCAGTTTAGGAAGGACATTGAGACACTTGAACGTGTCCAGAGAAGGGCAAAAAGGCTGGGGAGAGGCCTTGAGCACAGCCCTGTGAGGAGAGGCTGAGGGAGCTGGGGTTGTTTAGCCTGGAGAAGAGGAGGCTCAGGGGTGACATTATTGCTCTCTACAACTACCTGAAGGGTGGTTGTAGCCAGGAAGGGGTTGGCCTCTTCTCTCTAGCAACCAGCACCAGAACAAGAGGACACAGCCTCAAGCTGCACCAGGGGAAGTTTCGGCTGGAGGTGAGGAGAAAGTTCTTCACTGGGAGAGTCATTCGCCATTGGAATGTGCTGCCCAGGGAGGTGGTGGAGTCACCGTCCCTGGAGGTGTTCAAGAGGGCATTGGACATGGCACTTGGTGCCATCATCTAGTCATGAGGTCTGTGGTTACAGGTTGGACTCGATGATCTTTGAGGTCTCTTCCAACCTTGCTGATACTGTGATACTGTAACTAAGTGAGCAACTTATAACTGAATTAACCATGAAACTCTATTTTTTTCAGTGTGGCTTATTTTCACCCTTCTATGAGTAGTCAGGGTAAAGATGGCATGTTGTCAAAGTGGCCAGTAATAAGCACACAGAAAATCTTTATGTTTCTTGCCTTGAAGCCATTCTAGTCCCTTTCTGTCTCATAACACCCTTGAAGACAAGGGTGTTTTCCCACCCAGAGAAATCTGAGCAGACAGTAAGTTTGGTTTTGTTGTAATTATCAATTTAAGTAATTGGTTAAAAAGAATAGAAAGGTCACATAATTCAGACCAGTACTCTAAATGTTTTAATTTGGAAATCATAGAATCATCCAGGCCAGGAAGGATCTCCAAGATCACCAAATCAGCCACTTTGCTCACTCCATCAGGTCTGCCCAGCCTAAACCTCCCCTGGTGCAGCTTGAGGTCATTCCCTCTTGTCTATCATTGGTAAACTTGTGAGAAGTGACCAGTGCCTACCTCTCTACAACTTCCTTTCAGGTAGTTGTAGAGGGCAGTATGGTCTCCCATCAGCCTCCTACTTTGTAGACTAAACAGCCCCAGCTTCCTCAGCCTCTCCTCACAGGACTTCTTCTCCAGGCCCTCATCAGCTTAGTAGCCCTTCTCTGTACCTGCTCCAGTGCCTTCATGTCCTTTCTGTACTGTGGTGAACTGAACACAGTACTCAAGATACAGCCTCACCAATGCTGAGCACCTCCCTGCTCCTGCTGGCCACACTATTTCTAATACAGGCCAGGATGCCATTGGCCTTCTTGTCCACCCAGGCACACTGCTGGCTCATATTCATCCACTTGTCAAACAGTACCCCCTGGTCCTTTTCTGCCACAGCTCTCTAGCCATTCTTCTCCAAGCCTGTAGCACTGCATGGAGCTGTTGTGGCCCATGTTTGGTGCAGGACCTGACACTTGGCCTTGTTGAATCTCTTACAGTTGACCTCAGCCCATTGGTCCAACCTATCTAGGTCCCTTTGTAGAACCTCCTTACCCTCAAGCAGATCAACACTCCCACCTAATTTTGTGTGGTCTGCAAACTTGCTCTGGGTGCATTCCATCCCCTCATCCATGTCACTAACAAAGAATTTGAACAGGACAGGTACCAATACTGAGCCTTGGGGAACACCATTTGTGACTGGCCTCCAGGTGGATTTAGCTCCATTGACCACTGTCCTCTGGGCCCAGCCATCCAGTCAGTGCTTTACCCAGCAGAGTGTGTGCCCATCTATGTCATGAGCAGCCATTTCCACGAGGATGCCATGAGAAAATCTGTCAAAGGCCTTACAGAAGCCCAGGCAAACAACGTGCACAGCCTTTCTCTCATCCACTAGGCAGGTCATCCTGTCATAGAAGGAAATCAAGTTGATCTTCTCCATGACCTTCCCTGACACCAAGGTGAGAATGACAGGTCTGTAATTCCCCACAGCCTCCCTTCAGCCTTTCTTATAGATGGGAGTCACATTTGCTACCCTCCAGACCACTGGGACCTCCCCAGACAGCCAGGACTGCTGGCAGATGATTGTAAGAGGCTTGGTGAGTACATCTGCCAGCTCCTTCAGGACCCTTTGGTGCCTGTTTAAGTGGCGTAGCAGGTCACTGACCATCTCCTCCTGGATTGCAAAGGTTTCATTCTGCCCTCCCTGCCTGTCTTCCAGTTCAGGGACCTGGGTGACTAGGGAACAACTAGTTCTACTGTTAAAGAGGGGGCAAAGGCAGCATTAAGCTGCCCCAGCCTTTTCCTCATCCTTTGTGACTCTGTCACCCCCTCCATCCAGTAAAGGATGAAGATTCTCCCTAATCCTTTTGTTGTTAATGTATTTATAGAAACATTTTTTGTTGTCTTGAAACAGCAGTAGCTAGGTTGAGTTCTAATTGGGCTTCAGCTCTCTTAGTTTGCTGCCTGCATAATGTCACCACATCTTTGCAGTTCTCATGAAAGGCCTGTCTCCTCTTCCAAAGGCCACAAATTCTTCCCTTCTTCCAGACAAAGTTCTCTATTCAGCCAGGCTGGTCTTCTTCCCTGACAACTTGTCTTTCAGCACACAGGCACAGCCTGTTCTTTGGCCTTGAAGATTTCCTTCTTGAAGGATTTCCATCCTTCCTGGATTCCTTTACCCCTGAGAACTACCTCCCAAGGGACTTCATCAGTCAGGCTCCTGAACAGATCAAACTCTGCCCTCTGGAAGGCAGTAGTTTTACTAACCTTCCTCTTTGCTTCCTCAAGAATTGAGAACTAGCATTTTATGACCACTATGCCCAAGACAGCCTCCAACCATCACTTCCCCCACAAGTCCTGCTCTGTTCACATGCAGTAAGTCCAGGATAGAACCTTCCCTAGTTGATTCCTTCACCAGTTGCATCAGGAAGTTATCCTCTACACAGCTCAGGAGCCTTTGTTGGCCACCCCCCTGATTCTTACCCACAGGGACTCAACCTCATCATCCCTCTCATTAATTTGTAGGCATTCATATGTATTCCCAATAGAGAGGGCCACCCCACCTCCTCTTCTTCTGCTCCCATCTCTTCTGAAAAGTTGGTAGCCATTGATTGCAGCACTCCAGTCATGTGAAGCATACCACCATGTTTCTGTGATGGCAACTATATAATAGTTTTCCTGTTGCACAACAGCCTCCAACTCCACCTGTTTGTTGCCCATGTTTTGTGCATTTGAGTAGACACACTTCAGCTGGGTTAATTGTCCTGCCACATTTTTGGGGAGATAAGCCCTAAATCCCATCTGACCATGCTCAGACACTTCTGTAGTTATCAACCTATCACTACCAAACAGATTCCATCCTCCGCTGAGAGCAGACTGCAAGTCCTTGCTAGCATTTTTGCCCACAATCACCAGCATGCTGCTCCCAGGCACCATTCTAGCAATAGTGGTATCTCCAACCTGCTTCAAACCTAGTTTAAAGCCATTTTAATGACCCCTACTAACTGTTGTCCCAAGATCCTTCTTCTCTGTAGCAGTTTGGGCTGGGTGCCCTCTGCTGTATTCATATGAGGGGTGCTTCCTGTGTCCAGAAAAGTCCAGCCCAGATGTGTGGACACAGGAAGCCAGGTATTTCATCCCATAATACCCTGCTCTCCTATAAAATCTCAGCGGGGGTGCTGGCACTTCCTTTTTCTTCCCTCGCCGCCACTCAGTAACTGGGGGGAGATGTCTCCCCACCTTGGGCCTGGTTAGGCCCAAGGCCGGGGGGATGGGCAGTCTCAGATCTGGCTAGCTGAGATTAGCCTAGCAGTGGAGGTGGGGGGGGGGAAGAAAGAGCCCTGGGGGTCTTCAGTGTACCCTCAGGTGGGGATGGGTTGTGCTTTGGGATCTCCTTTGTCACTGCGCTTCTGCCTCTCTGTACACATTCACCACTTTCCATTTAAACTTTCCACCACTTTTGCAATCCGTTTGTCTGAGTCATTATGTTTTGCCCGGGGGGAGGTGGTGTCTGCCTCAACCCATCACATTCCCCTTTGGGTTAGGCTTTCCCCACCTGTTTCCTGGTGTCCTGTATATTAACCCATCGTCGAAGAAGCCAAAATTGTTAGAGTGGCTCCAGCTATGGAGCCATGTATTAACAGACTGAATTTGCCTGTTTATTCCACTGTCACTGCCTGCAACTGGGAGAAGAGATGAAAAGAAAACCTGTGCCCCTGAATTCCTCACCACCCACCCAGGGCATGAAAGCCTCTTTTGATTGTTTTTAGACTACCAGTCACAGCCTGTTCCCCACCCACATGGAAGATAAGTAAGGGATAGTAGTCCAAAGGCCATACTAACCAGGAAGATTCCTAGTGATGTCCTTTACCAGAGCTCCAGGAAGACAGCATACCTGGGAGGGTCTATCTGGCATATTGAACTCTCTACTCCCCTCAAGGAGGAGGGAATACCTATAGCATTTCATGGTGCATCAGACTTCCTACATGCAGATTTCTCTTCTACTTGCAAAGAAGGCAAATAATCCTTGGGAGACATGAGAAAATTACAACCCTGATCATAGCTAAATTTCAGTTTTCAAGTTTTTGCTTCTTAAATAGAAAGCAAAATCTTTTCAATAAAAACGAACTTTGTATAGGTAAAAATGAACAGTAATGATTAATTAATTAATGATTAATTTAATGGAA
The DNA here is from genome assembly GCA_015227895.2 of Colaptes auratus. Taxonomy (NCBI): domain Eukaryota; kingdom Metazoa; phylum Chordata; class Aves; order Piciformes; family Picidae; genus Colaptes; species Colaptes auratus. The sequence goes on from CM037633.1 coordinate 38,541,659, forward strand.
AATTTTAGCCACTCTGGCTATGTTTACATTTATAAGTTTTCTACTTTCTCCCTGTATGATACACTTACATATTTAAATATGTCAGAACTACAAAAGATTTGGATGCCTATGAACACACAGGTTCACAGTATCACCAAGGTTGGAAGAGACCTCAAAGATCATCGAGTCCAACCTGTCACCACAGACCCCATGGCTAGACCATGGCACCAAGTGCCACGTCCAGTCCCCTCTTGAACACCTCCAGGGATGGTGACTCCACCACCTCCCTGGACAGCACATTCCAATGGTGAATGACTCTCTCAGTGAACAACTTCCTCCTCACCTCCAGCCTAAACTTCCCTTGGTGCAGCTTGAGACTGTGTCCTCTTGTTCTGGTGCTGGTTGCTAGAGAGAAGAGACCAACCCCTTCCTGGCTACAACCACCTTTCAGGTAGTTGTAGAGAGCAATGAGGTCTCCCCTGAGCCTCCTCTTCTCTGGGCTAAACAACCCCAGCTCCCTCAGCCTCTCCTCATAGGGCTTGTGCTCAAGGCCTAAGGTTCATCCTGGAGCACACAGGATTTTCTGGAATACATATCTGGGACACAGGCAGAGCACATTTTCTGAGTAATTGAAAAACCCTCTTATTGTACTACAATCCTACACAATTTGTACGGTGGAATGATCAGGGGTGGCTGCTTGCTGCTAGCCTGATGAATTCTAATTAATCCCACAACTCCACATGTTGGTTCACCACAAGCACTGTAAATGAGACACTTGATGAACAGACAAAAGTGAGAATCTTATTTCTGTGACAAATCAAATCTAGTATTGCACAATTGATGACACAGTAAAAGGAAGCTCTTAAGATATGATGGAAGGACACACAGGGATTGTATATCTGAATTCTTAATCAATAAGATCATGAAGATTAGCTTACTACCAGGCCTGGGTCTCAGATTTACCAAATTTGGAAGCACTGAAGGAAAGTATAGACAAGCTAAATACTGGAGATGACACTGGCAGCTGATAGAAGTACTTCAAAGTGTTTGACTATGATCCATTATTTATAATCTAGGAAGAAGAGTGGGGGTAGGAGGAAAAGGTCCCTTTCTCAAAGGCTTGAATCCAAGAGAGGAGGAATTAAAGAAGAACAGAAGGGAAATCAAGATATTATTTCCTAATTGAAGATATAAATTGGGTTTTCCTTTCACTCCTAGCAGGCTGTATCAAAGTTTGGAATATGTAGCAACATTAATAAAATTACTCAAAATTATCTGAGACCATCTTTTTCCTAAACAATGCATAAGCAGTGCTGGTTGCTGCTGAAATGTGTTTAGACTAACCTAAGTGTCAGAAATACTGTTCTAATCAGAATCAGCTGATACTGACCTCTCTGCACATTACAGTGAAACTGCCTTTCAAGAAGTACAGGCTTGGGTCCAGGGTCCCTTCATTACAGTCAAAGCCAAAGGTATAATCTGTTACAATTAAAGATTAAATGTAAATTACTACCAATTTTCATAGTTTCATAGTTTCATAGTTTCAGTTAGGGTTGGAAGGGACCACAAGGATCATCTAGTTCCAACCCCCCTGCCATGGGCAGGGGTTGAAATAAATGTGTTTGGTCATATATCATAGAACCATAGAATCATTCAAACTGGTATCTAACTCTATGAAGTCTGGTGCTAAACAATGTACCTCAGCACCACATCTATGCATCTCTTCACCATCTTCAGGAATGGTGATTCTACCACCTCCCTGGGGAGCCTATTCCAGTGTTTGATAACCCTTTTACTGAAGAAGTTTGTTCTGATATTCAATTTAAACCTCCTCTGGCACAACCTGAAGTCACTTCCTCTTGCCCTATCACCACTAGGGAAAAGAGATTGACACCCACCTCATGACAATCACCTTTCAGGTCTCTCCTCAGCCTGTAGTGAGCAACGATATTTCCCCTCAGCCTCCTCTTCTCCAGATGAAACAACCCTAGTTCCTTCAGCTGCTCCTCACAGGACTTGTTCTCCAGAACCTTCACCAACTTTGTTGCCCTTCTCTGGACACAATCCAGCATCTCAAGGTCTTTTGGGGACCCTAAAACTGAACACAGTACTCAAGGTGTAGCTTCACCGGTGCTGAGTACATGGGGACAATCACTTCCCTAGTCTTACTGATCACACTAGTTCTAGTATGGGCCAGCATGCTGTTGGCCTTCTTGGCCACCTGGGCTCACTGTCGGCTCATATTCAGCCAGTTTGCAATCAACACTCTCAGGTCTTTATTTGGCACCTGTTCCTTCTACAAGCCTGTAGAATTGCATGGGGTTGTTACAACTTCAAATCAGCCTGTCCAGGCAGCTCTGTAGAGCTTTCCTCCTCTCAAGCAGATCAACAATCCCTCCCAATTTAGCATCATCTGCAGACATACTGAGGGTACACTCAATTCCCTCATCCAGATAATTAATAAAGATATTAAACAGAACTGGCTCAGTTATTGACCCCAGGGGAATGCCACTTGTGATCAACTGTGAACTGGATTTAGCTCCACTCACTGCCATGGGCTGCCCAGGGAGGTGGTGGATCACCATCCCTGGAGGTGTTCAAGAGGGGACTGGACGTGGCACTTGGTGCCATGGTTTAGTAGTCTAGAGGTCTTGGGTGACAGGTTGGACTTGATGATCTTTGAGGTCTCTTCCAACCTTATTGATTCTATGAACTCTTTGTGGTACATGGCTGTAGCAAGCACAGGGAGTGTGAGAGAGGACCAGGAGGAGACAGGTACTTGCTCCTCTGCCACAGGCAAACCGCTAGTGGTAAGGTGGTGACAAGTGGCATTCAACTGGGAAGTGCCTCCAGGAGGAGTAGCATCTCAGCCAGCAAAGCATTGCTCAGCAGCCCCAAGGAAATCCTTCAGAGTTCAGTGTCATGAGGCTCCATCATCACAGATACTCTGGCAAGATGGGGGTGTTCACTTTCGCTTAGAGAGAATTGAACTTCCTCGCAATATGTGCCGAATTACAAATACGCATAACGAAAAGACTCTGGCTCTAGCAGAACCCGTGTGAAAGCCAAAGCAGTACAAAATGTTCTTCCTTTGGTATTATTGTGACAACACAGGCATGCCTCTTCGTTGTCAGCATCGCAGCACATTTTTAATCATGCTATGCTGTAAAGGATTTTAAATTGCCTGGAATAAGGCAGTAGGGGTGGGAAGGGAAAGGGCACTTTGTTCTTCATGCCACCATCCAGGTGGCCTCTTAGCAGCAAGTTGGCTCAAGCATGCATTCCAATTGCAAATTGCTTTGTCTTTGCTTCTGTGCATGTTAAGCAAATCCTGCTGTCCTCTTCCAGCTCTATCAGCTAGCATCTTTCAATCAACAAATTGCACTTTGGCATGAACAGAAGGTTTAAGATGGACCTCTGCCACCCTGCCAGTCCCAAGCTAAATAGCTATGAACATATGCAGAGATTGTGTTGTTAATTTTTAGGACTTCATGATAGCACATTTAATTGTACTAAAAGTGCAACTGATGGAAAGTGAGTTACAGATTGAATAGGCAGTACAGCAGATGTACAAGGTCATTCAACAAGGACTACTCATTACTTCAAATTACCACCCTTGAGGAGAAACTATTCTATATGCCATGATGGAGCTTTTTCTCTGACATCTCATCCTTCAGCTTCATCCCAGAGGCCATCTTGGTTTTCTTAGAGATAACATTTCCCGAGTAGAACTGGATACCTTAAGCTAGCATGATTGCCTTGCTTAATGTAATTCACACATGTGAGGTATGCTTCTGCTGCTTCCATTCATTTTAAGAAAGGCAATTGCCAGAAATTGCATACAATGTGGTTGGTTGCTCACAGACCTGTGCTTCTGCCTCATTTGAAAGACAGATGCCTTGTTTAGTTTTAAATCACATTAGCATTCTGCTTTCACTTATCTTTTTGCTTTCAGGGCTCTTCACTGAATTGTAGTCAAACAAAACTTGTCAATAAAGAGCATAACTTGCTTAGCAGTTTATAATGTTTGGCAGCATTGAAATGTTTGCTTCTAATTTGGTTGTCCTGGCATTCACAAAGAGACACAGTTAACTGGATGGACACAGCTAACTGGATCACATCTTTGTTAATTCTTATGGGAATCAGCAATATTTTATTCAAGATAGTTCATGACAAATTTTAATCAACTACTGCCTGCCCAAGAGCCATCATCACAGCCTTCATAATTTCCAAGTGTGCTAGGAGGAAAGCATTGGCCTCCCCATATGGGGGAGATGTACATTTAGGTGAGATGGAATCAGCAAGGCATTCGCTAAGGAATGCTCATTCCAAGACTTCTTCAAAGTTCACCTAGCAGAAAGTCAGATTTTCTATCAAAGGAATATCTGGCCTAAGCAGAAAAAAGTGACAGCAATTAGCTCAGTCCCCTGTGGTGCTGCTTTGCACCCATTACACACGGCCTTATTGACTTCTTACAGGGAAGAAGGGGTTGCATGTGCTGTACATTTCTTCAGGGCATGCTTTTCTGCCCCTTCATCCCCCTTTGTTGTGGATTTAAGGCTGGTTGTCTTAACCAGAGAGTACAGTCCTCCAGAGGGACTAGATTGCCCAGGAAGTGGACAGTGGATAGTGTAATCTTTTGTTATTTCACTCCCATAATCGCTGTATCTCCCCTTTATAAATGGACAGCACAGGCTGTTCGGCCCCTTCTTCTCCCTTCTCCTCTCCCTGCTCCCTTCCCAGCATGGACTGCTATCTCTTGCAATGCTGGGGAGTGGGGCCTGATGCTGGCAAGCTGATTTTTAGCTGTGACATTTGGGCCTGGTATGGGGGGTAGGGAGGTATGGTATGGAGGGGTAGGGAGGTATGGTATGGAGGGGTAGGGAGGTACGGTATGGGGAGAGTGCTTTGAGGCCTGGCTGGGGAAAGGTTTTGGAAGGTGATGGCCTAGTGAGGTTTTGGAGAAGCCCAAACTGGACAGCTGGGCTGAATGTGAATGGTTGGGTGTTTTTGAATGTTTTTGTACTGTTGTATGTAGTTGTGAATAGTACTTCCAATTCGTTCCAATCCTGTGTGGAGTGCTTTCTTTTACTCCTTCAGGAATGGGTAAAAGAGCATCTGTCTGCTCCGTAGAAACCCAAGACACACTTCCAAATCCCAGACCCTTTCTGTGCAGGAATTTTAAAGAAAAGCCTCTCTTGCACCTCACTGGAATACAATAAGTATGATAGAGAACAATGATGGCTCCTATTCATATTGCCTTCAGTCTACAGGCTCAAAATTGCTAGTCTAATAAATGCTATGGAATGGAAAAGATAAAGCAGAACTGGAGATCAGTAGCAATGTTATTTGCAAACACTTTTATCTGCAGAACAATGTCAACCTTTTTGTCAGGAATAATTCAAGATAACCGAGTCAGGTATCTCTACTTTGAAATATTGTCCAGTATCTTTCAAAATGTGCCATTAATTGCCCTGAAAAACATGAAAAAATACAGGATTCTGTCTTCAAAATGCAAAAAAGAAGGTGTAAGAAAACTATTTACTGGGTGTATGTGGTAATGTATTAATAACACTTGTGCTATATTATTGCAGAACAGGCAGTAATTACAACGAGGAGAGTAAATTTCTCTTGCTCATTTTATTGTCATCCTGTTTATTCTATGGCATAAAATACATTTATTTATTTATGAGTGCTTAGCTATAAATCTCATGATAAGAGCTGTTTCTTAAAAGCCAAAGTGCTGATCTAGCATGTTTATTTACCAAGCATTTTATCAGTGTGCTGTGTAAATCACACTGCTGGTCCACTTTTACTAGATTCAAGCACTACGGGGCCTTCAGGAGTTCCAATCAGCAGAAACACTCACTGGAGGCTGCATTGTGTTTTAAAATTATACACAATGCATGGACTTCATGGCTGTCACAAGTGATAAGAGCTTGAGGCAGTGCTGGACAGATCCGGCCTTATTGCGTTTTTCTCCCCTCATTCTTTGTCATTGTTTATCTCTTTCTTGTAACACAGTTTTTGCAGAGGACAAGGATGGTTTCTAATATTAATATGTTTTCCTGCAAAAGGTTAATTTCACAGTGCAAAAGAATTTCTTTTCTTTCCCCTCTGTGCATCCAATTCACATACCATTCAAAGGCATCCATTCCTGTGTATGTCACAGCAGCACTATGTCTGTTGGGTCGTAATACGCACTCTGCTAGAGAAATGGTGCGAAACAGTAATGGCAGTAGGAAAACACTGCAAGAAGAAACCAGTTGAATGAGAAATATTTGAAATTTATCAGCATTGTTAGAGTTATTCTAAACCAATCTTTTAAATAATGTAATAAGATACAAAGACTTCTACTTTGTTTTGCTTTGTTTTTCAGAGGATGCTCCCCATGCTTAATGTAAAAAGGTATTAAAATATTTCTCAGATGAAAGGAAATTATCACAGATATGAAACTAACAAAAATGTCAGAGATCAGTAGTGTCATTAGTTTCCTGATAAACAGACAGACACCATGTCTAGGTGCTACCAGTAAAGAATCTGTTCTGACATGAAACATAGAGCCACAGAATGGGTTGGGTTGGAAAGGACCTTTAAAGATCATCTAGTCCTACCCTCTTGACATGGGCAGGAATATCTTCCACTAGATCAGGTGGAATGCCATGGATGAAGACAAAACCCTTTCTGAAATAGTCCCTCTTTGTGGGACTCAAACTATGCTGATTGGTTAGTGTCAGAACTCACGAGCCCTGGCACTGGCCTTGTTTTCCACGTTAGTATGAGCTGGACCTCAAATTCTGCTACGTGTTATCTTAAAAAAGCATAATATATATATATATGTATGTATATAATATATTAACAACTTAATAAATGAGGTATTATTTCTGCTGGTTATAGATTAGCTTTTGTAATGTTCTTGAATTTCCACCTTGCTGTACCAATTCTAACTTCCGAAGACTCCAACAATTTATGAACAAATAAACCATGTTTAAATTTTCATCTTGAATTGACTTGCTATCCAGCCTTTGTCTTTTAAATTTGCAGATGACACCAAGCTGGTGCCAGGAGGGTAGAGAGGCTTTGCAGAGGGACCTCGACAGGCTGGACAGATGGGCAGAGTCCAAGGGCAGGAGATTGAACACATCCAAGTGCCGGGTTCTGCACATTGGCCACAGCAACCCCATGCAGTGCTACAGGCTGGGGTCAGAGTGGCTGGAGAGCAGCCAGGCAGAGAGGGACCTGGGGGTGCCGGTCGATGGTAGGATGAACATGAGCCTGCAGTGTGCCCAGGCAGCCAAGAAGGCCAATGGCATCCTGGCCTGCATCAGGAACAGTGTGGCCAGCAGGAGCAGGGAGGTCATTCTGCCCCTGTACGCTGCACTGGTTAGGCCACACCTTGAGTCCTGTGTCCAGTTCTGGGCCCCTCAGTTTAGGAAGGATGTTGACTTGCTGGAATGTGTCCAGCAACAAAGTTGGTGAGGGGTTTGGAACACAGCCCTGTGAGGAGAGACTGAGGGAGCTGGGGTTGCTTAGCCTGGAGAAGAGGAGACTCAGGGGAAACCTCATTGCTCTCTACAACTACCTTAAGGGAGGTTGTAGACAGGTGGATGTTGGTCTCTTCTCCCAGGCAGCCAGCACCAGAACAAGAGGACACAGTCTCAGGCTGCACCAGGGGAGGTTTAGACTGGATGTTAGGAAGAAGTTCTACACAGAGAGAATGATTGCCCATTGGAATAGGCTGCCTGGGGAGGTGGTGGAGTCACCATCATTGGAGGTGTTCAGGAGGAGACTTGATGGGGTGCTTGGTGCCATGGTTTAGTTGATCAGGTGGTGGTGGGTTAGTTGATAGGTTGGATGAGATGATCTTGAAGGTCTCTTCCAACCTGTTCTGTTCTGTTCTATTCTATTCTATTCTATTCTATTCTATTCTATTCTATTCTATTCTATTCTATTCTATTCTATTCTATTCTTTCTTTTATCAAGGATACAGGAGCGGGGAAGTTTTTTCTGGGATTTTACAAAGAAATCTTTGCTACTGCTATGGTACTACTACTATTAAATTGCTCTTCAATATATATGGGGTTTTTATTGGTGCATATGCAGCTTATTCAAGTAGCTATAAATTTATTTCAAGATTAAACCATGATGTACTTAGAAACGAGGACTCTTCCAATGTTAATGTAACGGTGCCACAGAAAATTAAGCAGTTCAATCTGTATATGGATAATCATTAAACAAACATCTACATGCACTGACAAAAACTGGTGCAACTCTGTGTACAGTGGAAGGGCTTTTTTTTTAACAAAAAACAGAGAAACACATCACTCTTCATACCTATGAAACCTTAAGGTAAGAAATTGAATCATCTTATCAAAAGGCTGAATGTTGGATGTGCCAGAGCCTGCAGTTCATAAAACCTTGTATTTCAAATTTAGATTAACTTCTTTTAGAGAACATTAAATTCTTATTTGCTTAAGGGCATGTCTTTAATATCATGAGAGTGTTAGTAGGAGTTAATAGAAGAAACCTTGAATCCCATATGCTGAAGAAAATGGGGTCCTAGGAAGTGTATTGAATATGATGATGAGGACATAGGAACTGGACAAAGCTTCATGCAACTACTGCCATGCCCAGGTAATGCTAGACACGTAATAGACAAAGAACAGAGAAGCCTTTCAAATATTAATTAATCAACCTTCATTATAAGAAGATAAAACCTCGGGAATCAGTTCACAAACTGAATATTCACAAGTCCATAGGCCCTGATGAGATGCACTCAAGAGTGTTGAGAGAGCTGCCTGATGTTTCTCTACCACTCTCCATCATTTTTGCAAAGTCGTGGTGAACAGGAGAGGTGCTAAGGACTGGAGGGAAGCCAACGTCACTCCAGACTTTAAAAAGGGCAAGAAAGGGGTTCCAGGGAACTATAGACCAGTCAGCCTCACCTCCATCCCTGTAAAAGTGATGGAGCAGCTCATTCTGGAGGTCATCTCTAGACATTGAAAGGGAAGAAGGTTATCAGGAGTATTCAGCATAGATTTATCAAGGGCAAATCCTGCTGGACTAACCTAATAGCATTCCATGATGCCATAACTGAATGGGTAGATGAAAGGGGACCAGTGAACATAGTCTACCTTTACCTTAGCAAGGATTTTGACACTGTCTCCCATAACATCCTTGTGAACAAGTGTGGGATAGAAGAACAGGCAGTGACATGGATTAAGAACTGGTTACACAATAGAGTGCAGAGTGGTGGTCAATGGTGCAAAGTCCATCTGGAGACTTGTGACTAGTGGAGTCCCCCAGGGATCAGAGCTGGGTCCAGTCCTGGTCCATTGATGATGGGAAAGTGTCTGCTCAGCAAGTTTGCTGACCACAGCAAACTGGGAGGCTTGGCTGATACACTTGAAGGCTGTACAGCCATTCAGCAAGAGTTGGACAGACTGGAGAGCTGGGCAAAGAGCAACCTAATGAGGTTCAACAAGGATAAGTGTGGGGTCCTGCACCAGTAGAGCTTAGGTTATCTGCTAGAGGACCTGGGAGTCTGGGTAGGCAACAAGCTATTCAAGGGACAGCAATGTGCCCTTGTGGCCAAGGGGGCAAATGATATCCTGGGGTACATTAAGAAGAGTGTGCCCAGCAGATTGAGGGAGTTCCTCCTGCCCCTCTGCTCTGCTCTATTGAGGCCCCACCTGGAATATTGCATCCAGTTCTGGGCTCCCCAGTTCAAGAGGGACAGGGATCTACTTGAGAGAGTACAACAGAGGGCTACAGGGATGATTAAGGGACTGGAGCATATGCCTTATGAGAAGAGGCTGGGAGACTTGGGGCTTTTTAGTCTGGAAAGGAGAAGACTGAGAGGGGACCTAATAAATGAATATAAATATCTGAGGGCTGGGTGTCAAGAAGGAAGGGACAGTTTCTTCTCAGTTGCACCCTGCTATAGGACAAGGGGCAATGGATGTAAACTACAGCACAGGAAGTTCCATTTCAACACGAGGAGGAACTTCTTTACTGTAAGGGTCACAGAGCACTGGAACAGGCTCCCCAGAGAGGTTGTAGAGTCTCATTCTCCAGATACTTTCAAGATCCATCTGGGTGCATTCTTGTGTGACCTATGTTAGATTCTATGGTTCTGCTCTGGCAGGAGGTTGGACTTGGAGTTATCCAGAAGGCCCTCCCAGCTCCTAACATCCTGTGATCCTCTGAAATGTTTTATTGTGTTTTTTTTTGACAGCTTCTGCTTACATACATTTAAACTCTTGCATGGCATAAGTAAACCATACATGCTTTAGTGTTTCAAAAGACGTATCCTGTGCCCTGTTTATCATCTTGCCAATATACCTTCCACTGAGACATTCAAAGCAGGATTTATCTGTGTGAGACATGTCTCCTCCCTCATGAATCCTTAATGGAAAGTTTCTGAATAATTTTAAGATAGTGCTGCCCATTAGGAAGTACCACACAGGGAAGGACAATAAGAGGTTAACATTTCAGCAAATACTGAATGTAGCAAGCAGTAGCTAGCCTCAGCTTGAGTTGTGTTGTTATGTAGGACAGCCACATGGTGCTGTGATGTAAAGAGAAAATTCTGACAGATACATAAAAGTCACTAAAAAGAGCTGAGAAAGCAAGTGGCATGGTCTGGAAATAAACCCCACTTTTTCGATCAGATCTGTATATAGTGAAACTTCCATTAGCCAGAGACCAAACACAGCCTGCTGCAACTGGGGCAGAGCCAAGGCTGCTACAGGAGTGAACCAGTCCTGGGACTGCTTCAGGAACCAACTAAGCAGCTTGCATATGGTTTGAGGGCACCGACTTCTCCTGCATGGCAGGGGAGCAAGGTTGCCACAATGGCTGCTTGACAATGCAGACTCACAGCAATGGGGGAAAGTGAGACAGTAGCAGGCAAACTCCCTGGGTTTTCCCTGGGAGCCAGATATCTTCTGATGCCAATCCTGTGTCAAAATGAAATCCTAAACATGGAGAGAGCCTCTGTAATTTCCTGGTGGCCAGCTCCATTCTGGTTTCTGAGGTGTGGCACACACCGTAGATCTCTTGATAGGCCACACAGTTTAATGTGTTGCTTAGAGGGTTTGCTGGAACACTACACAGTGAACAAACATCGTAAGTTTTCTTTTTAACAGCCATTCAGCACTTTTGATGTGTGTTGGAGCAGCCATTAGAAAGACATTCAAGTTCACATTGCGATCTGGAAACTCTTCAGCTTTCAGTCAGGTGTTGTATCTGGAGAGCAAACAGGCATAAAGTTGAACAAAGCAGTTGCCCCAGTTGTGTATCAAGTTCAAGTCCGTGGTGCTGCTTACTTTTCTCTGTTGAGCTCAGATGGCCATTTTCCTTTCAGGTTCCTACTCCTCTCATGCCCTGTGCATCCGTTGCCTATAAACCTAACTATTAGGAGCTGAATAAATGTCAGGAAATGCTGTTACTTCTATAATATATACTGCATTAGTATGTTTCATGCTTGCTTTCTATAACTTTCCCAACAGATAGTGTGATGTTGCATAAAGGCTTTTATCCCCAGAGAGCTTTTTCCATGAAATGTGCTGAGATGCTGGAAATCTATCCAAAACCCTGCTGCAGTCTTTGACTTTGATACAATTAGCTACTCAGTAAAAAGGCACGTTGGAATATGCGATGAAGGAAAGAAAAAATATGGTCTGTCAGTTCTAAGTTGATTCAGTGCTGTGTTTAGCCAACTGTCTGAAAAAAAGATAAGTAGCAAACCATTTCAAAGATTACTCTTCCCAAACAATAAAAAAAAAAACTACCTTAAACTTGGCATTTCCAAAAAGGTGAGTCTTGGACTAAATAATGAGAAATGTCAAAATGAAGAGAAAAAGAACAATCAATAGCTGTGCAGATGAAGCAGTGTGATGTCAACCGTGCCCTGCTGCCAGCAGCAGGACACCCATGTCTTTTCAGCAACGGTATTTTTAAAACACACAAGACTTGAAAAACACTAGGGATTAATTTTCATGACTGAATAGCCTCTTAACAATAAAATTATTAAACACTTTGTTTTTAGAGACTGAAGAAGAGGTGTAATAAAATGGCATATATTAAAAAAATGCTTTTACTGCATCCTTGGTATTAGTTCAGCAACAGCATTCTCAGCAGTTCCTGTTACAAGAATTTTCCTTCAAATTTGATCTATTTATCCTGCCAGGTAATCAAAAGCTTTAATCAGAGGAGGTGGAAAAAAAAAAAAAGGCATTGTCACTGCTTTTGAAATGTGATCTGAGCCTACTGTTAACCCTTTTATGACCAAACCCAATATTTTCCTTTGAAAGCCATATATGTGGCATGAGTACACTGGACAGTACTATAATTCTGGCATGTTCTGAAGGACCATGTGCCTCTCATCCCAGGCTGTGTGGGTAGCTGTGACAGTTTCAGGCTGTGCCTTTAAAAAAATGTTGAGCAAATCCACAGTTGGGTGTAAAAAGGAAAACAAAAGTTTATTCTAAACAAATTCCATTGGTGGATGTGTGGAAAGTAGTTTTACGATCTTACATTCTGTTCTCATTCCATCTCTCTCCCTGCTGGCATGCATGCTGCTCCTGGACAGAGACCTCTTATCATCTAACGACCTTGAGGTAAGACCACTGACTTTTTTAACAATGCTTTTGAACTAACTGAAATTTCCCTAATATTTCTCCTTTCTTCTTTTCTTCTAATTAACCAGAGGAAAAAGGGGAGCGGGGGGTTAGGGGGGAGCAGGGCAGTGTTCTCCTGCCCAAGGAGGATTTCTGTGTTGTTTCCTCTTTGTAAATACCTGTATGATGTTGTAAATACTGTATATTTTGCACATATTCATTGTATTCCATTACTGCTCGTAAATACAGCTTTTCATTTGCTTCCCTGAATGAGTTCAGCTGAGCTTTTTTAAATGAAGGTGGATTAAACCATCACAGTAGCTGAAGGTGGACACTTAAGATGGCTGTTTAATCCCATAATGTAGATGCCCAAAGGCAGACGATATGACTGTTCCCCATATTGTATTTTACCGTGCATAGTAAAGAAGTAGATCTAGGGCATTAGTTTCCTTTCATGTAGTAAAAGCTCAAATTTTTCTAAATGTATTCTTAAAGTTATAACATATTTATCTTTGTCTAGTCTGAGTCTGTCACATTTACAGAGAGACGACATGAGCTAGTGTTCATGTCTTTAACATTTGGTTCTCTGCATGTACATAGGCAGCTTTCACTCTGCTGTAGCCTGGTTTTACAGGCCTGAAGACAATCAATCTGATGATGCAATTCCTATTATACTGGGAAAGATGGGTGATAAGCAGCTATTGTCCTTGGACTAGGCAGAGGAACTTGCTGAATCCTGACAGGTACTCATAAGTAATGAAGGATAATCACCTAGTGGGAAAACTTCCTATTGCTCTAGAGATTTATACCATAACGATTTTCCTGTTACCTGTAGTTAGTGTTTTTATTTAGGTTAAAAAGGCTTCTCAGTTAAAATATAGCACAGTGTGATAGTTCAGACTGGGTGCCAGCCCCTGATGCGGCCACACAAGCCACACCTGGGATGTCCCAAAAGGATACAGCCCAGTGGGTGGGCACAGGAAGCCAGTTATTGCATCCCATAATGCCCTGCTCCCCTATAAAACATCAGCAAGGGGTCCTCTCTGCCTCTTTCTTCCCTCACAGCTGCCTAGGTAATGGGGTGAGCCACCTCTCTTGGGCCTGGCTAGGAGGGTGTGGGGGGGAAGAGCCCTGGGGGTTTTGGGTGTACCCCCCAGTGGGGGTGGGACGCTTTTGGGTATGCTTCGGGATCTCTCTCTCTTTTGTCATGGTGTTTGTGGTTATCTGTAACACTTTCATTGTTTTTTGTCATTTAAACTTTCCACCATTTTTGCAATCCGTTTGTCTGAGTCTTTTCTTTTCCTTTCGAGGAAAGCCTGAGGGAGCTGGGGTTGCTTAGCCTGGAGAAGAGGAGACTCAGGGGTGACCTTATTGCTCTCTACAACTACCTGAAGGGAGGTTGTAGACAGGCAGAGGTTGGTCTCTTCTCCCAAGCAGCCAGTACCAGAACAAGAGGACACAGTCTCAGGCTGTGCCAGGGGAGGTTTAGACTGGATGTTAGGAAGAAGTTCTATATAGAGAGAGTGATTGCCCACTGGAATCGGCTGCCCGTGGAGGTGGTGGAGTCACCTTCATTGGAGGTGTTCAAGAAGAGGCTTGATGGGGTGCTTGGTGCCACGGTTTAGTTGTTTAGGTGGATTGTATTGTATTGTATTGCATTGTATTGTGTTGTATTTAGGTGGGTTGGATTGGTTGACGGGTTGGACGTGATGATCTTGAAGGTCTCTTCCAACCTGGTGGTGTATTGTATTGTATTCTTTTGCTTGTGGTGGGAAAATTGGCCTCTCAGCCTATTACACACAGACATGGAGTATTAGCAGAACTGTTTTTAATGCAGCATTATATACACTACAGAGAAAAAGAAAAGTGAAGTGGAAATGGATTACTCTTGGACAAATGTTTAAGAGTGGACTGAGAAGATAGAAGCTTTTGCTTCAGATCAGCAAAATGTGATGAGTGGGATGGAATATTTACTCACAAAGGCATAAAAAGGTATTTCAGTGCAAAGAGGGTGTGCAAACTACACAAAAACTCCTAAAGCTAACTTCTCACTCTAAAGATACATGGCACTTATTCACAACACCACCCCTAAAACACTGGAGTTCTAGGATCATATAAAATGGTATATTTTACAGTTTGGACAGCTTTAAAGCTTACTGTGTCCAGTTCTGGGCCACTCAGTTTAGGAAAGATGTTGAGTTGCTGGAAGGTGTCCAGAGAAGGGCAACAAAGCTGGGGAGGGGTTTGTGGCACAGCCCTGTGAGGAGAGGCTGAGGGAGCTGGGGTTGCTTAGCCTGAAGAAGAGGAGGCTCAAGGGAGACCTTATTGTTGTCTACAACTACCTGAAATGAGGTTGTAGCCAGGTGGGGGTTGGTCTCTTCTCCCAGGTAACCAGGACCAGAACAAGAGGACACAGTCTCAAGCTGCACCAGGGGAGGTTTAGGCTCGATGTTAGGAAGAAGTTCTTCATATAAAGAGTAATTGGCCATTGGGATGTGCTGCCCAGAGAGGTGGTGGAGTCACCACCACTGGAGGATTTTAAGAAGAGCCTGGATGAGGCACTTGGTGCCATGGTTTAGTTGATTAGGTGGTATTGGGTGATGGGTTGGATTTGATGATATCAAAGTTCTTTTCCAACATATTCTATTCTATTCTATTCTATTCTATTCTATTCTATTCTATTCTATTCTATTCTATTCTATTCTATTCTATTCTGATAGAGGCAAAAATGAAGACTAAAACATTTTATAAAATACAGTTAATGCTACTAAAAGAAAGCTGTCTGTGAAGCTTTTAAGTTTTCTTGTGGTAGTTATTGTTGATAACTGTTATTGCTGTGTGCAGAGGAAGTGGGGGGAAAGCCCCACTTTGGAGCATATGAGTACATTATATCAAAAATAGTTTTTTATTTTAAGACATTTTTACAGCATGGAAAAAAATCAGCTTGCTTTTGAAATAAGATTTTTTTACTCAACCACCCACTGCAGATCTAACATAATAGTGGTGTTGCATTACACCAGCCTGTATCAGTTCTCTCTGCAGCTATCGACCCGACAGGTCATTTCACAGCACGACCGATTGTTGTTTCTCCAAATCTGGCAGCAATCCTCTTCAACCAAATGAGGTCAATAAGTTAAAATAACGTAAGACTTATTCTCTTTGATAAGATGGTGGTTAAACAGCTTCTTCAAAAATCCTAGCTTTTGCCAAGGCAAGACATTCAGAAACATGCCTTTGAAGAAGAGGGGGAAAACTCCCAGTTTCCCTTTCTGTCATTAGTAATTATATAGAAAAGTGAATTTAAATGGCTTTGTACACAAAGTCTTAAATTTGGGCACATGACTGTGCTGTGTGACATCCACAAGCAATCCGAGAGAAGTGATGTTTTGAACAACCTCCCCTATAAATAACTCTCCTATACTTGCCTTCCTTTCTACCTAAAAGACACAGAAACACATAGAGGTCTTGTAATTACTGCAGGGAGCATTTTTCAAATATGGAGCTCGAGTTTACACTTGACCTACTGAGAAACCTTAACTTCCCTACTTTAACTTATTTACACAAAAGTCTGAAAGCCAACAATAAGAATAATAAGAGAACTATTAATTTCTTTTTAGCTTATGGACTAGTATCCTTTTTGATCTTTCTATTCCTGCAGTAGAAGCATGTACCAGGTGTTTGTTTAAAAAAAGAAAGAAAATCCTGTTAATCAGTCTATTTAAACCAATATATCTTTGCATTTCAACAGTGTTCTATAAAACCAGATTGCAAATTCTAATTATATCAGCCAAAACTCAAATGCAAGCGAACAAAGCCTATACAAGCCATTTGTTTTGTTATTAAAACATACCCTGCATTTGCCTGTACCTAAATTTAGAGTACTTCTACAACCCTGTTTATTGTGAGCTTAGGATAGTGTTGAAAAGATCACCATGCCCTGCCATATACCTGCTTGTCAGGCTTCTGAGTTGATGGTCAATCCCAGTCAAGCTGTACATGGAAACAAGGAATACTTTTGGACTTTGGAGGACACCTTGCCCAACCCTTTGCTCAAAAGAGGGCCAAACTGGATCAGATTTTCAGGGCTTTGGGTAGTAAAGTTGTGAATATTTCCAAAGATAGAGTAGAAGTCATCAAGGTATCAAGTTTCCACAAGTACTAAGTATGTAGCTCAGACGAGTAGAAAGCTTTTATTAGCATCCTTCACTGAATAAGAATGCAGCTCTCAACTCTTATGAAACACCAGGCAATCCACATGGGAGTGCCTGAGATTTGAAACCACAGCACATGAAGCTTTACTGAGCTTACTGCTTTCAGAACTGATGTTCTGCCTTCAGGACAAAAGCTCACAAAAAAGAAATGACAAAAGTTTCTAAAACCTACACTAGGGGCAATGAAAATGACATATTAGCACAAGAGGATCCATTTAATTGTGTACACTAAATTACATTAATCTAATACATACATAGGTAAATAAATGATTAATTGATTGTGAATTAAATTAAACTACAGATTTAACCTGGAAAATAAGTGTAATGAACCATTTTTAATTCAATCTGAAGTTTGCCAAGTGCTAGACAGCCCAACTGAATAAGTAAATTAAGCATTGATGAACCTGTCTTTCAACAAATCACAAACCAACTCTCTAGGAAAAAAACCCAACCAAACAACAACAAAACCCCCCACCAATTAAGAATCATTCAGTCACACCTGGAGACCTTGATTGCCTGCTGATGTGTCACCCTGGGTGCCATGAAGTTCCTTCAAACCTTTCCTCTGTGGTGCATACCGTGCATTTCTTATGAGTAACAGATCACCCAGAAGAAAGATTTCATCCTTCAGACCTCTTGCTGATTAAGTAGGTGTGATTATAAGTCTTTACTGGTTACAATGCTTTAGAAAAAAGAGAATTATAATGTAAAAATTTAGCTGTAGGCATGTGTATAGAATAGCATAGCATTGAATTGAATTGAATTGAATTGAATTGAATTGAATTGAATTGAATTGAATCAAATTGAATCGAATTGAATTCACTTAACCAGGTTGGAAGATACCTTTGAGATCATCAAGTCCAACCAGTCATCCAACACCATCTAAACCATGGCTCCAATTGCCTCATCCAGGCTCTTCCTAAACACCTCCAGTGATGGTGTCTCCACCACCTCCCCAGGCAGCACATTCCAATGGCCAATAATTCTTTCTGTGAAGAACTTCTTAACATCCAGCTTAAACCTCCCCTGGCACATCTTGAGACTGTGTCCTCTTGTTCTGTTGGTGGTTGCCCTGGAGAAGAGACCAACCCCCATCTGGCTACAACCTCCCTTCAGGTAATTGTAGAGAGCAATGAGGTCTCCCCTGAGCCTCCTCTTCTCCAGGCTAAACAACTCCAGCTCCCTCAGCCTCTTCTCACAGGGCTGTGCTTCAGACCCCTGCCCAGCCTTGTGTTCCAAACCCCTCCCCAGCTTTGTTGCCCTTCTCTGGACACCTTCCAGCATCTCAACATTTTTCCTAAACTGAGGGGCCCAGAACTGGACACAGGACTCAAGGTGTGGCCTAACCAGTGCTGAGTACAGGGCACAATGACTTCCCTGCTCCTGCTGGCCACACTGTTCCTGATACAGGCCAGGATGCCATCGGCCTTCTTGGCCACCTGGGCACACTGCTGGCTCTTGTTCAGCCTACTGTCAACCAGAACCCCCAGGTCCCTTTCTGCCTGGCTGCTCTCCAGCCACTCTGACCCCAGCCTGTACAATACAATACAATACAATACAATACACCAGGTTGGAAGAGACCTTCAAGATCATCGCGTCCAAGCTATCAACCAATCCAACCCACCCAAACAACAAGATCATGGCACCAAGCACCCCATCAAGTCTCCTCCTGAACACCTCCAATGATGGTGACTCCACCACCTCCCTGGGCAGCCCATTCCAATGGGCAATCATGCTCTCTGTATAGAACTACCTCCTAATATCCAGTCTAGCACTGCATGGGGTTGTTGTGGCCAATGTGTAGAACCTGGCACTTAGATGTGTTCTGTCTCCTGCCCTTGGACTCTGCCCATCTGTCCAGCCTGGCAAGGTCCCCCTGCAGAGTTATCCTACCCTCTATTAGATCAACTCCTGCCCTCAGCTTGGTGTCATCTGCAAATTTACTGATGATGGACTCAATACCCTCATCCAGATCAAGTTGCAATTCTACTACTGTGTGTAGAGTCATAGTTCAGTAAATGTGGTGTTGCCATTGCTTGTGACAGGCCCGATGGAGTTAAGCTAACAGTGCAGGTCTCTGGATTTACTAAGGCTTGCCTGAAGTCTTCTTCAGCTTGGTTAGCTGTAACTAGTGCAGCTAATCACAGCAATTATCTCAGGGCCAGGGAATTGGTCCTCATTAAACTTGTTTTAGCTTTTTCTTTTCTCTGTATGTGGTGTAGTGCTTTGTGTTATATGTATGCATTCTGTTACTAATAGGCAGTGATGACAAGGAGCTACTGTATGTTGTATAGAATGAACTATCTATAATTACAGAATACCTGCAGCATCAAGAAATACAGGCACAGCATAGCAGACACCTTCAAAGTATAGTCACACCACAATAACAGAACCCCTAGGGCTGTAAGCAACTCAGCAATCACCAATTACCATCCTCAAAGGAAGGCAAAATTTGGAGTTAAACAAAACTAGTTTCAGAGGCTTTAGGAAAAGAAACAAACAAACAATCCAAGGTACCTAAAATACCTTACTGGGGCCAACTTCTCTTAATGACATCGTTGTAATTTTAGGCAGTGGGATGGAATAAACTCTCAGCAAATTTGTGGTCAATAGCAAGTTTGCATGAGTGACTGCTACACTAGAGGAAAAGAGCAATTAAATGTCTAGATATGAGGAATTTTATTTTATTTTTTTTACCATTTGAGTAAACTTGATTGGAGCAAGTTGACCAGAGAGACTGTGGGATATATCTTCTTCTTTGGAGATATTCAAAACTGAAATGGACAAGACCCTGAGGAACCTGATATCATTTGGTCTGTTTTGATTTGGGCTTGGATCAGATGATAATTCAATGATTCTGCTACTATAAGAGTCCTTATCCTCTTTCAGGGTCCCTCCAGAGCATAAGAAATCTTTCCCTGTGTGGCTCAGTGCAGCAGCATGATGTGGTTTGGACCTATCCCGCTCTGTGCCTGAGGCTCTAAAAGAATAACAGGGACCAGGAAAGCTGCCCTCCATCTCCACAGTTAACACTCTCTTCCAAGTGCAGCCAGGACATTAATAGCTTAACTTTGTGTCAGTGTCCCTTGCAAAGGCAGCACATCTCTAGCTTTGTGGCTTACAAAGGCATTGCACCATTGTTTGGCCTACTCCCTGCCTTGGTCTCAGGCTGAAACAGGGGAATAGCAAAAACTGGGTCAGTCAACGTGCTAATCCTGGCCCACTACTCTGCCAGAATCATGACTACTCATCTTTTCTCAGTGGCCATGCAGAAGACATCAAGGGCTGGTCCTGTGCTGCTCTGGGCCTGAGACAGTCAAAGGCAGGAAAATAAGCAATGCAGCAGCCACCATATAATTCTACAAAAAAATGTCCTCTTCTAGTTTAAGCCAGCCCCTAGAACACTGAATTTTGTGTCAGTGTCCTTCTCAAAGCTGCCACATCTCTGGCTTTCAGACTGAGGAAGACATTGGACTGGTGTGCTCCATGTCTCTGCCTCAGGCTGAAATTGGCAGGATAGCCAAAATTGGGTCAGCCACTGTCCAGCAACAGGCTAAATCTTGCCAAGTACTCTGCCAGAATCATGAGTCCTTATCTTGTTTCAAGGTCCTTGCAGAATACAACCAATCTCTGCCTGTGTGGCTCACTCCAGCAGCATACCACAGTCTCCTTTTGACTTGCTCTATGTCTGAGTCTCTAAGAGACAAGATAGCAAGGACCAGGGCAGCCACCCTGCAACACCACAGTAAAGGTCATTCTCCAGGTTTAGACAGGCCCTAGAACACTTAACTTGGTGTCAGTGTCCTTCTCAGAGCTGCCACATTCTGGCTTTGGAGCTGAGGAAGTTACTGCATCATCCTCTGGTGCGCTCCTGGTCTTGGTCTTGGTCTGAAACAGGCAGGATAGCCACCCTTCAGAGTAGTCAGTCAACATTTCTTATACTAAGCCAGCAGGGTCCCAGGTTGTGCCTCTAAAAATCCATGTTGCCATTCTAGGATTTTGTAGTACCAAACTACAGTGACAAATTCCTTGTTCTACACTTTGCAAGGGAAAAAAAAAAAGGCAAGCATTTTAAATGGAATTTTCTTGAAGTGTGTGCATGCTGCCTTTGGTACAGTGAAATGTACACCATGATAAAGTGTACTGCAACTTTCTATCACACACTATAGGAAAAAAGCACAACTCCCAGACTTTATGGCATGCTGGGAACTACACAAGCACTGCATGATACACATTCTTCCTGTGCTCTGAAAACAGCAGTTCCAGACACCAGAACCTTAATTCATGCCTGATATATCTTAATCAAATGGTGGAATGACCTAGGAACATCTGACATTGGGACGTACAGCAGAAGATCCTGCTTTCCCACACTGGTTTGTATGCCTTAGCAACCCACTTCCTTTGTAAAGACAGAAGCACATAGAGTATTCAGAAGCATTGATTTAGTAAGAGAAACTCAAAGAGCCCGGGCACATATATTCTACAGTGATTTACTACCTAGGAAGGGATGAAGCTTTTGGGCTAAAAAGCATGAAATGCTGACACATCACATGCTGAGATTAAAGAGGAAGAGAATGGAGAAAACTTCAGATAAAGAGAAAATTAGCAGAAAACAACAAGCAGAGAGCACACAGCTGAGGGGGAGGATGTGGATTTGGTGTGCTGTTTAATTTGAAAGAAACAGGCTCAAAGGCATCTGAAGACAGTAGTATTTCTATCAGTTGAAAACTACAGGATGAAAAGAACAAATCCCACTGTTTTCATGACATGTCAGAGTAGGACTTAGATTAAAAAAGTACTTCATTTTCTTCAAGTATTCAACAAAGATTAAGACTGTATAATTCAAGATAACAGACATTATCTTCAGACAGTGTAAGCCCCAAAGATAAAAGACAATGGTTTGCAAGCCAAGATGACATGGCTCTACGTGAATGTCACCTTTGCATGGCATTTGTTGTGCACTTAATTAAGGGCACATTTTGAATAAGAAGACTGCCTCAAGAAAATAGTCCACAGAAATCAGAGCTATCCCAAGACATGCGTTATTGAAGCAAAACCTAGAAATCTGCTTTTATTATACTATTTAAAAGTTGCTTCAGTTAGTGACATTCAATCACTAACAGCTCAATGAAATGCTTACAGAAAATGTGAGCAAATGCCACTGCACTGCCTGTAGAGAATAAGGGACTTGTTGACATGCCAGCTTCCAGCATAAAATGTCATGATTGCAGTATTGACTAACAGCATATCAAAAATAAACATCTGAAAGTTGAGGTAATGTTTGGAGTAGCTAAAGACAATCTTCTTGAACCACCAGCTCTGCACTTAAAAAAACCCTCCATACAACAAAAACCCAACCTCTCCTGAAGCATTTTAACACATAAACTAGAAATTCTGTTTAGAGTGGTTGAGGGATCCCATAAAAATCCTATGGTTAGATTCCTGTGTCAGGCAATTTAGCTCTTGCCATTTCACTCTTTATTTTGCTCTGTGTCTTCAGTAAGTGTCATTCTATGGCATGGCAGCAACACTTAATCAGTTACTTGAGAAATTATCTTGGGAATGCCATTAATGGTGAAGCAATATGTGAAACAACAAATTGCCTCTGCTGCTGATTACTAAACCAGCACTACAATGTCTATAAAAGTAAAGGCCATTCATCTTCAGCAAAATTGAACCAATTTACCTTATTCATATTGTATGTGACATAGGAGAAAAATCAGCAAGCCACGTTATAATGACTGTCATATGTCTTCTTGCATGAGGGTTTGGAAGTACATCCATACTTATGCCTTGTCAGGCTTCCCAGTGACATCAGTACTGGAGTTTGCCATGAATTAATTTGTCCAGTGGAATAAAAATACCAGGCAGTAAGAGTGGATTTGGTCAGAGTTTCCCACAGTAATATTTGGACTCATCTTTAGTGGATGATAGATGTCTGAAATTTCTTCCTGCATTTAATCTGGTATCCTCATCCATTTTGTTACTGAAGTAAAAGGAAAGGTGATTTTCCAGTATTATCTGTGAGGTTTTATTTCTTTACAGAATCACACAATGCCTGATTGAAAGAGACCTCAAGAATCTTCTGGACCAACCTTTCTAGGTGATAGTGCAGTTCAAATGGGATGGCCCAGCACCCTGTCAAGCTGAGTCTTAAAAATTTACAATGTAGGGGAATCCACTACTTCCCTTGGGAGATTATTCCAATGTCTAACCATTCTCCTTGTGAAAAAATTTCTTATGGATTGCAATTGGAATATCCCCAGGAGTAACTTACACCCATTACCCTTTGTCTTTTCCATGTGACTCCCCATAAAAAGGGTTTTGATCCTCCTGCTAACCACCCTTTACATACTGGTACATGATAATAAGGTCTCCCCTAAGCCTTCTCTTCTCAAGGCTGAATAAACCCAGTTCTTTCAGCCTTTCCTCATATGGCAATTCCTCCAGTCCTCTGATCATTCTCGTGCCCTTCTCTGGACACTTTGCAGCCTGTCCACATCTTTTTGTACAGCAGGGACCCAAACCTGAAGGCAGTACTCCAGGTGTGGCCTGACAGGTGCTGAGTGGGATAATGATTTATCTCTGAGGTAATTCCCTTTTTAGAATAGAATAGAATAGAATAGAATAGAATAGAATAGAATAGAATAGAATAGAATAGACCAGGTTGGAAGAGACCTTCAAGATCATCGTGTCCAACCCATCATCCAACACCACCTAATCAACTAAACCATGGCACCAAGCACCCTATCAAGTCTCCTCCTAAACACCTCCAATGATGTTGACTCCACCACTTCCCCAGGCAGCCCATTCCAATGGGCAATGATTTTTGATGCAACCCAGGATCCTATTGGCTTTCTTTGCCACTGCAGTACATTGCATATTCATGCTAAGTTTGTTAACCCAAGACCCCCAGGTCCCATGCCACTGTGCTGTTCTCCAGACAGGTGGGTCCCAGCCTGAACTACACACCTGAGCTATGTATTCCCAGGTGCAAGACCCTACATTTGTCCCCATTAACTCTGTAAGTTTATTGCTGGCCCACTCATTCAGCCTGTCCAGGTCTTCCTGGAGGGTTGGCTCTCCCTTCTAGAATGTCAACCTCCCCACTTGTTTTGGTGTCATCTGCAAACATCATAAGGATGCTATTGATCCCAAAATCCAGATAACTTACGAAGATATTAAATAGCATTGGGCCCATGGGGGACCCCACTTGTGAATAGCTGCCAGGGTGAGAAAGAACTATTTACTACCACCCACTAGTTATGGCCTGTTCCCCACCCACAGCACAGACCACCTAGGCCATAATGCATTAGTTTCTCTAGGAGAAGGTTTGTGGGGGATAATGTCAAAAGCCGTGGAGAAATCCAGGTAGACAGTGTGGCCAGCAGGAGCAGGGAGGTCATTGTGCCCCTGTATTCAGCACTGGTCAGGCCACATCTGGAGTCCTGTGTCCAGTTCTGGGCCCCTCAGTTTAGGAAGATGTTGAGTTGCTGGAAGGTGTCCAGAGAAGGGCAACAAAGCTGGGGAGGGGTATGGAACACAACCCCTGTGAGGAGAGGCTGAGGGAGCTGGGGTTGCTGAGCCTGGAGAAGAGGAGGCTCAGGGGAGACCTTATTGCTGTCTACAACTACCTGAAGCGAGGTTGTAGCCAGATGGGGGTTGGTCTCTTCTCCCAGGCAACCAGGACCAGAACAAGAGGACACAGTCTCAAGCTGTGCAGGGGCAAGTTTAGGCTTGATCTTAGAAAAAAAATTCTTCACAAAAAGAGTTATTGGCCATTGGAATGTGCTGCCCAGGGAGGTGGAGGAGTCACCATCCCTGGAGGTGTTTAAGAAAAGACTGGATGAGGCACTTAGTGCTATGGATTAGTTGGGTGAATGATTGGATTTGATGATCTTGGAGGTCTCTTCCAACACAATTGATTCTGTGATTCTGTGAACTGCTTGCCCTGCATCAACTGAGCAAGTTACTCTGTCACAGGCAATCTGGTTGCCAAGCACTGGTGAATCCATTTTGGCTTTTCCCAAATGCATGCTTCACCTGCCTTGTCACAGTCCCCAGGGAGATTTTTTTTCCCCTAACTTTTCCAGGGATTGAAGTGAGGTTAATAAGTCTATAATTACCTGGGTTCTCCTTGGAACCCTTCTTATAGATGGGGGTGGCATTAGCATTCTTCCAGTCTTCAGAGATGTCTCTTGATCTCCATAACTTCTCATAGACGATGGAAAGCTCCTTCACAACAGCATCAACCAGCTCTCTCAGGACTCTCGTGTTGATGGCATCTGTGCCCATTGATTTGTACTGATTAAACTCCTGTAAGAGTTGACACACCAACTCTTCCTTCACTGCCAGCAGGTCTGTATCTGCATCAGCCTGCATTTTTGTAAAGGCAGAGGTGAAGAAGGTGCTGAGGACCTCTGCCTATTCAGCATGTTGTCCTCTAAATAAGTAGCTTTTCATACACACTGGGCACTCACAGCTACCTGGGTGTTTATGAAGGTTAAAGATGGGTATATTTTGTGCAGTCTGCAAACACTGTAGCTCACAGCATCCCTAGTTCTGTCTCCTGCCTATAAAAAAATATTGTTCAGGGTCAAGTAACACAAAATTGCTCAGCTGTTTGTGACAGACTTGTGTGCAGAGCTCTGGTCAAAAGCCCACTGAAGGCAACAGGGCAGCTCTTAGAAGGCCTTTAGATTAAGGTCCCTATACACTGGACAGTTCTGTATGAGATAGCTGATGCTGCTTTCATATCCCTTCTGCCTTTACACTGAGGTAAGCCTGCTGACTTCAGCACCTGGACTCCTGGCTTACACTGGTAAGGAAAACTAGAGCAAGGATCAAGAACACTGGCCTGCAACTCTTGGGAATTGACCTTTAGAGGTCTCTTCCAGCCTGTGCCATTCAATGATTCTATGATTCCAAGTTGTAGCCTAGGAGCTTTTGTCTTTTCCACTGTAGACAATTTCCATCTTTGCATAGACTGATCTACAATCCATAGCACTTTTAAAATAACACGAATAACTTCACACAAAGTAGTAACTTTAGATGGTATCAGACATGCTCTGGTATTGGTGCTGTGCATATCTTCCCTTGTGGGCTGGCCTGGCCTGTGCTTGGTATGTCACTTTGTATTCCTACTGAAGTTAACAGTAGATGTATTCTCAGTTTGTCTGGTGAAGCCTTATGAGTGTCCTACTTTCATAAGATCACTGACTTTCTTTATGGTAGATATCTTTTATGGCAGACATATGCACATGAAGTTGGGTCAAACAGTCAAGTATAAATTAAATCACTCTTTTTTGCTGACAGAAGTAGCTAACCCAGTTTTAATCTGAACAGAGACATCACCAATTATTCAGTTACTATGGTGAAGAAACATGAAACGCTAATTCATCTTTGGTGTTTGGGTTTTTTTTCAGATGAGAGATATCACTGTTTCATTGCCTGAAAGAACATTCTCCATTAAAGCTACTGCATTTTACTGTGAAAGAAGGCTCTTTTAGTTGGAATTTAATCTTAATTCAATTTGGATACTGCCTTGGATACAGATTATAGTGCAACAAACGTGATTACACATGAAGTAATGATGAGATAGGAAAGACAGAATCTCAAACCAGACTAAATCCTATTAAAATTGTGCTCTCTGACACCCTTGAAGCTGACAGGTATCATAAACTGATATTGCAAGAAGGAAAATCAAAGCAAAACAAAATAAAACTTTCACTTTTCTCCCCACCTGTGTAAATATGTGTTTGTGTAAATATGTTTGTGTAAGTATGTGTTTGTGTCCACACGAGTGCAGTCTTGCCTGTTCAAACATTTGACTTTATCAAAACAACAGATGCATTCTGGAGGAGCTACCAAGCACTTCCAAACTGTGGACATAGTATTTTTCCACTTGGTCCAGGGAAAGAGCCTCTTTTGAACAACTTCTTGACTTTGCCTGGATCTGATGACAGGACGGGCTTTGAATGCTCAAAGGGAAAACAGAAATTGGCTCCTGCTAGAGGGTGAAAATTAACCAGCAACAGTGAGAAAAGCAAATTACAGCAAAATCTGCTCCCTTAGAAAACTAATAAATAAACCTCACACCTGTCACACACTAGGACTTATTCCTGCAAGCTAAAGATTTTGTCAGCAGAGAACTTAGGTGCCCAGAGAAACCCTCTGCATCCTTAAATGTCTTGACTGCCTTCTTATGTCTCCAAGGACGGAGACTCCACCTCTCTAGGCAACCTTTGCTTGTTCTCAGTCACCCTTACAGTAGCAAAGGGTTTCCTGCTGTGCAGATGGTAACTCTTGTGTTCCAAGCATTATCTCTTGTCCTGTCACCGATTTCTGCCTTCTTTGCACCACCCCTTCAGGTATTTTAACTCTGCATTTGTTTTTCATCCTACAGAAATGCCTATCTTAATTCAGCAAATGCAGATCCTAATTTCAGCATCATTATACTGCATCCTGAGGGGAGCAGACTGCTAAATGAGATCAAGAATGAGCTCTGACAAGTCATTTGGCCCCCACCCATTTCCCAGATTTTCCTCACATTTTAACTCACAGAAAATAAATACACCCAAATGCCAGTACGAGTAAACGTGGAAGAATTTTGCTCACAAGAAGTCTATCTAATTAATATGAATAGAAAAGAAGCAGGAGGATAGATTTTGAACTAAATTACTAATAAGTTAGAAGTACAGGGTAACTGAAAATTAAACACAGGGTGAGCAAAATTCTACCTCCATTGCACGTTGCAGCCCATCAGTATTGCCCAAGTATAACAAAACAAAACTGACTGGCATGATTTCTTTTCCCCAGCAAGATATCAATTCCTTTCCTTCCTCCCACCCAGAAACTTGTGCTAGGATGGAAAAGACAGAGTTAATTGCATAACTGAATAGGATGCTTAGGATCTATTCATTGAATAGCTACAAATCATTCCCAAGTGGGTTTCATTATATTTTATTCTGAGTCACTCAGTGATGCTGAACACAAACCAATTTAATTCCTTTAATTGTTAAGAAATTAAATCTCAAGCAGTGTTGGATTCCTAAATGATCCAACATTTATTGCACTTCACTGGGTGAGTGTAACTTAGAATGTCCTTTGTACAACTGTGGTAAACACATTTTATTCACTATGGACAGTGTGAGATAACTGTCTAGCTTATCATGGGACAGGAACGCACGTTGATTTAGCACACCTTGGGACCAAAGTTACTTACAAGCAGCAGGTATTTATTTCAAAGGAAGATCCATGAAGCTGGCCTGCCAAACAGCTGAAGGAGGGGGTTGTGTGAAGATAGATGGCCCTGTTTTGGCTAAAACTGATTAAACACGGCTAAATAACACAAACACACAACTTCATGACAGATTTTGAGGGCCAGAGTGCCTGAGTGAATACATTTGCCTAATTAACTGACATTTTAACATTAAAGTTGACACCCCCCCAGTATGCTAATGAGCTAAACTGAGTGCATGCTAAACATATATGACTATGTTGATCAACTTCCCCCATATCATGCTAAGGACCACCCAGAAGTCAGAGACAGACAGGGCTAGTGTGTAGAACCCACAAGAGGAACACCTGTTGGTGTGCAGGG
Source organism: Colaptes auratus (assembly GCA_015227895.2). Lineage (NCBI taxonomy): Eukaryota > Metazoa > Chordata > Aves > Piciformes > Picidae > Colaptes > Colaptes auratus. The sequence goes on from CM037633.1 coordinate 38,570,074, forward strand.
CCACTGCCACCAGCAGCAGCACTGGCAGCAAGAGTTGCAGGACCAGCTGAAAGAGGTGCATCATCATCATCATCATCAGACAGGAGGGAAAGACAGAGGTGAGGAGGTGGTAACAGGCTCTGCTGCTTTTCCACCACCCTAGGCAGGGACACCTTTCTTAGTAAGAATTGCATCTTCAATATGCAGCTGAACTTTTGCTGCACTTCTATTATAGATTGAAGCTGTTGCAAAGGTTTTGTCACCAATAAATCTGGGCACCTGAGATCATCTTGCAGTTAGGGCATTTATCACCAGCAATCTCAAATCTGTTGTATCTGTCACATAAAGAAATGAAACAATTTGATTGTTCTAGCAAGTCCTTATTGGGGCACTGGAAAACAGAGGCAAATGTTAGTTTTGTCAAATAGTTCCAGAAAGAGTCCTGAGATTCTGAGACAGGCAGACAGGCAGTAGGACGTTACCTGTATCACAACACACAGCATTCACATCCTGCCTATCGAGGTCACCTCACAAGAATGATTGTTAAAGAATTAGCTATTTAACTCCTGTGCAGCTGTTCCATCTTAGAATTGTTTTTCCTTTGAATAGCCAGAAAATGCATCAAATATTTCACACTAATCTCTGTATAAAGACAGCTACTGTGGAATAATTTATTGTGCAAGATATTCAGATAATTTCCAAACGTGGAGAAACTGGTACACATTCTTCCCCTTAGGGACACAAAGACACACTCTACTTCTCTCAAACCTTCCTGAGCCTTTCACAAGAGGAAATAAGAAGTATTCTCCTAACACAAGAACTCTCATAAGAAGAGACAGAATAATTGCCATGGATCTCCCTGGACCCTTTGGTTTTGGAGGCTTTGTAATCTACTACTTTCATAGCGACAGAAAGCAAAGATAAGAGAAAATGATACTTTGAGAGGCAAATGTTTACTCAGTTTTAAGAGAAGGATGCCAGCTGTGTTGAGTTGGCCCTTTGTTCCCTACCAGTTCTGTTCCATTTAAAAAAATTATTTGTAGTTTATAGTCAGGGCTGGGTGGAACCTTGTGGTGAAGGCACATTATGCCCAGATATTGAATCCTGTCCCAGCATGTGGACAAGTTCCCCCTCTTTCATGAGGGAAACAAAGGCCAAGGCATTAGCCAGGCCAGCACAGACCCCTGCACACACCCATGGCATGGGATGCTCCTGCTAATACCAAGAATGGGCATAATTCTAGCTTTACCCTTCCTGCAGGCTGAAGACAGTTTACAAGAGTGCCCATTGGTCAAACCCAGCCTCGAGGAACCTGTAACTATTACCCCAGTTGGTAAACAAGTTGTCCCCTCTTGCACTTTGCTCTCTCTCCTTGCTTGAGAGACAAAGCTTGTGCCATAGCCTCTGCCATTGAGCTCATTGCTATTAAGTCTTCTCTCTCATATATGCAAGCAAACTAGTAGCCTCTGCGCGATGACGAGGAGCCCGCATCCAGGCAGGTCTGCTGAGCCTTAGCCCTGAGAGTATCTCCAGGGGTGGGACCTTCACTGAGCCTAAGAAGCTCCAGCGTTGTACTGCCAGTCTCACCGAATGGGAAAGCCCGCAGTGTCTCAAGAGGACTGGACCCCCGAGGGTAAGATCTGCCCAGTTGCTGGGGAAAAGGACTTAGCCGAGTCCGGCAGCCCACACGTCTGCATTAGCCTTAAGCAGCAGACCGACGAGCAGGCACAACCCTGTATGTGTCAGATCTGAAAGCAGGATCGCATGCCTACATAACCCTGCTATTGCGGGAGAGGAGTCTGCCACTTCTGCCACTCCGTGCCCTGTAAACCTCAGGGAAATTCAGAGCACGGTCCGTGCCTGTTCTCCAAAGCCGGGACCGCTCTGAGAGAGTCCTGCCACTCCTTCGAGCCAAGTAAAGGAGAAGCTGCCGCTTCACGCAGCCACGCTTCTTCCCCGGGGCCGCCCACGCCAGCCCCGAAGCCCGCTGCCGCAGGGCCGACCCCTCTGGGTCCCGCCCTGCCTGCTACCGGGCCTCCGAGCCCGCCTATCGGGAACTGTCGCCGCGCCCTGGCATGCGAGCCGAGTCTATGAGGACCGACTCTGTGAGGGCTGACCCCATCCCGGAACCAGCCCTACCGGCCCCGCCGGGCCGACCCTGCAGAACCGCTCCCTATCATCTGGAGGTTACCTGTCGGATTCCTGCGAAGGGAACCTGCCTACCAGCTAAGCCTAGGTTCCGTCTCCTCTCCACTGCCGCAGAGAGAGGATTGCCACCCAGCGTCGCCGTCCAGACCAGCCTAGGAACTAGTCCAGCGACAGTAGCCTGCTGGAACCCAACCTTGCTACAAACAAAGGGCACAGATTATCTTCCACGTGCTTTCCACCCACTAACATTCAGTTCAAAGCATCCGCGTCTAGCAGAGTAACCTCTGACGCACAGAAACATTCGCTGTACACAGTTAGCAGCCGCCTGCGTCCAGTCGAGTCGCCATCTGGTGGACAAGCGGCAGAATTGCACCCTTCGTTATATAAATAGAAAGTGATTCTGTAAGTATCCTAATTGCGTTCTAATTATAAATACTAAACCACTTATAGGATGTATTTCACAATCGTGCACTAGAACATGTATATAAAATAGTGATTAATCAGTTATTAATAATTTTGATAATCGAAATATTATTTACACAACTCATATTTCATACCCATAAATTAATAACCTCTTCGTCACAAACCTCCAAGGCAATTTTTTTTTTTATATTTATGTAACTTGCATCTTGTGAGGGAGGAGAGGGAGTTGCCTCATAAACCTTGCAGAGAGCTGCTCTTTGTCCTGTCACTTTCTTTCCTTCCTGTGAAATGCTCATTTGTTGCTTTACCTGAGAAGGATTTGTCAGCCTTAAGAGTTTCTTGTAATGCCAATATTCTCAGCTCTCTGAAGTATGTCATTAACGGTGGCAGTGCTTCACAAGGAAGGAGCTTGCTTACTGCACTGTAGCTGGCAGATTTTTTCACATATTCTGCAGTACTCCTTGCTTTGCCAGCTCAGAAGACAGAATGCATTCCCTTAACTCTGATCATGTCCTGACACTTATCGGGTTTGGGAACAACAATGAGTTGCTTCCCAGCACTCATTATTTAGTTGGCCAGCTGATATATCAAAAGGATCTCAGCAAAGGAGAGACACCAGCTGGGGTCTTGGCAAAAGAGGTGTATTTTTCCTACCCTTAGCTGCTCTCCAAAGATTATAAGCACTCAGACCGGAAATGTAGGATAATCTGATCTTAAATGGCAAAAGAAAAACATGCTGCTTTAGACACTTGTAAAGGTACAGGCTATTCGTGTTCTGTTCCTGCTACCCGAGCAGACTCCTCACTTGCTCGGTAAAGGGAATAATTAAAATTTGTGAAACACAGACACAGGGCTATAATGAGCACTGAAACAAGTAGCACTTGCTTTGAATCAGGCCTCCTTGAGCTGAGTTTAAATGATGATGTGCATGTAATTTGATGGTCACATTTTTTAAATAGTTAAACAGTTATAATTTCTGAACTTATGATTAGATATTATTAGCATCCCATTGCGTGAGGCACTTAATTCATATAATGAAAAGATTACTTTACTCTGGAAAGAACTTAGAATAGAAATATGTTCATAAATAGGCAAGTAAATTAGAATTATAAATATTGCTAAGTTTATACTTAGCAGCATCATAAAATTTACAGCTTTCAGATGAATCTTCATCATACAGGAAAATAAAACTTGAATTTTTTTCAGCAGTGCCTGCAGTGACATAGTAAAGCACGCTAGCTAGTGCAAAAGCCACGTAAAACCTCTCATCAACAAAACGCCTTCCTCTCCTTTTTCATCACCATCATCCTACAGCAAGTCCCTTACCATCCCCCTGTACCTTCCTCTGTTCTCCAGCACTTGAAACCTTCACATTTTTTCCCCTGCAACACTCAATCTGGCATGCTCCATCTGTGACACATATGCATTCCTTCATGCACAATTACAGCAGCGCAATCATGTAAGAGGCAGAGAAGAAAAAGTGCTAGCTAAAGATGCCAGCCTACAATATATGTTGGGTTTGCTATACAATACTGCCAGCAGATCTGTCGCGCACGGTCTGGGAAGCATAGCTGTCTGCTGTGTTCTCACCACTTCCTTGGGCAATGAAATGTACCCTGTGAAGTACTGAACCGCAAGATGAGGTCTTTGGAGGTCTAATTCTACAACCTGTACTGACTGTTAATATTTCTGTGGATATCAAATCTTTTCAAATTCATGTTTCCTATCTCTTCTGAAGGGCTGCAACAATCTTCAGCTGCAGAGAGAGGACAAGGGGAATAAGATGAAATCTATCCAAGTATTTTAAGACTACATTTTTCCTGATTTTGCTCTACAATCAAATGTCAGTCTGGTACTGATTCCATATTGCCCTTCAGGTCCTGAGGGCAGAGTTGCTCTGAAGAATTACATGGTCCCAGACTCCAGACAGGTCTATTGCAATATCCTCCACTTACAGCTGCTATTACACTGCTGCTGCATTTTCAGTGGATCTTCCTGCATCTCCAGAATTCAGGCCTCACTCCTGGTGGTGAGTGTCAGCACTGCCCATTCTGTTGGAAGGGGTTTTATCCACTGACTCTTTCACGTTGCTTCATACATTCTCTCACCTCTTTGGACATAGAGCCGAGATGCTAACATATGCATGAGGATGTACTAACATCTAGTATCCTGAGAGGAAACATTCTCTTGAACAAGGATGGCAGGACAGTGAGTGAGGGAATCCTGTCCTCACTTCACTAAAGCCTTCAGATTTTTTTTTTCATGTCTAGAGTTAAACTCCATGAAAATTAAGTGGAATGTGTAGAATTATTACTTTTAAATCTGAATAACACACCAGGAAGTTAGAAACAGTTCTGCAAATCCCTTCATATGTCTTCCCAAAGTTTAAGTGGTCCAGTGCAGTGGAAGCCTTAAGCAAAATGTCCTTTTGATCTAATTCTTCATCCTCCCTCTAAATCACCTCCTGGCAATGATTTGGGGGTTTCTTTGCTATTCAACCCGTTCTTCATTTCTACATCTCTTCTAGACACTTTTTCTGTGCCAGACTTCCCCTAGGTTGTCACTACTGGAAAACCAGTTTTCCAGTAACTATATTTCAGTTGGCTACTTTCTAGCCTCACTCTAGGTTATAAATAATGATTTGCAAAAGATTTCTTTCTTGCAAAGATACAAACATGAAATTTTACTCTGTTCACATCAAGAATGTTGCTTTTTCTAACAGCTGTGGTAGAAATTTGGCAGCTTACAGACTGTCCAGCTTAGAAGATATATTGGGTTGGACTGAGTTGGAGTTAATTCTCCTCCCAGCATCTTTCTAGTGCTGTGTTTTTTTGCAGCAGTAGTTGATAAACACATCAGTGTTTTGGCTACTGTTGAATCCAGCATCCAGGCTGTGTCCTTTCAACATTTTCCTGCCCCAAGAGTACACTGAGGGGTGGGCAAAATCTTGGGAGGATGGCTGAGCCAGCTGACCCAGACTGGCCAAAGAGGTATTCCATACCCCATGAGGTCAGCTCAGGTATAAGAATGAAGTGAAAGAAGGAAGCGGGGGATTCATCCGTGGTGTCTATCCTCCCAGGTAACCCCCAAGCTTAGAGAGCCCTGCTGCCTGAGACCAACCATTGTCCTGCTGATGGGAAGAAGAGACTAACAGCTCTCTCTCTGCTTTTTGCTTCCTCGTGGTCTATTGCTGTTTGCTTATTAGTGTTATTAAATTGCTCCTATCCTATTCCTGGCTTCTGTTATATTTTTTTCCCTTCTTCCCCTGTTCACTTAAGAGGGGGAGTGATAGAGTGGCTTTGGTGGGCATCTGGCCTCCAGGCCAGGGCCAAAACCGCCACAGAGGACAAAACTTACTTTGAAAGCCTTCTATTTTTGCCTTCTGCATTTTTAAGGCCATGAAGTACACCTTTCTCATAAGTCAACATTAACTCTTTCTGTTTCCAGTCGACATTCACAGATGCAGAGTCTCAGATATCACTTGTTCAAAAATCCCTGTAACTTTCCAAACTTCATATGGTCTGTGTATTGTTTAATGGATGACTGCTGTACCACATTTATACAGCAAAGAGTGAGACACAATTTAGTTCTTTTCAGAATCTGAAGTAGAAAGCTTCTGAACTGTCAGGAATGTGATTTTTCAGAAATAGGCTTTCTATCATTGCTCTTGGTGGCAGTTCATCAGAAAGAACACTAGAGCACTGATGATCTGGATGAGGGGATTGAGACAGTCATGAACAAATTCGCAGAAGACACCAAGTTGGGAGCGGATGTTGATCAGTTAGAGGGCAGAAGGGCTCTGCAGAGGGACCTCGACCGACTGGACAGATGGGCAGAGTACAACAGGATGCCGTTCAAGAAATCCAAGTGCCAGGTGCTGCACTTTGGCCACAGCAACCCCATGCAGAGCTACAGGCTGGGGTCAGAGTGGCTGGAGAGCTGCCAAACAGAGAGGGACCTGGGGGTGCTGATTGACAGCCACCTAAACATGAGCCAGCAGTGTGCCCAGGTGGCCAAGAAGGCCAATGGCATCCTGGCCTGCATTAGGAATAGTGTGGCCAGCAGGAGCAGGGAGGTCATTGTGCCCCTGTACTCTGCACTGGTTAGGCCACACCTTGAGTCCTGTGTCCAGTTCTGGGCCCCTCAGTTTAGGAAGGACATTGAGACCCTAGAACATGTCCAGAGAAGGGCAACAAGGCTGGGGAGAGGCCTTGAGCACAGCCCTGTGAGGAGAGGCTGAGGGAGCTGGGGTTGTTTAGCCCGGAGAAGAGGAGGCTCAGGGGAGACCTCATTACTCTCTGCAACTACCTGAAAGGTGGTTGTAGCCAGGAAGGGGCTGGTCTCTTCTCTCTAGCAACCAGCACCAGGACAAGAGGACACAGTCTCAAGCTGTGCCAGGGGAGGTTTAGGCTGGAGGTGAGGAGAAAGTTCCTCCCAGAAAGAGTAATTGGCCATTGGAATGTGCTGCCCAGGGAGGTAGTGGAGTCCCCATCCCTGGAGGTGTTCAAGAGGGGATTGGATGTGGCACTTGGTGCCATGGTCTAGTCATGAGTCTGTGGTGACAGGTTGGACTTGATGATCTTCGAGGTCTCTTCCAACCTTGGTGATACTGTGAGACTGTGATTACTGGTTTAAAATGATTTTTTTTGTTAAATGTTGACTCCAGTGGGAATCATGAGATGTTCACAAAAATAACTCTGTAGAGATCTTGTAATCTTTTGTTCTGCTTTCAGTACTTATGATTATGTTCAAATGAACAGTCCTCTACAAGACAGGTGCCGTATTAGTAATGGATTAAAATTTTGGAATAAAGCAACATAAAAGTGTCAAAGAATATGCAAATACATGCACTGACACCACTAGTTTTTAAAAATCACTTGGTCTTAGTGAATTCTCCTTCATAAGTCAAGCATTAGTGAAGTGGAAAGAAAATACAGTTTTCATGTCTCTGGGGTAGGCTGGGTCATGGTCTTTGCCCCCCACTGCCACTAAGAGCAGTCACAGTAGCTGTTCAGGCTTGTGCAGCCTCAAATAGAATTAGGATAGGATAGGATAGGATAGGATAGGATAGGATAGGATAGGATAGGATAGGATAGGATAGGAAAGAATTAATCAGGTTGGAAGAGACCTTTGAGATCATCGAGTCCAACCTATCATCCAACACCATCTAATCAACTAAACCATGGCACCCAGCACCCCATCCAGTCTCTTCCTAAACACCTCCAGTGATGGTGACTGCACCACCTCCCTGGGCAGCACATTCCAATGGCCAATCTCTCTTTCTATGAAGAACTTTTTCCTAACATCCAGCCTAAACCTTCCCTGGCACAGCTTGAGACTGTGTCCTCTCATGTCTGCTCTGTGTTTCAGGCTGGCCAAGGAACAGTGTGGTCACAGGGCTTTCAGGAGGAAGCACCTAAATAAAAAGGAGATTCCCGAAGGAGTAGTTCTGTTTATGCCAGGCTGCAAAAACGTGGGAGAGAGAAATCAGCCCTACTTCATAGAAAGCTATTTGATAGATAGATGCCACCTGTGGTGGTCATTTAATATTTAAACCCTATAACTACATTATCAAAGAAATTGCTTTTGAGGACATTAAAAAGAGTTTGTAGTAACATACCAGCTGCTTTGGTTTTACAAGCACAAAATACTCCAAACTACAACAAAGTGCTTATCAGTCCTGCCTCATACCCTCACTCTAAAAAAAAAAATCTATTTACTTTACACTTTTCAGTATTAGTTTGTGTGCTGGGTTAAGCCCAGCCCAGGAGGAGTGGGCTGGGAAAAAACCTAGCCTCATGTGGGCAAAGGAAATCTGGCCCAGGTGGGCACAGAGACCAGGGGGAGGGTGTGTGTTGCGGGGGGACAGGGTGTGTGATTTTCTGCTTTGTTCCCCCTTCTGCCCCTTGGTTTGCTGGCACCCTGCTGCTCTTAACCATGTGGTCAGGCCTGTCTTATGCTGTTCCAGACACCTAAGGGAACTGCATCTAAAGAGAATCCATCTTACATTCAGAGAATCCTTTGCCAGCTGTGTCTGGTTTTGTATATATTGTTATTTCCCTATATTTATTTCCCTATTTATTTCCCTATACCTTTGTAACCTTCCTTTGACTCAAATGCCTTTATGTTCTCGTTAACCTTACCTTTTTACTTCCACATTGATTGAAGACTGTTCTTCTGTAGTTTTACTTCTCTCTTCTCCTCCTGCCTAATTTGCTTTCCCTACCAGGAAAAGGGAAGAGAGGGGAGGCACCCTAAATCTGTTCCATTGGGCTTTGGGGCTCTGGGAAAAGCTCAAACCACAACATTTGGAGAAAAACTATACACATGGATGACTGTGAGCAATGTGTAAGACTGCACAGAGCCTGTATCAAGTACCTGTAACATTTTAAAAGAATGGCATAGAGGTGAAGCTGTTCCTTAAGGAGATATTGAGTCTTATTCTTTATTATAATGTATCTTCTATAAGTGGTTATATTCATGCAGTACAAGAGCTAAAAGCCATCAGCTCACGATTTCTCCTTGCAAAACTGTACATGTGTACACAAAAAGAAATGTAGTAAAGAATCTGGCTCTAATTTCCATGTGCTTTATTGCTACTTTTCCTTCTGGCTAAAACCAAGTGTAGCCATAAGTACAGAACAAGATTCGTTCCCTATCAATTGCGAATACCCTGCATTAACATTAGAGACATACTAAACTAACCAAGATCAATTTTTCAGCAGTGTGACTATATTTTATCCCCAGCAATAAGTGGGAGCAATAAAGCAGTTTAAAGAATACACATTGCTGTTTTAAAACTGTGTTCTTTGTTTAGGTTTAAGTAAACTGCACTTAAAAACTTCTTGGTATCCACAACTTAGAGGGCTGAAATATCATAAAAACTCTTTTGTTGTCTCATCTAAGATTGAACAGTCAACTCTGATAATTGTTGTATACTGTGTTAATCACATACATGTTTTTTCTTTTCTGACCATCTCTTTCATGAGATGCAGAATTAGGATTCTCACCTTCAGCTTTACCTTCACTTCAGGCCTACAGCAATACTTCTCCAGCTTGCCATACACGGCCAGTAAGAATTGGAACACAATACAATTAAAGCAAATTCAGATACCAAGGCAATGTGTTTTTTACTGCTCACTAGTTACTATCTAATCAGCATAAAGGCAATGTTAAAGTCAACATGTGCCATTTCTTTCAAGTAAGATACATACCCAAGCTTCTGATCACCAAAGGCCATTCAGTTCACATGAGTATTTTCCACTATTCAAAATGCAGTTAATTCAAGAATTGATGTTATCCCCACTTCTGCTGTTTTCTCTCTCCTTCCTTTTCTAAAAACAATAGTGTGCTACTTTCTTCCTGGATCCTGCTTCATGAGGCTGGGGAGAGGTCTTGAGCTCAAGCCCTGTGAGTAGAGGTTGAGGGAGCTGGGGTTGTTGAGCCTGGAGAAGAGGAGGCTCAGGGGAGACCTCATTGCTCTCTACAACTGCCTGAAGGGAGGTTGTAGCCAGGTGGGGGTTGGTTTCTTCTCCCAGGCAAGCAGCACCAGAACAAGAGGACACAGTCTCAAGCTGCACCAGGGCAGGTTTAGGCTGGAGGTGAGGAGAAAGTTCTTCCCAGAAAGAGTAATTGGCCATTGGAATGTGCTGCCCAGGGAGGTGGTGGAGTCCCCATCCCTGGAGGTGTTCAAAAGGGGATTGAACGTGGCACTTTAGTTAGTCATGAGGTGTTGGGTGATAGGTTGGACTTGATGATCTCTGAGGTCTTTTCCAACCTGGTTGATTGTATGAAAACATTGATAACCTTTATTAATATGAAAACTGCCAAAACATATCACAAGGTTGGATGTATGGTTAGAGTACATTCACAGTGGGAATGTGCAGGATTTGGGCAACTATAACAATTAAACTATTTTATGCAAACTGGGAGGAATAGAACAGAAAGAGAATACCCTGGGAGCAAAATGGCATCGACCACAGTAGGGGGAGACTCAACAAGAACCGTTATGCCTAAGAGGCAGTTAGATTGCTCACAGCTGGTTGCACTCAGGGTAGGGAGTGCTGCTGCTGTGTATTAGAGGCTTTGGGGCACTCATGTGCCAGGCATGGGAGGTTGCTGGCAGGAATGCCACGCTGGTCTGGCTTCAGCAGACAGCAGGCTGTTAATGACGCTATCACCTCCTGGGTGAATTGAGGCATGGCAAGATCCTGGTCACAAGGGGAAGCAGGCTTGGCTCTGACTCCTAAGCTTGTGGCTTCCCTGGTAGCTTGTGGTGTGTACGCTTGTGGCTTTATCCCAGGCGCCGGACCAGGCAACTCGAGGCTATGCAACTCAAAGCAGCTTCAAGCCAGACAAGGCCCAAGCAGGTTCAAGCATGCAACGCTTGAGCAACACTAAGCAAGGCTTGAACAAGGCTTGAGCAAGGCACAGGCAACTAGAAATCAGCCTGTGCATAAATCTTGCCTGAGACTGATTTGACCAATAGGGCATGAAACCAGCACATGGTTACCCAATGGGAAGGGGTTCTGCCAGGCTGTGGCCAGAACACGTGCCCTTGCCATTGATACAGGGTTGTTTACCAGACATGCATGGTCCTGTCCCCTTTGTCCTCTTCCTGCAATACCCTGGCTTTCTGCAGGAAGGAGGGGGGAGAGGGGCACCCTGTCTAGACACCTTAGTGTCTGTCTGGGTTTGTGCTGGGGCCGTTTGGCCCTACCATGACAGTATGGATAATACAGACTGGTGTAGTCTGAGTGAGCACATGGAAAGGATCACCCCCTTTTCTATCCAAGCATATTCTTACAATCTCTTTGTGTCTGGGAATCTGCCTAACATATTTCTCCATCTTAATACTCAGCTTTTTGTTTTCTTATTCTATTTTATAGCTTTGCATGTGGCATTGCTACATTCTTAGGAGACAGGTTATGAAAAATTAAGCTCTGAATTGTAGAAATATGAATATGGAAAAGGAGAGTTAATACTGGGGAAAACTTCAACCCACCACATCCCTAATGAAAGGCAGTAATGAAACTAGCCTACACCACCTTGTAATTTTATAACATTCCTGCAAATCTGTGAAGGCCAGCAGGTGCACTAAGTTTTGCAACCCTTGTGTGCATTATGTTTTCTTAATTACCTTCCATTTCAATTGAGAAAATATTTTCATACCCCCCCCCTATTATTCCTCAAAGAGGCTGGAAGCAGACATTGCCATCTATGGAATATTGCACCTTTGTATCTATGGAGGAGCATGTGCTACTAGTAATCTCAGTTTTCTGTTACTGTGATTTTATATGAAAAACATCCTCAAAGGCCTCAGACTTCAAATACTACCCTAACCTGATCGTATCTTCATCACATGCTGTTGTAATGATTCTGGAACAGGCGGCTAATAAATTGATCAGAGCTACGCAATCTATTATTGTGTTGGTTTTGGCTGGGCTGGAGTGCGGTGGCTTTAGGCTGTGCCTTTAAAATTTAGTTACAGATTTCGAGCAGAAAAGTAGAAAAATGAATAATGAAAAATGATAAATTAATCACTATTGGGTCTGAAAAGGAAAACAAAAGATTATTCTCAACAAATTCATTGGGTAAATATCTGGAATAAGAGGAGCTGTACCATAACAATTCTGCCCTCTTCTCTTCTCTTCTCTTCTCTTCTCTTCTCTTCTCTTCTCTTCTCTTCTCTTCTCTTCTCTTCTCTTCTCTTCTCTTCTCTTCTCTTCTCTTCTCTTCTCTTCTCTTCTCTTCTCAGCTGTTTATACTTTGCTCGGGAGAGATACTCTGTGTGCTTTGGCTGGCCTTGGCTAAGTCTAACTTCTGTGTCCCTCTTGCACAGGGGGGTAAGGAGAAGGCAGGGAGGGTGAAGCTGGTAGCTTTCCATGGTCCTTGGGCAGGGGGGTCCTTGTGCTGTTTATTAATTGTAAATATCTGTACAATATTGTAAATACTGTATCTTTTGTATACATTCAGTGCATCCCATTGTAGAGTGTATCTTTTGCCTGTAAATACTGTCCTGGATGAGGCATAAACAAGCCAGCTAAACCTGTTTTAGCCACTGCCCTCTCTCCTTCCTCTCTGTTGCAGGGTCCAGATTAAGGTTGAGGACCCAATAGGCAGGCAATGTTAAGGCTACCTGGAGGGGGTGGAAGCTGAACTCCAAGCCTCATGTTTCAGAGAGGCAACTGCAGCTGTCAGAGGCTATATGAGAAGGCTGTGCAGTTTTGCCCACCAGACAACATTTTGCACTGATTGGCAGGATTTGCAGAGGTAATCTGCCATTGGGCTGTTCAGTTTGCAAAAAAGGAATTTATAGGGGAAGATTTCAGAGCCCACATCCCTCTCTCTCTCTTATCTCTGGTCTTATTCCCTCCTGTTCGTTAAAGGTGGAGACAGGCACCTACTTGCTCCTGTCTTCAGGATAATTAGCTTCTTTTGTCCTAGCAGCATAGTGTTTAGATCTCCACCACAGCAGTGTGTCTCCCTCTCTCTCACTTCCTCTCATTTTGGATACTACCTTTTAGATTATCTCTGCCCTTTCGATTACAAATACGAACCCAGAGCACCGCTTCATTCAGCAAAGGTTTTGGTAGTTAACAGCTCGGCAGTTTGTGAGTAACTTATGCTAATTTACCTGCTTATTTCTAAGGTTTATAGCTTGGTTACCTGTTGGTTAGCTTCATTGTGAACTTGAGGTGGTCTGTCTCACCACCTGAGGCAGCATTGCTCTTTGTTTTGTGTGTATAAGAAGATTCCAGTCAGTTCCTCTGTATTCCAAGTTCTGATTCTTCTAGATTGTTATTCTGCTTTTTATTAGCCTCCTATCGAGTGCAATTAACCTATCATCGACCAGGCAAATGAACCTGGATCAAAGTGGCTCATAATTTTTTTTTTTATTATTTAATAAATCGTATTCATATTTTATCATAATTTTGGCTTAGCAATTTGATATAAAACTAAATCAAATACAGCTTCATTTGCTTCTAACTGAGTTGGTCTGGCAAAAGTTAATGCTGGGAGGGAAACTTCAACCCACTTACAGGCTGGAGTTAATTTTCTTCACAGAGCTGGTGTGGAACTGTGTTTTGGATCTGTTCTGAGAACAGTATCAAAAATTCAGGGATGTTTTCATTATTGCTGAGCGGCGCTTACACAGCGTCAATCTTTTGTACACCACAGCACCAGTGAGGAGGCTGGAGGTGCACAAGAAGCTGGTAGGGGAAACATCTGGGAGAGCTGACCCTGGCTGACCAAAGGGGTATTCCATATAGTATGATCTCATACTCAGCATGTAAAGCTGAGGGAAGAATAAGGAAGGGGAAGACATTCAGAGTTATGGAGCACTGCTTTCCTGAAGGTGGCTGAACTTCTGCCTGCCCATGGGAAGTAGTGAAATAATTTCTTGTTTTGCTTTGGTTGTCTGTGTGGATTTTGCTTTAGCTATTAAACTGCCTATCTCAGTCCAGAAGTTTTCTCACTTTTACCTTTCTGATTTTCTTCCCCCATCCCACTGGGAATGGCTGGGTGGAGCTTTGTTCCTGCCTGGGGTTAAACCACAACAATTATTGACTGGCAGCATTTCAACCACATAGCTCTCAAATGACAGCTTGTTTCATGTAAGCGTTATTCTACTGAAGGTTCCATTTGTTACCAAGAGACTTTTTCCTTAATAGAATAATACTTGGAGAAGGCAAAAAAGAAAGCAAACAATATTTCCCTCCAGGCCCTTTTAATCTGCAGGATGTTAGCTAGCAAAGGAAATATGTTGAGGACATAGTAGTTTGGTAAACACATAGATGAAAAAATAATATAAAGAGCTAATAGTTACCTGATTTAGTGCTTTTTCCACATTATTAAATGAAACAATTCCCTCTGAAGCAGATTGTGAAGCGCTCTCTGGCAGAGCTCTCAATAGCACAAAAGTATCCTCATTTTGCCCTATAGTATTGTATAGATTACTGAGTACATTTTAAATCCCTTTTTACACTGAGGAAAGTCACCTCTTTCTTCTATCTCTGATATAATCCACTGATACTGATGCCTAAACAAGTAAGGGAAAAGCATCTGTCCTTCTTCCTAGCTGTCTCCTCATTTCTTTGTGAGCATGAAGCCATGAGCAGAATATTGTTAGGGAATTTATTCTGGAAAAAGAGATTCTTATTCATGAAGGACATCCCAGTTCTCTCCCTCCAGTTCCTACATCAGCTTGCAGAATATTTTCTTGCAGAAATTCCTGCAGGACTGTAGGAAGGGCATGAAATTGGCTGTATTAGCTGTGCATGACCAATTCATGCACAAGGTCTGAAGCCACAGATCTTGACTCTGATACATTAATTTAAAAGGAATATAGGACAAAGTAAAAGGGGCACTCGGAAAGGCTGCATATTTTCATGAGCAACAGGAAATTGAGTTTTCCCTTGAAAATAATAGCAAAAATTATTAATTTTGTCTAAAGAAAAAATGAACCAGAAATTAATATTTCAAGAATAAATTACTTTTTTTTTTTTGAAGGGAATTGATACTTTCTTCCTGGAATATGAATGAATGAATGAATATGTTCTTCTGAATTGATGGTGTTCTCTGTCAATCCTTTCTACCTAAAAATTCTACCACAATAAATATGATGGACAGTTCACTAAAAGCAATTCAGCTATTTCCAGGTATTTTCAGGTACTTTCTAGACCTATCTTGTCCTGTACCAATCATTTTGTTCCTTAATATTCTATTCTCTAATTCTGGATTTGGAAAAAATTAAAAGACTTCTGCTATGAATTGCAGTTATTGATCCTATATTTCTCTGCCAGTACTTGCTGGGTTTTTTTGATGCTGATCTCCTAAATCTGTTAAGAGCTGTCTCATTTTTCACCATAATTATAGCATGTTTACCCATTTACAGAGAAAACACAGCAGTCTGATTCTTTCTTCTTTGTAATCACTGAGACACATGTGAGGGATGAAAAATGTTGATATTTATGATATTTAAAAACTTGCTAATTAGCTACAATTTAATATTTGAAAATTAAATAGGATCTAAAAATGAAATACTACATTTGAGTTTTTAATGTGCATTCCTGTGATGGGCTACGCCCATCCTGGAAGCAGTGGGGCAGAGCTTGTGAGAGCTTTTTCCCTCCCTGGAGGGTGTTTTCGCCCTGGGAAACTAAATTAGTCTGTTCCATTCCCCCTCCCTGCCCAGCAAGGCTAGAAAAAGGAGGATATTACAGCCATTAGCTCTCTTGGGCCCCGCCTTTGCTTGGACTAGGACTGCTGATGGCTCCCTGCTTCTCTGCCACGTGGTTGGGCCTGATCCTTCTCCCTGCTGCCTCCATGCCTCTTCAGAGAGACTGGTTTTGTATTTTTGTTTTTTTTTCCTTCCCATCCATCCTTGTTTCTTGCCCTTGTGAACCTTACCTGTTATTGTTACATATATATATATTATATATATATATGCACACACAATAGAATAGAATAGAATAGAATAAACCAGGTTGGAAGAGACCTTCAAGATCATCGTGTCCAACCCATCAACCAATCCAACCCACCTAAACAACTAAACCATGGCACCAAGCACCCCATCAAGTCTCCTCCTGAACACCTCCAATGATGGTGACTCCACCACCTCCTCAGGCAGCCCATTCCCATGGGCAGTCACTCTCCCTGTATAGAACTTCCTCCTAACATCCAGCTTAAACCTCCCCTGGTGCAGCCTGAGACTGTGTCCTCTTGTTCTGGTGCTGGTTGCCTGGGAGAAGAGACCAACCCCCACCTGGCTACAACCTCCCTTCAGGGAGTTGTAGAGAGCAATAAGGTCACCCCTGAGTCTCCTCTTCTCCAGGCTAAGCAATCCCAGCTCCCTCAGCCTCTCCTTATAGGGCTTGTGTTCCAAAACCCCTCACCAACTTCGTTGCCCTTCTCTGGACACGCTCCAGCAAGTCAACATTGTTCCTAAACTGAGGGGCCCAGAACTGGACACAGGACTCAAGGTGCAGCCTAACCAGTGCAGTGTACAGGGGCAGAATGACCTCCCTGCTCCTGCTGGCCACACTGTTTCTAATGCAGGCCAGGATGCCATTGGCCCTCTTGGCTGCCTGGGCACACGGCAGGCTCATGTTCAGCCTACCATCAACCAGCACCCCCAGGTCCCTCTCTGCCTGGCTGCTCTCCAGCCACTCTGACCCCAGCCTGTAGCACTGCATGGGGTTGCTGTGGCCAGTGTGCAGAACCCGGCACTTGGATGTGTTCAATCTCCTGCCCTTGGCCTCTGCCCATCTGTCCAGCCTGTCGAGGTCCCTCTGCAAAGCCTCTCTGCCCTCCAGCAGATCAACTCCTGCCCCCAGCTTGGTGTCCTCCGCGAACTAAAGAAAATTATTTACCTCTCTACTTCCAATCCAACTCCAAATTGTTGTTTGGTGGATTTGCTCCTTCCCTTTCTTTTTCCTCTCTGTTGGGAAGGAGGAGGGGGAAGCGGGGGGGGGATTCTCAGCCTTGCCCCCATCTGAGCTCTTAAGTCCCAGTTAAGGCTCAAACCACCACAGTTCTCCAAGTGAATATGGGACACTGCTATGGCAGACTGCAGAGTCTTTTGTAGCCTATGTAAGTGTTACAGCTATTTGTCTTGAGAACTGCTGCATACAAGGGTTTGTCAGCTTGAAGTCCAATAGAAACTTTTCCTCTCAAATACTGTCAGGCATAGTATGTCAGGATTAATTTCCATGGGATAAGTTACATGCCAGTCATGCTAACATAAAATTAACACAAGAACAGTAAACTACTGCCCAACAACTGTTCTGTCCCAGTGGCAGCTGATGAAGATTTCCATATTTTCAGTTTGCTCTAGTATTTGTACACATAGTAGATGATGATAAAAGCTGGCCTGTTGTCATTTGTTCTCATTCTGCACAATCCCCCTGGGAGGCACACTGAGGGTGATTGTGTGATGTGATGACTGTTGAAGTGATGACTGCTAGCTGAGTTTGGTCACATGTACAAAGGAAACCATCCAGGGACATTTTCACTGAAATGTAACGCTAAAGGCAGTACCACCAATAAACTTACATGTCAGATAGATGTTTCAGAGTTTTACTAAGCAAATATCTTCACAACATATGTAAAAAGGAAAAAAACCTCAAGTCAGTAATGAAATTTGCTAGTATAATGCCATTAAATAGACAAAAAGAGAATGCTGCAGCATACCATTCCATGCAAACTGGATAATCACAATGATTCTTCATTGGTTTTGCTTTATAAACAAAAACAAAGGCCAACAAATGGGCTGTTCTGACATTCAAACAAAAAAGCAAACTGAAACAAAAACTCATGGTTTTGTACATAGGAAACCTGGGAGCAAATACCAGTATAGTAAAAATGACTTTCCAGTGTCCTTGGGGAAGCCAGATCCGTATGTTGGAGATAGACAATGTCAATGTTAGAACACATGGAGTGTAACACCTACTTTCTGAAGTTTTGTGGCATGTGTTGCTATATCCTTTTGTGTCCACATTTGGGACAATATGCCTGCAGAGGTGGTGACACAATACACTATCAAGACAGAGCTTTCAAAATAAGTAGCAAAACTGTCAGCAGCTCATCTGTCTTTGCTCATCAGATTAATTGTATTGGGGATCTGCTACTGTTGTCCTCACACCAGTGAACCTTCTCCTCACGAGCCGAGATGCTATGTCTGAGAAGCACAAGAAGCCCTGGGAAATTACTTGGCCCAAGACAAGTTGTGTATTTCTAAAATCAGTTGATTCTTCCTCTGACTGTTACTAATCATGTGATACTGCCAGAGCACGATCAGATCCCTGTCATGTAAAGGAGTTTTGCACAGGCAGACAGGGCTCCAATTAGTCTTCACATATCACACAGAGAAAACTTCAACCAATATTTTTCACTTTTCTGACCTCCCTCATAGATTCACAGATTGAATTGGGTTGGAAGGGATCCTCACAGGTCATTTTGTCCAATGCTTCTGCAACTTCTAACAAGATCAGGTTGCCACATCAAGTCTGAACTTCAATGTCTCCAGGGACAGGGCCTCAACCACATCACAGGACAACCTGTTTCAATATTTTATCTCTCTCATTGTGAAGAAATTCTTCCTTATGTGTAATCTAAATCATGTCCTTCCTTATTCTTTTGAATTCCTTTACATTCCAGTCACAGGGGGCTTTTTTTTTTTTTTTGCTTTTTTTTCTAGCATGAAGTGGACATGCACTGCATTCCCTGTCACCTTTCCCTGCCATGTTTTTACTAGATGGCAATATCAAGCCAGGTATTAGTAATGATCATAGAATCATAGAATCAATGAGGTTGGAAAAGACCTCAGAGATCATCATCCAACCTATCATCCAACACCTCATGACTAACTAAACCATGGCACCAAGTGCCACATCCAATCCCCTCTTGAACACCTCCAGGGACAGTGACTCCACCACCTCCTTGGGCAGCACATTCCAATGGCCAGTTACTCTTTCTGGGAAGAACTTTCTCCTAACATCCAGCCTAAACCTCCCCTGGCACAGCTTGAGACAGTGTCCTCTTGTCCTGTTGGTGGTTGCAACAACCTCCTTTCAGGTAGTTGTAGACAACAAGGTCTCCCCTGAGCCTCCTCTTCTCCAGGCTATGCAACCCTAGCTCCCTCTGGTGGGTTAACGCCCATTCTGGAAACAAAGAAAACAAAGCAGGGTGGAGGCTTGCAGGTACTTTGCACTCCCTCCAGGGCATTTCTCCCCTGGGAAGCTGAGTCTGTTGCACCTCCCACTCCCTGCCCAGCTAGGGTATAAAAAAGCAGGACATTGTAGCTGTTAGCCCTTTTGGCTCCTGCCTCTGCTGGATGAGAGCTACTGCAGCTGCCCTCCTGCTCCTCTGCCACGTGGTCGGACCTGATCCTTCTCCCTGCTGCCTCTGCCCCTCCTCAGAGAAAGGCTGGTTTTCTATTATTCTCTTTTTTTTTTTTTGGTCCCCCTCCCATCCTTGTTCCTTGCCCTTGTGAACCTTTCCTGTTATTGTTATATATATATTGTTTAAAGACAACTCTTTGCCTCTCTACTTCCAAGCCGACTCCAAATTATTGTTTGGTGGATTTGCTCCTTCCTTTTCTCCCCTCTCTGTTGGGAGGGAGGAGGGGCGAGTGGGGGAGAGATTCTCAGCCTTGCCCCCCACCTGAGCTCTTAACTCCCAGTTAAGGCTCAAACCACCACACTCCCTCAGCCTGTCCTCACAGGGCATGATCAGCTTACTAAAGAGACGTTAATGGTAGCAGTTTTACTGAAGTTATTTAGGAATGCTTAAGTGAAAATACAGAAAACAGTACAGAATATATTTAAGAAATGGTTATAATAATAAAGTGAAGCACAAACGTTCACATTATTTTTATGCATGTGAAGATCTCCTTATTCTGAAAACCATTTCCAGAAAACCCAAATAGGGATAGACTACTTGTGGCATCACTTCTACAATAATGTTGTTCTTGTTCCCGCAAAATATCCTACTGCTGTGGGCTATATGAGATGCAGTGGGGCCTCAGGCAGCTGTGTTCCTTCTGTTGTGCAATATTAGCAGTCAAACAAATAGAAAAATGCCTTTTAAAAAAGGAAGCCTTCTCAGCAGCTCATGTAGGGATGCTCCAACAGCAGAAAGACTGCAAAATTAAAAAAAAATATATGAAAGGATGAGAAATAAGAAACAATAAATGAAGAGGTGGAGGAGTTCACAGTATCACAGTATCGCCAAGGTTGGAAGAGACCTCAAAGATCATTGAGTCCAACCTGTGAGTTAGCAAAGTAAAAGGGAAAAAAAGTTAAATAAGCAACAAGAAAGTGTAAGCCTGCTGCCTGGGCAGAACGCTGGACTGCAGCTTTTACAGAGAACTGCAGCTTCATGGAGAATTTTGTGGTTTGTCCCATGGTACACTCTGTGCAGCCACTCCTTTAACTTTCTACCTTTGAACTGTTTGAGACAGCGAGCAGGACCTTCTCAGTAAACTGTCTCCAGCTCTGGAAATCACACACAGCTTGACTCTCCAAACACTGAAGCTACAAATTTTTATGACAGTGTGCAAATTCCTGGCTAAGGCTCTGAAAAATCAGAAATGTTATGGCTTCTTTTTTCTCTGCTGCAAATTTGAATCTGCTGCTGCTATTCATAGCATGCTGCAGTCATGCCAGCTTCAAAAATGCAAGTGCTAACTGGAGCAAAGTATTATGGGGCCTGCAGTTTAGATTGCAACATGTGAGGCTTCCCGTTCGGTTGTTGCTTCTGGGTTCTGGGTTCTTGGGTGTTGGCTTTTCTTCCTGCAGGCATGGTGGTGGAAGGGGTGGGAGTTGGGTAGCTGCTCGTTTTGGTTTTCTGGTTTATGCTGTTTTTTCCCCCTGTATTTCAGTGTAGTTCTACTGCAAATAGGCTAAGCTAAGGTATTCATGCAGTTTGGGGTCCCTCAATTTAAGAAGGATATTGAGACACTTGAAAGTGTCCAGAGAAGGGCAACAAGGCTGGGGAGAGGTCTGGAGCACAGCCCTGTGAGCAGAGGCTGAGGCAGCTGGGGTTGCTTAGCCTGGAGAAGAGGAGGCTCAGGGGAGACCTTCTTGCTGTCTACAACTACCTGACGGGAGGTTGTAGCCAGGTGGGAGTTGGTCTCTTCTCCCAGGCAACCAGCACCACAAGAAGAGGATAGAGTCTCAAACTGCACCAGGGGAAGTTTAGGCTCAAGGTGAGGAGAAAGTTCTTCCCAGAAAGAGTAATTGGTCACTGGAATGTGCTGCCCAGGGAGGTGGTGGAGTCCCCGTCCCTGGAGGTGTTCAAGAGGGGATTGGATGTGGCACTCGAACCCATGGTTTAGTTAGTCATGAGGTGTTGGGTGACAGGTTGGACTTGATGATTTCTGAGGTCTATTCCAACCTTATTGATTCTGTGATTCTTTGATTGTAATTAGATTATTAGCTAAGGTAGTTACAGATTTTGATTATGATATCTTATGTTATATCAAACTCTTATCTCTTTATCTCAACCCTGAGTTTGTGTGTTCCTTTTTTTTTTTGAGATATTTGAGATCACAGTATCACAGTATCACAGTATAACCAAGGTTGGAAGAGACCCCAAGGATCATCAAGTCCAACCTGTCCCAACTTTCCCCTCACTTTTGTGTTGGGGAGCAGACAGGTTAGCCCTTGCACTAAACCATTACAAAATTATAGAAGGTAATGCAATTTTTTAAAATGGAATAAAGCAATATTTATTTATCTCTCTAGAAGGGAAGTTTAAGGTTTTAGTTCTGTGGTGGTGAGGATTCTGTAGTGTTTCCTAATGATAGCTACATGCTCACGTTGTCTCAATGAGCTTCCAGAGGGATCCCTGCAGACAGTCAGATGCAGAAATAGGAAGATCCCATCCATTCTGGGCAACAACAGCACCACTGGCAGCAGTCATACATAGCCTTGTGTACAGATTCATCAAAAGCCACTGGAACTGGTTGATGTTTTCTGCCTAAAAAATTCCTGCAGCAAGTTACAGAAATTAATCCCTGTGGCAGTGGAAATCCTCTGAGTAATCATCCAGTTAAAGAAGTTAATCAGACTTTTTAAGTCCTTTTAATGGCTGTGACTATGTGAAATATTCTACCCATCATAAATCATCACTAGCTAAGGGTAAATGCTTAACAAATAGATCTAAAACAGACTGGGTGTTGATATGTAAAGAACAGGAAACCCTAAATCAAATAAACATTTTGAAAGAGATAAATTATAACAAATATAAATTACATGACATTTCTCTCTTGAAGAGAAGAGGGTTGCTTAGCCTGGAGAAGAGGAGACTCAGGGGTGACCTTATTGCTCTCTACAACTACCTTTAGGAGGTTGTAGACAGGCAGAGGTTGGTCTCTTCTCCAAGGCAACCAGCACCAGAACAAGAGGACAAAGTCTCAAGCTGCACCAGGGGAGGTTTAGACTGGAGGTTAGGAAGAAGTTCTACACAGAGAGAGTGATTGCCCATTGGAATGGGCTGCCCAAGGAGGTGGTGGAGTCACCATCACTGGAGGTGTTCAGGAGGAGACTTGATAGGGTGCTTGGTTGCATGGTTTAGTTGATTAAGTGGTGTTGGATGATAGGTTGGATGTGATGATCTTGAAGGTCTCTTCCAACCTGGTCTATTCTATTCTATTCTATTCTATTCTATTCTATTCTATTCTATTCTATTCTAATCTTCTAACTGAGAAATAGTTCTTGAATTTTCCTTATTATCTGGCATTTATAACTATCAGAAATAATTACTGGACTAAGGGAACAATTGATTCTATATTTGACATTTAAACCAAACAAACCAACCCACTTTTTTGCTTTTATTGCTGGTCAGAAAGGTATTTGAAACCATGAAGTTTAGAGGTTTTGGAAGAGGAATGATTACTTTATAAACAAAATTATCTCCGTCTGGCAGTTTTACTCGCATGAGAAATTAGTTTTGGTTAATTATATATAACACAGTATATTTATCAGGACACATTTCCAGAAGGAATATAGGTTTCTTCATTTCTTCATTTCTCAGCACAGGCAGGATCTAATGCCACAAGAAATTCTAAAAAAGAAATTCTGGGACCCATTTTCAAGGTGAGTAAAAGGCAAAAGCCTCCCTGACTCCAGCAGTGACTGGAACCACACAGCGTTGTGTGATGTCAGTTATCTATCTCCCTCCGGCCCTGTATTTCTCAAACCATTTGCAAAGTCTTTCTTTGATAATCAATCCATAATTGTAAAAAAAACAAACAACTAAAAACCCTAGCATAAATACATGGCCTTATGTCTTTTGCTTAGTTAATCACTGACAGTAAGAGGTTTCATAATTGCTAAAAATGAGAACTCTTTGTTAGGGGATGATATAAAATCTCTGTGAATAAAGAAGAGAGTCATGACAGGGTTTAGCCTTGGCTAACGCCAAATTAAGCTTTTTAAGAGCAGATATGTTTAGGAATCTTTTTTATCAGACTGAAATCTGTCTGATGTGACAGAAATCAGTGGTGAGATTATACAGAGATTCTCGGACCCATCATTTACACAGCCTGCAATTTTAAATGGACCCTCCACAATGCCTAACATCTAATTATCTTGTCTAAGTGGTTTTGCTAGGCAAGGAAGACAAACAATTAGCATGAAGGGCAGTGCATTTAGAAAATTCAAAAACTGAATTTGGAGAAAGAATAAAGCTTTGGTTGCTACCTGCATGCCTGAGTTGAACTTATCGTTTAGAAGCTTTCATAAATATTCACCTACTATAAGTTTTTTAATATTCATTATGGTCAGTGAGATGAAAAATCAATTAGTCACAAAGATTTGCTCAGGAGACTTAAGTAGTAATGATCTGGGGAATCATGGAAAAATACAAGAAAGTAGTGTAGTTTAGAGAGGCAAAAATTTTGAAAGCTTTCCATATCTACTTGGGCTGTGAAATATAATCTGAACTTGAATATACTCTCAAAGTTATTTCATTTTAGTTAGTTAAAGCTTGAGTAGTTTCTTATTTTTATATGCTATTTCATATAATTTCCCACTTCTAAAATCTTACACAGTTTCAACTGTTTGTTTGCTGCCTTTCTCTGGCCACAGCTCCTGTTTCCAAAGTATGCATTTTTGCACCTGTGTTTTTACAGCCATTGTTTTCAAACTTTAGAAAAGTGTATGGAATCATACAAGGCTTAAAGAAAATCAGCTACACCCTTCAATTCTTTGTGGAAAACCAGAACTAGTGCATAGAAGTGAGAAGGTCTGTGGTGGGTTGAAGTTTCCCCCCAACATTGACTTTGCCAGACCAACTCAGTTAGAAGCCAATGGAGCTGTATTTACAAGCACAGTCTACACTCTACAATGGAATGCAATGAATGTGTACAAATAGACAGGAGTTATAATATTATACAGGTATTTACAATTAATAAACAGCACAAGAGCCCCACTGGCCAAAGACCAGGGATAAGATACTAGCTTCTCCCTCCCTACCCTCCTTACCCCCCTGTACCAAAGGGATATGAGAAAGGAGCAGAGAAGTTAGAGTTAGCCAAGGCCAGCCCATAAGCAGGTTACCTCTCCCAAGCGGAGCAAAACAGCTGAGATCAGAAGAGAAGAGAAAAGGGAAGAATTGTTATGGTACAGCTCCTCTTATTCCAGATCTTTACTGTGATAGTTTTGGCTGGGTGCCTCCTGCTGCTGCCACACAAGATACACCTCCGGTGCCCCGGGTGTCCAGCCCGGTGGGTGGACACAGGAAGCTGCGTATTTCATACCCATAATGTCCTGCTCCCTGTAAATCCACCTGCAAGGTCTCACACTTCCTCTTTCTTCCCTTGCCACTCCCGTGGGAGATGCTCCCTATCTGGTAATGGAAGGGGACTTATCTCAGGGCCTCTTGGGCCTGGCTAGGCCTAATGCCCAGAGAAGAAGGGGGAAGGGTAAGATCAGATCTGGCCAGCTGAGATTAGCCTAACAGTGGAGGGGGGGAAGAAAGAGCCCTGAGGGCTTTGGGTATACCCTCAAGTAGGGAGAAGGGGAGTGCTGGGAGGCTTCTGGGTATGCTTTGGGACCTCCTTTGTCACTGTGCTTGTGGTTTCTCTGTAAAACACTCACTGCTTTTCCAGTTAAACTTTCCATCACTTCTGCAATCTGTTTGTTTGAGTCTCGTTTTAATGCCCTGGTGGGAGGCAAGGGAGGATCTGCCTTTAAACTGGGACATTTACCCAATGAATTTGTTGAGAATAATCTTTTGGTTTCCTTTTTACACCCAATAGTGATTTATTTATATTTTTCTACTTTTCTGCTCGAAATCTGTAACTAAATTTTAAAGGCATAGCTTAAAACCAGCACAAAGGTCTGTACCTCAAATTTCCTCATCAGCACATTTGTCTGAATCAATCACATTTCAGAGCACATTTCTGACTACTTACATTGCAAATGCCAATAGAATTACATGTCTCCAGTCACTCCATTCCAACTCCCAAACTTCAATGCTTTTGCTTTTAGGCATACAGGACCTTAATTAAATATACTCCAGTGAAAGTGATGAAGCCTGCACACGCATAGTGCTTTATTAGCCGGGCAGCCCATCACTTTGCATTTACAATAAAGGTGTGTTATCTTCACATTAGTTTTTGTATGTGCTCCTGTTACAAGAAATTCTCAAGTCATCAGAAAATTGTGTAATTGCACTCCAGGCTTTAATATTATATTTTACTGAAACCAGAAAAGCCATTTCTTGGGGCAAGAACTGTTTCAAAGGTCTGAAATAGTTTCAAATATCTCTGGATTTATTTAAGTTCAGAAATAAATAAATCCTTGACATATCTCACTCTAGAGGTAAACACAAAATCTAAAGGGATGTGGCTAAATTACAGCATGATCATTTCTAACATCCCAGCACCACTCAAATGCTCTGCTGAGGTCCCAGTGGAGACCTGTTATATGGCAGCCCATTACTGGGAATTTTATGCTGCACTGGCATGCAATATTTGTGTGCATGCTCGGGTCCCAGGCAGAAGGACCTAAGAAAATACTATTGCATTGGGGTGCTGTGAACAGTTCCCTTGCTGGTCTAGAAAATCTTCACTTTAAAAAATGACACCCACCTATTGGTAGCCCCACTTGCAAACATAATGGCAAAGGTGCAAGGGCACAAGACACTCCCTCTACAGGAGACCTCGCAAGCTTCTGCTCTGTGTCCAGAAGGAAGCAATTCTTGCCAGGCTTGCAAACAAAAGCATTGAGACACTGGTGAAAGGATGATCACTGAGGAGGATCTTACTAGCTTAGGAGGCAGAGAAGAGATCAAATCTTCATCTGCTTGCATGGGCACCATCACCAGTGGCACCTCAAGATCAGAGCACTCTTGCATTACCTCATTTCATTTCAGAGCTTTGAACACATTCCCAAACTAGGAGTCATCAACTGCAATAAAAGTGCTCTTTTAAAACACTGATTTGAAATGGAAAATAGATACCTGACCTGAATTGAAAAATTCCCTCAAGAGTAAGTTTAGCAACACACAGCCTGGTGGGGAAAGATACAATCCAACTGAGAATTTGTGTCTTTTCCTTTAACATTCAAGGACTGTTCACAGGGTCATAGGAAGGACAGTGATAGTTAAGAGTAGTAGTATCAGTAACAATCCTGCTGGTAGTACCAGTAGTACTATTAAAATAACAATCAATGTGCTGCATTCTGATTACTGCAGGCTTTGCTATGGAGCTGCAAACTGGAGAGCTGCTCACAACTTATCTGACCCCTAGAGGTCTAGAAATCAACATGAAAATGCCAAGGCAATCAGAACTGTCACAATCTTCACTCTGCAGCATATGTGAAAAACTAAATATCTTTAACTCTTTTCTGTTTGGGGAATTTCTATTGTCGCCCTGTGTTTACAAATATAAAGATGCCATTCACTGTTTTCCCTCGCTGCAGCAATTCTCATAGTGCTCCTTCCAGTGCTCTGAGGCACATGAGGAGTGACTCTTGTGTAATTCAGGAGTGCAGCAAATGGGCTCTGATAATTTCCAAGCCTATAAGCATTTGGTGCTAATAATTTAATTTGCATATTCACACATAACTTGCATATGTAGAAAGCAATTCCTAATTAATTTAAGTTAGGCCAAACCAAGTTCATTTACACATTAAGTCAGGGGTGATTATATTACATGACTTAATTTTAGCATATTGAAGCTGCCAGATCTTCCAGAAGTGATTTTGTCCATTTTTTCAGGTGTCTTCAGAGTACAATAATAGCTGCTGCCAATAGTACAGAAATGCAAAGCTTTTTGCTGATACAAGTCAGATCTGGCTTCCAGATGACTATGCAACCTCTTCAGTACAGTGTCTGTGCCTCTCCTTTCTCTGAGGTCTTACATGACAGACAGATCTGTCACTTACATGACTGTGAGTGATGACATCCAGTAGGTTTACTGCAATGCTGATTTAACAGTGATTGAAAAGCAAAACTCAATTTGTAAAAGCTTTTATAATTCCTCCATGCCCATCAAACATTAGACAAAAATCTATGCTGAAAGCTGTTCTGTCCTAGGAAGGAGTGCAATTTGGCATCAGCCTTGCTTCTGAGGATAAAGAGGAAAGGCACTAACTTTCCTGGCAGCAAGTACCAGCGGCCACACCGAGACACTCCAATTCAGAGCTGCACAGAACCTGGAGCATGGTCTCTTCATTCAGTTTTAGTCTCAGGCTCCTACTCTTACTGTTTTGCTACAGTGTTGTGGGGCAGCCTAGAGAGAACATAGATTATTACTTATTTTCTCATACTGCTGTTCTGAGCTTACCATGATGATATGAAATTTAATAAAGCAAAGAGCTCTTTCACCAAATGGCAGAAATGTCTTTATTTCCTAATTTGGTCTTTTCAAATAGCCAAGGTGCAGAGATGAGATGTGGAATGGCACTGTGCAACAGCCTAGAGAGTGAAGCTGGTACTGGCCAAGTGTGGTGGGTTGAAGTTTCCCATCACATTAACACAACCAACTCATCTGGAAGCAAATGGAGCTGTATTTACAAGCAAAATCTACACTCTACAATGGAATGCAATGAATGAGTACAAAATATACAGGAGTTACAGTATTATACAGGTATTTACAGTTAGCAAATAACATAGAAACACCTCTGGCACTGCACTGGTTTCCCAGAGATGAGGGAAGCTGCTCCACTGCTCCTCCCCCTCAAACCTCCCCCCCTTTCCCTTTGTACCAAAGAGAAAAAAAAGAGTAGAGAGAGAGAAGCAGTGTTAGTGTTCTCAAGGCCAGGCAGAAGTGGTTATTATCTCCCCGAGTGAAGCAGAACAGCTAAGACCACAGGAGAAAAGAAAAGGAATGGGAATGGAAGTGAAATGTGAAAGATGCTATGGTACAACTGCTTCTATACCCCAGACCTTGCCCTGATGAATTTGTTTAGAATGATCTTTTGTTTTCCTTTTTACAGCCAATAATGAATTATTTATATTTTTCTACTTTTCTGCTCGAAATCTGCAGCTATTTTAAAGGCATAGCCTAAAACTGCCACACCAAGCATTGCCCATGATGGTAGGCAAAAAGAATTAAAACCTGTTGATCTATTTTAACCTCTCCTGCTCCTCTCCTCTCCTCTCCTCTCCTCTCCTCTCCTCTCCTCTCTCTCCTCTCTCTCCTCTCCTTCTCTCCTCTCTCTCCTCTCCTCCCTCCTCCCTCCTCTCTCCTCTCCTCTCCTCTCCTCTCCTCTCCTCTCCTCTCCTCTCCTCCTCGCCTCTCCTCTCCTCCTCCTCTCCTCTCCTCTCCTCTCCTCTCCTTCCTCCTCCCTCCCTCTCCTCTCCTCTCCTCCTCTCCTCTCTCTCCTCTCCTCTCCTCTCTCCTCTCCTCCTCCTCTCCTCTCTTTCCCTTCTCTCTCTCCCTCTCTCTTCCTCCCTTCTCCTCCTTCCCTTCTCTCCCTTCCCTTCTCTTCCCTCCTTCTCTGCCTCTTCTCCTTCTCTTCCTTCTCTCTTCTTCCTTCTCTTCTCTTCTCTTCTCTTCTCTTCTCTTCTCTTCTCTTCGCTCTCTTCTCTTCTCTTCTCTTCCTTCTTCTCTCTCTTCTCTTCTATCTCTTCTTCTCTTCTCTTCATCTTCTTCTTTCTCTTCTCTTCTCTTCTCCATAAATGTGTATATATGCATGCATATGTATTTATATATATGTCCATATGTATGTTTGTGTATAGAAAATGCAGGCCTGACATGAGTGAAAAATTGCAATGAATTTATTCTGCCTTTGTCATTGTCTGTGTCTTACAGTAAAAATAAAGAATTCTAGGTAAGATGAAATATTGCCTTTTAAAATGAAAAACAATTTCTCTTCCATGAAAGCAGTTTATGGGAGCATGCTGTCTGCCCATCATGGTCCCTTTTGTTTGCTAGCACTCCACAAACATGTGTTGGTCTTGCCATGAAGGATGATGAACAGTTGAAGATACATATATGTATAACCACTCTCAGGCATTATAACATACACAGAACATGCTATCAACATTGCAGTGGGAAAAGAATCATACATGAATCAGCAGGGAACTGAAGGACTAGAAAGGGGAAATGCCAGGCAAGCTACTAAAAGATTGTTTTGGATACAAAGCTAAAAGGCAGAAGGCAGAGTTGTGGGCTCAGGTGATGTGAAATAGGATGTGCATGAATGTAAGATGTGGGAAAAGAGCACTTTAGGAATGGGCAAGCCTGCTGGGTACTCTGGAAGGAGGAATAGTACAGTGTGGCCTGAGTGGACAATGTGAAAGAAATAATTTGACTGAGGACTTTTGGGGAACAATGAAAACAGGCAATGGTAGCTACAGAGGAAAGACAAGCAAGATGATAGAAAAAGATACTGTAAATAATTGTTGTAGGAGACAGAAGAGATGTGGCAAGAAGAGAAGAAAACTGAACTGTTGAACATCAGATTGGGGACTGCAGCAAGGAAACCTTAGTGAGTGAAAAATGTGCAGCCTCATCGACTGAGATGGATGGTAGGGTGCAGGCAGCTCACTGCAAAGTAGAAGGTAACAAATGTCATGGTAACTGACAAATCAAACTGGTTAAGAACAAGGAAAACAAAAAGCTTAGTTTAGCACTCTCTACTGGCACCCTTGCAACTGAGAGCTCTATTTTAACTCCTCAACTGTATTAGATGGGCTGTAATGTAGAAGATTGAGAAGCTTAAATGCTATACTTCAAATACTCATGTCTTCAGGAAGTAAAGACTCATGTGCACTGACTTCACCTTCTGCAGTTCCTTCTAAAAATATTTTTTTCACCTGTGACAAACATAAATATTTCACCAATTTATATATTAGCAAAGGCATGTTCATACCACCAATGAGCAACTAATGTATGGCCAAAAAGGACAAATAGCTGATTAGTTGAGAAATAGTCTCACTGATACTGAAACTAGCATTAGATCTGAAACTTTAGAAAAAGAAAGCTGTTGTCAGTGAATTACTGAATATTGTGTCTGGTTTTTATGCCTATGCATAGTGGCCATAAAAGTAAAATAAATGACAAACTAGTTAAAGAGAGAAAAGATTTACACCTCTGTTTGGTCTTTGAGGTCACAATCTCAAAGAGTAATTGTTCATCCTGGCACTTCCTGCCACTAAAACAGTTAATGGCAACTCTAGTCAGTAGTGATATAGAAATATAGAATAGAATAGAATAGAATAGAATAGAATAGAATAGAATAGAATAGAATAGAATAGAATAGAATAGAATAGAATAGAATAGGAGTTAACCAGGTTGGAAAAGACTATTGAGATCATTGAGTCCAACCTATCATCCAACACTATGATAGTTTAGTTTAGTTTCATAGTTTCAGTTAGGGTTGGAAGGGACCACAAGGATCATCTAGTTCCAACCCCCCTGCCATGGGCAGGGACACTCTACACTAGATCAGGCTGGCCAGAGCCTCATCCAGCCTGGTCTTAAATACCTCAAGGGAAATGAAATCAACTAAACCACAGAATGACCAAGGTTGGAAGAGACCTCAAAGATCATCAAGTCCAACCTGTCACCACAGACCTCATGACTAAACATGGCACCAAGTGCCTCATCCAGGCTCTTCTTGAACACCTCCAGTGATGGTGACTCTACCACCTCCCTGGGCAGCACATTCCAATGCCAAATCTCTTTCTGGGAAGAATTTCTTCCTGATATCCAGCCTGAACCTCCCCTGATGCAGCTTGCGACTGTGTCCTCTTGTTCTGGTGCTGGGTGCCTGGGAGATGAGACCAACCCCCACCTGGCTAAAACCTCCCTACAGGGAGTTGTAGACAGCAATGACATCTCCCCTGAGCCTCCTCTTCTCCAGGCTAAGCAACCCCAGCTCCCTCAGCCTCTCCTCACAGGGCTATGCTCCAGACCTCTCCCCAGCCTCGTTGCCCTTCTCTGGACACCTTCCAGCACCTCAACATCTTTCCTAAACTGAGGGCCCCAGAACTGCACACAGTACTTGAGATGTGGCCTAACCAGTGCTGAGTACAGGGGCCTATGAATCTAACCCCCAACAACCTTCAACCCAGGTGTAAGAATGTCTCATGCATCTTTCAACTTGCTCTTATATTTTTAAGGTGGTAAAGACATTTTCAAAGGAAAGTCACTTTTATACGAACACAGGCACTGCCCCAGATACACAAAGCAAAGCACATGCCCACTTTTTCAATCAGTCTGATTTTTATTAGTGTTCATTTATTTTTGACATGTCTTATGGTAAAGTAGAAAACTGTTTTATGATACCTTTTCCAATCAGCATAATTGCTTTTATTCTAAGAGAGCAATTAACTCCTTGACTAATTCTTCACACTTAATTTAAATTGTAGCATGCAGCAATGTTTAAAGCTGCAGACGTGGCATTTGTTTTTGGTGGAGGTAGTGGTCACTAGCAGCCTCCATTTATCACTTTTAATTTAAACTCTCATGTCAATGATTTTAGTTCCTAGAGCTATGACTGGCAGATATGGATTTCAAAATCACAGGGAAAATAAACTGCAGTTAAGAATTCAAACACTCAGATCAATGAAAACCTGTTTTATAAGTGAATGTGCTCCAGTTAAATCCCAGCTGCCTGACAGAAAGAATTTAATGTTTCAAACAGTTCTTTTCCCACTTGAATAGTGAGAATAACTTTTTATAGCAGCAGTATCCTGCTGTTAGGTGAACAGAAGTGGACTATCCATGTTATGTTCTCAGCAAACACTGCAAAGCAAGTAGGAGGGCCACATCCTAAAGACGTATGCACTAATATCCAAATGGTGGTCTCTGGAACCTGGATTGTTGCTAGTTCCAGTCTGAGTGGCTGGAAATCTGCCAAACAGAGAGGGACCTGGGGGTGCTGATTGACAGCCCCTAAATATGAGCCAGCAGTGTGCCCAGGTGGCCAAGAAGGCCAATGGCATCCTGGCCTGTATTAAGAACAGTGTGGCCAGCAGGAGCAGGGAGGTCATTGTGCCCCCTACTCTGCATTTGTTAGGCCACATCCCGAGTCCTGTTTCCAGTTCTGGGCCCCTCAGTTTAAGAATGACATCGACACGCTTAAGCATGTCCAGAGAAAGGCAACAAAACTGGGGAGGGGTTTGGAGCACAGCCCTGTGAGGAGAGGCTGAGGGAGCTGGGGTTGCTTAACCTGGAGAAGAGGAGGCTCAGGGGAGACCTCATTGCTCTCTACAACTACCTGAAGGGTAGCTGTAGCCAGGAGGGAGTTGGTCTCTTCTCTCAAGGAACCAGCACCAGAACAAGAGGACAAAGTCGCAAGCTGCACCAGGGGAAGTTTAGGCTGGAGGTGAGGAGAAAGTTCTTCACTGAGAGAGTCATTCATCATTGGAATGTGCTGCCCAGGGAGGTGGTGGAGTCACCATCCCTGGAGGTGTTCAAGAGGGCACTGGATGAGG
This sequence comes from Colaptes auratus, assembly GCA_015227895.2. NCBI lineage: Eukaryota > Metazoa > Chordata > Aves > Piciformes > Picidae > Colaptes > Colaptes auratus. Next base: position 38,603,026 of record CM037633.1, read on the forward strand.
CACTTGGTGCCATCATCTAATCATGAGGTCTGTGGTGACAGGCTGGACAGTCTCTTCCAACCTTGGTGATACTGTGGTAGTGTGTATTTCCTCTTTTAAGCCAGTTGGTGCTGCACTGATAGACATCAGGAACAAAAGTTTAAGAGAAATTAGAAAATGGAAGAAGATACTTCATTAAAATTACTGTTGTGAAAATGTCAGTGATGTTTCTAGGCTTCTTTGAAGATGAATAATTTATTTTATTAAAATCTGAAGTATTTGTATTACTGCCAATGACATTGTGCTGTCTTGCTTCCTGCTGTAAATGCTGCTGTTTTCACAAGCACCATCTCATACTGTTTCAATTCAGAATAATGGAAAGATTTCATACATCGAAGTCTGAACAGTATATGTAATAACATTTAACCTTATTAAATCTTTTTTATATTTAATTGCTGTGTGGTGGTTTGAGCCTTAACTGAGAGTTAACAGCTCTGATGGGGCTAAGGCTGAGAATCTCTCCCCCACTCGCCCCTCCTCCCTCCCAACAGAGAGGAGAGAAAAGGAAGGAGCAAATCCACCAAACAATAATTTGGAGTCGGCTTGGAAGTAGAGAGGCAAAGAGTTGTCTTTAAACAATATATATATAACAATAACAGGAAAGGTTCACAAGGGCAAGGAACAAGGATGGATGGGAGGGGGACCAAAAAAAAAAAAAAAGAGAATAATAGAAAACCAGCCTTTCTCTGAGGAGGGGCAGAGGCAGCAGGGAGAAGGATCAGGTCCGACCACGTGGCAGAGGAGCAGGAGGGCAGCTGCAGTAGCTCTCATCCAGCAGAGGCAGGAGCCAAAAGGGCTAACAGCTACAATGTCCTGCTTTTTCATACCCTAGCTGGGCAGGGAGTGGGAAGTGGAACAGACTCAGCTTCCCAGGGGAGAAATGCCCTGCAGGGAGTGCAAAGTACCTGCAAGCCCTCCCTCCTGCTTTGTTTTCTTTGTTTCCAGAGTGGGCATTAACCCACCACATGCTGTAAAGGTACCTAAACAAACTCAATACACAAGCAGGGATTTCTAGGTAGAAAAAAGAACAAAAAGGCAAAAAATCCCAACTCTATTAGGTGATTTTATTAACGTTTTAGGAAACAGAAAAATCTGGTCAAAACTCTTGCCACCTAGTAATAAAGATAAAAATATAATGCTCTCAGTTTTGGCTGTCTCAACTTAAGTCAAGAGATCAGAAGTACTCATGCAGCACATGGTGCTGAAATAATTTACTTTCACAGCTATTCCACTCTATTCCACACTATTCCAGGGTACAAGATAATGTGACCCCTCATCTTTCTCAACTAAATGTTATCCGTCCTGTGAATTTTGTGGACTAAGAAAGGACTAATGGCTCAGCTTGTAAAACAAGCCAGTTTCCATTAAGCAGCTCACTGATGGGTTGAGTTGAATATGCTGCTGATATTCAATACCATGCTGTTCTGGGCCAGCTTCAAAATGCAAGTGCTGGCTGCAGCAAAGTATCATGGGGCTTGAGGTTCAGATTGTAGCTTCCTGTTCCAGTTACTGCTTTCAGTTTCCAGGTATGGGGTGTTGGTCTTTTTCTGCTGGGCTGGCTGGGGGCTGGGGTGGGGTAGGTCACTGGCTTCTGCAGCTGCTTCTGCATTTTGCTGCACTACTACTGCAAACAGGCTAAGGTAATTGTCCATTGTATTATCTCATTTCCAGTAAAGCTCTTTGTCTCAAGCCAGAATTTGGATATTTTTGTGTTACTTTCACTCCCATCTCTTGGGGAGAGTGGGCTGTGTTAACCCAGGACATTTATTCACAATACTTTACCAGGGAAATGAATTGCACATACATCAGGGACTTAAAATGTTTACCTGTGATTACAAAAATTTAAAGAGAAAAGTGAGAAGACAGCATAAAGATAAAATTACATAGAAAGTCAGGAATGTAGTGCATCTCATCTGTGACATTTTTGGACTGTTGGATAGTTTAAATGAAAAAGTAGTTTTAGTGTGAGATGGTAATTTTGCTCATGCATCAATTTGGCAAATAGGAGAAAATTATGAAATCATTAAAATAGTTAAAAACATTAAAATTGTATTTCTTAGGGCAAAGACATAAATGTATTTACATGCATTTAGTATTTGACTACTGAAACAGTGACAAATAATTATTTTTGCACTATTTACATTGAAAAGATTCTATAATATAGAGATGCATGGAGAAATAAAATATTTATTAAATAGTAACCATTTTTTATCCTTAAAATTATCATAGTATCATAGTAGTATCAGTCAGGGTTGGAAGGGACCACAAGGATCATCTAGTTCCAACCCCCCTGCCATGGGCAGGGACACCCCACACTAGATCAGGCTGGCCAGAGCCTCATCCAGCCTGGGCTTAAACACTGCAAGGGACGGGGCCCCAACCACCTCCCTGCACAACCCATTCCAGGGCTTCACCACCCTCATGGTGAAGAACTTCCTCCTCACCTCCAGCCTGAATCTCCCCACCTCCAGCTTCAGTCCATTCCCCCCCTAGTCCTATCACTACCTGATAGCCTGACAAGTCCCTCCCCAGCCTTCTTGTAGGCCCCCTTCAGATACTGGAAGGCCACAATGAGGTCACCTGGGAGCCTTCTCTTCTCCAGCCTGAACAGCCCCAACTTCTTCAGTCTGTCCTCATAGGAGAGGTGCTCCAGCTCTCTGATCATCCTCGTGGCCTTCCTCTGGACACCTTCCAGCACCTCCAGATCCCTCTTGGAATAGGGACTCCAGAACTGGAGGCAGTACTCCAGGTGGGGTCTCACCAGAGCTGAGTAGAGGGGGAGAATCACCTCCCTTGCCCTGCTGGCCACACTTCTCTTGCTGCAGCCCAGGCTCTGATTGGCTTTCCGGGCTGCAAGTGCACACTGAGAGCTCCTGTTGAGCTTCTCCTCCACCAGCACCCCTAAGTCTCTCTCCTCAGGGCTGCTCTCCAGCCAGTCCCTGCCCAGCCTGGATTTGTGCCTGGGATTGCCTCGACCCAGATTATACTTCATTATGGAAGACATTCCACTGAGATTTTAATTAATTACAATTCTCCATTAACTGACAGCCTGTATAATAAGGACTTGCTCATAAAACTGACACATAATCCACCTACTCAAATTATTTTTTTAGATGTTTGTCTTATTATTCCCAAACATGTGAAGGGTTGCATTGTAAATGTCTGACAATATAACCCTGGTCTTAAAATGAAAAAATGAGGAAAAAAAGAATATTTTATTTTCATGAGGCAGCCTGCCTTTTGGCATCATTCTCCAGGCACTGCTGTGGCTATCATCTTTTGTGCTTATGTAGCAAGGTCAGGTTGTTCCTCTGAACCAGCCATGCCACAGGTTAACAGTTAAAACAGAAAATAAAACATGTTAAAGGGGAAGGTAATGAAGCAAATATATGCTGGGGAACTTGGAAAACAGATAAAGATACCCCAAAACATGTCCTTGAACCCGCACAGAACTGCACTGAGATGTACTTTGGAATATGATGTAAAAACACCATACTACGATGCTAATGCCTCAGTAGTGTGTTTGGTGCAGGTGGCTGTCTGGGTTACAGAGGCTGTATGAGCCAAGGGAGGCACTGAGACACAAATTTCTTCCTTTTACATCAGCTGCTATGGGTTGCAACATGAGAAAATGTTCACAGTGCAATTTAGCTTCATAGATCTGAAAAATAGCCCTTTGTTAATCTGGAATTAATAACTTCTCTTCGGTATTACAATATGTTGCATGTAGCAAAAGTTACCACTGAAACTGGCACTGCTGAACCTGCTCGTTTCATGGAGATAAATGCAGGTAAAGCTATGCTTTTCTAAAGATAATCTCTGAGCACCAAAGTAACACATAGCAGGGAATGGAGGTAATACCTCTTTGCAGTGCCACATGTTGTATGAAAAGTTAGAGTTCAGTCTTCCATGCTGTCAACTTGCTGCTTTGACTATAAAAAATCCACTTCCAAATACAAGCAACCATTCAAAAAGATAAATAATATTTATCACCACAGTAGAAAAAGGTGATTTTGGCTATTTCCCCTCTCCAATGATTTCATATTCTAGTCAGAGTTACAGTATTTACAAACTGAAATGAATGCTTTCTGATAATTGGCATAGAGGGTTACTAAAAATTGGTTATTTTCCCTTTATTAGAATAAGTTATATCTATGAATATATGAATATATGATCACAAGATATCAGAAATTCACTCATGTCTAATTAGTAAATGTCTAATTAGTAAATGACATGAGAGCTTGACAGCAGTATCACAGTATCACAGTATCGCCAAGGTTGGAAGAGACCTCAAAGATCATCAAGTCCAACCTGTCACCACAGACCTCATGACTAGACCATGGTACCAAGTGCCACACCCAATCCCCTCTTGAACACCTCCAGGGATGGTGACTCCACCACCTCCCTGGGCAGCACATTCCAATGGCAAATGACTCTCTCAGTGAAGAACTTTCTCCTCACCTCAAGCCTAAACTTCCCCTCAGCCTCTCCTCACAGGGTTGTGCTCAAGGCCTCTCCCCAGCCTTGTTGCCTTTCTCTGGACATGCTCAAGTGTGTCGATGTCCTTCTTAAACTGAGGGGCCCGGAACTGGACACAGTACTCGAGATGTAGCCTAACCAGTGCAGAGTACAGGGGCACAATGACTTCCCTACTCCTGCTGGCACACTATTCCTAATGTACAGTGTACAAGTTGAAGGTAAATGTACAAGTTGAAGGTAGATGGTAGACTCATACTTTCTTTATTGTTGGTAGACTGTAGCCCCTGATTCCTGAAGTATAGATTGAATTTCCTGAATCCTATTGCTCTATTATCCTACCTTGTAAAAGAAAAAAAATTTTTGGTCTTCAGTGGTCTCAATTAAAAGATAAAAAGTATTGTTAGGTAATTTTAGGAGAACAATCTAATTTTGTAACATGGAGCTTGGCATTTAGTATTATGTACGTATGAGCAGTCATTGGAATCAGACCATTTGTTTTCCAGACAGATTTGAGTTAATATAACAGAACAATAAGTTATTTCTAAAGTGTAAAATACAGTACTGGAAACCAGCTGAATAACACTTCAATAACTTAGGAGATCATACATCAGCTGTTTGCAATGCATAACAAGTTAGTATTTAGGAGTCACTTAGGTAATGCACATTAATCTTTGAACACTTCAGTACAATTATGGATCAAACACACCCTGCGTGTGTTACTTCAACTGATAGGTAAAAGGCAAGTTTAAAAAAGTTGGGCAGTGACTGGCTGGAGAGCAGCCCTGAGGAGAGAGACTTGGGGGTGATGGTGGAGGAGAAGCTCAACAGGAGCTCTCAGTGTGCACTTGCAGCCCGGAAAGCCAATCAGAGCCTGGGCTGCATCAGGAGAAGTGTGGCCAGCAGGTCAAGGGAGGGGGATTCTCCCCCTCTACTCAGCTCTGGTGAGACCCCAGCTAGAGTACTGCCTCCAGTTCTGGAGTCCCTATTCTAAGAGGGATCTGGAGGTGCTGGAATGTGTCCAGAGAAGGGCCACAAGGATGATCAGAGGGCTGGAGAACCTCTCCTGTGAGGACAGACTGAAGGAGTTGGGGCTGTTCAGTCTGGAGAAGAGAAGGCTCCAAGGTGACCTAATTGTGGCCTTCCAGTATCTGAAGGGGGCCTACAAGAAGGCTGGGGAGGGACTTTTCAGACTATCAGGGAGTGATAGGACTAGGGGGAATGGAATGAAGCTGGAGGTGGGGAGATTCAGGCTGGAGGTGAGGAGGAAGTTCTCCCCCAGGAGAGTTGTGAAGCCCTGGAATGGGTTGTCCAGGGAGGTGGTTGGGGCCCCATCCCTGGAGGTGTTTAAGCCCAGGCTGGATGAGGCTCTGGCCAGCCTGCTCTAGTGTGGGGTGTCCCTGCCCATGGCAGGGGGGGGTTGGAACTAGCTGATCCTTGTGGTCCCTTCCTGACTGAAACTATGAAACTATGGAAATTATGTTATATTCAGACAGAATAGGCACAAAGAAAATTCCTGCAAATGTAGATTAATAAAGTGAAGAATGAGATTTAATTAGCACTGGAAAAATGTAGAAGGCATGCCATTAACTTCACCAGAACAGCTGTTCCTAGTAATCCCAATGCTGGGAATGGAGGCAAAAGATCTAGGCAAGAGCAGACACCAGCAGCGTTAGCTGAGACAGACCTTCCTTTCATTCTGTCCTGTGGGACAGCTGTCACTGACTTGCAGTGAAACAACTTTGGGACATTAAATATAACTTTGCTATTAGAGATATCTTCTAAACAGTTCCTTTAAAATTTTAGTTTTCAAATACTGAGTGCTTTAGAGTACAAGAGGACACTGACATTCCAGGCAAGAAATCAGGTGATCAAATCAGGCTAATTTGCTGAATCTGTGTTGGCTTTGCTATTTTTTAAATTTAAATTTAATATTTGTTAAAGTTTATCTTTTATATCATAAATTCTGTACTCTTATGCCTCTTCCTTTCACTCGTGTTTTCCTTAGGATGATTTTGTATATTACCTTTCTTCTCCTTTTGCCTATCATGACTCTACATGTAGACAGCAAAATCAAGCTCTCTTATCTGATGCACTGTTTGCTAAATTCCGTGCCCCTTAGTAAGTTAAAAAACCCAAGACAAAGTACTCTGAACAGTTAGTCCTTTAAAGAATGAGTTGAATGCACTCCAGCGGGTCAGCAAAGTAGGAAACTTATTCTAAATGGGTTTACTGAAGAAGTCTACTTTAGAAACTGTAGGCATGTCCTGAATAGCTGAAAATATTCCTGTTTGAGTGAAGATATTAGGGGAAGTCTTGAAAGAAGACAGAGAAAAAGATGTTTATTTAACATGTAAGAATCACTTCTCAAAGGAAACTAAAGTATTCTAGATGGAGAAAAATTTAGCAGATTTAGTGTCTTTTTTCCTTTTTTTTGCTCCTGGTCAACCAATACACAGTCCAGTCTTGACACTGGTTGTCACCACTTGCCTCATGTCTGTCAGACTAGGATTCAGTAACAAGTGGTGGTCCCCAAGGCTCAGTGGTGGGACCTGTCCTGTTCAAAGTCTTTATCAATGACTTGGATGAGCGGATTGAATGCACCCTGAGTAAGTGTGCAGACAATAAAAAATTAGGTGTGAGCATTGATGCACTTGAGAGTAGAGAGGCTCTACAAAGGGATCTGGAGAAGTTGGACCAATGGGTTGAGGTCAATTGTAAGAGCTTTAACAAGGACAAGTGTCAGGTCTTGCACCAAACCTGGGCCACAACAGCTCCATGCAGTGCTACAGGCTTGGGGAAGAATGGCTAGAAAGCAGTGTGGCAGAAAAGGACCAGGGGGTACTGTTTGACAAGTGGATGAATATGAGCCAGCAGTATGTTTAGGTGTCCAAGAAGGCCAATGGCATCCTGGCCTGTATTAGAAATAGTGTGGCCAGCAGGAGCAGGGAGGTGATGCTGGTGAAGCCACACTTCAACTACTGTGTTTAGTTTTGGGCACCACAGTACAGGAAGGACATGAAGGCACTGGAGCAGGTACAGAGAAGGGCTACTAAGCTGGTGAGGGCCTGGAGAAGAAGTCCTATGAGGAGAGGCTGAGGCAACTGGGGCTGTTTAGTCTACAAAATAGGAGGCTGAGAGGAGACCATACTGCTCTCTACAACTACCTGACAGGAGGCTGTAGAGAGGTAGGCACTGGTCTCTTCTCACAACTAACTAATGATAGAACAAGAGAGAATGGCCTCAAGCTGTGCCATTGGAGGTTGAGACTGGACATTAGGAAAAAAAAATCATGGAAAGGGTTGTCAGGCACTGAAACAGGTTGCCCAGGGAGGTGGGTGAATCGCTATCCCTGGACATGTTTAAAAGCTATATAGATCTGGTGCTTGGGGAAATGGTGTAGTGACAGACTTGGTGGAGTGGGTGAAGTGGCTGGACTTTATGCTCTCAGAGCTCCTTTCTGGCCTGGTGAATTCTATGAGGATGACTCAGGGCCATCATGGGAACAAGTGGAAGAGCCAGAGGTAGCCACGTGATCTTTATCCTTGGGTGATATGCAGGATATACAGAAGGACTCTGCCTGCCATCCAGATGAGACCATTGTCACCTGGCTGCTCCAATGCTGTGATGTTGGAGCCAATGGTTTGGAACTGGAAGGCAGGGAAGCCAAGCAGTTGGGATTCCTGCCTAGGGAAGAGGACATGGACAAGGTTATTGGGAAAACAGTACAGGCCCTAGCCTCTGGACATGGCTTCTAGTGGGTGTAAGGGATAGATACCCCTTCAGGGATGATATGAAGGATAATCTTGGTAGATGGATTGCCATGGAGAAAGGTGTCCAGTACTTGAGGGACCTGGCTGTGCTAGAAATGCTCTATAATGACATGAATTGCAGTCTCTAGCCTGTAGACCCAGAGGAGGTAGTATGCACACTGGCCACGTGGAAAATGTTCCTATGAGCTGCACCACCATCATATGACAGCTCATTGGCAGTTACAGTCTGGGCCATGAGAGAGGGCCAAGGACAAACAGTGGTTAGGCTGTTCTGGCAATACCAAGGAAGTCTCTCTCCTAATGTACAGGCATGTGTTTCAGCTGTCAAGGAAGTGTATTGAAGGCTTAACCAGTTCCAAGGAAACCAGTCCCACTCTGCTCCCGTGCAGCCTAGTGTTTCAGCTAATGGAAGAAGGCAACTCCCTGTCCAACAGAAGGAATCTGGGAAGCAGACACAGGAACAGGGGCAGGACCTAAAAAAGTGGGATGGAAAGTCCACTTCAGCCCTAGCTGCACAAGTCTGTGAATTGCAAGGAAACCTTTCTCAGATGAATGCTGCCCTGGTTTCCAGTGGGAGATCTTCCAAAAAGAGCAAATAAATGAATAGTGCCTCTTATCCTCTCAAAGGAATTCTTAGAATATGTAAGTGATTCTGATTGGGATTAGAGGGGCCCTACCTCCAACCAGGTGGAGGAGAGGGACAATCAAGTCTACAGTCTGTGTGGATCAGATGGCCTGGTACATGAAAACCACGAGAATATAAAGCTTTAGTGGATACAGGTGTGCAAGGTACTCTGATGCCATCAAGCTATGAGGGGGTGGGAACCTATCTGTATTTCTGGTGTGACATGGACATGACAACAGCCAAATGTGTTAGAAGCTGAGGTGAGCCTAACCTGGAGTGAATGGCATAAACACCCCATCGTGACTGGCCCAGGGGCTCCATGCATCTTTGGTATAGACTTAGGAGAGGGTACTTCAAGGATCCAAAGGGATACCGGTGGGCATTTGGTATAGATGCCTTAGGAACAGAGGAAAAGAAATGCTTGGATGCCTTGTTTGGTCTCCCAAAAGACTCCTTTGTAGTGGGGCTGTTAGATGTCAAAGACCAGCAAATATCAATTGCCACTGCAACAGTGCACCGGCAGCAATATTTCACCAGCCGGGACTCTGTGATTCCCATCGATAAACTAATTCAACAGCTGGAGAGACAAAAGGTGATCACCCTTCAACAGGCCCATGCAGCCACTGCAGAAGTCCAGTGGTGCATGGAGACTGACAGTGAACTACCAAACTCTGAAAAAGGTCACACCAGTGACGAGTGCTGCTGTGCCAGACATGCTGGAGCTCCAGTACCAGATGGAGTTTCAGGCAGCCAAATGGTATGCCACAACCAGCATCACTAATTCTTCTCCATTCCCATAGCACCAGAATGCAGGCCACAGTTCACCTGTACCTGGATCTCAGTGCCTCAGAGATGGAAAGACAGCCTCACTGTTTGCCATGGACTGATGCAGACTGTACTGGAAGAGGGTGGAGATCTTGAACTCTTGCAATACACTGATGACAGCATTGTATGGAGTGACAAAGCAGACAAAGTTTAGAAGAAAGGAAAGAAAATAATCCAGATTCTTCTGAAGGGTGGGTTCACTATAGTGCAAAGTAAGGTCAAGGAACTTGCAAGAGAGATCCAGTTCTTAGGAATAAAATGGCAGGGTGGGCACCACCAGATCACAACGGACATCATCAAGAAGATTACAGCTATATCTCTACCTGCCAATAAGAAAGAAACCCAGGTTTTCTTGGGTGTCATGGGTTTCTGGAGGATGCATATCCCAAACTACAGTTTGATTGTGAGTCCTCTCTATAAAATGACTGAGAAAAACAATGATTTTCAATGGCACCCTGAGCAGTGACAGGCCTTTGAACAAATCAGACAGGAGACTGCATGCAGTAGGCCTTGGCCTGTTGAGACAGGACAAGATGTGACAAACATGCTCTACACTGCAGCAAGAAAGAACACACAAAGTCTTTGGCAGAAAACTCTTCTAGGGTTTTAAATTTGGAGCTATAAAGGAGCTGAAGCCAATTACATTCGAACCAAAAAAGAGATACTGGCAGCGTATGAGGGGGTTTGAGCTGCCTCGGGGGTAATCAATACTGAAACACAGCTCCTCCTGGCACCCTGGCTACCAGTGGTGGGCTGGGTGTTGAAAAGAAGAGTTTCCTCTACCCGTCATGCAACTGATGCCACATGGAGCAAGTGGGTTGCATTGACAACACAAGGGACTCAAAGAAGGAGCCCCAACCACCCAGGAATCTTAGAAGTCATCACAACCTGACCAGAAGGCAGAGATTTTGGGATATCACCAGAGGAGAAGGAGGTGACACGTGATGAGAGGCTCCACCATACAATAAATTGCTGGATAACGAAAAGTGATATGCCCTGCTCACTGATGGATCCTACCGTGCTGTGGTAAGGCACTGAAGGTGGAAGGGTGCTGTATGGAGTCTCACCTGGTGGGTTGCAGAAGCTGCTGAGGGAGAAGGTGAATTAATTTCACTTTGTGGAGGTAAAGAGGCATCCAACTGGCTTTAGATACTGCTGAACAAGAAAAATGGCCAATGCTCTATCTCTCTACAGACTCTTGGTGGCAAATGCTTTAGGGGGGTGGTTGTGGCAGTGGAAGGAAAACAACTGTCAGCGCAGAGGTAAATCCATCTGGGCAGCTGAACTGTGGCAAGATATTGTCACTCAGGCAAAGAAATTGGTGGTCGTCATGTAGACACTGGTGTACCCAGGAATCAGGCCACTGAAGAACATTGTAACAACCAGCAGGTGCATCAAGCTGCTAAGCTTAAAGTGGCTCAGGCGGATCTGGACAGGCAACATACAAGTGAATTATTTCTTGCTCAGTGGGCTAGAAACAGGCCACCAAGGAAGGGATGAAGTATAGAAAGGGGCTCATGATCAAGGGGTGGACTTAACCATGGACACTATACCACAAAGTTATCTATGAACGTGAAATGTGTGCTGCAATCAAACAGGCCAAGAAGGTAAAGCCTCTGTGGTGTGGGGGGTGATGCCTGAAATACAAATAGGGGGAAGCTGGCAGATGGACTACATCATACTGCCACGAACCCACCGAGGCAAACACTATGTGCTTACAATGGTAGAAGCAGCCACTGGATGGCCGAAAACATATTCAGTGCCACTGCTCAGAACACCATCCTAGGCCTTGAAAGTCCTGTGACAACACAGTACCACAGAAATTGAATTGAATCAGATCATGGGACTCATTTGTGAAACACCCTTATAGACACCGGAGCTAAGAAACATGGCATCAAGTGTGTGTATCGCAACCCTTATCATGCACCAGCTGCTGGGAAGGTTGAATGTTACAACTGCCTACTAAAAGCCATTCTGAAAGCAATGGGAGGAGAGACCTTCAAAAACTGGGCTGTACGTTTAGCACAAGCAACTTGGCTACTTAACACCAGAGGGTCTATTAATTGGGCCAGCCCTGCCCAATCCAAACTGCCATATGCTGTAGAAGGTGATAAAGTTCCTATGGTACACATGAAGAATATCCTAGGGAAGAAGGTCTGGGTTAGCCCTGCTCCAGGTAAAGGCAAACCCATCCATGGGATTGCTTTCGCCCAAGAACCAGGATGCACCTAGTGGGTAATGCAGGAAGACAGAGAAATTTAATGTGTGCCACAAAATGATCTCATTTGGGTGAGAATACACAGTAAATTATATATAGTGCATGATGTGAATTGCTGTTGAGCATGGTGCAGAACAGTGTAGGATAAGAGGTGGAGAATGTAATGGTTTGAGCCGCATGATATATCAGATGCTGTTCTGAGCAATGCTGGCAACACGACAGGAAATGGATGCTGCTGGAATAACGATTGCAAGATGGGGGGCTGGGCTTTCTTTTGGGTTTTGTTGGGTTTTTGTGTTTGTTTCCCGCCCCCCCTCCATGTGGTGGGTATTTTTTTCCTTTTTATTCCCTTTCCCATTTCTCTTTTGGTGTAATATGTGATATCTCTGCAGCAGAGTGGTAAATCATTTTGTGTGACTCAACTAAAGCTCTCCACTTTCTTTTTTTTACTCCCCTACCAGTGGAGAAAAGGGGGAGGTAAAACAGAAGTGGAGTTAATCCCTGACAATACTGTTGGCCTTCTTGTCCACAGGGGCACATTGCTGGCTCATTGTGAACTTGTTATCCAACAGATCCTTCTCCACAGAAGTGCTTTCCAGCATGTCAACCCCTAACCTTTACTAATGCATGGAGTCATTCCTCCCCAGGTGCAGAACTGTACACTTGCCCTTGTTCTACTTCCTGAGCTTCACCTCTGTCCAGCTATCCAGCCTGTCCAGGTCACGCTGAATGGCATTACAGTCTTCTGGTGCATCAGCCATTCCTTCCAGTTTTGTATCACCAGCAAATCTGAGAATAATAAACAGGTCTCTTGTTGTTAGTCCAGGCAGAAAGAGATGAACACATGTAATTAGAAATATTATATAGAAGCTAACAGAACTGTAAAATAAATAGACTTCAGAAGCTTAGGAAACTATGTAATTTTAGAGTCCACGCTAAACCTTATTCCAATATGCACAACTTAATGCCATTACTGCATATGGGAAAACCCCACCTCTTTCCAAATTGTGAGCTTAAGCCAAATGCACATGGAAGAGTCACAGAAGTGGAAGGGTTATTGAGTATAATGAAGAAACTATGTTTTAAGAAGCAAATAAATCAGAGCTACCTGCTGCCAATCTAATTGCTTTAAAGACCCCATAGCAAACATCAGCTAAATTGGTTTGTAATTTACCATGTCCTTCATTTTGAACACACTCCCTAAAGGTTTGCGTGAAAGTCACAACATCTAAAAACACCATTTATTTCAGACTGACTATCTGTGATGTATGCTTCCTTTACTGCCATTGACCAAAACCCTCCCTCTTGCCAAGAATGCAACGGGAGTTTTAATTTCCCTTCTCATACACTGGGAACACCGCAGTTGCCTTTGTTTTTTTGTTTAAAACAAATAATAATTACATAGCTTTCAGAAATGTTTAGGCAAGCTTTGACAACAGAAGGCTCCTCAAGTAACTCTGAAGAATTTTGTAAGTTGATTAATTGAAATTTGTGGCAGAAGTTTCTAATTACTTGTTACCAGTTTATAGCTGAAGTCACTTGTACTCTACCTTGACTGGAATGATTCTTCTAACCGTGTATTATTCATTGTGAGAGGCTGCAGTTAATTGGAATGTATTTGATTATCTTAAATCAATTCTTAGCTGACTGGTGTGCAGGTAGCAGCAATAAGCTTATTTGACATTGTTGTTGTAGCAAAGTTGATGAGTAAACCTTCTTAGAGGGCTTAAGTGCTGAATGCCCTTCACAGTTACTACCTACAACAGGAAAAAAAGGGAAAAGTATATTTCTTAACCAAGAAATATACCTCATACCTGCCACTTTATTTGTAATTATCCTTTTACATTTTTCTCCACAAATGTCCCTTTGACAAATTGAAATTAACTATTATTATTAACTATACAAATGTTGCAGCATTGGAACATATTTCAGTGACTACACCTTTATTGAGAAGCTTGATGAAAACACATCGCAGATAAATTGCCAGTGGTTATAAATAATAGTGTGCAATGCAATGAGAGAAACTGTTATAAAAGGTGAAAGGAACACATTGATTAAGTATACTACGGGAAAAAATAATTTGCAGTATTGATTAACCTCTTCTCCTCCTTCAAACTAGAATTCCATTTTGTTCTCATATGTTAAAGCTATGCATAGTCTGACCAGCTTAATGAAAATAAATTGAACTAGGTTGACTTTTTCTGCATTAAAGAAGAGGCTGAACATTAATATCTACCAGAACAAAAAAGACCATATTTGTTAAAGAAAATGTATTTCAAAAACCTTCACAATATAACTAAAGATTGTGTTAAAAGCTGTTTTCCACCGATGGTTGACAATCAGGCGGACATGCAAAGAAACGTTAGCACAATGTAGTTTACAGAGTAGCAGATAAAAATCTGTGGGTAATAACTAACACCTTGCCTCAAAACTTTGAATTATGATGGATCTGAAGAGCATACAAAATGTTCTGTTCCTGGAGGACAGAGGATGATAGATGAACAAGTCTGAGAACTGAGGTTCAACATTTCTTGCCGTGTGGCTTCCTTTCCAGCTGTAAGCGCTTCATTAATACACACGCTGACATGAACATGCATATACATTCATGTAGCTGAACACATTGACCTGGACATTATCTGCATAATGCTGAATTACATTTCTTAAAAATGTATCATTTAAATGTGGGGTGGACCACTAGATGGATACAGAATTGGCTTGATGGCTGCACCCAAAGAGTGGCTGTCAAGGGTCCATGTCCCAGTGGAGGCCAGGGACAAGCGGAGTCCCTCAGGGATCAGTCCTGGGACCAGGCTTGTTCAACATCTTTGTGGGTGCCATGAACAGTGGCATTGAGTGCACCCTCAGCAGGTTTGCTGATGACACCAAGCTGTGTGGTGCAGCAGACATGCTGGAGGGAAGGGATGCCATCCAGAGGGACCTGGACAGGCTGGAGAGGTGGGCACAAGCCAACCTCCTGAGGCTCAACAAGACCAAGTGCAGGGTCCTGCATCTGGGTCGAGGCAATCCCAGGCACAAATCCAGGCTGGACAGTGACTGGCTGGAGAGCAGCCCTGAGGAGAGAGACTTGGAGGTGCTGGTGGATGAGAAGCTCAACAGGAGCTCTCAGTGTGCACTTGCAGCACGGAAAGCCAATCAGATCCTGGGCTGCATCAGGAGAAGTGTGGCCAGCAGGTCAAGGGAGGTGATTCTCCCCCTCTACTTAGCTCTGGTGAGACCCCACCTGGAGTATTGCCTCCAGTTCTGGAGCCCCTATTCCAAGAGGGATCTGGAGGTGCTGGAAGGTGTCCAGAGCAGGGCCAGGAGGATGATCAGAGGGCTGGAGCACCTCTCCTGTGAGGACAGACTGAAGGAGTTGGGGCTGTTCAGTCTGGAGAAGAGAAGACTCTGAGGTGACCTCATTGTGGCCTTCCAGTATCTGAAGAGGGCCTACAAGAAGGCTGGGGAGGGACTTCTCAGGATCTCAGGTAGTGATAGGATTAGGGGGAATGGAATGAAGCTGGAGGTGGGGAGATTCAGGCTGGAAGGGAGGAGGAAGTTCTTGACCGTGAGAGTGGTGAAGCCCTGGAATGGGTTGTGCAGGGAGGTGGTTGAGGCCCCATCCCTGGAAGTGTTTAAGCCCAGGCTGGATGAGGCTCTGGCCAGCCTGATCTAGTGTGGGGTGTCCCTGCCCATGGGAGGAGGGTTGGAACTAGATGATCCTTGTGGTCCCTTCCAACCCTGACTGATACTATGATACTACGGTATTGTTCAGAAGTGACTTAATATAGGGAGCACATATCTCAAACTTTTTGCTGTTGTTAGTAATCTCTCTTCCTGTCTTCAAATTGCATTCAGTATTGATGTTTACAGACTGTTCCTAGCCAGTAACAACAATCTGATATTTATCTTCACTTCCCCCTCCCCCCCATCAATAGCACTGTTCTGCACTGCTCCCATGACAATGCAGTGTTTGGTAGAACTGTCAATACAGTGTCAGTTAAACAAATGCCATAAATTTCTCATTGTTATCGATGAAAATTTCCTGCTCTTTCTTCCATGCAGCTTGAGCTCAGGCAATATATGACAATGGTTATTTCATAACCGGCTTTTGGATGACCTGCTGCTCCATTGTGACAATCAGTGATTAGAAACAGCTATTCCATTAACATAAACAATTTGGAAGGCAGTTCAAAGGGCCTCCATGTCATTATGAAAAGAGAAGCTTTCATGAATTTAAAGTTACAAAGGACAATCACATCTATGGAGTTTTGAGTCTCAGAGGAAAAAAATGGAAAGTTAACTTTTGATTAGGGTGAATGCCAGATGCTACTGTGGGAAGCAATTTAGGATGAGTGAACAAGGAACATCCTTGCCACCCCAATGAGCATCCTGAAAGTATACTGCCATCAGCCAGAAGAATTAATCCTGTTAAATTCTCCTGGCACTGGCACTGAGAAGCTTTTCTGACAGTTGGTTGAGGCTCTTAATAAGTTCCAGCATCTGCATTGTTATTGCAATGCTATATACCATTATTTCATGGTGATACTGTCATGTCTATTCCTCCAAGGGACACTGAAATCCATCCATGTGTTCCTCAATTCCCATAGCTCTAAGAGAGAGAGGAGAGGTTGCTGTTGTTACAAACATCCACATTAGGCTACAAGTAAGTCTGAGGAGCCACCTGTACCAGGAATAATGAATTGGCCATAATTATTTGGAAAAAGGAATTAGGGGAAAGGCAATACCTCCCAGACACTGTCAAGAGTATTCCATCAGATTAGGAAAAACCACCTAGAATATATTTGCCAGTGGCCCACACAAAATGGGCAAAGGAAACCTGACAGTTTCTGAGTCTCTCTCAGAACCTCAGGCAGTCACAGGCTGCCCAAACTAGACAGACACAGCAAAGTAGACAGGTCTTTAACGCAGCAATAAAGCCTGTGCCCAGACAGAGTAAAGTCTCTTGTGCCTCAGACTTTGCCCATTGGTATCAGGTCTTTTATCTCATGGAGACCACAGACAAAATGAAGAACTGAGGAGGGAGAAAATGAGATTTCCAGGAGGCAATGGCAGGAGGAGTATATCTATAGCGTAAACTTTCCACCAGGGAAGAAAAGACTTGCAGAAGGAGTCCACAATTGGAACGATGTCTGTGGAGCCACATGTCTGGACTCCGATTTTAGGGCAGGTCACTGCTCTGGGACTTTCAGGCAACAGGTGAGGTGGGTGCTGCCAGCACGCAGCTGTACAGCAGGGACATGATTCAGTGAAGATGCAGATCATAGGAGAAGGAGATTATTAATTCAGAGAAATACAACAGCTACAAAGCCTCACTCATCAGTGGGGGAGTTGAAACGGTGAACTGAAACAGAGCAGGCCACTCTTGGTAAAATCATGTGCTTGGGATATGTCTCATGACTCTTCTTCCACTCTGCACAGAGCAATGTTAAAAACTCATCTGTTCTCGAGGAGTAGAACACGTGAATACCCACTGAGTGAATGGGCATGCAGACTATTATCTGGAAACAGAAACTATTGTGTTAAGTTCTGTTTTACTTAATTATTCATCATATACTACTTAATTATGCATGAAAAAGCTCCAGTAGTTCTGAATTTTCTTTAGGCAGCACAGGTACTAATGCATGCTAAGAAAGTTATGTATGGTGGGGTGCCTCTTCCATTAGTCATAAGAGAAACACAAACTGCAATTCAGCATATATTTCTCTGCTTCTTCACACAATGATTTAAAGTCAATTGAGTACAATTACTTTATACTCAGCACATTTACTGCTGTATAAAACTTTCTATATCTCTTAAAGAAAAGGCATCCAGACTCTTTTCCAAGCAACAGGACTATTAAACATTTTTCAACAAGAATTTTTTTTGGGGGGAAAAGAACCAAAATCTTTTCAGTTGTCTCCAAATTAATTTAGCAGTGATTTGGGAAAGAATATGTGCTAATGTTTCTCCTTGAACAGGGACTTTAGTTAAGTCCTTTTCTGAGCAGAGTCTTGTTATCTGTTCATTTATCTGACCTTAAAGCAGGGATTATTTTCATAGACTCATAGATTTCTTGTAGGCCCCCATCAGGCACTGGAAGGTCACTACAAGGTACAATAATAATACAATAATACAATACACCAGGTTGGAAGAGACCTTCAAGATCATCGCATCCAACCTATCAACCAATCCAACCCACCTAAATACAATACAATACAATACAATACAATACAATACAATACAATACAATACAATAGAACCCACCTAAACAACTGAAAAACTAAACCCTGGCACCAAGCACCCCATCAAGCCTCTTCTTGAACACCTCCAATGAAGGTGACTCCACCACCTCCACGGGCAGCCGATTCCAATGGGCAATCACTCTCTCTGTATAGAACTTCTTCCTAACATCCAGCCTAAACCTGCCCTGGCGCAGCCTGAGACTGTGTCCTCTTGTTCTGGTACTGGCTGCCTGGGAGAAGTGACCAACCTCCACCTGTCCACAACCTCCCTTCAGGTAGTTGTAGAGAGCAATAAGGTCACCCCTGAGCCTCCTCCTCTCCAGGCTCAGCCTCTCCTCATAGGGCTTGTCTTCCAAACCCCTCACCAACTTCATTGCCCTTCCCTGGACACACTCCAGCAAGACAACATCTTTCCTAAACTGGACACAGGACTCAAGGTGCAGCCTAACCAGTGCAGTGTACAGGGGCAGAATGACCTCCCTGCTCCTGCTGGCCACACTGTTCCTGATGCAGGCCAGGATGCCATTGGCCTTCTTGGCTGCCTGGGCACACTGCAGGCTCATGTTCAGCCTACAATCAACCAGCACCCCCAGGTCCCTCTCTGCCTGGCCACTCTCCAGCCACTCTGACCCCAGCCTGGAGCACTGCATGGGGTGGCCAATGTGCAGAACCCGGCACTTGGATGTGTTCATTCTCCTGCCCTTGGACTCTGCCCATCTGTCCAGCCTGTCGAGGTCCCTCTGCAAAGCCTCTCTCACAGTCACAGTATTGCTAAGGTTGGAAGAGACCTCAAAGATCATCGAGTCCAACCTGTTTCCACAAACCCCATGACTAGAACATGTCACCAAGTGAAAGGACATTGCTCCCCAGAGAGAACACTCCTGCCCACTGCAGGCTTGAACTCACGACCTTCCCAGTAAGAGTCTTAGGTGCTACCAACTGAGCCACAGGTCACCTCTAAACTAGATTTGAAGGGGGAAGGGGTTAATAGTCTCCTGCTGGCCTGTGAGAAGCAGAGGGGCAGCTCACCAGAGGCAGTGGGATGGAGAGCTGCTAAGATCACAGTGAAGATCACAGTATCACTAAGGTTGGAAGAGACCTTGAGACATTGAGTCCAACCTGTCACCACAGACCCCATGACTACACCATGGCACCAAGTGCCATGTCCAATGCCCTCTTGAACACCTCCAGGGATGGTGAATGACTCTCTCAGTGTAGAACTTTCTCCTCACCTCGAGCCTAAGCTTCCCCTGGCCCAGAGAGAACATTCCTGCCCACTGCAGGCTTGAACTCACAACCTTCCCAGTAAGAGTCTTATGTGCTACCAACTGTACCACATGGTCCCCCAAATGTCCAGCAGATCAACTCCTGCCCCCAGCTTGGTGTCGTCCACAAATTTACTGATGATGGACTCAATGCCCTCATCCAGATCATCAATAAAGATGTTGAAGAGCATGGGGCCCAGCACTGATCCCTGGGGCACACCACTAGTGCCTGGCTGCCAGCTGGCTGTGGCACCATTCACCACCACTCTCTGGGCTCGGCCCTCCAGCCAGTTCCTAACCCAGCTCAGAGTGCTGCTGTCCAAGCCATGGGCTGCCAGCTTGGCCAGGAGTTTGCTGTGGGGGACGGTGTCGAAGGCCTTGCTGAGGTCCAGGTAGACCACATCCACAGGCCTCCCCCACATCAACCAGGCAGTCACCTGATCATAGAAGGAGATCAGGTTGGTCAGGCAGGACCTGCCCTTCCTAAAGCCATGCTGGCTAGGTCTCCCTGCAGCCTTCTTTTCTTCAGGCTGAACAACCCCAACTCTTTCAGGCAGTCCCCATAGGGAAGGTGCTCCAGCCCTCTGATCATCTTCAATGTCCCTCTTATGCTGGGGGCATCAAAACTTGATGCAATACTCCAGGTGGGGTCTCATGAGAGCAGAGTAGAAGAGCAGAACCACCTCCCTTATACTGCTGGTCACACTTCTTTTGATGCAGCCCAGGTCATGGTTGGCCTTCTGGGCTGCAAGTGCACATTGCCAGATCATGTTGAGGTTTGCATCAACTGACACCCCCAAGTCCCTCTCCTCAAGACAGCTCTCAAGCTACTCCTCACCTAGCCTATACTTGTGTTTGGGATTGCCCTGACGCAGGTGTAGGACCTTGCACTTGGCCTTGTTCAACTCCATGAGGTTGGCTTGAGAGGTGAGTTCAACCTGTCCAAGTAAGCCAACCTGTCCAAGTCCCTCTGGATGGCATCCCTTCCCTCCTGCTTGTCAAACGGACCACACATCTTGGTGTCATCCTCAGACTTGCTGAGGGTGTGCTCAATCCCACCGTCCATATGGTTGACAAAGATCTTAAACAGCAATAGTCCCAGTACTGACCCCTGAGGGATGTCACTTGTCACTGGTGTCCATATAGACATTAAGCCATTCACTGCAACTTTCTGAGTGTGTCCATGCAGCCAATTCCTTATCCAGTGAATGGTCCACCCCTCAAGTCCATACTTTTCCAGTTTGGTGACCAGGATGTCATGTGGGTACAGTATCAAATGATTTTACACATTTACCAAAAAACCCCATAAAACCCTCCAACACCCAAAACACCCAAACAAAACCAACAACAACCACAAAAAACCACCAAAACAAAACCAACCAAACCCTCAAACTTGTAAAAAAAAAAACTGGCTTTTTTTTTTTTTTTGATAGCTCTAAACATTGTTAAACAAAGTTAAGCAAGACTGGCAGCTTACCTGCCTAATCTCTCCATCTGCACAATCTACACTTTGTAACACATCCCATTCTTCTGTGTTTGCCACACTTGCTGACCAAGGCACAGCACATGCTGTGATTATAGAGAAACTCTCTATATAGTTTCCTTAACAAGTAGCCAACAGACAGGTGAAGTAGTCAGCCAGCTGGCATCCAGTAGGCAAGCCTTACATAGCTGAACCTTGCTTTTCAGCTTGTAGACTGAATCAACAGCTTGATGGCTAAGTGGTTACATTCCACACTTGTGTTGAGAGAACACAATATCTATGATCCTTTTTCTCTGTTATCAAATTCATGTGGGCTAATAGCTTCACAGTTCTTCACAGGATTTGACAGACAGTGTGACCACACAAACTTTGTTTCCTTATGAAGCCCAGAAAGAAAAGAGAAAACCAGAGATATTGAATTTATGAATACTTACACAACATTAATAACTAAAAAAGTCATGAATGCTACCAAGTTAATTTTATGACTTATGTTAATGTTAGTAACTTTCTTTCCCAGTATTTATCAAGTTGGTAATGCTTCAGTCATCAGATCATAGGAAGATTTGTGGGGTGCCCTTTACAAGGCCTTTCCAAAGCGTTACTTTCCTTTAGTCTGCTTGTCATTGTTACAGCTGAGCAGTATAGTTAATCTTGTTGATACTGATGATTGCATTAGAAGGCAGTTAAGATTTGAATATTAGCTGTGGTAGAGCTCTGTGCATAATGATGAGCCTTAATCACATTTGAATTAGTTCACTTCTGCTGCTAGCAAATATTCTCCCTCTTTGATGCTCTCACTAACAGTGGTAGAATACAATTCTTCAGTGTCTAGGGATACCAACAAACATATCTTCTCCAAAAAGAGAGAAAAAACCCTGAAGAATGAGCTAATAATTTTGCTAGTGAAAAGAAAAATCTGTTAATTTCATATAAGCCATCAAAAAGAAGGGGCCACTAGGGGCAAGTACATCCAATATGCTTAAAGAAAATAAAATGCTAGCTCCTCGGCTAATGTAAATTATTGTAGTTAACAGAATGGTCTGGATTTACAGCAGCTGGAGATACTGCTCTTATTCTTAACAAAAGTGTGACAGCTGGAGAAAACAATGTACATGTTAATAAAGAGGTGTAGCACTTCATGCAATGTGTGCAGCAAAAGCATTGAAATAGAACATATGAAAAGATTATATGTAGAAAGGTAGCACGAACATGGAATATAGGTGTTGTGTAGGTACAATTTATTATAGATCCTGTGGGGGGAAAAACCCACATTTTAAACCACTGTGATTGGACTTCTGGTAATGCAGTCCTACACACTAAGACATTTTTGATTTGTTGCCACATCGTGTATATGATCCTGGATCTTTGAATAGAATTAACCAGGTTGGAAAAGACCTTTGACATCAAGCCCAACCCATCACCCAACACCATTTAATCAACTAAACCATGGCACCAAGTGCCTCTTCCAGTCTCTTCTTAAACACCTCCAGTGATGGTGACTCCACCACCTCCCTGGGCAGCACATTCCAATGGCAAATTACTCTTTCTATGAAGAACTTCTTCCTAACACGCAGTCTAAACCTCCCCTGGCACAGCTTGAGACTGTGTCTTCTTGTGGTGCTGGTTGCCTGGGAGAAGAGACCAACCCCCCACCTGGCTACAACCTCCCTTCAGGTAGTTGTAGTGAGCAATGAGGTCTCCCCTGAGCCTCCTCTTCTCAAGGCTAAAACACCCCCAGCTCCCTCATGGGGCTGTGCCACAAACCCCTCCCCAGCTTTGTTGCCCTTGCCTGGACACCTTCCAGCAACTCAACATCTTTCCTAAACTGAGGGGCCCAGAACTGTTTTGTAGGAGCATGTGCAGAAACCTGCAGTAAATACTGTCCATTTCAGTATAATTAAGATGATAAGGAAAGATTGTAACAGTGGGTTTGCTATTTGGTGGTATAGATAGAAAACGAAATGCAATATAAGGGCAATTATTTAGGGGTTCTTTTTTTGGCAAATGGGGCTAATGCAGAAGTGTAAATTGTTTACTAATAGCTGTCTAAAAGTAAAAATTCAAAGGGTCATTAATCAAATTCAAAAGGTAATTAAATTTATCTGAGAACTTAAATTTGACCTATATACATTAATACAATCTCTGCAATGTTCTGAAGCTTTAGTTCCACACCTCCCTTTTCTGAGGTTAGCTATACTATTTTTTTCTGTATCACTTCTTATTTACGACTAAAAGCAACTCACAAAAAATGTTTATTGTCCTCTCAGTTTCAATCAATGAAAACACCATTAATTTTCTTCCATATTTTGTATATTATGCCTCTCTTTTTTATTTCTAAATATACAGTGACTGTGCTTATGATTTTATATAACTACACAGTTTCTAAGCCTACGAATACAAAAAGGTTTTTGTATTTGTAAGTACATTTTATAGATGCCTCTGCTTCATTTATTACAATGCTTTTTCCTGTAAAGCTGTCTCTTTATATCCAAATAAATTCAAAGACATTGTGGAAATCTGGTTTTAACTGACAATTTCAGAAGCCTTTCCAACAGCATTTTTAGTCATGTAAGAATTATTACAGGGAACACAAGCAGTCTATATTCTAGAGTTTACTGTCAGCATATCACAAAATACCCAAACATTGGGTTTTTTCCCTGTTTTGAGTAAACTGCAGTGAAAATCTGTAGTGTTAAACCAGGAACAGGCAACAGCAAAAGCCATTATTGCTTTAAAAGCTCACCATATAAATACATATGACAAGCTGTGCTCACACAGCTCATAGTTTAAAACCTAACCGTATCTCTGGTGAATTCCACCTGTGCACGCTTGGTGACTTGCATTTAGTACCCTGTAACAAAACATCTAAAAATAAGTATGCATAAGGGACGTTTCTAGCACCATGGTTTTTTCCTTTAATAAGAAAGGAAAAGAGAGATACAGGTTCACAACATGATACATAGCCTAAGAGCTTAAGGCAATTCTCAGTGCAAGGCATAGATCATTAGGCATCGTATATAATTAGCTCTTCTGTTACCATCATCACATGAACAGGGAGTAGTTTTCCTGCTTCTTCTAATCCATTTTAATGAATATTATTAGTATTACCATCATTGTCATTATCATGATCATCATCACAGCAAGCTGTTAATTTTTCTATGCCCAAAGGCAAACAAGTCATTACTTACTCATCAACAAAACTGCTTGTCCCAGACACACAGGTAAGCAGATTTTTGCTACGCTGATCAGTGAAAGAACCTAGGGTCTTCCTACAATTGGAGCAGAATGGGATCCTCCTGAACATTAGCACTGCTACTAAATACTTTTATATTATCAAAGGTCTCCTACTCAAAACAGTGGTTTTGCCAGTTTAGTTCCTGTTCTACATGAAACACTTCAGTTGCAGTTGCAATGTCACAGCACAGCAGGTGAAAAACACTTCTGGAACAAATGTCAGCAAGGGATAATTTTTAAATAACCTTCTCATCTACAGTAACACAAGCCAGAGGATAATGCTGCTATATAGATTGCTTTGCTGGTAACCTATGATGCTCTTTCCTGGCATAGTCAGAGAAAGCTGCAGAAACAAATAAAGATGCAGAGCTCTCTTAGTTTCCCATGTTTCCCATAAAGGTTGACCATTTGAACTACAATGGGGGAAGAGCAAGCTCGAAGCCAATAAGGCAAAGCAGACAATTAAAGGAACAAAAAAAGAAATCTATTAGGATACCTCACCTAAAGAAATGGCTTGTACAGACACTGTAACATCTTACAGTGCAGAATACTGTATCAATACTATGAAAAACGTATCCTAAGGGAAGCATCTTCACTGTCATTTCGCCTGTAAATTGTGAAACTGTGCTAACCTGCAGTGTTTTATTCTTTCAAAACTGAAATCATAAGGAAAGACTTGGAAAAGAACCAGACACAGACTCCAGTTCTGATCAACCACTTACATAGTTAGTCTCAGCTGTTAAAACTTGCATGTAAAGAGTTTTTGTGCCCTGCATAATGGAGTCAAGGGCCAACTGCCAAAAGCATTTAATGTCCTCATCAGGGGAAGCTCTAAGTCCTCACCAAAGGCACTTAAAAACATTTAATCTGCAAAGCATCCTAACTTGCTGACCAGGACTTCCAAATAACAAAACAAACCCCTAATAAGTGCATAGATGACAAGGTCACCGTAACAGCCACGCATGCTGGGACTTACCATCTTGGTCTGTGGTGACTGTGATAGCTGTGAACTGCTTGGGAGAGAAACTCAGCTGTGAGACCCCATTCATGGCTTCGATTTCAAAGGTGTAGTTCACGTGTGACACAAAGTCAAGCACTGTCACAGAGGAGTTGATGAGACCTGTGTGCCTGGGGACGAAACGGATCCCTCCCCCGCAAATCTCACACTGGCTGGCGTCTGATCCACATTTCTTACAGATGACACTGTAAGTGAGATCCTTCCTTCCTCCAGTGTCACTTGGAGGGCTCCATTCCAACATGAGAGCTGTTTCATTAATGGTAAAAATCACGTTCCTTGGAGCAGAAGGTGGCCCTGCAGGGAAGGAGAAAGCCTGCTAAGTGACAATTGTCTGTCTTGGAGGAAAAAATCAACATCAAAAAGTTTATTAGTCTTCAGGCAATGATATGCAAATCAAAGCTAAAAGGGTTATGTTTCATAACAAATTCAATGCTAAAATTAAAACTTATGTAAACATCTACAGTCTTTGAAAATTAAGCAAGAAAAATAAATGGGTTAGATCATGAAATGCTGAATAATCTGAATAAATCAGAATTAATTCAGGTATTACTTAAGGCAACAGAAAAATTACTTGGGAATGTCAAATCTAGACTTGATAACACAATTTGTAGTAGGTATCACTTGATCCTGTGAGATACTGAGGGAGAGTTTCAACCACAAAATTTATTTTCTACTTGTGTGTCTAGGAATGTAGACTATTCTGATACTTTCCTGAAACATCTTTGATGTTTTATAAGATTCAAGTTGTATAATAAATAAATAGCAGCTTTGGAATTGTTTGCATTAGTTCTAGTGTCAGCTCTATTTTTTCATCCCTCACGCTCCAGGGATTTCCTTGCTGCTGTTCTTTAACCAAGTTAGGTGACTACAGGCCATTACTATTAGGGACAGGAAAAAGTTTACAGTTTTTTTGTCTTTCCCACCTGGCACCTAACAAGCATCAATGTAACAATGAAGACATTAACTTTGCAAGTTAAAGGTCTAAAAGGATGGCTGCAAAGCAGAGAAAAAAAATCACTCTTGAAGACTGTGGAGAGGGATGCAAAGATAATAGCTGCAGGCAGAGCATAGGAAATCTCAGCTAGCAAGCAAGTAGTAAAACTCTCTGTATACTGTCAGCCAAAAGTGATCTATTTTGCATTGATCTCACAGAATCACAGATGGTAGGGACTGGAAGGGGCCTCCAGTGAGATTAGTTTCATTGCAGTCAAAGTATAACCAAAGTTCTAAGCTGTTATGCTAGTCTACTGTGTAGGATCATGTGTAAATCATCTGAGGCTTTGTGCATCAGCTTCCGTAGCCTGACAAATTAATGATGGGGTGAAGGGAAGGCAGAAATTGTTAAAGGAAGTCTGAAAAACCTTATCTCCATTTCTCACTCTATGATTCTTCCACAACATATTTCAACCAAGCACTTCTGTGATTTTCAAAACTAATTTGTATGTGAGGACAAGACGTGCCCATAAAAAGTATGGAAGAAACATGTGGCAAAGTGCAAGGCCTTGTACTCCAGCTCTTGATCCATTCAAAATGACTGTGGTAAACTCAACTAGTGATCTCTGGGGGGGGGTTTGAGCTGAATGAGTTGAGCAGGCACTGTATTCCCAGCTCTCAACACACAATCACAGTGCACTTGGTTTACTTCACCAATGGTTAGCAGAACTTTGAAAATTTTCAGCCTGCTTTGAGGCTTTCTTGATTCATACAACCTGCCAACAACACTTATGTATAAAGTTTTGATTAAGATACTGTTCCAGCTTTGAATGAGCTTTTCATTACTTCTGGGCCTCTTAGCAGGGCTGAAAGACTATGTGAAACATTTTCAAATGGCATCAGCCAGTTCTCACACAGAGTGTATTTCACCCAACAAACTGAGTGGCACAGCAAATCTTAGAGTCAGATAATTAAAATATCATGCCCATTATAAAAATTTTAGGACAGTGAGAGAAGAACTAAAGAAACAAACAACTATATTAATCAACACTCTTGTAAATTCCAGACCTAAAACTTGTAGCACATAGCTTGTGTCAAAAAGGTGAACAAAACTTTGTGTTAGGAAGGAAAAAGAGATATATCCTCTTAAAATTTCCTGCATAAATCAGGATCTTAAATCTCAGGGGGGGGGGGAAAAACAACAACCAAACCCAAACCCAACCAAACAAAAAACCTTGAACCCCAAACCCCTATTTTTTTCCTAATAATTCAATTCTGTTTATTTGTTCTTAAGATGGAATTATTACAGCGCTGAATACTTATCTGTAACAGAAAACTTTACTATATCACATTTTATTAGTAAACTATAGATCTATTCAATTGTATCTGTACTACAACACCTACACATGTCAGCAAGAATGAATACTAACTTTAATGATAGAAAGAGGCAGCAATAAATGCAGAAGAATAAAAGCCACTATTCACCAACTTTTGTAACTTTCAAAGGATGCTATTTCTTTACTTAGTTCCATAAATCTGGGTATAGCAGTTGGAAGCTCATAAAGGGGAAGAAGTTTGTAGGGTGTGGGAAAGACAATGTGAACTAATAAACATTAAGGTTTTCTGTGAAGAGTAGTTGAATGTTGGAGCTGTTTTTTTTTTCCTTTCTGGTATTTTTAACTTTAAATTATGGGACTATGTTTTCATTAAATGATTTGTGCCCTAAAGTAAGTGATGAGTTAGCTGCTGGTCTTCAAACACTTGATAATTAAAACATTTTGAGGTGTTACATTGCTTTTAATTTTTTAATGGACAAGGAAGTTTAAAATATTTTGAGTGTGTGAGTATTTATTTATCTATCTATACAGTTCACAGTTAGCAGCCAAAAAAGGCCCAGACAGTAAAGACCATCTATTGTTCGGTGCATTAAGCAATTTTTTAATCTTGTTGCTCATTTCTACTGAAGGTTGGTATTTCTAGAGTCTCTCAGATGAAAATCATGTTTGCAATTTCCAATTTTTATGGCCAGAGGGAATATTTTCAGTATTTCTTTTCTGGTCTTTACTATGACCTTGTGATGAGTTTAACACCAAAGTATTTCTTAGACTATAATAGAATATGCAAGTATTTATAAATGTAATTTGTTAACAAAGACTTATTGTATTCATATATCATTTCCCAGTGGTGTGGAAAACAGGGACAAGGAAGAATCTTGAAGATGCTGATGTGGTGCAAAAGCCTCTATAACTTTAGAGTCTCTCAAATTTACAAATCCTTACACTTCCCATGGGGTTGAGGGTTCTAGCTCGTGTGAAAAACAGTCCTAAGACTGGAATAAGCTAAAACTAGCAAAGATTACTTCAGCTTCAGAACTTAGTATTTATGTGCAGAAGGCAGGAATAATTATGTTTCCCCTAAACACGCTGTGAGAATCAAATAATGGCTGGTCTTAACAAATTCCCACTGCTAAAACCAATGAAAAGTTTTAGCAATATTGAGGATGAGCCTTAATCGTACTGACATATGTGCAGAACTTTAAGCAGATCAGTAATCCCCTTGAAATAATTGGTAATATTCATGCACTTAAAACTAAACATCTGTGTAATTGCTCAAAGACTTGGAGCCAATGTTTTAAAACCGGCCCAAATTTATTACAGAATCAAAGAATCACAGAACATTGGGGATTGGAAGGGACCTCAAGAGATCATCCAGTCCAACCCCCCTGCCAGGTCAGGATTCTTGTACAAACAATAGATATTATAACAATAGGTTAGTAAAGCTCAGTGTTTTTAATGTTATTTCATCAATTTTCACAGGCTGAAACAGGAATTAATGTGGATCTGGGCAATAGCAGAGTTTTGTCTAGTTTTGTCAATCTATCAGATTTTTCTTGTACTGTATATAAATGGCATCAGCAAAACCCCCAATACATTAGATAGAATACACTTTCATTTGTACTAGAAAGTGAAGGTTGTTAAATTCATGATTAGGGATTTAATCTTCAGTTGTAAGAGAAAATATGAATTATTATACATTCACTTTTCAATGAAAAGAGAGAAGATTATCAATTATGTTAGAAGTGTCTTAAAGTATATGGCTGTCCGCCTGCAAACACTGCAAAAGGACTCACACACACTTCATACTCGAGGCTCCTCATGCCAATTTGCATGACAATTAAATAGCTTTTTAATTGCTGTTAAATTATGCCAGTTAAACTGATTTCATGGAAATATTAAGCTGAAATGACATGCAGTGAATCATTTACTAAGATTTAGCACTTGGAACAAAGATAGACAATTAATTCTGTTCCTCAGATTCATCTAAGCTGTGTGTCACTGGGCTTTTATGAATGTGGCCTGATTGTTTTGTTATCATTTGTACATTACACAGATTATTTGACACACTGGAAAAACTTGGCAGCAATAACCCTTCTGGAGATATCTGTGTGCAAAGCTCTCGGGGACTTTTTAGGGAAAACAAATACATTGGTGAAAATGATGGATCCTTCCCTCATGGCAAATGTCATGACTTTGGGTTTTATGCAAAAGAGTAAAACATGATTCTGATGGATAAGAATTAATAGACATGCAGCCATTCTATGAATAGAATAGAATAGAATAGAATAGAATAGAATAGAATAGAATAGAATAGAATAGGAACAGGTTGGAAGAGACCTTCAAGATCATCGCGTCCAACCTATCAACCAATCCAACCCACCTAAACAACTAACCCATGGCACCAAGCACCCCATCAAGTCTCCTCCTGAACACCTCCAATGATGGTGACTCCACCACCTCCCCGGGCAGCCCATTCCAATGGGCAATCACTCTCTCTGTATAGAACTTCCTCCTAACATCCAGCCTAAACCTCCCCGGCGCAGCCTGAGACTGTGTCCTCTTGTTCTGGTGTTGCCTGCCTGGGAGAAGAGACCCACCTCTGCCTGTCTACAACCTCCCTTCAGGTAGTTGTAGAGAGCAATAAGGTCACCCCTGAGTCTCCTCCTCTCCAGGCTAAGCAACCCCAGCTCCCTCAGCCTCTCCTCATAGGCTTGTGTTCCAAACCCCTCACCAACTTCATTGCCCTTCTCTGGACACATTCCAGCAAGTCAATGTGATGAAACACAACTCAAGTGTGAGCAATATATTTTGCTTCATTTACAAATTATAATGTGAAAAGTATTTCTGCATTCTCTGTGGAGCAGACTGGCATCGGTGTCTCCCAGACTACCAGGTCAATTCCAAAAGCAGCAAAGCCTCATGCAATAATTTGCACCTCATCTTGGTTTGCATATTCTCTCCTGTGAAGTGCATTTTGACCTTTATGGAAGGAGAGATGAGCAAATTCAATGCTGCAGACCTTCAGTGAGGGCAGTGCAGTGTTTTAAACACTACAGAGCAATGACTGTCTGGAAAAAGCTGTACTGTCCATTACTGACTATTGGACTGTTAGAAGTGCATGGTATTTTGACTATTGAATTTACATAGAAGGGCAAAAAGTAGCCATTGCCTTCTGAGAATACTCAGAATCAACATCTGCCTGTACTCTTTGTGCTTGTAATTGCTTTTTTATACACACATGGCAGAGACAAGTAGTGTCATGATGTGCAATGTTGTATTATATTTTTTCCTTTTCAGAATCATTGACTCTCTTTCTGTGAGGCAGGCAGGAAGAATGGAAGCCAATGACTGCAGAACAATACTCCTAAGAATGAATGTAATGATTAATCACAAACATATATATAAATAACTATAGAGGCAGTACAGTCAAAGGCTGTAGACAGGCAGATGTTGGTCTCTTCTCCCAGGCAGCCAGCACCAGAACAAGAGGACACAGTCTCAGGCTGTGCCAGGGGAGGTTTAGGATGGAGGTTAGGAAGAAATTCTATACAGAGAGAGTGATTGCCCATTGGAATGGGCTGCCCGTGGAAGTGGTGGAGTCACCATCATTGGAGGTGTTCAGGAGGAGACTTGATGGGGTGCTTGGCGCCATGGTTTAGTTGTTTAGGTGGGTTGGATTGGTTGATAGGTTGGATGTGATGATCTTGAAGGTCTCTTCCAACCTGTTCCTATTCTATTCTATTCTATTCTATTCTATTCTATTCTATTCTATTCTATTCTATTCTATGCTATGCTATGCTATGCTATGCTATGCTATGCTATGCTATTCTGTTCTATGTTGCTTTGTTTTGCTGCTAGAATGCTGTATTGATTCTTAAAAACACAGGCTATAGTTTCTGGCAAAGATTATTGAACAAAGCATAACTTTACTGAGTTCAAATTTTTTTAGAGCATAACATGAAAATGGATGCATTCTGATTCAGATCCCAAATACAAGCCAATGTATCCAATATTATAGTGATAAATGTTGCACTTTATGCACAGAGTAATCAGATGGGGGACTAGATATGATGCTATTTGTTGCTCACTGTGTATGCAGAGAGATCACTGACAGAGTACTTGCATGTGCAAAGAAATACAAAAAGGAGAAAGAGCTGCAGTAAGAGATTGATACCAAGTGCAAAACAAATGAGAAAAGCCAGGTGAAAGAGATTAACAATATATCCTACTAACATTTTCATTTGTCTTATTAAAATTAGATTTCCATATGCTTTTCCCTTTGTGCACACTGTGCTCTTACAGTTACATGGAGTAAAACTGTACAATTGTACAATGTTTGAAAAGCAGAGCGCATGCACTTTCATAGAGTTAATGAAATTAGATTTGAAGCTCATCTTGAAAAAAGTGGATGCTTGAAGCCAAACTCATAATGTCAAAGCCTCTTAAATCAAAGTCCTTCCTTTCCATAATGCTGCATATGCAAGTTTTCCAGTACCGAGGGAAAATTCTGGAGTGAGGAATACTGTCTATCCCTATACAGGAATGAAAAGAGAGAATAAAATAACTACCTATTGTAGGCATAGTGCTTTTCAGGGCTTGGGGAATCAAATAAAACAGGTACAAGTGCAGTTTGTACAAACTTGGAACACGAATGATTTTTTAAAGGGGATTCATTGTTCATTCTGTGAACAATGAACTACAATACAATACAATAAACCAGGTTGGAAGAGACCTTCAAGATCATCACATCCAACCTATCGACCAATCCAACCCAACCAAACAACTAGTCCATGGCACCAAGCACCCCATCAAGTCTCCTCCTGAACACCTCCAATGATGGTGACTCCACCACCTCCTCGGGCAGCCCATTCCAATGGGCAATCACTCTCTCTGTATAGAATTTCTTCCTAACCTCCAGCCTAAACCTCCCCAGGTACAGCCTGAGACTGTGTCCTCTTGTTCTGGTGCTGACTGCCTGGGAGAAGAGACCAACCTCCACCTGTCCACAACCTCCCTTCAGGTAGTTGTACAGAACAATAAGGTCACCCCTGAGTTTCCGCTTCTCCAGGCTAAGCAACCCCAGCTCCCTCAGCCTCTCCTCATAGGGCTTGTCTTCCAAACCCCTCACCAACTTTGTTGCCCTTCCCTGGACACATTCCAGCAAGTCATCATCCTTCCTAAACTGAGGGGCCCAGAACTGGACACAGGACTCAAGGTGTGGCCTAACCAGTGCAGTGTACAGGGGCAGAAAGACTGCTGGCCACACTGTTCCTGATGCAGGCCAGGATGCCATTGGCCCTCTTGGCTGCCTGGGCACACTGCAGGCTCTTGTTCAGCCTACCATCGACCAGTACCCCCAGGTCCCTCTCTGCCTGGCTGCTTTCCAGCCACTCTGACCCCAGCCTGTAGCACTGCATGGGGTTGCTGTGGCCAATGTGCACAACCCGGCACTTGGATGTGTTCAATCTCCTGCCCTTGGACTCTGCCTATCTGTCCAAGAACAATTCTCATTAAAAAAGCTGCAAGAAAAATTTCTAATCTCTTAACATCACATCTCAAGATTCAAATGGCCAAATGAACACCCAAAATGCAGATCTGCCCCAAAAGTGGTTTTGTGGAAAGGGTATTTTCTTGCCGAACAGCCTTTCCTCTCTATTTAGTGAAACTGCCCTCCCCCTCCCCCCCCGGAAAAAAAACCAACAAAACAATCAACTATTTTACTATAGTAAAGCATGACAATTTAGAAAGGACAATCTAAGCCACTCATATCAGTATCTTTGTTTATTAAATTTAGTCACATCTGTACAGACCCAGCAAAGGCTGTGAGCCTGCATTTATTACCGAAACCTAATTTTCATGACTGAGAGCCTAATCTGAAAACAGTGGGGCTAAACATACCACTTGGTGAATAACTTGGCCTGCAGACTTTTCATTACTACTGATGTGCAAGAAGATAAGAGCATAGTCTGGCTGTCAAGAGTCTCAGTGTCATTTGCAGAGCTGACAATTAGTGAAATCATCATCATCACAGATATGAGATGAATACATCTGCTGTCACAGTAAATGAAGTGCTGGCACCTTGCAATCTAGGCTAAATAAGAGACAATGCAGGGTGGCACTGAACCTAGAGCAAGGCAGAAACTAAACTGTGCTTCACTTTTTCCTTTATTTCATATTTCTTCCAAGTCAGGGTGAAATGAGGCATTGGTACCTCTACTGTGGTTGATTTCTTCCCTGTTTCCACCCACTCAGTCACTCAGGCTGACATCCTCAGCACGAATGGAGAGGTCTAACAGCCTGTCCTCCCCTGACAGTTTTTGGCCAAAGCATCTCTCTACACTCTGCTTTTGTCTGGAAAACATCAGTGTGTTGTAGGTACCTGCTCCTGGATGCCACAGGGATCGCATGCTGCTCCTCACCTTATTGATACCAATGGGCAGTAAGGCTTAAAGTTGTGCACTGAAAGATAATTATGGAAACATAATGCCATCTATGAATAATTTTTTTTCTGAGAAAAGCTGTCTTCTGGAGATGAAAAATCAATGACATAAATAATATGGAACCACATCTGCATAACGCATGGCTGAAACAGCCTTTCTGAGCGTGAAATCGTCAAGAGCACAGAGGATGTCTCAGTTCTGTGTGTAATTTTTTAATGGCCTGTGCCAGGGGCACTCATTTAAGTGGAATTATTTGTAATTACTATTTTCTTTTGGGGAGTCTGGAAC
Source organism: Colaptes auratus (assembly GCA_015227895.2). NCBI lineage: Eukaryota > Metazoa > Chordata > Aves > Piciformes > Picidae > Colaptes > Colaptes auratus. The sequence goes on from CM037633.1 coordinate 38,637,222, forward strand.
AACATTGTTTATCTCCTCACATATTCTGTGCATAAAAGATGGGTCAATGTTGTCTTGCTCTGAAGTGAACTGACAGCACATGGTGTGTGTTTGATTGGGCTGCCTCTCTGAACCCTATGTTCCTTAAGTACCTGGAGGCTGGCACTTATCCTTGCCCCCTGTAAACTCTGTGGTTAGATTAGACAGCTTTCTGCTAAGTGCCTTGGATCTGAGGAATGCCATTTTTAGTGACCATTATTCACATGTAGTGGATGAGTAATGTCTTGGTCTATGTAATGGCTTCAGGATTGCTATGCCTTTGTAATCAGCTCCAAATAATCTGGTATATTCCCAATTTTCCCAGTATACAAACACCTGGAGGGACTAACATCAGCACAGGAGGCACTTCAGTTGTGCTAGTAGTAGTGTTAGTAGTTCAATTCTGTCAGCTCAGTTATTTTTACACAATTCTGTCTTGCACAGTGTAAACACACCAAAATGATGACAGCACACTGATGGTTATTGTAACAGTGCTTTGGGTTTATTGTTTTATCTCTTAAGCTTTTTGTATACTTAGTCTATGAAAATACTTCATGCATTTAACATGTTGATTTTTTAAGAATTCTCTTAACAGTGTCCTGAAAGGTCAAACCCCAAAACATGCCCTAGCCCAGACAATGGGCTAAGCACTTGTGAAAGTGATAACCTGGGGTCCAGATGGTCCAGGCAAATGTACAGCATCTGTAATTAACGTTGTAAGCACCTCTGGATGTGCAAACCTGGACACTTCCTGGGGTCCAGATAAACATGTAGCATGTGTAATTAACTTTGTGACACAGCTGTGAACTGTGTGTACCCCTAGCCATGTTTGGATATACAATACAATACAATACACCAGGTTGGAAGAGACCTTCAAGATCATCACGTCCAACCCATCAACCAATCCAACCCACCTAAATACAATACAGTACAATACAGTACAATACAGTACAATATAACCCACCTAAACAACTAAAAAACTAAACCCTGGCACCAAGCACCCCATCAAGCCTCTTCTTGAACACCTCCAATGAAGGTGACTCCACCACTTCCACAGGCAGCTGATTCCAGTGGGCAATCACTCTCTCGGTATAGAACTTCTTCCTAAGATCCAGTCTAAACCTGCCCTGGTGCAGCCTGAGACTGTGTCCTCTTGTTCTGGTACTGGCTGCCTGGGAGAAGAGACCAACCTCCGCCTGGCTACAACCTCCCTTCAGGTAGTTGTAGAGAGCAATAAGGTCACCCCTGAGTCTCCTCTTCTCCAGGCTAAGCAGCCCCAGCTCCCTCAGCCTCTCCTCATAGGGCTTGTCTTCCAAACCCCTCACCAACTTTGTTGCCCTTCTCTGGACACGCTCCAGCAACTCAACATCTTTCCTAAACTGAGGGGCCCAGAACTGGACACAGGACTCAAGGTGCGGCCTAACCAGTGCAGTGTACAGGGGCAGAATGACCTCCCTGCTCCTGTGGCCACACTGTTTCTGATGCAGGCCAGGATGCCATTGGCCTTCTTGGCTGCCTGGGCACACTGCAGGCTCATGTTCAGCCTACAATCAACCAGCACCCCCAGGTCCCTCTCTGCCTGGCTGCTCTCCAGCCACTCTGACCCCAGCCTGTAGCACTGCATGGGGTTGTTGTGGCCAATGTGCAGAACCCGGCACTTGGATGTGTTCAATCTCCTGCCCTTGGACTCTGCCCATCTGTCCAGCCTGTCGAGGTCCCTCTGCAAAGCCTCTCTGCCCTCCAGCAGATCAACTCCTGCCCCCAGCTTGGTGTCGTCCGCAAATTTACTAATGATGGACTCAATGCCCTCATCCAGATCATCAATAAAGATGTTGAAGAGCATGGGGCCCAGCACTGATCCCTGGGGCACACCACTAGTGACTGGCCGCCAGCTGGCTGTGGCACCATTCACCACCACTCTCTGGGCTCGGCCCTCCAGCCAGTTCCTAACCCAACGCAGTGTGCTCCCATCCAAGCCATGGGCTGCCAGCTTGGCCAGGAGTTTGCTGTGGGGGACAGTGTCAAAGGCCTTGCTGAGGTCCAGGTAGACCACATCCACAGCCTCCCCACATCAACCAGGCAGTCACCTGATCATAGAAGGAGATCAGGTTGGTCAGGCAGGACCTGCCCTTCCTAAAGCCATGCTGGCTAGGCCTGATCCCTTGGCCGTCCTGTAAGTGCTGTAATATGCCCCATCCTATGGGTACAGTTGTCAGGTTTCTGCATTACCAAAGGGCATTAATTGTCTTGGGACAGTATTTAAACCAAAGAAGGTAGGCAACTTGCCTTGTTCTCAGTCAGCAAGCAACACGAGCCAAATGCTGCCAGAGTAGCAGCTGAAGGGCCTGCACCAGCAGACCAATTACACCTGGACCTTGTTCTTGCTACAAAAGAGACAAGAGGAAAATGCTGCCCAAGTAGCAGCTGAAGAACCTATCCTAACAGGCAATGACTATACCCAGGCCTTGCATCTGGACCAATGGAGAGAAAGGAGAAAGCTCCAAGAGAACTGAATCCCAGAAGAGTTATGGAAAGACTACAGCCCAGTGATGGAGCACATGAGAGAGAGCACCCCTAGCCCTTTCCAAGCCAAGGGCAACTTGAATTGTAGTCACAGCATCTGGGAAGATACACCACAGAGAGGAGCAAGTCGTGAGTCCCCACAGAATCCCATTTGTGGGAAACTGCAGATCTCAGAACCTTTATTTCCAGTTTGAATCACTGTATTGGAAATGTTAGATCTGTGCTTAAATCATGTAACTGTCTTCATATGTGGAATGTAATACACACAACTGAATAACAGACCCTGTAAATACACTTTGTAAGTAAGTTATGGTGGTGCTTGGAGATACCACTGCCCAAGGCATTAAAGAGTAAAATATATAAAAATATACATTGTATTACAAAGAGGAAAACTGTAGCACAGAATGTTCTAGAATGAAACCTTTCACAAAATGTACAAACTCATAGAGTTGGTATTTTTTAAATACAAAAACAAATACATGAGACACAGGAGAAGAGAAACGAAGGAGAAGAGAAACGAAGACGCTGGTACTGATCAGACTTACGGGTACATGCCATAGTTGGTGGATCCTTCTCAGCTCTGAAGTAACCTTTCTCACACTGGCAGATAGATGTTGCTTCTATGTAAGTTGAACTGTGTGGAGGGCACTTGGAGCACTTCACATTTCCAGCAAATGCTTTATAGAATCCAGGTCTGCAAGCTGTAAAACAAGAAAAAAAGTTTAATAGAAGCAAGTTTTAGATATGAGTAAAATCTGTTCCTTGAAGTTATACTACACTTTCCTTTCCAGCCCAGATGTATTTGCCATTTCAATCCTCCAATCCTCCACAGGTTTTGTTTTGGTATGTGGACTAAAAAAAAAAAAAAATGATCTGTCCCTGGCATGTAATGGAATATTATTAAAAGAGACAGCTTTCAGATCTGCAGAGTCCTTACTGCTACCTGAAACTATCCAGACAACTTTGCTACAGTTACTAAACATAAGCACATTATCTATGATTAATGTTGGTTCCATCCGCCAAAGCTAATTCTATGGCTTCACTATTGTAATGCTTAATGTGTTTACCCTCGAGACATCCTGATGGGACAAAGATGACATCTTTATATATTTATAGATGAGTCTGACTTGTCTACAGTCCCCTGAGAAGAGTCTGACAGAAAGGCTATATCAGCTGGGTCCTGCTGCTACAACCATCTGCAGAGATGTAGGAAGGAGATGCCAATATCCTCTAGCACAAAAAATACTGCAAGCTACCCTTAACTGTGTCAGGAAACAACCTGGATAGCAGCTGCCCTGAGGACGGGGCATATTGCAATAGCCAGAACGAACTAGATGATCCTTGTGGTCCCTTCCAACCCTGACTGATACTATGATACATTCCTAGTTTCCTGGAGTAGGGGTGCCTGCCATTACCTACCACAGCACGACCTTACCTGCCTTTTTGCTGGTCTTTAAAGCAGAAGCAATTAATTAAAATAAATCTATTCATAACTCTGCCAGCTTTGCTTTCTGAAGGATTTTAAAGCCATACTCAAGGCTTCATCACACATGTTTAAAAAGTGATTTCCTTCTTTCTCATGGCAGCAACCACATGCACATATGCCAGTATGTATTGCAGTTCTGTCTTCTGGTTTCCCAATCCAAAAAGAGAACTGAAACAAATGAAAGAGCAACTCAAATATGTATAGACCATACAGTCCCACATTCCTTCTGACTCTTCCAGCAGTACACAGGAAACCATTGCTATAAACAGAATATAACAGAATAAACCAGGTTGGAAAAGACCTTTGAGATCATCGAGTCCAACCTGTCACCCAACACCATCTAATCAACTAAACCATGGCACCAAGTGCCTCATCCAGTCTCTTCCAAAACACCTCCAGTGATAGTGATTCCACCACCTCCCTGGGCAGCACATTCAAATGGCCAATCTCTCTTGCTCAGACGAACTTCCTAACATCCAGCCTAAACCTCCCCTGGCACAGGTTGAGACTGTGTCCTCTTGTTCTGGTGCTGGTTGTCTGGGAGAAGAGACCAACCCCCACCTGGCTACAACCTCCCTTCAGGTAGTTGTAGAGAGCAAGTAGAAGACTCCTGTGGCTTTCTCTAATTCGGACACATACAAGACAGCTTTCTTTACACTGCTAGAGGAGCTAGGCAGTCCTTCCTTCTCTTGTAACAGGACAAAATAACAATATTAAAATGAGGTGTTCTGTAAAAAGTACCCACAAAAGTATGCACTTTATGCAGTCACTGTCAGCTCATGTTAAGTAACTTCTTAAAGATTATGAACTCATAAAAAACCATATACATAGACTAGCTGTTCTTTTGATTCCAAAGGACTTGCTTGATATGAAAGCAGTTTCACTAGTAGGTGAGAGAAAGGAGTGAGAAGATGGAACTGAAAAAAGCAACACTTGATTGCCTGTCAAAATCCAGGAAGCATTTTTTTCAATGTAATTGTAAGAGATTGTTTTTGAACTAACAATTCCAGCAGTTCTCCCAGGGTGTCGTTCTGAGTTTGCTGAATAGACATTAGGGAGGCATCCTACCATGCTGCCACTGACAAGAAAAAGAAGTAAAAAAAATCTGGTATTAGAGATAAGAGGGATGGGAACAGCAGGGATTTTCCCCTTGAGAGAAGGGTCTTAGTGAATGGTAATTTTCTACTGATTGGAAAGACAGCAGGTCTAGTGCACTGAAGGCAGCATGGTCAATACAGGCCATAGGCATTGACAACCCTGGAAGGAAGGGAGGAGGCAAGGTAAAACCAGGGGAAAGGTGTTATGCTTGCCTGCTCCTTTCTTCTTTTCTCAGTCTTAAATACTGCCCTGGTTTATGTCAGGATGAGTTTTAAATTCTTGCTTTTAGTATCTAGTTTTCATACATGTGGTGTGATACACTGAAGTTTCCAATCAAAGAGCTGGCAATTCTAGGTTACAGTGTCAGTTAAAGCAAAATGAGTGCTCTTTAAAGTCCTTGTTGGTGGGTTGAAGTTTCCCCCCAGCATTAACTTTGCCAGACCAACTCAGTTAGAAGCAAATGAAGCTGTACTTACAAGCAGAATCTACGCTCTACAATGGAATGCAATGAATGTGTACAAAATATACAGGAGTTACAATATTTACGGATATTTACAGTTAATAAACAGCACAAGGACCCCCTGGCCAAGGACCAGGGAAAGCTACCAGCTTCTCCCTCCCTACCCCCTTGCCCCACTGTACAAAAGAGACAAGAGAAAGGAACAGAGAAATTAGACTGAGCCAAGGCCAGCCCATAAGCAGGTTATCTCTCCTGAGTGAAGCAAAACAGCTGAGATGAGAAGAGAAGAGAAAAGGGCAGAATTGTTATGGTACAGCTCCTCTTATTCCAGATATTGACCCAATTAATTTGTTTAGAATAATCTTTTGTTGTCCTTTTTACACCCAACAGTGATTGATTTATATGTTTCTACTTTTCTGCTCAGAATCTGTAACTAAATTTTAAAGGCATAGCCTGAAACCACCACCACAGCCTTGGATCAGGAGTAACAGAGTGTTGTCTTTCAAGCAAAATAGTTTGTTAAACTACAAATTCACTACTGCAAAAGAAAACTCCAGGAGAACTGTAAAAAGTGAATGATTTATTCTGAAATGTTCTTCTGTAATCTATTTCAAGCAATTATGGTTTTGCTATGGTATAGCTCTTAAAAGAAAGGGGGGGAAATGAATAAGTAGAGCATTTTACTTCTTCTGAAACCAATCCAAATCCATTTGTGCATTAGGCCCGTAGGCACCACCAAGTCTGCAGCAGATGAAGATATCAGGGAAGTTTTTCCAAGGGTAAGTTTCTGAGGCTGTTGATAACTCACTTCCTGCCCAGATACAGAATCATACAACCATGATTACTGGATACTTTCAAATAACAAAATCACACTTCATAAACAAGATAAAATGACACATGCTGAATCTCTCTAAATGATCACAAGCTTGAGATAACTCACCTCTGGATAACTCAATGTGGATTGCTGAGATTCAAGGTGAAAGAAAATAAACTCTTACTCTATCAGCGAAGATGGATCTGAAATACAGATGCTGTACATATCTACACTCTGCTAACAAATGCTGTGTTGCAGTAACACAATTGGCAAAAACAATTGCTATATTTACCATTTTCCACAGGAAATTTGTAAGCAGTAGACTTACCACTGAGGCTTTTAAAAGCTCGTTTAGAAAATGGCTCAACTGCTGTGATTTCAGAGATATGTCTCCCTCTGAAGTAAAGAATCTCTGTTCTTTCACCCTAAGGTGTCTTCATGGAATTTCAAGGCTGTATAAAACTACAGTAAGCCAACTGTAGCCCACAGTAGTTTAATTTCAAATGTACAGGAAAACTGCACAAAGGAGCCAATGGTAGATGCATTCCATTCTCATTTCTGATTCATGCATAACATTTTGTTAAAGTGGGATTTGCAAATGTTTTGCTATGAGACTGCAGATTGCATTACTACATGTAAATCACTGTGTGACTAGGTTGTGATATCAAACCACACACAAGCACTAGATGTTGTATCAAACTTTAGAGTCCTAAAGACACGTTAGCTAAAATAAGTAGTAGGATACTACTCTGTAAAGGGATTGACCAATAGGCTTGCTTACATACTCAGTAAAGTCCCTCAGATTTTGCTTACAACCCTGTTATTTTTACTTTTTACTCTCTGGTGGTGGTTTCAGCCTGTAGTGGTTTGAGCATTAACTGGAGTTTAAGAGCTCAGATGGTAGCAAGAAAGCGAGAAATCCCCCCTCTGCCCCCGAAGAGACCAAAAAATAACCTGGAGGCAGTTTGGAAGTAGGAGGAATAAATTCTTAAACTATATATATATATAAATATATAGCAGTAACAGGGAGGATTTACAAGGGTAAGGAGTAAGGATGACCAGGAAAATATATAGAACCAAATGTGGATGGCCTTGTATCTCTCTTGGTGTATGTGGATTTCAGTCCTTTAGATCAGCATGGATGTGGCAGGCAAAAATCCAGGCCTGACCACATGGCAGAACCAGGAGGCCAGCAGCAGCTGTTGGTCCTTTCAAACAGGCCAGGCAGGAGCAAAAAGATAAAATGGAAGCAGAGTCTCCCTTTTTATAGGCTTGCTGGATAGGAAGGGGGAGTGGAATAGACCACCTTTGACCAGGGGGACCCTTCCTCCTGGGAAGGGGAAATCAAGTCCCTCTCTGTTCACCTGGATCAGGTTTCTTTTGTCCCCTGGGGAAGCAGAACTCTCACAGTCCTCCCCCAGATGGGGGGAACCCAGCACCCAGCCACACAAAATAAGTGTGCAAACCACCTGATGGCCGACAGCCACTTTTACTTATGAGTTGTGGTTTTGTGTCTGGAGAAGGGGAAAAGCCACTATTTCCCATGCAAAACTGTTCTCTATGTAAATATGGATTAGTAAGTTAGAAGTTTGTTTCAGATGTATATATATGGAGAAAGTTCCATTTTGTACAGGTTGATAAATCACTCTCTTCAGATAATTTCTCATACCATTTTATTGACTTAGCTAAAGCTATTGCATCAGTCATTTTCAAAAGATACTTGAGCATGTGTTAGTGTAAACTAAAATTCAAACTACACAAAGCTGCCAGCTGGAAACAAAAAAGTTTAAAAAAATAAATCTGAGTTATCATAGAGTATTTTTTCCTATCTTTCAAATCACTGGGAGGCATCTTATCTTCCCTGACGTTATCTAACAGAAGTGACTTTGTGAGTTACTGATTCTGTGAACTGTATTAGATTTGACTTTTGCAAAGCCTAAGGGAAGACAATGTGTATCTTAACGGCTGAGTAATTGGCAGGGTATCTGAACAACTCAAAGACAGTAAAGTTTTCTCCTACAAAATACCAGAAACCATGCAAAGGAGCACTGATTATTTGTTTGGCACCATAAAAGATAACACATCCATGCATGTGCTTTGCTGCAGCTTTATCAGGATTTGACTGTGAGGTTTTTAAACTATAGAAACCTTGTAATTAATTAATGTTTAACTTATGGAATTTTGGTTTGTTTATATTGTACATAGACACATACAAAAAGAAATTGACACCACACAAAGCTCTTGTGAAATCTTAAACAAAATGATTCATGGCTTGTGAGCCTTCCAGCCTGAACAGAGTGGGAGAAGCAGCAGCCATCAGTTTAGCCCTGTGGATGTTCTTTGCAGAGGTATTGAAGCAGACTGGAAACCTTTCAAGGTGCATTGTACACTTACTGCCTAAAATGAAATATGATCTTAGCTGTTCCAAACAGGAGGGTATGTGTGTGGGACAGGACTCTGTGGGACACCAACCTGATCTCCTTCTATGATCAGGTGACCCGTCTGGTGGACGTGGGGAGGCCTGTGGATGTAGTCTATCTGGACTTCAGCAAGGCCTTTGACACCGTCCCCCACAGTAAACTGCTGGCTAAACTGTCAGCTCGTGGTTTGGACCGCAACACTCTGTGCTGGGTTAGGAACTGGCTGGAGGGCCGAGCCCAGAGAGTGGTGGTGAATGGTGCCGCGTCCGGCTGGCGGCCAGTCACCAGCGGCGTCCCCCAGGGATCGGTGCTGGGCCCCATCCTCTTTAACATCTTCATTGATGATATGGATGAGGGGGTTGAGTCAGTCATCAGCAAGTTTGCAGATGACACCAAGTTGGGAACAGATGTTAGTCAGTTAGAGGGTAGAAAGGCTCTGCAGAGGGACCTCGACCGACTGGGCAGATGGGCAGAGTCCAATGGGATGGCATTTAATAAGTCCAAGAGCCGGGTGCTGCACTTTGGCCACGGCAACCCCATGCAGAGCTACAGGCTGGGTCAGAGTGGCTGGAGAGCTGCCAAACAGAGAGGGACCTGGGGGTGCTGATTGACACCCACCTAAACATGAGCCAACAGTGTGCCCAGGTGGCCAAGAAGGCCAATGGCATCCTGGCCTGTATTGGGAATAGTGTGGCCAGCAGGAGCAGGGAGGTCATTCTGCCCCTGTACTCTGCATTGGTTAGGCCACACCTTGAGTACTGTGTCCAGTTCTGGGCCCCTCAGTTTAGGAAGGACATCGAGATACTTGAGCGTGTCCAGAAAAGGGCAACAAGGCTGGTGAGAGGCCTTGAGCACAAGCCCTATGAGGAGAGGCTGAGGGAGCTGAGATTGTTTAGCCTGGAGAAGAGGAGGATCAGAGGTGACCTCATTGCCCTCTACAACTACCTGAAAGGTGGTTGTAGACAGGAGGGGGTTTGTCTCTTCTCCCAGGCAACCAGCACCAGAACAAGGGGACACAGTCTCAAGCTGTGCCAGGGGAGGTTTAGACTCGAGGTGAGGAGGAGGTTCTTCACTGAGCGAGTCATTCGTCATTGGAATGGGCTGCCCGGGGAGGTGGTGGAGTCGCCGTCCCTGGAGGTGTTCAAGGGGAGATTGGACGTGGCGCTTGGTGCCATGGTCTAGTTGTGAGGTCTGTTGGGACAGGTTGGACTTGATGATCCTTGGGGTCTCTTCCAACCTTGGTTATACTGTGATACTGTGATACTGTGATACCACCCTTCTCCATGCATGGCTGCATGGTTGATCTATGGTGGTTACTACCCTTAAATGCCCCTGATTACATCTCCTTGCCAGGACTTTGGCTGTATGGACTTACAGCTGGCTCAGCAGCAGTGTAACTGAGGGTGGCTCCATCTTGGTGGGGCTATGGGAAAAGGGTCCCTGACCGAGTGATCATGAGACTGACCTCTGCCTGTGGAAGCTGTTTTTGGCTGAGGGCTTGGTTATTGCCTGGCCATGACACAACCCTGCCTTGCCTGGCAATAGACCCTGCCAAGCTCAGGTCACCTGCAGACCCACACTCTGGCCCAGCCCACCACCAAAAGCCCAAGGTGGTGGCACAGGCCCTGCTTGGGAGCCCTTGCTACTACTGAGCCCCAGGGAGGTGCTGTCCCCATGGTGCCACAGTGACCTAAACCAAGGGCTGGATATATATTACAGCAAATGCAGAGAAAGCCATACTTCTCTGAGATCTGTCTGGGAAACCAGACATATTTCCAAGCCCAGGGGAGGCAGATGAAGTCTGCCGGCTGCGTGCAGGCTGGCAGGACACAGGACCTGGTCTCGTGGCATTATTCAGGCATTGAAGAGTGAGGGTTTCGTTTCATGCTGGACAGGACAGTACTTTTAAAGGTCTTTTGAATCGACCAGTTGAGTGAGTGGTCAGTTGTTACAAAATATAGCTGTGGGCTCTCTTGCAGGTGAGTCGTTACTGCTGGAGACCATTAGAATAGGATCAATAAGGCTGGAAGAGACCTCAAAGATCATCGAGTCCAACCTGTCACCCAACACCTCATGACTGCTAAACCATGGCTCCAAGTGCCACATCCAATCCCCTCTTGAACACCTCCAGGACTGGGGACTCCACCACCTCCCTGGGCAGCACATTCCAAGGACTAACAACTCTCTCTGGGAAGAACTTTCTCCTCACCTCGAGTCTAAACCTCCCCTGGCACAGCTTGAGACTGTGTCCTCTTGTTCTGGTGCTGGTTGCCTGGGAGAAGAGACCAACCCCCACCTGGCTACAACCTCCCTTCAGGGAGTTGTAGAGAGCAAGAAGGTCTCCCCAGAGCCTCCTCTTCTCCAGGCTAAGCAACCCCAGCTCCCTCAGCCTCTCCTCGTAAGGCTTGTGCTTTATACACAACAGAGCCCTCTCTGCCACCATCCTCAAGAATTTCTCTGCTCAGTGTGGCCACGGCAGGCAGAAGGAGAAAGGAAGGTTTGCAGACACTCACATTATGGCCATTAAGCTCTTTGCCAGCATGGGAGGTATACAATATACAGACACAAAATCCAGAAAATGTACACATGAAAACAGGGTCCTTTTGCTGCCCTGTGAGAGCATGTCACTGTGACAGAAAGAAGCTGATTCCAATTTTCAGTTGTTTCAGTTTTAAACCTCTGAAGCAAATCTTACCAGGTTAGTTGAAATAAAATAATGAGGAAACTAAGGAGCAACTTTTATGTATGCCTGATGTTGTTGGTCTGTGGGAAGATACTTCTCATGAAAATGGGACTTGTATAGCCTGATGAGAACCCATCAATCAAAACTGAGAAGTTTCAGTTGTCATTTTATAAACTGCATTGAAGAATCAATGCTGTTAACTTCTTGTATTTTATTTTTAAGAGAAAGCTGCTATATTGCAACTTATTTTATACAATACAATACAATACAATACAATACACCAGGTTGGAAGAGACCTTCAAGATCATCACGTCCAACCCATCAACCAATCCAACCCACCTAAATACAATACAATACAGTACAATACAGTACAATACAACCCACCTAAACAACTAAAAAACTAAACCCTGGCACCAAGCACCCCATCAAGCCTCTTCTTGAACACCTCCAATGAAGGTGACTCCACCACTTCCACAGGCAGCTGATTCCAGTGGGCAATCACTCTCTCAGTATAGAACTTCTTCCTAACATCCAGTCTAAACCTGCCCTGGCACAGCTTGAGACTGTGTCCTCTTGTTCTGGTACCGGCTGCCTGGGAGAAGAGACCAACCTCTGCCTGGCTACAACCTCCCTTCAGGGAGTTGTAGAGAGCAATAAGGTCACCCCTCAGTCTCCTCTTCTCCAGGCTAAGCAACCCCAGCTCCCTCAGCCTCTCCTCATAGGGCTTGTCTTCCAAACCCCTCACCAACTTTGTTGCCCTTCTCTGGACACGTTCCAGCAAGACAACTTCCTTCCTAAACTGAGGGGCCCAGAACTGGACACAGGACTCAAGGTGTGGCCTAACCAGTGCAGTATACAGGGGCAGAATGACCTCCCTGCTCCTGCTGGCCACACTGTTCCTGATGCAGGCCAGGATGCCATTGGCCTTCTTGGCTGCCTGGGCACACTGCAGGCTCATGTTCAGCCTACAATCAACCAGCACCCCCAGGTCCCTCTCTGCCTGGCCGCTCTCCAACCACTCTGACCCCAGCCTGTAGCACTGCATGGGGTTGTTGTGGCCAATGTGCAGAACCCGGCACTTGGATGTGTTCAATCTCATGCCGTTGGACTCTGCCCATCTGTCCAGCCTGTCGAGGTCCCTCTGCAGAGCCTCTCTGCCCTCCAGCAGATCAACTCCTGCCCCCAGCTTGGTGTCGTCCGCAAATTTACTGATGATGGACTCGATGCCCTCATCCAGATCATCAATAAAGATGTTGAAGAGCATGGGGCCCAGCACTGATCCCTGGGGCACACCACTAGTGACTGGCCGCCAGCCGGATGTGGCACCATTCACCACCACTCTCTGGGCTCGGCCCTCCAGCCAGTTCCTAACCCAACGCAGTGTGCTCCCGTCCAAGCCATGGGCTGACAGCTTGGCCAGGAGTTTGCTGTGGGGGACGGTGTCAAAGGCCTTGCTGAGGTCCAGGTAGACCACATCCACAGGCCTCCCCACATCAACCAGGCGGGTCACCTGATCATAGAAGGAGATCAGGTTGGTCAGGCAGGATCTGCCCTTCCTAAATCCGTGCTGGCTAGGCCTGAGCCCCTGGCCATCCTGTAAGTGCTGCATGATCGCACTCAAGATGAGCTGTTCCTTAATCTTGCCTGGCACTGAGGTCAGGCTGACAGGCCTATAATTCCCTGGCTCATCCAACTGGCCCTTCTTGTGGATGGGCACCATGTTGGCCAGCTTCCAGTCTTCTGGGACCTCTCCAGTGAGCCAGGACTGCTGAAAAATGATGGAGAGCGGCTTGGCCAGCTCATCTGCCAGCTCTCTCAGCACCCTAGGATGGATCTCATTCGGTCCCATGGCCTTGTGGGGGTCCAAGCGGCTCAGAAGATCTCTAACTACCTCCTGGAGCAGCGGGAAACCATGCAGCTCCCTGGCTCCTTCTGCCAGCTCTGCAGGCCAGCTGTCTGGAAGATGTTCTGCCATGCTAGGATAGATTGAAGCAAAGAAGGTGTTAAGTACCTCTGCCTTTTCCTCATCCTTTGTTACAACCTTCCCCTCCGTGTCAACCAAGGAGTGGAGGTTGTCCTTGCCCTTCCTCTTGCTATTGATGTATTTATAGAAGGACTTTTTGTTGTCCTTCACAGCAGAGGCCAGTCTAAGTTCTAAATGGGCTTTTGCCTCCCTAATTTTCTTTCTGCATGTCCTAGCAACATCCCTAAACATTCCGTAGGTTGCCTCCCCTTTCTTCCAGAGATGGTACACCCTCTTTTTTTCCCTTAGTTCTATTAAGAGTTCATTGACCAAAATGTGCATGTAGCTGAGATACACCTTCCTAAAGGGGGACCCAGAGAGGCCTGTACAGTGTCATGCTGTTAGGCCCTTTTACATATGCCTCTGTAAGCTCCAGCAGTGAAAAACAAACTCAGGGTAAAATCAAAACAAATGCAGCTCTCTTTTCTGTAAGGAATTAGTGATTATTCTCCGACTAGTGAAGATGTGTCAGTGATTTGAGACAAACATAATTGTTTCTGGAATCTTAGTCAATAAAAAGCTGCCCAGGTGAAAAGCAGAAGCTATTATGGTGGGAAGACTCCAATTTTTAGCTGCACAGAGACTGCACTACCACATTACTGCAGCACTGCATTAGTGGAATTATCACAAGGAACCAGCATTAAAAACCCCACACATGACCCTTTCAAACTTCGTCTCCAAATTTTTAAGCAGGACCACCAGAGCAGGCTGACTATTTTGCAGTGGCAATGGAGTCAATGATATCTGGCTCCTTCATGTAATGAAAACTTATATGCCAAAATGTACTGTAAAAGTACTATGCATGGCCATAAAGATGTCTTGTTAATTGTTAAAAGTGGTAAAGGCAGAACCCAGCTTCCTAGTTTCCATAGCTGTTGATGATCTCTGTCAGCAATTTCTGGCAGGGACAATGATGCTCGAAGGTCAACACCTGGCACACAATCTTGATCTTGTCTCAGTGATGTGCAAAGCACCAATAAAATACAAAGTCTGTTATTAGTCTTGGAATAAAACCCCCACTACAGTTACATTTGTGGAATTGTGAAGAACAAAATGTCAAGATGATTAGGGTACTTCACTAGTGATGGAAGAAGAGAGACAAAACCAAGAGGTTGCTCAAGAACAGCCAAGAAATAGCTGTACCAGCCTTGTCCCAGGGGCAGACAGGGAGACTGGCATTTTTTTCAGTGTGCAGGTAGAGCTTTTCATAGCTGAGAAGCTCAGGGAAGTGTGGCCCCCAGCCCATTCCTGCTTCTCTTGTGAGGGAGGCAGGGAGAGGCACTGGTGGAGCCACAGCCACTACAGTCTATTTGGACACTAGTCCAGGACTAAACAAGGTACATTAACAAGCAGGGTAAGTCATCTGGGTGTGCCCTGGCAGCCTGTGAAGTCAGTCAGTTGTACAGAGCCAGCCATGGTTACAACCAGGCTGAGGGTTGCTGTCTGTAGAACTGTGAGCACCCAGAGAGAGGTTCTGCACAAACATGCAGGGGCCCAGACCCCTGGCTGGAGCCTGGCTCGTGGAGAGTGTTGGACACAGCACCTGTATTAGATGAAACAGGTGAACAATCTGCTGAAGGAAGGAACTTGTGAGGCTAAGGACTATAAGGGAATATGAAGTGGAAGTAGACTTGTGTTGGGCTCTGCCATCCCTCAGGGAGGGGCATCAGGTATGCATGGCACAAGAAGCAGGGGATCCCATGTCCTCTTGTCACCCAGAAAAAGAGACCTAAGAGATGGGGGGCAATGGAGGCAGGTCTGTCTCCAGTGAGGCAGGAGAGGCAGGTGAGCTCCCTCCCAATCCCCCCATCTTTCCAGTTCAGTTTCAGTATCAGTATCAGTCAGGGTTGGAAGGGACCACAAGGATCATCTGGTTCCAAGCCCCCTGCCATGGGCAGGGACACCCCACACTAGAGCAGGCTGGCCAGAGCCTCATCCAGCCTGGGCTTAAACACCTCCAGGGATGGGGCCTCAACCACCTCCCTGCACAACCCATTCCGGGGCTTCACCACTCTCATGGGGAAGAACTTCCTCCTCATGTCCAGCCTGAATCTACCTACCTCCAGTTTCATCCCATTCCCCCTAGTCCTATCACTACCTGATAGCCTGAGAAGTCCCTCCCCAGCCTTCTTGTAGGCCCCCTTCAGATACTGGAAGGCCACAATGAGGCCACCTGGGAGCCTTCTCTTCTCCAGACTGAACAGCCCCAACTCCTCCAGTCTGTCCTCATAGGAGAGGTGCTCCAGCCCTCTGCTCATCCTCGTGGCCCTTCTCTGGACACCTTCCAGCACCTCCAGATCCCTCTTGGAATAGGGGCTCCAGAACTGGAGGCAGTGCTCCAGGTGGGGTCTCACCAGAGCTGAGTAGAGGGGGAGAATCCCCTCCCTTGACCTGCTGGCCACACTTCTCCTGATGCAGCCCAGGATCTGATTGGCTTTCCGGGCTGCAAGTGCACACTGAGAGCTCCTGTTGAGCTTCTCATCCACCAGCACCCCCAAGTCTCTCTCCTCAGGGCTGCTCTCCAGCCAGTCCCTGCCCAGCCTGGATTTGTGCCTGGGGTTGCCTCGACCCAGATGCAGGACCCTGCCCTTGGTCTTGTTGAAGCTCATGAGGTTGGCTTGTGCCCACCTCTCCAGCCTGTCCAGGTCCCTCTGGATGGCATCCCTTCCCTCCAGCGTGTCTGCTGCACCACACAGCTTGGTGTCATCAGCAAACTTGCTGAGGGTGCACTCAATGCCACTGTCCATGTCACCCACAGAGATGTTGAACAAGACTGGTCCCAGGACTGATCCCTGAGGGACTCTGCTTGTCCCTGGCCTCCCCTGGGACATGGAGCCATTGACAGCCACTCTTTGGGTGCGGCCATCAAGCCAGTTCCTTATCCATCTAGTGGTCCATCCATCAAACCCATGTGTCACCAGCTTGGACACCAGGATGTGGTGAGGGACAGTGTCAAAGGCTTTGCTCAGGTCCAGGTAAACGACATCAGTTGCTCACCCCTCAGCTATTAATGCTGTCACTTGTTCATAGAAGGCCACCAGGTTTGTCAGGCAGGATTTGCCCTTGGCAAAGCCATGCTGACTGCTCCCCAATCACCTCTTCACTACTCTTCTGAGTCAGTAGTGCCTCCAGGAGGATCTGCTCCATGATCTTTCCGGGCACAGAGGTGAGACTGACTGGCCTGGAGTTCCCTGGTTCCTCCTTCTTACCCTTTTTGCAGATGGGAGCAATGTTTGCCCTTTTCCAGCCTGTGGGGACTGCCCCAGGCTGCCATGACTTTTGGAATAGACTAGAGAGGGGCTTAGCAACCTCCTCTGCCAGTTCTCTCAGCACCCGTGGGTGTATCCCGTCGGGTCCCATGGACTTGAGCACTTTCAGGCTCTTCAGGTGATCACCAACCTGAGCTTCACTTACCATGGGCAGTTCTTCCTCCCCATCCCTGCCGTTGCCTACACACAACACATACAGGGCTCCTGAAACAGGGGACTGGACAAGCAGGGATGGAGATGAATGTCCACGCACGCAGCTACTCGTGACTTGTCAGCCAGTCCCACCACTTGGGATTAGTGCAAACATGAGAAAAAAGAAAGGTGGTGGTAGTAGAGGATTCCCTTCTCAGGGGAACTCAAAGCCTGATTTACAGGCCTGATCCATCCCACAGGGAGGTCTGCTGCCTGCCTGGGCCATGAGTTAGGGACATATTTAAGAGTCTCCCCAATCTGGTGCAGCCATTGGACTATTACCTGCTGCTGGTTATGCAGATTGGGTGTGATGAGGCAATGGACAGGACTACAAAAGCAATTAATGAAGACTTCAGGGCTTTGAGGAGTTTACCTGAGGGCTCAGGAGCACAAGCAGTGTTCTCCTCAATCCCTCTAGTGACTGGAAGAGATATTGAAGGAAAGAAAAAATCCATGTGATTAATACATGGCTTAGAGGTTGGTGCCACCAACAGAACTTCTTTCTTTTTGACCATGGGCAAGTTTTCTTGGCACCAGATCTACTGGCAACAGAGGGAGTTTATCTGTCCCATAAAGGGAAAGGAATCTTTGCACATGAGTTGGCTGGACTAATTGTCAAGGCTTTAAACTAGCTTTAAAGGGGGATGGGGATGTAGCTGGTCTTGACACCAAGAACCCTGGGTGTAGCAGCCCTATGCTTGTGGAGAAGTGTGTTGGCATCTTAGGTAAGCAGAAGACCTATCCCCCCTCCCAAAGGTTGAAAACTATGTACTCAGCACCCTCCCTGAAATGTTTATACAGCAATGCATGCAGCATGGGCAATAAACAGAAGGAGATGCAGTCTGTTGTGCTACAGGGAAACTGTGATCTAGCAGAATCCTGGTGTTGTTGGGTCACAACAACCCCAAGCAACGCTATAGGCTTGGGGCAGTGTGGCTGGAAAGCTGTCTGACAGAAAGGGACCAGGGGATTCTAATTGACAAGCAGCTGAGTATGGGCAAGCAGTGTGCCCAGGTGACCAACAAAGCCAATAGCATCCTGACTTGTATTAGATGTGCAGTGTCCAGCAAGAGTAGGGAGGTGATGTCACCTCAAGTATTGTGCTCAGTTTTGGGCACCTCAATACAAGAAAGATGTTGAGGTGCAGGAGTGAGTTTAGAGGAGGGCAATGAAGCTGGTGAAGAGCCTGGAGAATAAATCTGATGAAGAGGAGGCTGAGGGGAGACCTCATCACTGTCTACAACTACCTGAGAGGACATTGTGGAGAGGCTGGTGCTGGTCTCTTCTCATAGGTAGTTAGTGATAGAACAAGAGGGGATTGCCTCAAGCTATGGCTGGGTAGGTTTAGACTGGACATCAGGAAAACTTTTTTCATGGAAAAAAAGGTGAGGCATTGGAATGTGCTGCCTGGGGAGGTGGTTGAGTCACCAGCCTTGGATGTGTTTGAAGGCTGTTTGGGTGTGGTCCTTGGGGATATGGTTTATGGGTGAACCTTGTAAAGTAGGGTTATCTGCAGGACTTGATGATCCTGAGGGTCTCTTCCAACTTGAACATTTCTGTGATTCTGTGGTTGTCACCTCCCTGTAGAGGCTAGCAACTATTTATGCTGTGAGGGTCTCTGAAGTCTAATAAATTGTTTGAGGTGGGAACGATGCATATGCAAATGCACTGCTCCATACCTAAATAATTCTTTATTTCTGTTGATATTTTATGGCTAGATTCCATAGAAAATGCACAGTTAGACAGACTTCATAAAGCTTTGAAGAAAGTGGTATAAATACTATTTTTTTACATTACCTATTTTTCAACTCTGTTTTAAGAAGCTGGTGAACAAAAGAAACCAGCCAAGCTAATTAAGGTACACAGCACAATAGACATTATAATCAAGGAACAGCAGTGAAAAAGAAGGGCAGTAATTTCTTGCAATATACTAATGCATACTCTAGGGATCAGGAAGGTCTGCAGGAAAAGAATGGAAAGAAAAGATCGTTGCATCTTCAAGTAGTCACCTCCAGCATCTCCAGTAACCACCTTTAACTAGCAAGAGAAATGTAACCCTGAGAATACTTCAGGGTGTTGCAGTGCTGGAGTAAATGGCAGAAGTTACTAAGTCACAAAATCTGTTCATAGCAGCTGTAAAAACTCTTCAATTTTTAAGTATAATCTTAATAATGCATTTTATTACTTTTTTATTATTGCCCCATTATGGCAAAGCTTTATTTTTAAAGAAAATGTTTCCTTCAATCCTTCAGTTCTCTCCAGTAAAAAGCTGGTATCTGAGTGCTGTGGAGCAACAGAAGTGCCAAGGAGTATTTTACACTGAAATACTAGATAATAGCTGTAATAGAGACATCCCAGCATCTTGGCTGCAGGGCATCTCTAGGCCAGAAGAATCATTCCCCTGCTCAGCTGCCCTGCTTTATTCGTAACACAAAGGACCAAAAAGGTAGCTAGCACGAGGCAGGAAAGCTCAACAGCACATGTCAGAATAGTGGAGAGAATGCTTGCATCTCCAGGTAAACTTCAACAATATCTGTTGGACATGTTTAGTTCACTGTAGATGCACAAGCCAAGGTTTAATGAAGAATTTGTGGACTTGTAAAGAGAGTGCAGCATGTCTATGCTTATCAGCTGCATGTTGCAGTGGCATGTCCTTCCTTGAATTTTTGAAGAGGATAGATTCTGCTTCTTTAGCACTTCCTAAAAATTAAAACAAACAAACAAACCCCAACAAAACCCAACCAAACAACAACAAACAAAACAACCCCCCAACAAAATAACCCCAAACAAAACCAGATAAACAAAACAAAACAAACCCAAACACCAACAAACAAGAAACAACCACCACCACCACCCCCCCAACAAACTCTTGCTGCTGTAATCCTGAAACTAAACACATAAGGAAGGCAAGAAAATCTGTTAGAACAAGGACACTCTATGAAAATGCAGTAGTTCAGTTAACATTGCTGGGAGCTGTTCAGCATAACAAACTGCTTTTCATAAATGAAACTTGAAAGAGTGGTTAGGCTGCAGTTGTAGCTGGAAGGGCTTTTCGGGGACAGGGGTAAGGCAGGAGAGTGGTAAATTTCTGAACACTGCAGTGAGCACTACAAAAGGGAAGTCTGAAAAACATTGTAACTGTGTAAGCAACCTGTGTTTGCTGGGATGCTTCTGTATCACATCACAGAATCATTTATACTCTTGTGTAGAGTTTAAGACTCCTACCACATCAGAAGACACTGCAGTCAGGCATTAGACTGTATCAAATGCTAGTGTAGGGCCTGAATAAATGGTCAAGCTCATTTAAGCTATGGCCTCCTACCGCGATTGAGAGATGGGACAAAGCTTGATGCAAGCAGTCTCCTTTATTGTACAAAGTCTTTCCTTTCTATAGGCTAACATAATCAAAAGCACCTCGTGATTGGTTATTAGATGTGTCCGTGACAGTTACAGACTCGTGATTGGCTGCCGAGGAAATGCCAGGGAACACACATCCCTTGGCAAGGCTCAGACAGGTGTTAGACAAAAGACAAAGGATCACATATCTCTTATCTAAGTCCAGACAGAAGACAAAAGACTTTGTTGCAATGTTTACCAGCTCCTATTTTCAGGTCGTTGTGTAGCTTCCCTGAGTCACAATGGTCCTTGGTAATCAGCTAAATGCTTTTTCCTCTACACAGCTGCACTTTGTTCCCAGGGTTTATGGCCCACAGGAGCTAAAACATTTCCTTCTATCAGCTGAGCATTGCTTGAGGTTCTACTCCCTAAATTCAGTCCTTCAGCCTCCTCTTCTACCTGCCTTTTGCCTTCGTTTTATAACAATAACTAAAAAACCAAAACCAAACCCCATCTTCCCAATAAATTGCTTTGCTGTCTAGTTCCAGTGAATATCAGTTATATTATTTTAAGAGTTGCCCCAGTATCAAAAATACATCCAGGTAGTGGCCAATGTGGTGTTGATTTCAAGACAGATTTTCCCTTGTTGGAATGTTAAAAAAGAGCTGTCTGGCAGTGGTGATAACAGTTCTAAAATCATCATCTCTTGATCTAAGCATAATAACTAAATGCAAGAAAAAAATGTCTTCTACTGTTAGAAAGATTCAAAGTACTTCCTGCCAGACCTGCGTACAAAATTCAAAGTGCTTTCTTAGTAGATGTGTGCAGAAGGACGGCTGATGTATGCAGAGTAGTTGTTCGGCTTGATGATATCCTTCATCAAATGCTACCAACCACATGTGCCTCTGCTACTGATACTATAACCTGATATCTTATCCTTCTCCCCATTTTTACTTCTGTCTTCCTCCCATTAGCGTAAGAAATCTTTCTGTTTTCAACCCTGTATATATGTTAGGTAGTTCATCCTGGATTTCTCTATTCTATATGGAAGAACAGATCACTTGAATCTACAGATGCACTTTTCTATGTCCTTAACCATGTAATCTGCTAGCCTTGGTTAGTGAATTCCTATGATAGCAATTATGTAATCAATTTTGTAGGGTTTTGTTTTGGTTTGTTTCTTAATTAGATTTTCTGAAGCTGAAAGGGCTCAACATTTGACAAATACCAAAACTCCAAGACTGCCAATTGTTGCAATGTCATCTGCTGCCTGCCAGTACCTCAGGCTGGTTTTCTGTGTAAGAATACAAAGGTACCAGTACACTTCTTAAATAACTAATGGCGCTTGTCTTCATGCCTCTGAACACAATCAAGGTGCACTCTGAAAGCCTACTAAAGCTCTCCCTGACATGACTTATGTCTTTATTACACAGCTGCAGAATAGCTTTCTACATAAAGTATACCTTGAAGGAATTTAATATTCTTACAGACAGTTATTAACAATAAAGATCTGAATAGTAGTTTAGTCACTATTTACAAGGATACCATTTTTTGTTACTGTCTCATTATAAGGCTGTAGTTTTTACTGATTTATTATCTCAGTGCTCATTCTTTGGGTTCACAACTATCACAGAACCAATAGCTTTCATAATAGATCAGCTAAAGCTACGCAATTCTCTTTTTAGCTCCTCAGTGTAACTATTAGCAACAATTCAGAGCAACAAATCATAGTAATGAAACTACTCTTTAAGAAATACTTTATGACCCTAAAGGAGAGGCTCAAAAATGCATTTATGTCCTTAATTATGGTTACCAAGACTGCACATTCAAATATAGATTTTTATGTGCAATTTATTTAAGACTCTGCTTTATTTGCATGTGCAAGTCAAGAGTTTGTGTGTGCACGCAAAATTGCTGTAATCATTGGTAATATATAAATGCCCACCCAGCCCACCCCCCCAAAAGCTAATCATACAGGTGTGCAGTTTCTGATGGGAAAAAAAAAGCTTAAATGCTTGTAATAAATTGGGCACTTAGTCTTCCAAACAGAATCCATTCTGGTGTGTTTGCAGAAAACTCACAAGCTTGATTTTCAAATGCACCACACATGATTAGTGACTCCCTTAGATGAGAGTCTTTCAGCTCTCATCTACCATATTCAAAAACAAAGGGAATTAACCTCTCATGCTTCCACGGGAACCAAATGCTATTTTCTTTTGTATTTTCATTTGTGTTTTTCTCTGTGCCCCTTCAACCTCACTTAAAATTATTTCAAACACATCTTTGTGAGAGACTAAATCTTTTCTCTCTTGATGTGACTCAACAAAGATAAAATCACCTTTGCTGTTTGCCCAGACAATAGCTGATGTGGATAGAATAGAATAGAATAGAATAGAATAGAATAGAATAGAATAATACAATACAATACAATAAACAAGGTTGGAAGAGAACTTCAAGATCATCACGTCCAACCTATCATCCAACACCACCTAACCATCTAAACCATGCAACCAAGCACCCTATCAAGTCTCCTCCTGAACACCTCCAATGAAGGTGCTACCTCCCTGGGTAGCACATTCCAATGGGCAATCACTCCCTCTTTGTAGAACTTCTTCCTAACATCCAGTCTAAACCTCCCCTGGCACAGCTTGAGACTGTGTCCTCTTGTTCTGGTGCTGATTTCCTGGGAGAAGAGACCAACCTCTGCCTGGCTACTACCTCCCTTCAGGTAGTTGTAGAGAGCAAGAAGGTCTCCCCTGAGGCTCCTCCTCTCCAGGCTAAGCAACCCCAGCTCCCTCAGCCTCTCCTCATAGGGCTTGTGTTCCAAACCCCCTCACCAACTTTGTTGCCCTTCTCTGGACACCTTCCAGCAAGTCAACATCCTTCCTAAACTGAGGGGCCCAGAACTGGACACAGGACTCAAGGTGTGGCCTAACCAGTGCAGAGTACAGGGGCAGAACGACTTCCCTGCTCCTGCTGGCCACACTATTGCTGATGCAGGCCAGGATGCCATTGGCCTTCTTGGCTGCCTGGGCACACTGCAGGCTCATGTTCAGCCTATCATCCACCAGTACACCCAGGTCCCTCTCTGCCTGGCTGCTCTCCAGCCACTCTGACCCCAGCCTGTAGCACTGCATGGGGTTGTTGTGGCCAATGTGCAGAACCCGGCACTTGGATGTGTTCAATCTCCTGCCCTTGGCCTCTGCCCATCTGTCCAGCCTGTCGAGGTCCCTCTGCAAAGCCTCTCTACTCTCCAGCAGATCAATTCCTGCCCCCAGCTTGGTGTCCTCTGCAAATTTACTGCTGATGGACTCGATGCCCTCATCCAGATCATCAGTAAATATGTTAAAGAGCATGGGGCCCAGCACTGATCCCTGGGGCACACCACTAGTGACTGGCTGCCAGCTGGATGTGGCACCATTCACCACCACTCTCTGGGCTCAGCCTCCAGCCAGTTCCTAACCCAGCTCAGAGTGCTGCTGTCCAAGCCAGGGGCTGCCAGCTTGGCCAGGAGTTTGCTGTGGGGGACGGTGTCAAAGGCCTTGCTGAGGACCAGGTAGACCACATCCACAGGCCTCCCCACATCCACCAGGCAGTCACCTGATCATAGAAGGAGATCAGGTTGGTCAGGCAGGACCTGCCCTTCCTAAATCCGTGCTGGCTAGGCCTGAGCCCCTGGCCATCCTGTAAGTGCTGTGTGATCGCACTCAAGATGACCTGCTCCATAACCTTGCCTGGCACTGAGGTCAGGCTGACAGGCCTATAATTCCCTGGCTCTTCCAAACCGGCCCTTCTTGTGGATGGGCACCACGTTGGCCAGCTTCCAGTCTTCTGGGACCTCTCCAGTGAGCCAGGACTGCTGAAAAATGATGGAGAGTGGCTTGGCCAGCTCATCTGCCAGCTCTCTCAGCACTTTAGGATGGATCCCATCTGGTCCCATGGACTTGTGGGGGTCCAAGCAGCTGAGGAGATCTCTAACTGTCCCCTCCTCCTGGAACAGAGTGAAACTATGCAGCTCCCTGGCTCCTTCTGCCAGCTCTGCAGGCCAGCTGTCTGGAAGACATTCTCTCCTGCTTGTAAAAATTGAGGCAAAGAAGGTGTTAAGCACCTCTGCCTTTTCTTCATCTTTTGTTACAACATTCCCCTCCGTGCCCACCAAGGAGTGGAGGTTGTCCTTGTCCTTCCTCTTGCTATTAATGTATTTATAGAAGGACTTTTTGTTGTCCTTCTCAGCAGAGGCCAGTCTGAGCTCCAAATGTGCTTTTGCCTCCCTAATTTTCTTCCTACAAGACCTAGCAACATCCTTAAACATTCCATGGGTTGCCTCCCCTTTCTTTCAAACTGCTTGCAGAACTTAGTTCCAAATTTTATTAATTACTGAATTTTATTTACATAAACACATTTATGACTATCTGCCCTGATATGTGCCACAAATTGCTGTCTCTGCAGTAGGAATACTGTCTATAGAATAGTAAAAAGCAGTGTTTAAGTATAGCCTTGGATTTATGCAAGAACCACAGACTCAACTTATCAATGAATTAAGCAAACACTATGTGCTGAGTTACCCCCATCCTGGGGGAGGGCTGCGAGAGCCCTGCTTCCCCAGGGGACAAAAGCAACCTGATCCAGGTGAACAGAGAGAGACTTGGTTTCCCCCTTGCAGGAGGAGGGTTCCCCCTTATCAAAGGTGGTCTATTCTACTCCCCCTTCCTGTCCAGCAAGCCTATAAACAAGGAGACTCTGCAGCCATTTTCCTCTCTTTGCTCCTGCCTCGCCTGTTTGAAAGGACCAGCAGGCACTGCCAGCCTCCTGGTTCTGCCACCTGGTCAGGCCTGATCTTCTCCCTGCTGCATTCGTGCTCATCTAAAGGACTGAAATCTACATACGTCAAGGGAGATACAAGGCCATCCCCATTTGGTTTTGTATATTTTCCTACTCATTCCTTACCCCTGTAAGCCCTCCCTGTTACTGCTATGTATCTATATTTTGTTAATAAAATTACTTCCCCTCCTTCCAAACCGACTCCAGATTACTTTTCAGTAGATTTACCTCCAGTCTCTTCAGGGGTGAGCGGAGGATTTCTCGCTTTCTTGCTACCATCTGAGCTCTTAAACTCCAGTTAAGGCTTAAACCACTACCCACTACTAAACTGTTTTGTTAGAAACAAGTGAAAAACAGCCCACCCCACCCCCTCCATCCTTGGATTTGTATGAATTTCAATATATAGCCAATGCCTTGGTAACCCAAGGGAAAGCTCTTAACATCATTTCAAATACTCCTCTATTTGCCTTATATGACAGGAATAACTGAGTCCTTTGGTGATGCAAATCCAGCCCCACTTTTATAAATCAGAAATCATGAAAGTGCCCTTTAGCAGAAGAGATTTTCTACCTTCTGTTTCACCAAAACAAGGTGTGTGGCATTTCCCTTCAATCACTGTGTCTAGAATATTTCACTTGATTGATGATTAGTATTACAGTTAAGTATTGCTACCGACTGTACTAAGTAATTTCACAGGAATCTCACTGTGATGAACCATGGATTTAATATAAATACTCAAATAACCAGGTTGATGTGAGAAAAGCTCCCTCCAGTAAGACTTACGATATGAACAGAGAAATCTGCCCAAAAGAACATTATTTCTGCATAACATCTGAATGTTCCTAGGTTTGCTGAGGTACCTGAGTAGCATATTTCTCCTTTCCAGCTATAATGGATACACACTTCAGTGTTCAGTGCTTTCCAAAGGAAGTATAAATCATTATTTCCTTCCTCAAAAAATCCCAACCAGAACCTTAAGCTTAGAGAGGTCAATATGATTTATAGTAGAGACAAGGACACCCAGCTAATTATCCAGACTACAGGTGCAACACCTTTGGAATCCATAGGACAGGCAGGGGGCTGTAGCTAGCTAAATGAGGAGCCAGAGAGCACAGAACAGTAACCAGCAACAGCCTACAACAGATTAATTTTTTTCCCCCCTAATCTTCTCCCCAGCTGCAAACACATGACCAGACACAAGTTTGGCATAAAATTGAACTTTTAGTTACAGATCATTCAGCTTAAAGGCTCTTTTTAAAGTTACTGGCACCATTTAAGTGTGGTTGTGTAACTGTGGCGTCCTGCTGCTTTGAAATACACTAATTCATATGACAGATTTAATTCTGAAAAAACAAACAAGCAAGTTTAAATTGTGTAATAGGCACATTCCCCAACTGGGCTCAGCCAAGTTTTTGTTGATGTAGGTGGGTTGAACCATCACAGGCATGTTTCTTTGATATCATATTGCTCTGATTTAATAGATTAATTGTTTTGATTGAAAACTGAGGGGAGGCACAGCCAGCTCTGTTGATCTCAGCCACAGTACTGTAATTTACACTCGCCACCTACATTTTCATTTGATATATAAAATCATAAAGATGCACATCACACAATGCTTTGTTTAAGAAAAAAATGTATTTGTCACAGCATTTTAGTTACAAACTTAGTTATTTTAATTTCGCTGTATGGTCATTGGTAACTATCAGTTTGGTCACCTATTCTGAATTCCTGCACAACAGATTTCCAGATCTATTGCACATACCATCTACCTTAGAACAATGCCATGGATCACTTGCTTCATGAATTTCCTTACTGTTTTCATTTGAAGACTCTGAAATTTTTCTTGTCTACCATGATGATCTTACTTGCCTCCCAAGGTGGTTTCCTGTGGTGGGGTGAGAAAGTTCCCTCCCCACACACAAAGAAAGAAACCACAGCTAGCTCAGTTGGAAAAGCAGATGAAAGCTATATTTACAGGCATCAATGGAATGCAATGAATATGTACACAAATATACAATATTTACAATAGATACAGGAAAACACAGCAATGAACACAATGCAGAAAAAACCTTTTCCCTCCAGCCGGCCAGGGGGGTTCCCTGAACCCCCCCTCTCTCCCTCCCCACCTCCCCTTTTTCCCAAAAAAGGGTTAGAGAGAGAGAGAAAGGCAATTAAGGAAGAAAAATTCTGTTAGCTCAAAAGCAAATGCAAGAATTAGCTTTCTTATCTGGTTAGCTGTTAACTCAAGGCCGTTCCTGCTTCAGAAAGAGAGAAGCCGTCCAGCCCACAGGACAGAGAAGCACAGACTGCACCCAGCCTGAACCCAGACCAGACCAGACTGAACTAACAGAACCCAAACTCAAAATTGCATTTCTACAATCTACCAATGAAATTAGTTTAGACTATCTTGGTTTTGTTCAAATATCAAAAACATTCAGCCAGAGTGTTCAGCAACTGTCTCTTTCTTAAAGGCACAGCCTCAACCGGTCACATTTCCCCATCTTTTCCTTCTGCAATTATCACAGTATCACAGTATTACCAAGGTTGGAAGAGACCTCAAAGATCATCAAGTCCAACCTGTCACCACAGACCTCATGACTAGACCATGGCACCAAGTGCCATGTCCAGTCCCCTCTTGAGCCCCTCAAGGGATAGCGACTCCACCACCTCCCTGGGCAGCACATTCCAATGGTGAACAACTCTCTCAGTGAAGAACTTTCTCCTCATCTCCAGCCTAAACCTCCCTTGGTGCAGCTTGAGACTGTGTCCTCTTGTTCTGGTGCTGGTTGCTAGAGAGAAGAGGCCAACCCCTTCCTGGCTACAACCACCTTTCAGGTAGTTGTAGAGAGCAATGAGGTCTCCCCTGAGCCTCCTCTTCTCCAGGCTAAACAACCCCAGCTCCCTCAGCCTCTCCTCACAGGGCTGTGCTCAAGGCCTCTCCCCAGCCTCGTTGCCCTTCTCTGGACACGTTCAAGTGTCTCGATGTCCTTCCTAAACTGAGGGGCCCAGAACTGGACACAGGACTCAAGGTGTGGCCTAACCAGTGCAGCGTACAGGGGCAGAATGACCTCCCTGCTCCTCCTGGCCACACTATTCCTAATGCAGGCCAGGATGCCATTGGCCTTCTTGGCCCCCTGGGCACACTGCTGGCTCATGTTTAGGCAGCTGTCAATCAGCACCTCCAGGTCCCTCTCTGTTTGGCAGCTCTCCAGCCACTCTGACCCCAGCCTGTAGCACTGCATGGGGTTGCTGTGGCCAATGTGCAGAACCCAGCACTTGGATGTGTTGAATGCCATCCTGTTGGACTCTGCCCATCTGTCCAGTCGGTCGAGGTCCCTGTTTTCCTCCTCTACAGATTCTGGTTTTGAGTACTGGGGCATAATACTCAATATTTGTGGGGGTTGGTTTGTTTTTGTTTGAGTTTTGGTGTTTGTTTGTTTAATTAATGCACAACAAAATGTTTTCATGGTATGTGGGAATTAATAAAAACTATTTTCTCATTGCTTTTCCCTTTTTTTGCCCCCAAAGATGTTGTGCCTTTCCTACCTTTCTTCCAGTTTGTTTTGCCTATGTTCTATGTTAGCAAGATTTATTAAGAGCGCTGTTTAAGGCTACAACTCTGTGTTCTCATTTTGAAGAGGCCCCATAGATTTTCTGTATTTTCATTTTAAAAAGTTATAGAATTCCTCAGTGAAAGCATGCCTGCATCTTGGCCAGATGCTATGGAAGTTAAAAATAGTTAAGTGCTTTGTTGCCTGGGAAGTTTAAAATAAACTAGATCTTAATACCACAGTGTTAAAGGTGGAATCTGCATCATTATAACATGAAATGGGAATTTAAAAGAAAGCAAAGTTTCTGTGTCAGCAACACAGCAATAAAAAATCATTAAGGAAAAAAATCTCAGTCTAAGAGGGGGAATCAATTTCTTAGGTACTAAAACTTTAATCTAAATTTTGTTGAAGAAGACAAGGATTGTTGCACAGAAGATGATAAAGCTTTTACAGGTGCCCAAACCAGCTGGTACTCATGGTCTTCATGAGTCCTATTTGCCCAGTGTTGTTATTGTCTCTAACTAGAGGTGTTTAAGAAGGGACTGGATGAGGCACTTAGTGCCATGGTCTAGTTGATTAAATAGGGTTGGGTGATCAGTTGGACTTGATGATCTTGGAGGTGTCTTCCAAGCTGGTTGATTCTGTGTTACTGTCTGGAGCTCTGGGTGAGACTAGAGTCTTCACCGTGATGCACATGCCACAGATAGAGATGGATTGTTTATGCTCCTCAAAATTTGTGCAAGTTTCCCGAAATAAAATTAATTGGAAAACTCAGAAAAACTAAAACCCAAACCAGACATCTTTCCATTTGATAATACATAATGCCCCTTACTCTTCTTGTTATGAAATGGAAACAGCGTGTAAAATGAGAAGACTCTCTTTCAGCACCTAAGGATAGCAAAGAGCCATCCACCTCTTGATATTGGATTTGTAATTCATAAAAAGACAAATGTTTTAGGAGTCAAAGGAAGCAGCATCTTAGGTCAAAAATGGAAACTAATATAAGCAGACTAATCTCAGTCATAAATCTGTATGTACACATTCCAAATCTTCCACATCTGACACGAGGAACTTGACAGGCTCTGATTATAAAGGGCACAACACTGGAATTACAGGTAATTTAATTTACAGATTGTATTGGTTTGGAGAAACATATGCAACATCTCTGACATAATTATTTACATCAGATCATGCTACCAGTCTATGATCTATAATACTTATAATAAATTGGAATTAATTACAAGCTCTCTCTATTGTCCCCCCCATTTCTTCCATCATGTATCATAAATACTGCACATACAGAATAGTTACCAATCAGTCTGACCAGTCTCCTTCATATAACACAGATAAACTTTCAAGGCATACAAACATTAGATTAGAATAGAATAGAATAGAATAGAATAGAATAGAATAGAATAGACCAGGTTGGAAGAGACCTTCAAGATCATCGTGTCCAACCTATCATCCAACACCACCTAAACAACTAAACCATGGCACCAAGCACCCCATCAAGTCTCCTCCTGAACACCTCCAGCAACAGCGACTCCACCACCTCCCTGGGCAGCCCATTCCAATGGACAATCACTCTCTCTGTATAAAACTTGATCCTAACCTCCAGCCTAAACCTCCCCTGGTGCAGCTTGAGACTGTGTCCTCTTGTTCTGGTCCTGGTTGCCTGGGATAAGAGACCAACCTCTGCCTGTCTACAACCTCCCTTCAGGTAGTTGTAGAGAGCAGTAAGGTCACTCCTCAGTCTCCTCCTCTCCAGGCTAAGCAACCCCAGCTCCCTCAGCCTCTCCTCACAGGTCTTGTGTTCCAAACCCCTCACCAACTTCGTTGCCCTTCTCTGGACACCTTCCAGCAAGTCAACATCCTTCCTAAACTGAGGGGCCCAGAACTGGACACAGTACTCAAGGTGTGGCCTAACCAGTGCAGTGTACAGGGGCAGAATGACCTCTCTGCTCCTGCTGGCCACACTGTTCCTGATGCCGGCCAGGATGCCATTGGCCCTCTTGGCTGCCTGGGCACACTGCAGGCTCATGTTCAGCCTACAATCCACCAGTACCCCCAGGTCCCTCTCTGCCTGGCCGCTCTCCAGCCACTCTGACCCCAGCCTGTAGCACTGCATGGGGTTGCTGTGGCCAATGTGCAGAACCCGGCACTTGGATGTGTTCAATCTCCTGCCCTTGGATTCTGCCCATCTGTCCAGCCTGTCGAGGTCCCTCTGCAAAGCCTCTCTGCCCTCCAGCAGATCAACTCCTGCCCCCAGCTTGGTGTCCTCCGCAAATTTGCTCATGATGGACTCAATGCCCTCATCCAGATCATCAGTCAAGATGTTAAAGAGCATGGGGCCCAGCACTGATCCTTGGGGCACACCACTAGTGCCTGGCCGCCAGCCGGATGTGGCACCATTCACCACCACTCTCTGGGCTCGGCCCTCCAGCCAGTTCCTAACCCAGCTCAGAGTGCTCCTGTCCAAGCCATGGGCTGACAGCTTGGCCAGGAGTTTGCTGTGGGGGACGGTGTCAAAGGCCTTGCAGAGGTCCAGGTAGACCACATCCACAGGCCTCCCCACATCCACCAGGTGGGTCACCTGATCATAGGAGGAGATCAGGTTGGTCAGGCAGGACCTGCCCTTCCTGAAGCCATGCTGGCTGGGCCTGATCCCTTGGCCATCCTGTAAGTGCTGTGTGATCGCACTCAAGATGAGCTGTTCCATAGTCTTGCCTGGCACTGAGGTCAGGCTGACAGGCCTATCATTCCCTGGCTCGTCCAACTGGCCCTTCTTGTGGATGGGCACCACGTTGGCAGCTTCCAGTCTTCTGGGACCTCTCCAGTGAGCCAGGACTGCTGAAAAATGATGGAGAGCGGCATCATACAAAGATGGCTGTCAGCTAGATTCCCAGTCAATTTTGATAATATTTGGAAGAAAATAATGAACTCAGATCCTCTTTGAATATTGACAGAAAAACGACTTAACCTAGCCATTAAGAAACATAAGAACAGAAACACAGCCAACAGAATGGGGATGCCTGTGAGTCACTAGGTTTTAATATTGTTGAAAAATAAATTTGGAAGCAAGCTCTTTTCAGTGGTACATAAAGTGTTAAGGCTTCATAATGCTTCTAGTATCTTCCTCATGATCTCAATTAAGTCATTAAAACTTCATCCATAATATTACAGATGCTTCTTTATAGACTCCATTCTAATGCAAAGCTGAAGCACATGCAACCTTAATGTTTGTGGATTAATGAGATTTGAATGAACTATGAGACTCTTAATCTTAATTGGCACGAGGTGTGGGAAGATGAAAAATCTCCTTTCCCAATAATCTAATCAAACCCAGCAATATCAGCTTCCAGATGGCAACGTCAGCCTTTCAACTGAGGGGATGAGCATGAAGTTAGGAAAAAAAATTGTAAACATTAATGTAAATACTAAAAGTTCATACTGGACACACTAAGTAAGCCACCTCAGCAACATTTGTGTTCACTTTTGTACTCTTTAACCTATGCTGCTGGCACAGCTTTCAGCATCCTGCCTGAAAGTAGAAGCTCTATTTTGAAGCATTTCCCAGCAGGTTGTTTGAAGACCCAAATTGCATGCTTTCATGAGGAAGCTACAGGAACTCTGAAATCAGAACCACTTCCAACTCACCTGTTCAAAGTCATAGTCAGGAGGAACTTCAAACTGCAGTTCTCCAATTCAGAAAGAAAAGCTTGTTTCCTAAAAGATCATTTCTGCAAGAGCCTCTAGAAAATGAGTGCCTATCAGTTATCACTGTTACAGCAAGGGACAGAAAAGGACTTCTCTGGTGCCTGTGAAAAACTGGAGCTTCAAGCTGTGCCAATACTGCATTATGGCTGCAGACACCTTCCTATCATTGATGCTGATGTTCACCAGGTGCACTGACACTTCAAGAATGCTGGGGAAGACAGGCATATTGCCCCTGCGTTCTGACAAGTGACTCTCATAACCCACTTCCAGCAAACTGGAGGAGACCAGGCAAAGCTTGCTTTGACACAGTATCGTCCTGTAGCCATCAAGATGAGAATGCTGTTCAGAGCAATGTGATTTAGCTAGCTAACATGTCTGAAAGAGGTGAAAGATGTAAATAGTGCCTTTCCTGTCCTGTTCAATAACCATCAAGGAGGCTGAGAATCAGGCAGACTGCTGAGGCAAGTGTGAGTAACCATCATGATTGTTGGTTTATCCATTCTCATGGCCAATAGCAAAGTGCTAGAATTCAAAAAGTGAGTTGACTTTTCAAATACAGCTAAAAAGCAGTAACTCTCCTCACAACATAAACAACAACCACCCCTTTATTATGGCTGCCTGAGTGTACATAAGGAAGTTTGCCCAGATTTCTCAAGGCACCCCTAAACTGCACAAAGATGAAGAGATACTTTTGTGTTAGCCTCTGCATAGATAAGAAGCTGAAGTCCCCAAGATCATCCCCAAGACAGGGAGGTCTTTTTTCCTGTAAAAATATTTCAGTGACCACTGGCAGTATCACCCCTCTCTCACCTTTTGTATAAAACATACAGAAGCAACAGTCAGACATTTGATACACAGTGGAGTGAGAAAGAAGCTGGAAGGACTACAGTTTTGCACAGCCATCCAGCCCATCTGTTGCAATGGGTGATTACATTTGTTATAAATGAGTGCTGATTTTATTTTATTAAATATTACATTTTATGAAATGTATCCTCTGTTACTTAACATCAAACAACTCACTGCTGAATTTGGTGATTTTAGCTAAGCTGTCAAACTGCCATTTTACTGGGCAGGTCTTTCATGGAATGAAACAGAAATTTCTAGCAGATAACAACATCCTCCTAGTGGGAGGGCAAATCCAACAAGTGTACCAGCAGGTTCAATGTTAGGTAGTGTAGTGGTCAGGCTTTATTATATCATAACAAATGAATGTTATTTCAGATGCAGTGTGACAGGGCTTCCACCTTTCACTTATCTCAGTCCACTAAAACAATTCAAAGGACATGGAATTACTCTTTTCTCTATTTCTTTGACACGCTGAGTTCAAAGCAAGCACACACCAATAGAACTGACCCAAACAAATCACTGACTGTTTCTCCTCAGAGGCAAAAAAGTGTTATAAGAAAAGTGCATCCTTTTACTGACTGCAGACTTTACTTGGAATAGAGTGACAGAACAGAAAGAAACAGAATTTGTTAGTACATGAAACTAAAGAAAAGCACCTGGCAATTGCCCACATTTCCTTTCTATTAGACAATTCATAGGAATACTGAAGAACGAAGCTGTTTGTTGGTCCTTCAGTAGAATAGAATAGAATAGAATAGAATAGAATAGAATAGAATAGAATAGAATAGAATAGACCAGGTTGGAAGAGACCTTCAAGATCATCACATCCAACCTATCAACCAATCCAACCCACCTAAACAACTAAACCATGGCACCAAGCACCCCATCAAGTCTCCTCCTGAACACCTCCAATGATGGTGACTCCACCACCTCCCCGGGCAGTCCGTTCCAATGGGCAATCACTCTCTCTGTATAGAACTTCTTCCTAACATCCAGCCTAAATCTGCCCTGGTGCAGCTTGAGACTGTGTCCTCTTGTTCTGGTGCTGGCTGCCTGGGAGAAGAGACCAACCTCTGCCTGTCTACAACCTCTCTTCAGGTAGTTGTAGAGAGCAATAAGGTCACCCCTCAGTCTCCTCCTCTCCAGGCTAAGCAACCCCAGCTCCCTCAGCCTCTCCTCACAGGGCTGTGTTCCAAGCCCCTCACCAACTTCGTTGCCCTTCTTTGGACACGCTCCAGCAAGTCAACATCCTTCCTAAACTGAGGGGCCCAGAACTGGACACAGGACTCAAGGTGTGGCCCAACCAGTGCAGCGTATAGGGGCAGAATGACCTCCCTGCTCCTGCTGGCCACACTGTTCCTTCATAGTTTCATAGTTTCATAGTTTCAGTTAGGGTTGGAAGGGACCACAAGGATCATCTAGTTCCAACCCCCCTGCCATGGGCAGGGACACTCTACCCTAGATCAGGCTGGACAGAGCCTCGTCCAGCCTGGTCTTAAACACCGCAAGGGACGGGGCCTCAACCACCTCCCTGGACAACCCATTCCAGGGCTTCACCACTCTCACGGTGAAGAACTTCCTCCTCACATCTAGCCTGAATCTCCCCACCTCCAGCTTCATCCCATTCCCCCTAGTCCTATCACTCCCTGATAGTTTGAAAAGTCCCTCCCCAGCCTTCTTGTAGGCCCCCTTCAGATACTGGAAGGCCACAATGAGGTCACCTCGGAGCCTTCTCTTCTCCAGGCTGAACAGCCCCAACTCCTTCAGTCTGTCCTCATAGGAGAGGTGCTCCAGCCCTCTGATCATCCTCGTGGCCCTTCTCTGGACACGCTCCAGCACCTCCAGATCCCTCTTGTAATAGGGGCTCCAGAACTGGACGCAGTATTCCAGGTGGGGTCTCACCAGAGCTGAGTAGAGGGGGAGAATCACCTCCCTTGACCTGCTGGCCACACTTCTCCTGATGCAGCCCAGGATCTGATTGGCTTTCCGGGCTGCAAGTGCACATTGAGAGCTCCTGGTGAGCTTCTCGTCCACCAGCACCCCCAAGTCTCTCTCCTCTGGGCTGCTCCCCAGCCAGTCACTGCCCAGCCTGTATTTGTGCCTGGGATTGCCTCGACCCAGATGCAGGACCCTGCACTTGGTCTTGTTGAAGCTCATGAGGTTGGCCTGTGCCCACCTCTCCAGCCTGTCAAGGTCCCTCTGGATGGCATCCCTTCCCTCCAGCGTGTCTGCTGCACCACACAGCTTGGTGTCATCAGCAAACTTGCTGAGGGTGCACTCAATGCCACTGTCCATGTCACCCACAAAGATGTTGAACAAGACTGGTCCCAGGACTGATCCCTGAGGGACTCCGCTTGACACTGGCCTCCACTGGGACATGGACCCATTGACAGCCACTCTTTGGGTGCGGCCATCAAGCCAGTTCCTTATCCATCTGGTGGTCCACCCATCAAACCCGTGTGTCACCAGCTTGGAGACCAGGATGTGGTGTGGGACAGTGTCAAAGGCTTTGCTCAGGGCCAGGTAAACGACATCAGTTGCTCGCCCCTCATCTATTAATGCTGTCACCTGTTCATAGAAGGCCACCAGGTTTGTCAGGCAGGATTTGCCCTTGGCAAAGCCATGCTGACTGCTCCCAATCACCTCTTCACTACTCTTCTGAGTCAGTAGTGCCTCCAGGAGGATCTGCTCCATGATCTTTCCGGGCACAGAGGTGAGACTGACCGGCCTGTAGTTCCCTGGTTCCTCCTTCTTACCCTTTTTGAAAATGGGAGCAATGCAGGCCAGGATGCCATTGGCCCTCTTGGCTGCCTGGGCACACTGCAGGCTCATGTTCAGCCTACCATTGACCAGTACCCCCAGGTCCTTGATGTGTCCAGCTGTTAAATTACAGAGGAGGCCTGTTAAGGTTGTGATGCAGTATATATCAAATAATAAATATCAAATAATAAATATATAATAATATATAAACCTTATTCCTTCATTAAGCCTAACCATTTGCTAACCCTAACTCAGTTTTGCAAATATTTTTAAACCTACTTGTATGGACTAGAAACTGCTTCTACTGACCTCCCAAAGACTCTGATAGGGCACATGGAAAATCAGGAGCTGATTGTTGGCAGCCAAGATCACTTCACCAAGGTCAAATCCTGCCTGACAAATTTGGTGGCTTTTTGTGATGTGGTCACAGTACAGATGGATAAGAGAACAACAACTGATGCCATCTTCCTGGACTTGTACAAAGTGTTTGGTATTGTCCTACATGACAGCCTGGTCTCTACATTGGAAGGAGGTGGATATGATGGGTAGACCACTCGCTGGATACAGAATTGGCCAGATGGCCACTCTTAACGAGTTGAGATCAATGGCGGACTAGTGACAGGCAGAGTCCCTCGTATAGGAGTAGGTTCGTTTTCGAGTAGCTTTGAGGAGGCTATGTTCTGTCCTTGGGTTAGGAATGAGCATCTTATCAGGAACTGAGAGGGCTCAGAAAGGACGTGGCTGGATATGCTGAGGAGTGTTTGAAAAGCTTGTTTGCTAGCATTAACCCATTGTATGCCTTGCTTGAGCGCATGTTAGCAGAAAGATAACCAGTTTAGGAGTGACGATGATGCATTAGGTTTGCGTAGAAACAGATGTGCTGACTGTGTAATGCAGTAAACGTCTTCATTTGAAACATCTTAGCTTGGAACTGTGTGTGGAGACTGTGCCTGTGTTGCCACACCCTCAGGGGCTGATACT
The DNA here is from genome assembly GCA_015227895.2 of Colaptes auratus. Taxonomy (NCBI): domain Eukaryota; kingdom Metazoa; phylum Chordata; class Aves; order Piciformes; family Picidae; genus Colaptes; species Colaptes auratus. The sequence continues at coordinate 38,674,220 of CM037633.1, forward strand.
GGGACTGGTGCTCTTTAACATCTTGGCTGTCAACAGAGCCAATGGGATGAAGTGCAACTTCAGCAAGTTTGCCAACACAAACCTGTGTGGTGCGGTCAACACGCTGAAGGGAAGGGATGTCATCCAGAGAGCACATCTGTGAGGCAAATTTCTGTAATGCATATATAGGCAGTACCGAGGCATAGAAGTTCTTGTTACATCCCAAAATACTCTGCTGTGACATGGAAAGCACAGACATCCTGATTCTATCAGTCAATGTCTTATGGCAACTAATTTTCCACCAGTAATCAGAACACTCTCTCATCAACATCCAGGGAACTGAACTAGATCCCTTCATGGCACACTTTGCCCTTCTGGTAATGCAGTTTGGTTTAGACTGTGTGACAAGCTTTGCATTTTGCTTAGGTTTAACATGGCAATGCAGCTGCTAGGTGTCTCACTTTGTTACTGCCAGGTCCACAGATACCACAACCTGGAAAAGAAAAACAAGTTCTTGCAACAACTCATTGTGAGGCATGAAACACCTGGGAGATGTCCACTGCATAAGAAATAATGGCTTAGAGAAAAACAAATTAGGAGCGGACTTATATTCTGGGAGATTTATATTGCCTGCCACTCTCCATTCCACTGCAATACTGTGATGGATTGGGGTGAGTGAGGAGAATTGCCAGGTGCTAGTAGTGACAATCTGAGCAACAAGGTGAAGGAAGCACACAATTCTCTGCCCCTCACCAGAACATGGTTAGCTTAATGTGGAGGGAATTAAAGGAATATGACTCATTAGTCACTGAAGGCACCTCAAGATATGTTGCAGGTATGCATTTCATGCTGTGGGCATCACTAACCTTAAATTCTAGTGAATTAAGGTCTCTATTCTAAAATCAAACTACAAAGACCAAATTCAGATTAAATTAAGCTCTACACGCTTTCCATGGAGCTGTAAGCCAGCCAGCAGTTACTTCTTGAAACATGAGACAAGATCTATCCAATTTTGTCTACAAAAGTCTTGGTGAAAGGCGTGGGAATGTGTTCTGAAAATGTTAACAGACTAAAACAGCAACTGAAAAGGAGCCCCAGACTTCTCCTTTGCTACCACATGATTGGAAATATTTGGGGGAAATACTAGAACAGAGGTGAAAAATTCTGAGAGCTCTTCCCTTTGAGAAGGTGAATAACAGAAGGACTGTTCTCTGAGTTCTCTCTTGCAGGGACCTCTAGCACTGACATAACTACTTCCTCATCTTTTTTTGTGATTCTTGTCTTTGTTGAAGGATTTTTGAATAACATAAAATAAATTCTCATAAGAATCAGAGGAGACTACTTGAGTGATGAGACCTTGGGAACTGTTATATGGATGGAGAATGACTTTACTCTCTGTCCTTGCGTTTTTAGTGATCTGAAGTAGACAGCAAGGCATGTGCCTAGGTCATACTGTAGCAGAAGCAATGCCTTCCCCATGCAGATTTCTATGATCATAGAGACTGAGCCTCAGGACATAGTCAAGGTAGGGATAAGAGATCAAAGGAAAAACTGATTTTATAAAGGACCCAAAAGAAGAAAGGAAAACTTTTATTTTTCCTGACAGGAAAATCTCAAACAGGAAACAGGCAGAAATACTTTGAGCCTTGTAAGCACTCTGTACAGAGAGATGACAAACTGAAAGAAACATTCTTTTCTCTCATATTTGGCTTTTCAGATCAAACAGATTTGGGTTTGGGAGAAAGGAGGAGAGCCTGGAATGGAAACTGGCCACAGGATTGTTTTGGAAGACATCATGCAGAAAAACTGCATGTGAGTAGGTCAATCCAACCTAATGTATCTAAAGAAAACCACCTAGGAAACAAACATCCTGAAGGTGATTGCTGTAAGTGGCAAAAAACAATGACACTGAATCAAGGTGTGAGAAATCACAGAAAAATAATCTTGAGTTATAACTAAAGCTTTTGTCAAGATCATTGGACAAGTGCACAATTGCAACCTTGAGCAACAAACATTGATGGACATTTCTGATGCTTTTTTAGCTGCAATATTACTTTCATTTCTGGGACTGCCTTTTCCAGAAAGAGCTGAAGCAGCAGGAATTGTATGAAAGAAAAGCAATAAGGGGAATGTATTGTGCTACAGAAACTAACAAATATAAAAATGGCTAAATATTAGGAGCTTGGATAAGAAGCAGACTCCAGAAGAGGAAAACAGTATAGAAATATGTAGAGCATAGGTTTTGTAACCTGTGCCATTTAAAAATTCACTGTAAACAATTTACTAATGTTATAAAAAAGAAAAAGTAGGAAACTTCTGGCTCTAGACAAAGCAAACCTAGTCTGTTCCTCTACTGAAATATTCCACAATCAATGAACATTTATGTTATCCTTTTCTACAAAGAGCAGTCTCATAGTATCATAGTTTCAGTCAGGGTTGGAAGGGACCACAAGGATCATCTAGTTCCAACCCCCCTGCCATGGGCAGGGACACCCCACACTAGAACAGCCTGGCCACAGCCTCATCCAGCCTGGGCTTAAACACCTCCAGGGACAGGGCCTCAACCACATCCCTGGACAACCCATTCCAGGGCTTCACCACTCATCATGAAGAACTTCCTCCTCACCTCCAGCCTGAATCTCCCCACCTCCAGCTTCATTCCATTCCCCCTAGTCCTATCACTACCTGAGAGCCTGAAAAGTCCCTCCCCAGCCTTCTTGTAGGCCCCCTTCACATCCTGGAAGGCCACAATGAGGTCACCTCGGAGCCTTCTCTTCTCCAGACTGAACAGCCCCAACTCCTTCAGTCTGTCCTCACAGGAGAGGTGCTCCAGCCCTCTGCTCATCCTCGTGGCCCTTCTCTGGACACCTTCCAGCACCTCCAGATCCCTCTTGGAATAGGGGCTCCAGAACTGGAGGCAGTACTCCAGGTGGGGCCTCACCAGGGCTGAGTAGAGGGGGAGAATCACCTCCCTTGACCTGCTGGCCACACTTTTCCTGATGCAGCCCAGTCTCATCAGACAGTAGAATTTCTACCGTTTCATGCTTATCTAAATCACACTTCTATAGATGGCTCTTTACATGTTCACTATCCAGCATTAACAGCAGGATTTTCATTGTGTAATACTGATAAAGAGATTTAATTTATATACAAGAAAAAGATCTGAAAATGTGCTATCCAAGTTGAAGGTGTGCTGTGAGGTGAGACAGCAATTATCAAGATGGTTATTATAGTACATTAGTGTCTAATGGTGTGTGATAAGGACTGTAAACTGCCTGCTATGTATCCAGCTATCTTTCACTTGGCATTCAGCAACAACACAGAAAATTATCTGTGTCCCATGTATACCCTGAGTGACTGAGAAAATAGAAAGCAGCATCACATGCATAGAGATGTAGAGAAGAAAACCATTAGGAGAAAAACAATTCAATACTTTCTCATTTTTATAAGCACCTGTGCCAGCTTTAGAAAAAAAGACCTATCAGAGGGTGCTGAGATGGTCTCTTGAGTTAAGCAATTTCTGTTTTCTAGTGTCTGTTAAATAAAAGGTGGTAATGTATGTATGTGTGAATGCAAACACAGGCACAAAGAACCACCCATTTTACAGACAACTTTTAAACAAAATGCTTTTCTTTCACCACAATTGACTTTGTGAACAAAAGATGCCTGGCTGAATCAACAAGCAACACAGGATTTGGCAGCAATCCATTTCTGCTGAGATTAAACCAGGTGCTACCAAATCCATTGATCCTTTTAGCTATTGATTTCTTAATTTAATAAAAAAAATTAAGTTTTCAAATGTGAACAAATTCACAATGCAGGGGAGACAGGATTTTGATAAGCTCTGCTGTCAGACCGAGCTGATAACACTGCCAAAGGAGAAGATCACACATGATAGCAAACAGTAAAGATTTCCAGCGTGGCACATTATTTAAAATATGATGCTAAATAGAAATGAGACCTGTTAGAAAAAAAATTACCTTAATTAAAAAGAATAATCTTAAAAATAATAGATCTGCCCCTTCTGACCTCTATCTACCAATATCAGTCATTAAAGCAATTTTGTCATATTTGATGCTCCTATTTGCTTTGAAAAGCTAAATTATCCTTAGAAGAAAACAATAGACTTTATTATTATAAAGCAAATTAGCTCAACTTCTAACAAAGGTTCACCCTGAAATAGCTCTATGCCATAACAGTCCTTCCTGTGCAGCTCCCAAGTTTTGCTCTCAATCAAGAGTGCATTTCCAAACAGGTAGAGACTTTGCAGCCTGAACATAGAATCAGAGTCATAGAATCATAGAGTCATAGAATCATAGAATCAATAAGGTTGGAAAAGACCTCAGAGATCATCAAGTCCAACCTGTCACCCAACACCTCATGACTAACTAAACCATGGCTTCAAGTGCCACATCCAATCCCCTCTTGAACACCTCCAGGGATGGGGACTCCACCACCTCCCTGGGCAGCACATTCCAATGGCCAATCTCTCTTGCTGGGAAGAACTTTCTCCTCACTTCAAGCCTAAACTTCCCCTGGCACAGCTTGAGACTGTGTCCTCTTGTTCTGGTGCTGGTTGCCTGGGAGAAGAGACCAAACCCCTCCTGGTTACAACCTCCCTTCAGGGAGCTGTAGACAGCAATAAGGTCTCCCCTGAGCCTCCTCTTCTGCAGGCTAAGCAACCCCAGCTCCCTCAGCCTCTCCTCACAGGGCTGTGCTCCAGACCTCTCCCCAGCCCCATTGCCCGTAGTAGATACCCAGTCTGTATCTTTGATGCTCTGCTTCTAATGTCTTGTTCCCTACTTGAGTCATCATACCCATTAGCATGTACTCATGTAAGTGAATGTGTGTTACTCAGAGGGTCATAGCTATAGCTGTGTTTCAAGACTGCCAAACTGACAGTGACCTCTCTTGCTAGTGTTGTTTAGAGCAGATCAGCAATTTACCAACAAAATAGTTTTTCCCTGGAAAATGCTAGTTGCAGTAAATGGATGTTCTGGGGAAAAAAAAAGAAGCTTCAACAAATCTCTAACAACCTACCTATTTTCCTCCCAGCTCTCCTGAAGAACTGCTGGGGCTTCCAAGCTGTGAACAACTTGAGTTCCAACAGCCTGACTCAGGACTGAGGTACATTATTACAACTCCTAGCAACTCTGAAGTGAATTTGCTGTGTGGACTGCATGAGAGGAAGAAATACAAATATTTTCAGTGTTGCTGTCCACATAAGGTGGATTGAGGTTCTGTATACCCAGCATAAAACTGAAATAAGCAAGGTATATGGAAAGTAGTAAATGCTGCTGTTGAGGAAAGTATTCTCCCATTTGGAAAACCAGTCACAGACAAGAATGATCTACAAGTGTAATGACTGCTCAGAGTAGCCTGTCATACCGCTCACAGGTGAGTACTGTAAGCTGCACCGACACTTCAGAACAAGAGCAGAGGGGCAGTAATAAAAACTGACAAACCAGAATGAGAAATGGAAAAAATCTGACACCACATGACTGACTCCAGCTTTATCATGAGCTTCCTGAGGAAAGGGAGAACAGAAGCCTTGGCATTGACAGGCTTTGGCTGCTCAAAATATTCTCCAAACATCTGGATCCTCCTTTCATCCTTTTTGGTAGATTGGTGTCACATTGGCAAGCCTCCAGTCATCTGGCACCTCCCCTCTTAACCAGGAGTGCTGATAGATGATGGAGATTGGCTTGGTAAGCTCCTCTGCTAGCTCCCTCAGCACTCTTGGGTGAATCCTACCTGGCCCCACAGACTTATGAGTGTCCAGGTAGTGTAACATGTTAACTGCTGCCTCCTGGGTTATTGGGAGTTGATGCTGCTCTCCATCCCTATCAGAAGGCTGAATACCCTGAGGATAATGGATCTGACTATTAAAGACTGAGGGAAAGAAGGCATTAAGTACCTCATCCTTTTTCTCATCCTTGACAGCAATGTTTCCCCCTGCATGCAATAAAGGCTGGATATTTTCCTTGGCTTTGTTTTTGTTGTTAATGTAAAACCTGATACTGTTAATGTAAAACCTGATAGTGATTTGCCTGGATGCTCTTGACCTTGCCTCCCTCGAAGATAGGTGTGACATTTCCTTTTTTCTGGTCACCAGGAACCTCCATTGATAACCCTGACTTTTGAAAGGTGATAGACAGTAGCCTTGCAAGGGCATTGCATAGCTGCTTCAGCACCATTGAGTGCATCTCCTCTGATCCTGTGGGCTTGTCCCTATTTAACTATTTTATGTGTTCCTTAGCTCCATTATCCAACACTATGGATAATGCTTCATTCCCACTGGTGCTGAGGGAGTAGGGAGTCTCAACAGCAGATCTTACCAGTAAAATAAACCCCCAGCATTACTCTTATTTTTTGTCTTTATGTAATAAAGATATCATAATCTTCCTGTCACATTTGACTTCCAGATGTCACCTATACCAGGTCACACAGGAACTCATCCTGATGGGTCTTGAATATCTCCAGAGAGGGGGACTCCACAACTGCCCTGGGCGGCCTGTTCCAGTGTTCTGTAGCCCTCACAGGGAAATAATTATTCCTCCTGTTTCCATGGAACTTCCTATGCCTCAGCTTCCACCCATTGCCCCTTGTGCTGTCATTGGGCATCACCAAGCAGAGCCTGGCTCCATCCTCTTGGCACTCATCCTTTACATATTAATCAACATGAATGAGGTCACTCCTCAGTCTCCTCCAAGCTGAAGAGCCCCGGCTCCCTCAGTCTCTCATTGTAAGGAAGATGTTCCACTCCCTTAATAATTTTTGTGGCTCTGCACTGGACTCTTTCAAGCAGTTCCCTGAGGTCCTTCTTGAAGTCAGGGGCCCAGAACTGGACACAATATTCCAGATGTGGCCTCACCAGGGCAGAGTAGAGAGTGAGTAGAACCTCTCTTGACCTACTGACCACACCCCTTCTAATATACCCCAGAGCTGCATTGGCCTTCTTGGCCACAAGAGCACATTGCTAGCTTGTGGTCAACCTTCCAGCCACCAGGACCCCCAAGACCTTTTCCCCTTCACTGCCCTCCAGCAGCTCAGTCCCCAACCAGTACATGGGGTTGTTCTTTCCCAGGTGCAAGACTCTATACTTGCTCTTCTTGAACTTCATTAAATTTCTTCCTGCCCAACTCTCAGCCTGTCCAAGTCTCACTGAATGGCAGCACAACCCTCTGCTGTGTCAGCCACTCCACCCAGTTTGGTGTCATCAGCAAACCTGCTGACAGCGCACTTGGTGCCCTCATCCAGGTCATTGATGAATATATTGAATAGCACTGGTCCCAGCACAGATCCCTGAGGGACTCCACCAGACACAGGTCTCCAACTAGATTCCGTCCCATTGACCACAACTCTCTGACTTCTTCCCTTCAACCGGTTCTCAATCCACCTCACTACCAGACCAAACTGCCTCAACTTAACTGCAAGGATGCCATGGGAGACATTGTCAAATGCCTTACTGAAATCAAGGTCAACCACATCCACTGCTCTGCCATCATCTATCCACCTGGTTATATACTCATAAAAAGCTATCAGGTTGGTAAAACATGGCTTCCCCCTTGGTAAAGCCATGTTGACTGCCTCTAATGACCCTCTTGTCCTTGACATGCCTAAGGACAGCGCCAAGGATAAGTTGCTCCATCACCTTTCCCGGGATGGAGGTGAGGCTGACCAGTCTATAATTACCTGGCTCTTCCCTCTTACCCTTTTTGAAGACTGGAGTGATATTTGCCCTCCTCCAGTCCCCAGGCACCTCTCCTGCCCACCATGACTTACAAAAAACAATGGACAGTGGTTTGGCAATGACCTGTGCCAGCTCCCTTGGGTGCATCCCTTCAAGGACCTATGGATTTATGGATGTCCAGGCGACTTAACTGTTCTCTAACCCAGTCCTCATCAACCAAGGAAAATTTTTCCTTTGTCTTGTCTTTCTCTGGAGCCTTGGGCATCTCAGGCTCCTGAGGACAGCCTACAGCAGCACAGATGGAGACAAAGAAAGCATTTAGCAGCTCTGCCTTCTCTGTGTCCTCTGTCACCAAGGCACCTACCTCATTCAGCAGTGGTCTACATTGACTCTGGTGTTAGCTTTTTTTTGCTATGTATTTGGAGAAGCCCTTTCTGTTGTCATTGACCTCCCCCACAAGGCTGAATTCCAAGGAGGTCTGAATTCCAAGTCTGTCCTTTCTATCATACAAAGCTACTCACATTCCAAGTTGAGTCTTCTAATGAGTCTCTAAATGAGTCTTCTAATAAAGTGTTTACGCCCACAACAAACAACTTAGTCTGCACTTAAGAAAGTGGTTTATACTTTTTAATGACCTGTTATGATAGAAGCAGAGAACCAAGTAATTGTTTTGATTGGAAAAGACTTTTAAGATCATCAAGTCCACCAAGCACTGCCAAGCACCACTCAACTATCTCCATAGGTCTTTTAAATACTGCCATGGTTGGTGACTCCACCACTTCTTTGGGCAGCCTTTTCCAATGCTCAGCAACCCTTTGGGGGATGAAATTTTTCCTAATATACCATCTGAACCTTGCCTGACACAACTCGAGGCTGTTTTCTCTTGATCCATCTTGAGCGAAGAGACCAAACTCTACCCTGCTGCAACCTTCTTTCAGCATATGCATAGATTTATTGGCTAAGCAAACACTGCAAAACACAGACTGACATTAAGAACCAGACCATTTTGACTATAAATATTGTGGCCCCATTCTACTATTTGCAGTGGTAACACAATCATCTCCCAGCCTCTCTCCTCATCTACTTGTATGCTGAGAAAGAAACTTCTTGATGCATGGCTTTCATAAGCACTTTGCAGTATTTCACACATGACAAGTTTAAGAATGTCAGATCTAGGCTTTGAATAATTTGTTTCACTTTGTGCAAAAGAGAGGCCAGAGAAATCCCCTTATTCAATCTGTTAATTTTCTACTTTGTATGTTCCCTATGACTTTCTATGCTTGAGGTTCTTCATCTCATCATACTGCAAACAACCCCAGTCTGCTTATGCTCCACGTTTAAGTGGCTACTTCTCTGTTCATTGAATCTGAGCAATCTTCTGTAGGATGCAAAGGAGACAGTTTTTTATTACCCTTCTATTTTATTTAATGCTCATGTGGTTTCCTGCTGATCCAAGAAACTGCAGCAGCTTAATTCTTCACTTTCTAATTATTTGAGGCCATATTTTGTGAGAGCAATAGTTGTCATTTTAATTCTAGTCCTCTAAGTGATACAGTCTTCTGTTACCAACTTACTGTAGTAACCAAAGCACTCAACGAACTTCGGATCTGCATAGGAGGATTAGTGGTTTCAAGATATTTTTTGCTTTTGCGTCACATATTTAGATTTAATTTCAATGTCTCCACCTTTTCTAGCACATTTTGCACTTATTTCTGTAAATTTCCAGTCAAATCACTACCACTGACAATGCACAGGTAACTAGTTGCAAACCCAAGAGAGATTCACTGTCACAAGTACAGGCTCTATAATTCATCAAGAAATTACCTGCAGATTACTCACCTACTCTTATCTGTACTGCAAAGCAAGTCCAGGGAGACATTTAAAATTCATAACAGTACCCTGTACTGTTAGTTGTTTCAAAAGAATCATGTGAAGTAATACTAGCAGCAATGAAGACTCTAGGAAAACTAGAAATACTCTGCCTACCATTTTTTAGAACAAATAGAAATCTGGCGTCTAAGTACAATGTTAAACTATCAACTGAAATATTTTGTTCCTGTTCTATAGTCTATGTGAGAAGTTCTAAATAAAATATCAGCCTCTAACTCTCATTGGTCTCTCACTCTGCCCTAGGCCAGCTGGACAATAAATGCTTTTGTTCTGATTGTGAAAGAAATGCAATGACAAGGAATTCTCTGCAAGAGAAAAATCTCCGTGCGAGCAGATTGCTGGGCATGGCGCCGGCTCAGCCCTCTGGGCTGATGACAAAAGGAAGCTCACACTGGGAGCTTGGAAAACAAGAAAATGGTTGCTACCCTGATCGAGTGGAGTCTCCCCTTTTGGTCTCACACATTTCCAGAATTGCTAAGTGCCTCAAGGGGATCTTGGTAAAGGAGGCAGCCGGAGTCATTTTGCTTTGGAAAAGAATTTGAAACTTCCTTAATGGAAAGCTATTTTAACCAACTACCAAAAGAACTGAAGCTAAGGTCACTATTTTCTTTTGCACCAACCACTAAAATCTTTCCATGGGTAACAAGCAGAACAACAGTATTTCATGCACAGTGATAAAGGAGAAATCCTTTCTTCCCCATTCACTCAAGGGCAGTTAAAATTGCATTTTAAGCCACTTTCAAAGCCCAACAGGAGTAGAAACACACAAATATAATTTAATCATTAAATTATTCTCAGGAGCAGCAAAAACACTGCTGCTGTTGTTGCTTCCTGCTAAAAGGTGGGGAGTTTATCCTTGCTGCACTGAAAGCAGTTTGGACAGAAAAAAAAAAAATTAAAAAACCCCAAACCCTGTTCTGTTGTGCTTGAAAAAACAGCACTCCGAAACATCCAAGATCGCAGAAGCTCTCTACTGTTTTCTGTCAGGTTTCTCCTTTATTTATGGCACCTGCTGCTGCCCTGTCATAGCACTGGCACAGCAGGAAACACAAATGAAAAGAGAGCCACAAACACATGCAGCAGGATTGTGTTTTCCCAGTGGAGCAGTGGGTGGTAGAAACAATAGGGATTATGTTGCCACTGCCCTGAAGTAAAAAGCTAATAATGAAGCAAACAGCCTTACACTTTCCTGTCCCAAGAGGGGAAAAAAGGTTCTGTTATCTTGGGAAATTGAGGATTTTTATGCCCCTAAAGGTTGCTCACTAGCTTATGAACGTGTATTACTGCACAAGGCTGTTCAAATAGCTCACGCTAACGTAAGGGCTAGTTCTGTGCAAGAAATGAAGTGCTCATGCCTTGCAAGGTGGCATTCCATAAGCTTTTCAGGTAATCCCAAAGAGAGGGTTTTATTCCAGCACAGCTTTATTCTTTGTCTTGGTACTTCAGGATTTTCACATTAGACAAGTGTTTAGAAAAGAAATACTATGGTCTCTTGTCTGCAACGTTAATCCATATTCACATTTTGATAGAACATAGGAACAAAATTAACTTGCAGTTCACTGAATTCTGCAAGTTTAAGTCTAGATACTGAGAAAGCAAATGGATTTTAGGTGATATCAATCACTTTCTTTCACCATAGCATCCTATCCATAACTGATTCTGAGCATGTGATCCTAAATTCAGAAGGTTGCACAGTTAAGTACTGTGTTCTTTTTTCTTGATAGAAACAGGAAACATTCAACATCAAAAGCTTGTTCCTGATCTCATCCTAGATCAAACAAAAATAATCTTCCCTATTTCACCACAGAAAAACCTTTGCCAAATATCAGTCTTGAAATCCTAAATGTAACAAAATTAATCACAGAAAGGATTTCCTCACTGTGAGAGATTTAGAACCACTGGCAGTAGCCATTATGCTCTACTGTTACAAAGCATAATCATTGATGTCTCCAGGATATCTGCCAACAGGAAATAAAGTCACTACCTTTGCTACCACTTTCTGATACTCAGCAGGCACTCCTGAAATTACAGATATAGGAGGAATTCATGACAGTTGAAAAGATGTTTCATTTCCTCTGCAAGGTTTTGGAGTGTAGCAACTTTTTTTTCTCATATTTACTTCACAGAATCACAGAATCAGTCAGGGTTGGAAGGGACCACAAGGATCATCTGGTTCCAATCCCCCTGCCATGGGCAGGGACACCCCACACTAGATCAGGCTGGCCACAGCCTCATCCAGCCTGGGCTTAAACACCTCCAGGCACAGGGCCTCAACCACCTCCCTGGATAACTCATTCCAGGGCTTCACCACTCTCATGGGGAAGAACTTCCTCCTCACCTCCAGCCTCAATCTCCCCACTTCCAGCTTCATTCCATTCCCCCTAGTCCTATCACTCCCTGATAGCCTGAAAAGTCCCTCCCCAGCCTTCCCTGTAGGCCCCCTTCAGATACTGGAAGGCCACAATTAGGTCACCTCGGAGCCTTCTCTTCTCCAGACTGAACAGCCCCAACTCCTTCAGTCTGTCCTCATAGGAGAGGTGCTCCAGCCCTCTGCTCATCCTCCTGGCCCTGCTCTGGACACCTTCCAGCACCTCCAGATCCCTCCTGTAATAGGGGCTCCAGAACTGGACGCAGTACTCCAGGTGGGGTCTCACCAGAGCTGAGTAGAGGGGGAGAATCACCTCCCTTGCCCTGCTGGCCACACTTCTCCTGATGCAGCCCAGGATCTGATTGGCTTTCCGGGCTGCAAGTGCACCCTGAGAGCTCCTGTTGAGCTTCTCCTCCCCCAGCACCCCCAAGTCTCTCTCCTCAGGGCTGCTCTCCAGCCAGTCCCTGCCCAGCCTGGATTTGTGCCTGGGATTGCCTCGACCCAGATGCAGGACCCTGCACTTGGTCTTGTTGAGCCTCATGAGGTTGGCTTGTGCCCACCTCTCCAGCCTGTCCAGGTCCCTCTGGATGGCATCCCTTCCCTCCAGCCTGTCTGCTGCACCACACAGCTTGGTGTCATCAGCAAACTTGCCGAGGGTGCACTCAATGCCACTGTCCATGGCACCCACAAAGATGTTGAACAAGACTGGTCCCAGAACTTTATCCTTTTAGTCTAAGAATATGTGTATGTAATTCCCTATCAGTACTAAAATGAATTATAAATATTTACTGCTGTGAGAAAAGTTCCTTTACTATATTAGTCCCAGTGAGAAAAACTACTGACTCATGTGCAGCACAGTATGTTAAAGCTGAGAAAGTCCAAAAATGTATTGCAGACTGTGGTAGTTTCATGCTGTGACTAGAAAATATTCCATGGATCTTGAACAGAAAGTGGTAGAATGTAAATAAATGACTATTGGGTGTAAAAAGGAAAATGATGATAAGATCTATGTAATCCCATTGGACAGATATCTTCCATGAAACATAGGTTAGCTATCCTTCTCTTTTTTCGGCTTTCTCACTCTGGCTGGTGCTTCTGCTGGCTCTTTCATGATCTTGGCTGCATTGCTTTGTTTTGGCTAAGTACTAACAAAACAACTCTAGAGGGGACTCTCTATGCTGATTACTTTGTCACTGTGCTTGAAGTTCTTGTAATACACTAATTACTTTTCCACTTAAACTTTCCATCACTTCTGCAATCCATTTGTGTGTCATTCATTTGCCATCCTAAGGGGCAAGAGAGCAAACCAGGACAGCTTCTTCGCAGGAAAGGTAATTTCCATTCATAGTTTGTAGAGTCTAAAATCAGCAGCAATCCTTTTTACAAAATGCTATGGATAACTTCAGCCTGTCTGAATACTGTCAAAGTAGCAGTGGTGGTTCTCAAATACAGCTAACTGGCTACCTGTGAAGTTAGGCAACGCAGTTTGGAAGGGAAAATCATTAGAAAAAGCACAACGTTTTTGCTTGTCAGCAGAGATGTAACAAAGATGCAGAAGTCCCAGATGGGCAGTGGCAGCCATTGCTGGTTGCTGTCAGCACTCTGTTCAAAGTGCCTGAGAACAGCATTGCAGTGACTGCCAACAGCAGGAAGCATGCCATGTTAGCTCCAAACCACAAGGACTGGGTGTTGCAATCGTGCAGGGAACAGCCAAACACACTAGCAAGTCTATTGCTAATAGAGAATCGTGTATCAGCATGTGCATCAGAAGCAATAAAAGCTTTCCCCATGTTCATATTGCTATGTTAGAAAAACATACTGAAGATGATTGCTTTGGTAGCATGCTGCTTGTTTCCTGGGAGGCTTCACTTCTTGCTTTTAGAACCTTCTGATGTCAGCAGTTGTTTCAACTTCATTTTTTTTTTCTTTTTTAAGTTGATACAGAACTGGGTAGTCCATTCCTTCAAGATATGTTGGCTTTCCAAGAAATTCAGGTTGACTATGTGATCTGTTGACAGCTGGCTGAACATGAGCCACCAGTATGCCCAGGTGGCCAAGAAAGCAAATGGTCTGCTAGCCTGCATCAGAAATAGTGTGGCCAGCAGGAGCAGGGAAGTCATTGTGCCCTGTACTCAGCACTGGTTAGGCCTCACCTTGAGTCCTGTGTCCAGTTCTGGGTGCCTCAATTTCAGAAGGACATTGAGACACTTGAATGTGTCCAAAGAAGGGCAACAAGGCTGGGGAGTGGTCTGGAGCACAGCCCTATGAGGAGAAGCTGAGGGAGCTGGGGTTGTTTAGCCTGGAGAAGAAGAGGCTCAGGGGAGACCTTATTGCTCTCTACAACTCCCTGAAGGGAGATTGTAGCCAGGTGGGGGTTGGTCTCTTCTCCTAGGCAACCAGAACAAGAGGACACAGTCTCAAGCTGTGACAGGGAAGTTTAGGCTGGAGGTGAGGAGAAAGTTCTTCCCAGAAAGAGTAATTGGCCATTGGGATGTGCTGCCCAGGGAGGTGGTGGAGTCACCATCACTGGAGGTGTTCAAGAGGGGATTGGATGTGGCATGTGAAGCCATGGTTTAATTAGTCATGAGGTGTTGGGTGACAGGTTGGACCTGATGATCTCTGAGGTCTTTTCCAACCTTATTGATTCTATGATCTCCAGAGGTCCATTCCAACTCTTTCCATTCTTTGATTTAAGTAAAGTTACACAGGAGAATTAACAACATTCACAAGAGGAATCCATTTTCCTTGCTGCCACTGCTGAAATACATGGCAGGTGTTCTTCAGAAGGTGGTGTGCACCACAGGTAGCAAATACTTGTTTGAACAAACCCAAATAGTTACATATTTGTGTTTGACTTAAACTAGTCACTTCTGGGGACCTTTTCTAGATGATGAGGGAAATACTATCCAAGCTGTGTTTCATCTTATATTAAACTATATATAACATTTTTTAGGTAATTATCTCAAACACAATGTACTGATCTTACACCAAAAATCATCTAGGGTTTTGTTTGTTTGTTTACTTTTTTTGTTGGTTTTTTTTTTTTGGTTGGTTAGTTGTTTTTTCCCTACTGACTAGAAATAAAGCTTGAGCTGCTAGTTCAGATGTAGGTGTCTGAAGTCAGGTATGATGAATGACTTGCAGAATCAGAGATAACATAGCACTCATGATCCAAGAAATTATTGATTATAGCGACGAAGTTGGTGAGGGGTTTGGAACACAAGCCCTATGAGGAGAGGCTGAGGGAGCTGGGGTTGCTTAGCCTGGAGAAGAGGAGGCTCAGGGGAGACCTTCTTGCTCTCTACAACTACCTGAAGGGAGGTTGTAGACAGACAGAGGTTGGTCTCTTCCCCCAGGCAGCCAGTACCAGAACAAGAGGACACAGTCTCAGGCTGTGCCAGGGGAGGTTTAGGCTGGATGTTAGGAGGAAGTTCTATACAGAGAGAGTGATTGCCCATTGGAATGTGATGCCCATGGAGGTGGTGGAGTTACCATTGTTGGAGGTGTTCAGGAGGAGACTTGATGGGGTGCTTGGTGCCATGGTTTAGTTGTTTAGGTGGGTTGGATTGGTTGATAGGTTGGATGTGATGATCTTGAAGGTCTCTTCCAACCTGGTTTATTGTATTGTATTGTTTAAGGGATAGAATCATTCACAGTGATGTCTCTGTATGTGTCTCTCATCATTACACTGGGAAAACCATGCATCTGATTTCCCTGACAGTAGTAAAATTGTGTTTTCCATCTCTGTTACAACACAGTTATAGTCTTCTCCTGAACGATGTAAAGAAGGCTCCACGCTGGGCTGCCCCGCCGTGCTCCTGCAGCTACTGCCAGTGGTGCAGCATTGAGAGGCCACACGAGCACCCCTGCGCATCTCCCATCAGTGTAGTTGTTAGACACTTCACAGCTGACAAAATGAGTCATTTTTAAAATTTCACTTATTTGCTGTTCCTGCCTTAGCACTACTAGCAGAAACTCTTCCAGAAGCCATGATTGTTTCTTTGCTTGGCCCTGCAAAACTACTTAAGTAAATATATGTTCTTTGATACTCAGTGTTATCCATAACTGGAAGACTGTATAGCTGAGAGTACTCTACTGAATTGATTAGCTTGGATTGTGAAGTTTATAATTTTTCTCATTTCCATGGGAAAAGGGTGCTTGCTCCATTTATCATTGCATACTAGTCAGAAGTGGAATTGATGATGAAGTGTTTAGGACGTTAGAAATCAGTTTGAAAAGCATTTTCCAGATCTATAGTTCATAATGAAGTGTGTGGAAGGACGAGCCATCCTGAATGCGTACTAATTCCATTCCTATTTATCTGTCTCTTTTCCATGTCGTGGCTTCAATTTCAGGTTATGATTACATAGATAAAAAGCCTTCCCTTAAGATACTTCAGCATCTTCAGTGTGTGCAAAGCAATTATGGAAAACATCATCTGTTTTCTTTTGAGTACAATCTCTATGCCCAAGGTACCAAACCAATAAATGAGGCCAAAAGTTCATAAAATGAAAAACTGCACAAACCTCTGCTGCTGACTTATTTTATTATGGAGAAAAAAGAATAAACATTAGGAAAGTGGAAAAGAGACCGAGAGAATTAAGCATGTGCTGTAAGAAGTCTTGAAGAAGATGATCCTAGGAACTAGGATCCTTGGAACTAGATGATCCTTGTGGTCCCTTCCAACCCTGACTGATCCTATGATCCTATGACACTATGACACTATGACACTATGACACTATTCTATTCTATTCTATTCTATTCTATTCTATTCTATTCTATTCTATTCTATTCTATTCTAATACTAGGAGGCCACAATGATGTCTCCTCCGAGCCTTTCCTCTGAAGACTGAACCACCACAATGCTCTCAGAACCTCATAGGAGAGGTTCTCCAGCCCTCTGATCATCCTTGTGGTCCTTCTCTGGAGATCTCATTCAGGATTATTTGCTGATGTTCATATATTCACAGATTGCATCAGGTTGGAAGTGACCTTCAAGGGTTGTCTTATCCAACACCACTGCGATGAGAAAGGTAATCTCTAGACCAAGTAGAATAGAATGGAATGGAATGGAATGGAATGGAATAGAATAGAATAGAATAGAATAGAATAGAATAGAATAGAATAGAATAGAATAGAATAGAATAGAATAGAAGTCCCTGTCCCTGTCCCTGGAGGTGTTCTAGAAAGGGATTGAATGTGGCACTTGGAGCCATGGTTTAGTTGTCAAGAGGTGTTAGGTATTAGGTAATAGGTTGGACTTGATGATCTCTGAGGTGTTTTCCAACCTGGTTGACTCTATGATTCTATGATCCCCAGGGGACAGGAAATAGAGAAAGGATTACTCAATCCAAGAGGAAACCAAATAAATCCTTTCAAAAAATCTGGAAGGCAGAAAAGGGAAGAAACCAGGCTGAGAAGTCCAATTGCTTTCTTCCTGAGTGTTTTTAATAGTACAAGCAATGTGCTAGAAAATTCTGGGTTTTCTGGAAGACATAGACTTAGGGACACAGAGTTAGCACAATCACCTATGGGGCTCGTGGTGTGTGCAATCATTTCAAACACTTGCACATTAGATACAAAATAGACTATAAGAAGTCTTATCTTTCTTTTCTTTCCTCTCTAAACTTGTCCACTTGTAGCTGACTCCTCCCTTGTATAAAATGTAAGTGATCTTATGAGTGTGCAGTGAGTCAGACCAGTCTGAAGAGTTAAGAGAAAACTTATTTTTTTGACAGTTTATTATTGTGTCATCAAATGACAGAGCTGATCTTTCTCACCGTGTGGTTGCCAGATTACTAATACAGATGACTGTCAAGCTGGAACAGCAGCATGTGGCTGATGCGACAGGCCATGACTTTTGACAGACACACAGCTGGACTGGAATAAGGCTGTTGTGAAGGGCAACTCCAATGTTGTGAACTACATGGTTCTTGTGCATGAGTCATCACAGGTATCATCCCCAGAGAATGTATCAACATGATTAAGACCAGGGGTACAGTGATGAAGTTAGATCCTCCTTGCTCTGGTTGCACCTGGCTAGAGTTGTGACAAATACTTGAAACATGAGCAAGGGGTTGGAAAATCCTAACATGGATATTTGTGGAGGTTGAAGGACTCAGAACCAAAGAGCAGCTGAAGTAGAGAGGGAACAATTGGAATCAAAGGGCAAAGAGAATGTGACTGAATTACAGTTTTGAGAAACTGTGTATGGCTGGGAGCTAATTAAAAAGGAATACAGAAGCAAAGCACAGAGGATTTATGTGTAAGGAAAGGGCCCTCTGAAGGTGCACAGGAAAACTGCTGCAAGGTGTAGCAGTAGGTGAACCTGTACCCAAACAATGCAACCTGAGATGGGAGACAAGGCACTGGCATGTGATAAATGGAGACTAGGTTTGGGAATGAAAGGAGATGAGGACTGCAGCAAAGTCTCAGTCAAAAAACAAGCATGATGGCAGGACAAGGGAGAGTGCTGAAGAGACCAAGTCAGCAAAGGAGGAGGAGAGGGAATAAGGACTGTATGCCTAATTGTCCACAAACATTATAATGAGATCCAGAAATCCAATGTCTTCTATTTTAGTTGCAGCAAACCGATGGAAACCACTGCATTGTTCATTTCCATTTCAGTAGAATATCTACCAGAGAAGGGCAGGCCTCTTCTCCGCTAGCCAAAAAGGAGGGAGAGAGAGAAAACAGAGAGGAGCTGAGACAGGAGGTATTGCTATGTCCCAGTGACACCTGCAACTCAAACCAGCCAAATGGGCACTTCGCTTTCCTGAATTTCACTTTCTTCTAGAATCAACCTCCTCCAGATCATATAAAGAAATAAGTAGGAATATACTTAAAGTAGCAACAGCACTGTCATCTGGAGACATTAACTGGAAATTAATAGGAAAAATAAAGTAGTTATTCTGCTTATATTCCTAATTATATCAAGAACAACTGACAATTAATGGTGAGACAATCAGTCAGAGACTGCTGAGAATGCATTTCTAAGTGTGCCTTCTTTATACTTGTAAGGGTAGATAATGAGAGAACGAAGGTAGGTAAAGGGCAGGTAGTGATTCTTTAGTCTGATATAAATTAAATTGTAATTAACTGGATGCTTTTATCTTTAAATATAAAGGGCTTTCCCCATATATGGATATAAATTTAAATTGAGTGCAAAATATACCTAATGCATTATCTATTAACAGTAACCTGCATCATGATAAAAATGTGTATAATTCAAGTCTATAAACTTGGTAAGCAGAAAAAATATTTCTGGTATAAAATACAGCCATTTTCTTTTCATTTGCAGAAGCAATCAAAGTCCACAGCCACCCTGAAAAAAATATTTTTAACAAATTGGAGAGTTTTCATTTATGTTGCTAGCTCTCTGAAAAATAATCAAGCAAACTGTGACTGTCAAAGTAATAAACCTAAGAATCCAGAACACTTTGTACACATAGTATTTCTAGTTGCACAAACCTAACAGCACACTAAATTAATTTGTTAGTCTCTTCTGTACACATTAAGGGTGGAAATTTGCTGTACCCCATAGGCTTGCTCCCCACAAAACTGTAAATGAGAGTTGTGATTATCAAGTAATGTAGTGTGCAGACCCCCACACTCATTCATATGTGCACATACACACATTCCTACAAACACACTTAGAAAGCAAGGGTAAACAATCACAAGGCCTTTGCCAGCTGATTGAAACATGGAAGTCTAGCAACATCTCCAGACACCCCAAGAATCCACTGAGCCACAGGAATATGTGCTTTGTGAGGAAGCTTTGTACATTGAGCTCCTACAAAAACTCAGATGGAAGAGGGAAATTCACAACATGTGGGAAAAAGGTCTGGTCAATTAGGAGAGTTATAGAAATGTTGCCAGAAGATGTAGAGACACAACATGAAAGGCCTAAGCTCTCTTGGAACTTGGCTAGGGAGGTTAAAGAAAACAAGAAGAAGTTCTTCAAATATATCAATGAGTAAAAGAAGAATAGAGGAAAAGTGGGGCCACTGCTAAATGAGGCAGGAGATATGATAACAGGAGATGCAGAGATGGCAAAATTGCTGAACTCCTTTGCTTCAGACTTCACTCCTCAGACTAGCATGCAGGAATCTCAGTCACTGGGAATAAGACAGCAAAACTGGAAGGTATTCCACTGGTCAGTGAAGATTGGGCTAGAGATTACTTGGATTAACTGCAACCACACAAATCAATGGGCCTCAAAGGGCTGCATCCATGTGGGCTGAGGGTGCTGGTTGATGCTATTGCCGAGTCACTCTCCGTTGGTTTTGACGAATCATGGAGAACGGGAGAGGTGGCTGAAGGCTGGCAGGAAGCCAAAGTCATTGCAGTCTTCAAAATGGACAAGAAAGAATATCCAGGCAAATACAAACCAGTCAGCCTCACCTCCATCCTTGTTAAGGTGATGGAGAAGCTCATTCTGGAGACCATTGCTAACCACATGAAAGAAAAGAAGGTTATCAGGAGTAGCCAACATGGATTTACAGAAATCTTGCTTGACTAATTGTGAGAGACTAAATCTCCCATAACATCCTCTTACAAAATGTGGGATGGATGATTGGACTGTGAGGTGGATTGAAAATTGGCTCTACAACAGAGTTCAGAGGGCTGTGATCAGTGGCACAGAGTCAAATTGGAGGCCTGTAGCTAGTGGTGTTCCTCAGGGATCAATCCTGGGTTTTGCTCAATATCTTCATTAATGATCTAGAGGGGATAGAGTGTACCCTCAGCAAGTTTGCTGGTGATACAGAACTGGGAGGGGTGGCTGACACACCTGAAGGTTGTGCTTCTATCCAACGAGATCTGAACAGGCTAGAGAGCCAGGTGAAGGTGAACCTCATGAAGTTCAATACAGACAAGTGTAGAGTCCTGCATCTGGGGAGAAATAACACCAGGCACCAGTACAGACTAGGGGTGGTCCTGCTGGGAAGCAGTTCCAAAGAGAAAGACCTTGAAATCCTAGTGGACAGCAAGTTATGTCTGGGACAGTGATGCACCCTTGTGGCCAAAAAGGACAATGGTATCCTGGGCTGCATAAGTAAAAGTATGTCCAGCAGGTCTAGGGAGGTTCTCCTCCTTCTCTGCTCTGCCCTGGAATACCATACCCAGTTTTGGGCTCCCCAATTCAAGGATGACAGGGTTCTACTGGAGAGAGTCCACAAAGAGCTACAAGGATGATTAAAGGACTTGAACTTTTCTCCTATGAAGAAAGACTGAGAGAAATAGAACTGCTTAGTCTGAAGAAGAGAAGGCTGAGGGGGGACCGTATTAATATCTCTAAATATCTGAGGGATGGGTGTCAAGAGGAAGCAGACAGGCTCTTTTCAGTGGCACCCACTAATAGGACAGGGACTAATGAGTATTAGCTAGAACACAGGAAGTTCCTGCTCAACGTGAGGAGAGGGTGACAGAGCACTGGAATGGACTGCCCAGCGAGGCTGTGGAGTCTCCTGCTCTGGAGAATTTCAAAGCCAGCCTGGAAGTGTTTGTGTGGCCTGCCCTAGGTGATCCTGCATTGGCAGGAGGGTTGGACACAATGATCTCTGGAGGTCCCATCCAATACCTAACATTCTGTGATTCTGTGATCTCCTGGAGCCATCTCTGGTGCAGCCCACTCAGCAGCAGGCATACCCACAGTCAAACATGTGTAGTGGATGCATGATCTGTCTCCAGCCATAAAACTTTGGCAATATTAGTCCACTGGGGCTATAAGCAGCAGGTTTACAGCACAGTGCATCTCAGACTGATCTAAAGCCTATTGAAACCAAAGGTAGCCCTTCAATTGATTTTAGAATAGCTTTGGCTCAGTCCTCTGAGATAGCATACTGGCTGGGTTAGCCAGACACGAGGATGGAAACATGAAAAACTGCTAGATATAGGCTTTAAATAGAATTTTGCATTGCGTTGTGTTTAAATAAATAGAGTTTTGTGTTTTGGATGCAGTGGAATGATTAAGACAGAGCTTACCTTTTTTTGAGAAAGAGTTTTCTCACTTTTACTAATTTGAAAGCTTAGTTGGGATGACACAGTAGCTGTAATAAGCCCTATACCTGTTTAGTTGTTGCAAGAGTTAACATAGCAAATGCTGTAGAAAAACATATTTACAATTAACTTCTTTTGTATGTTTTGTTTAGAAACACTTATTCCAAAATCCACAAAGCTGAGAGGATTCTGAAGCTAAGAGACTTACTTTAAAGCTCATGCTAGCATTGGCTTTGTGCTGATTATTCTGTACAGATGAGAAATTTCACCAACATCATCTGTGGTTTACAAAAATCCAGAGAACCCTCATTATGTGAGAAATGTGTTAAGAAGATATTTCCTGCATGCTTCTTATCCTCTGAATCTGAGTCTTGATTAAAAATGTTGGGGGTAATGCTATGTTTGTTCACACTCATTTATTAGTCAAATCTTGACTCGTGTGTATGCATTCTTAAAGAACATTATGAGGAAAGATACTTCCCTGCAACTTGCCTGTTCTGGCCATTATCTGCACTTGCAAGCTCAGGGACCACTGGCTTCAGAGTTTCCTTTCTACAGGTGGCTTTAGCCACATGACCTGGTCATCTCAATTACAACATCTCCAAAGTGTTTCACAAGCATCTTGTAATGATCTCAGTGATGGGATTTGCTCGCTGTAACAGACACACGTTTTTTGTCAGTAACCCACCCAGGAGCGTGTCTGCAAAATCCTGATCTCTACAGCTGCTCAGAGGTAAACACACAGATGGGGAGAAAAAGAACAGGCTGCTGCAATAATTAGCCTGGAAAATTCTCACAATGGAAAATGCACCAGCAGCATATACTGAAAATATAAACCTATGAGTTTCAGAACGTTGTGGGTTTGACTGCACCCGAACAAATTGGAAATGTAGCCCCTTTACTCCCCAGAATACACTTACCACACTTTGCTCAGAATTTCAGAAGTGACATGAAATGGTATTTACAAGTTAAGACTAAATATAAAAGTATAAAATGCAATAAACATGTACAAGGGATATTTATTTATATTTTACAGCTCAACAATGGCACAAGACCACCCCCCTGGACAAATGACCCAGGGAGCTGTATTAACAGCCAGCCTGCTGTCTCTCCCTCCAACCTGTACCTTACACAGCCAAAACAGAAGGCAGTTCAGCCGCAAAGCAAGGTCAGAGATAAAGCAGCCAGAAGCAAAGCAAGAGGCAGCCAGGAGAGCAGAGAGAAAACAAGTTCGTGCTACAAAATTCAGCAGGCCAATGGAATGAGATAAACTTATCTTGCATTATCCTGTGTCCAATCCCTGAAACTATTTATCCTTAAACTTGAGTTCTCTGGGGAAAAAAAAAGCTCAGGCATTGCCTTAAGATGGTAACACAGGGAAACTTCAGCTCCTCCTGGTGCTTCTGTAAATTAAGTATCAGATTGCACCTCTAAAAACCTGGCTACTCAAAAACTACTTTCCAAAGACTTTGAGAAAGATATACAGGCACATCAAATGGACTAAAAACTTAAAGATTACACTGATGTGGTTTTGACAACTTTACTCTGATCCAAATGTTTACATCCCAGAAATGTCATAATCTTCCCCTATGCCAACTGCCTAGGTAATACAGATTGGCTCTTTTTCTTCCTGCATCTTGTACCAAGTAACTTTTTGTTGTGATATGTGCTATGGAATTGCAAAAACTGCAGTAAAATTCCCATAAATTATTTTAATTTGTCAACCTATATTCCAAATACTAAGGGATCTTTAACTCAAAGTAATTGATTATCTTCTAAAATGTAACTAAACCTACTAATGTGTGCACTTTATCACAGTTAACAATTGCCATGGAAGGTTTTACACCCATAATGAATTAAAGGGAAGGATATATGTATGTGTATGTTACAATAGAATTTACCTCTATTCTTTATCAAAGTACACAATGAGTTGAGTCAGAAGTGTGAAGATCAAATGGTTTATGGCTTGGAAGAATTAGAGCTTGTGGTGGTTTGAGCCTTAACTGGGACTTAAGAGCTCGGATGGGGGCAAGGCTCCCCTGCTCCCCCCCTCCTCTTTCCCAATAGAGAGGAATAAGAAAGGGAAGGAGCAAATCCACCAAGAAATAATTTGGAGTTGGCTTGGAAGTAGAGAGGTAAAGAATTTTCTTTAAACAGTATATATCTATATCTATATCTATATCTATATATCTATATATTTATTTGTAACAATAACAGGTAGGGTTCACAAGGGTAAGGAACAAGGATGGGTGGAAAAAAAAGAAATATGAAATACAAAAGCAGTCCTCTGCAAAGGTGTGGGTGCAGCAGGAGGACCACATGGCAGAGAAGCAGGGCAACCAGTGGCAGTCCTCGTCCAGGCAAAGGCAGGGCCCAAAGAGACCTAATGGCTGCAGTATCCTCCTTTTATAGCCTTGCTGGGCAGGGAGGGGGAGTGGAACAGACTAATTTAGTTTCTCAGGGGGAAAACACACTCCAGGGAGGGCAAAAGCTCTCACAAGCGCTCCCCCCCTGCCTCCAGGATGGGTGTAGCCCATCACAGAGCTACCTGTGAAATTATACATTGCAACTGGATCCAAACTGGAATCTAAAGAATTCCTCACTAATGTTACAGTATATGCATATTGGTACCACTCTCTGTTCCCTGAGAGACTGTAAACCTTTAGAAAGTGTAATCCTTTCCAGGGAATGCATGGCCTATATTTCACTGTTGCTCAAATAGACCCTTACAGCAACCTAATTATTAGATGTCCTGATAATAGCTAACATCACATATGTGGAGATCTTAAATTTCCCTCCAAAGTGTTTGATATTGGCTTATTAATGAAAGGAAGTTGAAGCAGCTGCGTGTTGTCTGCATGGCAACTTCTACTTTTCTACTGAATGAAATGTTGTCACCCAGCTGCTAAGAAAAGACTTGCTGTGTCATACAAAAAATCATATAAAGTAAATACTGCATTTGGTTTGGCTGAGATGGAGTTAGTTATCCACACAGCATCTTTTGTAGAGCTGTGTTTTGTAGCAGTAGCTGGAAGAGTGATGATAACACACCACTGGTTTTGCTACTGCTGACCAGCACTTGCTCAGCACCAAGGCTGTGCTTTTCCATCATTACCCACACCCCCCAACTCCCAAACCTGAGGGGTGGGCAAGATCTTGGGAGGGGACACGGCTGTCCCAAACTGACGTAAGGGGTATTGCATACCATATGATGTGAGCTCAGATAGAAAGGCTACAGGAAAGAGGGATGTGTGTGGGCATCTGATGATGGAATTTGGCCTCCAGTGCAACTGCTATGCATATTGAAGCCCTGCTTCCTGGGGAGCAGCTGAACTTCATCTGCTAATGGGAAGCAGAGAATAATATTTTTGTTTGCTCTTGCTTCGGTGCATGGCCTTTGCTTTTGCTTTATTAAACTACTCTTATCTTGTCCCACAGCGCGCTCGGTATATTTTTCCCTTTCCCCTGTCCATATAAGAAAGGGAGTGACAGACAGGCTGTAGTGGGCATCCAGTCCCCAGCCAGGGCCAAATCACCACAAATACATAAAGCTAACTATATAAAGCTCACTATAACACACAGGTGTTTTAAAAATCAGTGAAGGTATAGGAAAGATTTTAATTTCTTGGGAAAAAAAAACCCACACAAAACTCAAAACCCTAAGAAATGTCACTAGTACATTTGTATGAGAGCTTAAACAGTCACTCAATGGAAAAAATAGAAGCAATTTAGAGTAGAGATTTCCTCCTGATAACAATGGCTGTTTGTTTGTTTGTTTTTCATGAAGAGACCCTCACAACTATTTGTCATTTCTCAGATCATGATATCTTTTCATTATTCTCTTGTAACCTGAAGAAACCCTAATTGCAGCGTTTACTACAGAAGTGACTCTTCTCCCTTCTCCCTTAAACTACACAGTATTGATTTTCACAATTTTGTGATTTTTTTTTAAAAGAAGTTTCTTTATCCCAGTTTCTTGCAGAATAGCTTCAGGTCAAAAATAACCTATCTTACTTATTCTTATCCATTATAAAAATAATCCTTCATGTTTGATCCATAAATTCTGCCTACTCTCCTCCAACCCAAAATAATGGGAACATATGTTATTCCCTGACAGATTACCAGGAATAAATGTGTGTGTGTGTGTCCCCATACAAAACCAGATGGTGCTATATAATGTCCAGAAATTTGGGTGAAAGTCAGGTAAAAACACGTGTTGGAGTCCTGTCAGTGTTTCGGTTTTGATACTCCATTGTGTGCTGCCTGGAGCCCTGAATATAAACGGCACCAGGGCTTGTGGAGATTAAATGAGGGTAATTTGCTGAAGTCTAATAAGGAGACTGCAGTGTTGAAAGCATAATGCACTCCTCACATTTCACAGCTTTAGCATTTCCTTTGTTGAGGTCCGTAACAATTACTCTTTGTTCCATCTTTTTAAAGAGGGGCACTTTCCTAAAAGCCTTTGTATCTGCCTGATAGGCAGGCACTGAACGTGCCGCTCACAGCAGCTCAGCAGACACATAACACTTCAGTTTTCCAGAACACTACTAAAATTGTTTTTTAGGAAAATTCTAGAAATGTTACTGGTTTAGGTATAAGGGAAACCTTCCTAAAGCTGTCAGCTGAATATCAGGAGGGGAACTGCCTGTTAGAGGCCTTGAGAAAGGCAAGAAATTCATTCCCGTTCTGCAAATGTGTGGGGTCTGCGTGGATCCTTCACGCACGGCAAAACGTGCCCCCGACCGATGTGCTCATGAGCATTAATCTCTTTGCAAATTACAGTCATTATTTATGGATTATCAACTGTCACTACTTCTTGATAACACAGGAAAAGAAGCCTATTAAATCAAGTTAAGAAATGCCAGACACAATCAAAATACAATTTTTAACTGTCTCGCCTTCAGTCCTCCCGCCAATACATACTGTTCTCACTCTATTCCATGTGCTATGGAAAAGAGCTGCCAAGATTATGCAAGGAATCAGTATTGCACTGATTTTGCTTTAATAACCATTTCATTTAGTAACATATTTCAAAGTGCAGGTGGGTGTTTTAGTGTCTGATGAAGCATTTTAGTTGAGTCCTAGTTGGCTATCCCATCAGAACATGAAGCAAATTTTAAGTAGGCATCACACCTTTAATTCAGCAGAGGCAAGGAGGATGTCTGAACACTCAGAAATCAGATAATTCTCTGCATCTAACTAATGAGGATCAGTCCCAACTATGCAACTAGAAAAGGGTTGACGAACATAATGGATGCAAAACTGTTTAACATGCACAGCAACAGAGCATTCGAAAGCCCTCGGAAATCTTCAGTGCTGAACAAATATGCTGCTTCCAATATGGAATGCTTCAGTCATATAAATTACACAAAGCAGCAAAATGTTTTATCATCTGACTAAAATATCATCTGCCCCTAACAAAAAAAAAAAAAAAAATTCTTAGTCAGTAGGTTGTAAATGAGGTTTGGGACTTCCACTCATTTCATTTCTGACTGAGAGGCTTTTTATATTAAGATATAATGAAATTCAAATGACACTGCACATTTCAAGCTGATGCAAATTGATACAGTGGAAGAAATACCAGTTGGAAAAACAATGCATGCAAAAGAGTATAGAATTGATAATGTCATTCTAACAATATTATAATGTGGATGTCACAAACTAAACTTTAGTTTCTTGATTATGAGAAGTAAACTAAACCGATGTTGAACAGCGATGTAGGAAGAAGCACTTCTAGACTTGTTTAGGAAGGTAGCTGTGTTCCAGATACAGTTTACTATGCTTTTGCTTGTTTACCAAGTGCATTATCATAGAATCATTGAATCAATAAGGTTGGAAAAGACCTGAGAGATCATCAAGTCCAACCTGTCACCCAAGACCTCATGACTAACTAAACCATGGCTCCAAGTGCCACATCCAATCCTTTTTTTAATACCTCCAATGATGGTGACTTCACCACCTCCCTGGGTGGCACATTCCAATGGGCAATCACTCTCTGTATAGAACTTCTTCCTAACGTCCAGCCTAAACTTCCCCTGGCACAGCTTGAGGGGACACAGCTTGTGTCCTCTTGTTCTGGTGCTGGTTGCCTGGGAGAAGAGACCAACTCCCACCTGGCTACAACCTCCCTTAAGGCAGTTATATTTCTTTACAAGAGCAACAGCTTGGTATAGTATTTGTACACTCAGTAAGGTGCTACATTTTTGTTCAGCACTGGATCATGACAAAGCTGAAAGGGCAGGAAGAATGTTAGAAGTCAAAAAGTGAGTTGATAATGCCCAAAAGAAAGGAGAGCTTGGTATATTGCTAACCTCAGCAGCTACAATATTTCCATCACATGTTATAGAATTTGTACTTCAGTCAGAGGCCTTGTGCTTCAGAATTTGAACTTCAAGCATTTTATTGTTTAATATTAATCATTAACTTGTATAATCTTGAAGAACAATAACAATTCAGTGCAAGAATTTCTGAAGAAAAAAACTGGAAGGCTCAGTGCAAAATAATGTGTGGACTTTCATGCCTGTGTTTTTGAGGACAATTAATTGCTGTGTATCTACACAGACCATGTAGTTAGGCAATCTCTGAAGGAAGAAAATAATCACATTTCTGAATGTTAACACCAAATTACAGGTCAAAGCAACAAAGAGTTCAAGAAAAAATATTTAGTGATATGAAAACTTTGCTGAAAACTCTCAATTTATCAGCTCTATACAACCTGATTAGAAACAACTCAGATGAAGACGTTCTAATTGGACAAGACATACTTTTTCTGTGCACAGATAAAGGGATTTCTATCTTCAATTCAAAGCTATCAGCTTGTTAAGAATTTTTTGCTATATCCTCTTGAATACAATTCCTGTGTATCATTCCCTGCCCAGTCATCCATAGTTTCATAGTTTCATAGTTTCAGTTAGGGTTGGAAGGGACCACAAGGATCATATAGTTCCAACCCCCCAGACACGGGCAGGGACACCTCACACTAGAGCAGGCTGGACAGAGCCTCATCCAGCCTGGGCTTAAACACCCTGAGGGACAGGGCCTCAACCACCTCCCCAGGCAACCCATTCCAGGGCTTCACCACTCTCATGGGGAAGAACTTTCTCCTCACATCTAGCCTGAATCTCCCCACCTCCAGCTTCATCCCATTCCCCCTAGTCCTATCACTAGCTGATAGCCTGAGAAGTCCCTCCCCAGCCTTCCTGTAGGCCCCCTTCAGATACTGGAAGGCCACAATTAGGTCACCTCGGAGCCTTCTCTTCTCCTGACTGAACAGCCCCAACTCCTTCAGTCTGTCCTCACAGGAGAGGTGCTCCAGCCCTCTGATCATCCTCGTGGCCCTTCTCTGGACACGCTCCAGCACCTCCAGATCCCTCTTGTACTAGAGGCTCCAGAACTGGAGGCAGTACTCCAGCTGGGGTCTCACCAGAGCTGAGTACAGGGGGAGAATCAACCTCCCTTGACCTGCTGGCCACACTTCTCCTGATGCAGCCCAGGCTCTGATTGGCTTTCCGGGCTGCAAGTGCACACTGAGAGCTCCTGTTGAGCTTCTCCTCCCCCAGCACCCCCAAGTCTCTCTCCTCAGGGCTGCTCTCCAGCCAGTCCCTGCCCAGCCTGGATTTGTGCCTGGGATTGCCTCGACCCAGATGCAGGACCCTGCCCTTGGTCCTGCTGAACCTGATGAGGTTGGCTTGTGCCCACCTCTCCAGCCTGTCCAGGTCCCTCTGGATGGCATCCCTTCCCTCCAGCCTGTCTGCTGCACCACACAGCTTGGTGTCATCAGCAAACTTGCTGAGGGTGCACTCAATGCCACTGTCCATGGCACCCACAAAGATGTTGAACAAGCCTGGTCCCAGGACTGATCCCTGAGGGACTCTGCTTGTCCCTGGCCTCCACTGGGACATGGACCATTGACAGCCACTCTTTGGGTGCAGCCATCAAGCCAGTTCTGTATCCATCTAGTGGTCCATCCATCAAACCCATGTGTCACCAGCTTGGAGACCAGGATGTGGTGTGGGACAGTGTCAAAGGCTTTGCTCAGGTCCAGGTAAACGACATCAGTTGCTCGCCCCTCATCTATTAATGCTGTCACCTGTTCATAGAAGGCCACCAGGTTTGTCAGGCAGGATTTGCCCTTGGCAAAGCCATGCTGACTGCTCCCAATCACCTCTTCACTACTCTTCTGAGTCAGTAGTGCCTCCAGGAGGATCTGCTCCATGATCTTTCCAGGCACAGAGGTGAGACTGACCGGCCTGTAGTTCCCTGGTTCCTCCTTCTTACCCTTTTTGCAGATGGGAGCAATGTTTGCCCTTTTCCAGTCTGTGGGGACTGCCCCAGTCTGCCATGACTTTTGGAATAGACTAGAGAGGGGCTTAGCAACCTCATCTGCCAGTTCTCTCAGCACCCCTGGGTGTATCCCATCGGGTCCCATGGACTTGAACACTTTCAGGTTCTTCAGGTGATCACCAACCTGAGCTTCACTTACCATGGGCAGTTCTTCCTCCCTGTCCCTGGCATCGTCTGCCATGACTCCAGGAGTGTGGCTGGAGGCCCTTGCAGTGAAGACTGAGGTAAAGAAGTTATGGGAGTACCTCAGCCTTTTCCACATCACTTGTGACCAATTCACCACTTTCCTTTCTGAGGGGGCCCACACCTTCCCTACTCTTCTTTATGCCATTAATATACCTGTAGAAGTTCTTAGTGCTCCCATTAACCTCCCTGGCTAGATTCAATTCAAGCTCTGCTTTGGCTTTCCTAACCAGGCCTCTTGCTGCTCGGGCAGCTTCCTTATCTCCCCCTGTTCTATCTGTCCTTCCCTCCACTGCCTGTAGAGTTTCTTTTTAAGTAATAGTGTGTCCAGCAGCTCCTTGCTCATCCAGGCAGGCCTCCTAGCGTTCTTCCCTGCTTTTCTCTTTGTTGGTATACATAGCTCCTGGAGACAGAGGAGGTGGTCCTTGAACACTGACCAGCTGTCCTGGGTCCCTCTTCCCTCCAGGGCTTCGTCCCACGACACTGTGGCTAGCAGATTCCTGCAGCGATCGAAGTCTGCACGCCTAAAGTCTGGGGTCATAAGCTTAGAATAAGTCCTCCTGATAGCCCTGAGGAGATTAAATTCAACTGCTTCATGATCACTGCAGCCAAGGCTGTCTCTGAGCCTCACATTGGTTACCAGCCCTTCCCTGTTGGTGAGAACAAGGTCCAGCAGAGCACCTTTTCTTGTTGGTTCCTCTACCGTTTGGAGGAGGAAGTTGTCTTCTATGCAGTCCAGGAACATCCTGGATTGCTGGTGCCTTGCTGTGTTGTCCCTCCAGCAGATGTCAGGGTGGTTGAAATCACCCATGAGGACCGGGGCTTGTGACCTGGAAGCTGCTTCTATTTGCCTGTGGAGGGCCTCATCTGCTTGGTTCTGCTGGTCAGGTGGCCTGTAGGAGACCCCCACAGTAATATCTCCTTCCCCTGTCTTGCCTTTAATTCTAACCCATACACTCTCAACCAGCTCATCATCCCTCCCCAGGTGGAGTTCTGCTGATTCCAGCTGGTTCTTGACATAGAGGGCAACACCTCCTCCTCTCCTTCCCTGCCTATCCTTCCTAAAGAGCTTATACCCCTCTATCCCTGCATTCCAGTCATGGGAATCATCCCACCAAGTGTCAGCAATGCCCACTATGTCATGGCCTCCCAGCAGCACGGTGGCCATTAATTCATCCTGTTTGTTGCCCAAGCTGCGTGCATTTGCATAGCAGCACTTCAGCTGGGCTGGCCCTGTCGTCCTCTTGTGCCAATGCCCCTTGGTTTTCACAGGGTGTTCTGGTGTGTCATCTGTGTCTCGCCTCAGGGCAGCAAGTTGAGAGCCCTTACCAGCTCTCCATCCCACTGCCTCTGGTGAGCTGCCCCTCTGCTTCTCACAGGCCAGCAGGAGACTATTAACCCCTTCCCCCTTCAAATCTAGTTTAAAGCCCTATCAATGAGCCCTGCCAATTCCTGCCCCAGGATCCTTTTCCCCCTCTGGGACAAGTGTGCCCCATTAGTTGTTTGCAGCTCTGGTGCCTTGTAAACCAAGCCATGATTGTAGAACCCAAATCCCTGTCGATGGCACCAGCCCCGGAGCCATGAATTGACCTGTTGGCTCTTCCTCAGTGTTCCCTCATCCATTGCTGACATTAGAGGGATAGCAGAGAACACAACCTGAGCTCCTGATCCCTTTAGCAGGTGCCCCAAGGCTCTGAAATCTCTTTTAATTGATTGTGAGCCTCTTGTTGTTGCATCGTCACTACCCACCTGAAAGACCAGCAGTGGGCAGTAGTCTGAAGGACTCACGAGGTTGGGAATTTTGCCTATAATGTCCTTTCCTTGGGCACCAGGGAGGCAGCAGATCTCCCTGTGAAATGGGTCTGGTCTGCATATTGGGCCCTCTGCTCCCTTCAGTAGGGAGTCTCCTATAACGATGACCCTGCGAGGTTTCTTTTCTGGACTAGTTTTGATGGCTGGCCTGAGGCAACCTGTCATTGGTGCAGCTTCTGCCTTCCTTGAGTCCTCGTCCTCACCTATGACCTGTTCCTCCTGCAGAGCCTCATACCTATTCTGTACCTGCACTGTAGGCAGTGTGCTGCTCAAAGCAGCAGGCTTGCTCCCTCTGCATTTCTTCCGTCGGGCAGAGACCTGCTCCCATGGGCCCTGCCCTTGTGGGTTACTGCAGGGAGGCTGAGAGGCTTGCTGATGGGAAGGTACCAAACTCCCTGCTCCACTAAGAGTCACCCCCTGCTCTGGTTTAGTAGAGGTTAGATTTTGGAAATAGTCAATGTTCCTTTTGCTGTCTCTTACAGCTCTTAGCCTTTCTACCTCTTCTTTTAGTTCAGCCACCATGCTCATCAGATCCCTGATCTGCTCACATCTGACACAGGAGCTGTTCCTTCCATCCTCCATATCGAGTGCCAGGTCCCTGCACTCACTGCAGCCACCCACCTGAACACCTGCATGCGTGTGAGTGGCCTCTGTTTGGGTGCCCACTGTTCTTCTACTAGCCTTACTTCTAGTAGTAACCCTGTTGCTGTAATGCTGCTGTAACCACCCTCTCCACCCCGGCTTTTTTTTTTTTTTTTTCCCTTCCCGTCAAGTGAGAATGCTCTCAGAGCCGAGCTCCTCGCCGCTGCCTGCTCTCAGAGCCCAGCTCCTCGCCGCTGCCTGCTCTCAGAGCCCAGCTCCTCGCCGCTGCCTGCTCTCAGAGCCCAGCTCCTCGCCGCTGCCTGCTCTCAGAGCCGAGCTCCCACTGCCCGCTCTCAGGGCCGAGCGCCTCGCCGCTGCCTGCTCTCTCAGCCCCGCGCTGGGGTCTGTTTGGTTTGCGCGCGGTTTCCACGGCAACCCCTCCCCCTGCTACGTCACTGCCCTCAGGCACGTAGGCAACCCGAGCCTGCTGCCCCTCCTCCCCTCTCCGGGAGGTCCCGAGCCACCGCCCCCTTCCTCCTGAAAAGCAAGGAAAGCAAAGCCAAAAGCAAGCTCTCAGAGCCGAGCTCCTCGCCGCTGCCTGCTCTCTCAGCCACGCGCTCTCATAGTATCATAGTATCAGTCAGGGATGGAAGGGACCACAAGGATCATCCAGTTCCAACCCTCCTCCCATGGGCAGGGACACCCCACACTAGATCAGGCTGGCCAGAGCCTCATCCAGCCTGGGCTTAAACACCTCCAGGGACAGGGCCCCAACCACCTCCCCAGACAACCCATTTCAGGGCTTCACCACTCTCATGGGGAAAAACTTATTCCTCACATCTAGTCTGAATCTCCCCACCTCCAGCTTCATTCCATTCCCCCTAGTCCTATCACTACCTGAGATCCTGAGAAGTCCCTCCCCAGCCTTCCTGTAGGCCCTTCAGATACTGGAAGGCCACAATGAGGTCACCTCGGAGCCTTCTCTTCTCCAGACTGAACAGCCCCAACTCCTTCAGTCTGTCCTCATAGGAGAGGTGCTCCAGCCCTCTGATCATCCTCGTGGCCCTTCTCTGGACACCTTCCAGCACCTCCAGATCCCTCTTGTAACAGGGGCTCCAGAACTGGAGGCAGTACTCCAGGTGGGGTCTCACCAGAGCTGAGTAGAGGGGGAGAATCACCTCCCTTGACCTGCTGGCCACACTTCTCCTGCTGCAGCCCAGGCTCTGATTGGCTTTCCGGGCTGCAAGTGCACATTGAGAGCTCCTGTTGAGCTTCTCCTCCCCCAGCACCCCCAAGTCTCTCTCCTCAGGGCTGCTCTCCAGCCAGTCCCTGCCCAGCCTGGATTTGTGCCTGGGATTGCCTCGACCCAGCTGCAGGACCCTGCCCTTGGTCTTGCTGAAGCTCATGAGGTTGGCTTGTGCCCACCTCTCCAGCCTGTCCAGGTCCCTCTGGATGGCATCCCTTCCCTCCAGCTGTCTGCTGCACCACACAGCTTGGTGTCATCAGCAACCTTGCTGAGGGTGCACTCAGTGCCACTGTCCATGGCACCCACAAAGATGTTGAACAAGCCTGGTCCCAGGACTGATCCCTGAGGGACTCTGCTTGTCCCTGGCCTCCCCTGGGACATGGACCCATTGAGAACCACTCTTTGGGTGGTGCCATCAAGCCAGTTCTGTATCCATCTAGTGGTCACCCATCAAACCCATGTGTCACCAGCTTGGAGACCAGGATGTGATGCGGGACAGTGTCGAAGGCTTTGCTCAGGTCCAGGTAAATGACATCAGTTGCTCGTTTTCTCTTTAACTTGCAGTGATATTATAATGTATTTCATCTGTTACAGTGGATACATGATTTCATACTTAATATCATAACTAAGAAAATGTTCAGAAGACTTCCATAGCCCACTTGAGTAATGAATACACAGGCAAAAGTTTAAAAGCTGTTACCTAAAACTACTGTAAGAACTTATACACTGCTGGAATCTATTCAGTATTCAGATGTAATAACCCAGATGTAATAATCTGTTTACCACTGAATATCACTCCACATTAATTCCTGTTGCTTTTCTTTATAGCATTATCATAAGAGATTCTTTCAACTGCTGAAGAGGAGTCATTGCACAGAAGAGCACAAGCAGTACATGGGAAATTCCTTGTTTGTGCTTCGTTTATTCTGGTTGAGAGTTGTGCAGCCAGAACATTTCCAATGACCTTCAGTATTCCCTTTCTATTTCAGACAGTGAAGCTTCTGAGGAATGTTCAACTTCATATAAACCACTGTTAATTCAAAATAAAGCTTCTGTGAACACCATTATCATCACAAACTCTATAAATTTTCACTGCTTGAGTCACTGCCCTGCTATGTGTCAGGTGACTTCCAACCTCAGCATCACTACCTTGCTCTTAAAAGTCTTTCAGCTTGGTTACTTCAATCCAGATTCTGGCAGCTGAAGGAGCTTGGCCAGAGGCTTGGTAACCTCCTGCCTCGGTGCACTCTTGAAAGGATGTGATATCATTAGGCTGGATGTTAGAAAGACAAAAGTTCTTAAGAGTGAAGGTGGGGAGGCACTGGAACAGGTTGCTCAAGGAGGCTGTGGATGTCCTCTCCACAGAGCTGGTCAAGGTCAGGTCAGGAATGTGCTGCCCAGGGAGTTGGTGGAGTCCTCATCCCTGGAAATGTTCAAAAGGGGATTGGATATGGCACTTGAAGCCATGGTTGAGTTAGTCATGAGGTGTTGGGTTTCAGGTTGGACTTGATGATCTCTGAGGTCTTTTCCAACCCTATTGATTCTATGATTCTATAGAAATTATTCTTGCTTAGCCTGGAGAAGAGGAGGCTCAGGGGATGCCTTATTGCTGTCTACAACTACCTGAAGGGAGGTTGTAGCCAGGTGGGGGTTGGTCTCTTCTCCCAGGCAGCCAGCACCAGAACAAGAGGACACAGTCTCAAGCTGCACCAGGGGAGGTTTAGGCTGGATGTTAGGAAGAAGTTCTTCCCAGAGAGAGAGATTTGCCATTGGGATGTGCTGCCCAGGGAGGTGGTGGAGTCACCATCACTGGAGGTGTTTAGGAAGAGACTTGATGGGGTGCTTGGTGCCATGATTTAGTTGATTAGGTGGTGTTGGATGATGGGTTGGACTCGATGATCTTGAAGGTCTTTTCCAACCTGGTTAATTCTAAGTTCTAAGAATTCTAAGTTCTAAGATACAGGAGGGTGGAATATAGAGGGAAATCCAAAGAAGATGCCAGGATTTAAAAATAAACCAGGAGTTTTAAAGAGATATGACCAGGTAAGAGAAACAGCTGTATTTTTACACTAATTAGCAGAAGTCTGTACAACACTTACTTGATTAAACTTTAAGAGTTTTACAGGCAGTGGAAGTTGGACGCATACCTGAGTGTAGCAGAATTCAGAGGTTTGGGCATGTCAGAGAAAGGCAGAAATGACAGAAAGTAGAGATGAGAATCCCAAAGTGGTGGGTGCTGGTCAGGAACCCCTGTAACCACAGTAACTGGGAAAAGGACCACCATAAAAGAAAAGCTGACATTCTTGTGGTAGGCATCGACAGATACTCTGTAGTGGGTTTCAGTTGTGTGAAACAATAAAAGGGGGAAAAAGAAAAATGCACACTGAATGCAATTTGTTAGCCTTTATCTCACATCACATAATACTTGGAGATCCTGCTTTACTGAGGTAGCAATCAACCTCCAAGTGAATCAAAGCATTCAACAGTTAACAGACACATTTGGTTTCCTATTGACACATTTTTCTTCACTAATTCAATTTTGGATTCTAAACTCATTGTAATTATTGGGAATAAATGTTCAAACTTAATTCTGCTAAATTGTTAGCTGTAACAATGCAAGATACCATGAATTTCTTTCTAGAAGAAGTGGATATGGACACAACAAAGTTACTAGAGACAAATATACAGAAGTAAAAGATTGGAGGGAGCCTGATTTATGCTACATGAAGACCTGGATCAAAATGATTAACAGAATCAATTTCAATTGCATTACCTTTACCTCCATCTGTCATCCTTAGAGTTGTTGTACCAAATATCTTTAATGGAGTCTTTAGATTAAAATTCAGTTCTTCTGCTTCATATAAAGACTGTAATTAAGCTTGCATCAAAATGCGTAAAAACGAGAGGGACAAGTAAGAGTCAGTTCTGTGATCATTCAGTCAAAATTTCAGAGAAAGAATGTATTCTAATAGATATAAACCAAAGTAGTTTATTTTTATTGTTACTTTTAAATAAAATTAATAATAATGGAAAAACAATTCAAGGATGAGCTGGTACTGCAGAACATGCTAGTTATCCAAAAAATTGCACTATCCGGAATCAGGACTAAATAATTATCTGGAATTGGCACTTATTAGTCAACACCTATTTATGAAAGACATGCCAAGGGCCATGAACATTATTTTTCAGCTAAATATTAACACAGAAGAAAATGGAACAACACTGAGAAAATAGAGACAATGAAATAAGCTGGGCTAAGTAGGTTAAGGTTGTACTGACCCATTCGATCAAGTTTTATAATCCAATGTAATTACCGCGACCTAATCTAAAAAGTACAAACAGATCTCATGAAGGCTATTTATATAATTCTTAAGGCCTGATGAATTTTTATCTGTATCCTGACAACACAGTAATATAAAACACCCATCCAAACACAAATATTTCAGATAAATTAATTTTCACTTGTAGCTTTTCACTTTATTCAAGTTTGCTGATGGCACCAAGCTGTGTGGTGCAGCAGACAGGCTGGAGAGAAGGGATGCCACACAGAGGGATCTGGACAGGCTGGAGAGGTGGGCACAAGCCAGCCTCATGAGGTTCAGCAAGACCAAGGGCAGAGTCCTGGATCTGGGTCGAGGCAATCCCAGGCACAAATCCAGGCTGGGCAGGGACTGGCTGGAGAGCAGCCCAGAGGAGAGAGACTTGGGGGAGCTGGTGGACAGGAAGCTCAACAGGAGCTCTCAGTGTGCACTTGCAGCCTGGAAAGCCAATCAGATCCTGGGCTGCATCAGGAGAAGTGTGGCCAGCAGGTCAAGGGAGGGGATTCTCCCCCTCTACTCAGCTCTGGTGAGACCCCACCTGGAGTACTGCCTCCAGGTCTGGAGCCCCTATTCCAAGAGGGATCTGGAGGTGCTGGAAGGTGTCCAGAGATGGGCCATGAGGATGAGCAGAGGGCTGGAGCACCTCTCCTGTGAGGACAGACTGAGGGGAGTTGGGGCTGTTCAGTCTGGAGAAGAGAAGGCTCCAAGGTGACCTCATTGTGGCCTTCCAGTATCTGAAGGCTGGGGAGGGACTTCTCAGGATATCAGGCTATAGGACATGGGGGAATGGAATGAAGCTGGAGGTGGGAAGATTCAGGCTGGAGGTGAGGAGGAAGTTCTTCACCATGAGCGTGGTGAAGCCTTGGAATGGGTTGTCTGGGGAGGTGGTTGGGGCCCCATCCCTGGAGGTGTTTAAGCCCAGGCTGGATGAGTCTGTGGCCAGCCTGATCTAGTGTGGGGTGTCCCTGCCCATGTCAGGGGGGTTGGAACTATCTGATCCTTGTGGTCCCTTCCAACCCTGACTGATACTATGATACTATGATCCTAAAACGACTCTGACATGCTTCAAGCAGTTGCCTTCAGGTAAACACTGAAAACATTGTTTACTCTATGCTTGAAATATATACTGAACTTATTTTTGTTTCCCCCTTTTTTAATAAACCTGCTCAGAGTTCTGACTAAACCAAATTCTGCTTTGTGTTTGTAAAGGTGTAGAAACAAATGGCATGTTATACTCACATAGCAGTGTAGAAATAAGGCAGCCACTTGTGATTCAAGCTTAGTGAATGACAACTTGGGGAGTTTAGATTCTTCATCTTAAAAAATAATACCTGGAAGTTTTGAGGTATTGCTTTGTGGGCTGTAAAAAAATACATTGCTCTTTTTACAATGTAATGAAGCAAGGATGAAAACTGCCAGTGAATCTTTGAAATATTTGCTTAAAATGAGACTGTTATTATTTAAAAAAACCCACACTGTAGTGGTTCTTACTTATACAGATATAAAATCCTCAGTCTTACAGAGCTTTCTGACCAAATACAAGACATATTAAAGAACCTCAACACTACCTTTTTTTAGGGAATAAAAAGATGCTACCCAGTGGCAACCAATAAATATCTTAATTTCCTTGGAAATTGTAAATCACAATGGAAGACAAGCACCATTACTATTGAAATAGGGAAAATCTGACTTTTATTCTTTTATGGCCAGAAATTTAGCTGCTTATTACTTTTTAAATGGCTATTGCAAAATATGTAATAAAATATGAGTAGAATCAAAAGAAATTGAATTTGAGACAGGCAGAAGCACAGGAAAATGGGTTGTTTAGTACTACATGATGGCCAAAAAATTGGAAACTAAGAGAGCTGTTGAAGCACAAATAGTGAAAATAGGGAAGCTTATAACAACTTATACAAGTATCCAGGACTAAAACAGGCACACACTGGGTGAAGACCCAGCTGTCTGTGTTCTACGACATCAAGGATAAATGTAGATTGGAGCCAGCAGGTAATTATTCCCAGCCGCAATCAACTTTTCCTGGCAGAAGTTGATTTTTCCTGGCAGAAGACATCAAGTCTGAAAGGCCCATCAAGAAATGGGCTTTTCAGACAATAAGCCCACTTAATTACATGGCTGCAGCCCAACCCCCACACTTGACACAATAGCAAACTGAAATATAACTATTAGTCCTTTTTGGAACCCATTTGGTAGAAAGAATTTGACACCAAAGCCCTAGAGGCACATCGATGGGCTTTGTCCTTCTCACCCAGCCCAGAAGTGATGCCTTTTAGAAAGGCCTTGGCTATAACTGAGTATGTTTTTTGTCCCAAGTATACTGCTACTGGGGTCAGAGTGGCTGGAGAGCGGCCAGGCAGAAATGGACCTGGGGGTACTGGTTGACAGCAGCTGGAAATGAGCCAGCAGTGTGCCCAGGTGGCCAAGAATGTCAATGGCATCCTGGCCCGCATCATTAACAGTGTGGCCAGCAGGAGCAGGGAAGTCATTCTGCCCCTGTACTCAGCACTGATTGAGACCTTGAGTACTGTGTCCAGTTCTGGGTGCATCAACTTGAGAAGGACATTGAGACTCTTGAACGTGTCCAGAGAAGGGCAAAGAGGCTGGGGAGGGGTCTGGAGCACAGCCTTGTGAGGAGAGGCTGAGGGAGCTGGGGTTGCTTAGCCTGGAGAAGAGGAGGCTCAGGGGATGCCTTATTGCTGTCTACAACTACCTGAAGGGAGGTTGTAGACAGGCAGAGGTTGGTCTCTTCTCCCAGGCAACCTGCACCAGAACAAGAGGACACAGTCTCAACCTGCACCAGGGGAGTTTCAGGCTGGATGTTAGGAAGAAGTTCTTCATAGAATGAGAGATTGGCCATTGGAATGTGCTGCCTGGGGAGGTGGTGGAGTCACTATCACTGGAGGTGTTTAAGAGGGGACTGGATGAGGCACTTACAATACAATACAATACAATACAATACAATACAATACAACCCACCTAAACAACTAAAAAACTAAACCGTGGCACCAAGCACCCCATCAAGCCTCTTCTTGAACACCTCCAATGAAGGTGACTCCACCACTTCCACAGGCAGCTGATTCCAGTGGGCAATCACTCTCTCGGTATAGAACTTCTTCCTAACATCCAGTCTAAACCTGCCCTGGCGCAGCCTGAGACTGTGTCCTCTTGTTCTGGTACTGGCTGCCTGGGAGAAGAGACCAACCTCTGCCTGGCTACAACCTCCCTTCAGGTAGTTGTAGAGAGCAAGAAGGTCACCCCTGAGTCTCCTCCTCTCCAGGCTAAGCAACCCCAGCTCCCTCAGCCTCTCCTCATAGGGCTTGTCTTCCAAACCCCTCACCAACTTTGTTGCCCTTCTCTGGACACGCTCCAGTAAGACAACCTCCTTCCTAAACTGAGGGGCCCAGAACTGGACACAGGACTCAAGGTGCGGCCTAACCAGTGCAGTGTACAGGGGCAGAATGACCTCCCTGCTCCTGCTGGCCACACTGTTTCTGATGCATTAGGTGGTGTTGGGTGATAGGTTGGACTTGATGATCTCCAAGGTCTTTTCCAACCTGGTTAATTGTATTCTATTCTGTGTGTGTAATTGCAATTGTATTTTCTTAGAGCTCTATATCCGAGATTTCTGAAGCTAAGTGCTTGACACTGGCAATTGTAAAGAATCCAAATATATGTTGCAAGTATACATAAACCATATTACTTTTGCATCTGACTACTAAATGCAACTGAACATACAGCAAAACTGGGCTGTTCCTGCATCTGGTGTTGGACCTATAGTCATGGGGCAATTGTGTTATTCGTGCCTTCAACTGCTTCCTTTGAAGGGAACCAGACCTGCAATAAGGCTGTTAGTGTGTGGTGTTGGATGTACAGCAACTCATCTTAACTGGCATTCCTATTAATAGATAAGTCCAGCCACAACTAGCCCCTCTGATCTCTGAGGACTGCTAGAATGGAAGGGGATTTATCTCTTACCAAATGTACCCATCATTTCATGCAACATTAATAAGTTAAAAGACATCACGAAGTCTGTGACTTACGAAGTAAGAAAGAGCTAACTGTCTTAAAAATACAAAAAAGCTGCCTATCTACAGAAAGGAGGAAACGAACCTGTAAGGAAAGATGGTAAAGATGCCAAAACTAAAGATAATTAAGACCTACCTATATAGCCAAATTTTCCAGCTGTGTGGGCGAAGACTCTCAATTAATGAAACTCAGAAGAGACTGCAGAAGAAAGGAAGGGCACACTGGGCAGGGAAGAGAGACTCAGCTTTGTGAGGAATTGCATGGCATAAAAGGAACTACAGACTAAAGACTTAAGTAAGAAGCTAAAAAGGATGCAGAACTGAAGTATGGACTGATTTTGTGGTTAGAACAGAAGCAATTTACCTACCCTCCTCTCCTCTACATATGTTGCTACAAAGACAGGCAGTACAAAATTAGGAAGTATTTAGCAGAAAGTTTTACTTTCTCTGCACATTCATCCCACATAGCACCACCTCCTATTCTCACAACTGCCATGTTGCAAGATAGCATACTGCAAGCTGGGGAAAGGTAGCATAGGAGTCCCACCACATGTCCATGATGGCAGACCCCACTCTGTGGCATACATGGGTTTCTGACCCTTCCTGTCTCTGTGCACTGGAACATGCCTATCCTGAGACAGGAAGGCTTCCCTTCTGACTTGCAGGTAGTTGGAAATGCAACAAAAGCATAACTTATGCATAAAGCAGAAAAAACACCGTAACCTCACGTCAAGATTACTCTTGCTTGTTTGTGGGTTTTGTTGTTTGGCTGAGGGCTTTGGTTGGTTTGTTTTTCTTCAAAATCAAATCAGACATGCCAAGGTTGGCCTGTCCCCACTAACTCCCCAGCCCCTCCCCAAGTCCCTTGTGTTGCAGCTGAAATCCTACAGCAATTTCTGTCCTTGAGCTCCCTGGTTTTTCACTACCCCAGTGCACATTGCCATTTGGCATTTCCCCGTTGTGTCCCCACCTGAATTACTCTTACTGGCCACCAGTACTGATTGGTGGCTTTCCCTTGGCTCCTGTGTCTAGCCAAGCCTATAATGCAGCTGATCCTTTCCACCAAAGGAATAACCCTGTATTTGTTTCTAAGATGGATTTGAAAGGTTTTAAAATAATCAACCCAGATAGGATACAGCAAGGGAAGAGAGCAGAAAAATACTAGCTGGAAAAGCCTTGTGGCAGCCCTCCTGGCATAAGACACACACTGTTGTTGTATAGTCACAATCTTCCCGTACACAAGCTCATACATTTATTCTTTCTTTCTTTCTATATGGATAAATACATCATATCTCATAAACGAAGTGCTTAAGTGGATTTTCCAATCTGCTGATCTTCTACCGTGGTAGCTGGCCCAAAAGTGAAGGAGTGCTGGAACTCTTCTGAACAGTACAGGTTAATACCTTGGTTGATTCCTCACCACCACTGACAACAACTGCTGAAGAGCTTACCAGAAGTTCACTAACCAAAAGTATAGAAAATCAGCAATTAAATTAATTAATTTCTAAAAGCTTATTATCTAAAAATGGTTTGTATTCTTTTCTTGGTCATTATTGCACTGCCCTTCAGCGCTCACCTTTCAAATGTTGGAAATGGAAAGAGGATACAGTTTTGTCTTCATCAGACAGCAAAGGGCAACCTGCAAATACCATAGGCTGCTACTGCAGAAAGACATTTACATTTTATCTGATGCTGTTGTTTAGCATCCTCCTGCAAGTACAGAAGAAAAACAACCTGACACTACACTCACTTGCACGCTCCAGTCAAGATATATGGCTGGCCATTAAAGACTCTTCTGTATAAAAAAGAGATTCTAAAGCCCATTAATTGCATCCACTCCGCATAAAAAAACCCCAACCAGTCCAAAGGGAGAGGGAGTGAGGAGAAAGTTACAGTGCAGCAGTTATTGACTGAAGGTGCTTTTTGCTGTCAGTTTATTATGTAGACATATTCAGCCTCCTATCTTAATCCATGGGCAGATTTTTGTGATTGCATTGCTATGTCTTACAGTGTCTTCATGTCTTACATTGTTGAGAAGTATACTTGTCTAACAGAGCAGTCCACTAACTTTGCTATATCAGCATACTAATTTCCTGGCCTGACTGAATTGGAACAAGTAAGAAAGACCAAAGGTGCCTTGCTTTTCAAAGATCCCCATTTCAGTTCTATATTACATGTATATGCACACACAATCATATTGCAGGATCAAAGACTGCTTAAGAGGAATTTGTCCTGACACCTGAACCGTGGCTGGGTATTCTGGAATAACTCTAAATATATATTCATACATCAAGGCACAATGTGTTACAAGTCTTTTCATAAAGTGTGTCATCTTACTATGCAAGATAAGTATCTGAGTATCCTAGTAGTATTTGCAAAGAATATCCTAAATGAAAATGGAAATAGCCTCTAGTGGGAAAAAGTAGCTGGTTTTGATATGACACAGATTTTGTCAGTCTGTGAAAAAGAGAATTGTAAACTGCCTAGAAGTGAAGGCTTCTCTCTCTGAGGGAACACTGGACTTTAGTGGTTATTTGTATTGTATTTTGCAATCTCACCACCATCATTGAGGTGCAGTGCCCTGAATTTACATTGCATCAGCTAACATTCAAAATTGCAGTTGGCTTCAATTCTATTATATACTACTTCTCCACTGTCTGGTTTTGTTAGGATTCTGCTGAGGAGTGGAGGATTTGACACTGGGTAGTAGTGACAACCTATGTATCTTGAAAATCTGTGCTGCCACTCAGACTATAGAAATTTTGAATGCTGAAGAAAGTGTGCCATCTCTGATCAATGCATTGGCTAATTCAGTTAATCAGAGCATGAACTCCTTTCATTGGAAAAGCAGTTTGCTGCAGGCATGGAGACCTCCCTGATGGAGATAGGCACT
Organism: Colaptes auratus; assembly: GCA_015227895.2. NCBI lineage: Eukaryota > Metazoa > Chordata > Aves > Piciformes > Picidae > Colaptes > Colaptes auratus. Next base: position 38,718,571 of record CM037633.1, read on the forward strand.
GGACTCCAGGAGAGGGACACTGGCTGGTGACAGGAGGCACGGCTGGTGCCGCTCTGTTTCCTGTTTGTCTGCAAAACAACTTCTTCTCTATCTTCAGAAAAACCAAGTTGCTAGCCATTTTTAGTGCCTGAGGATCACTTCTTTTGGAGCTACACATACCAACACTGATGAAATGTTTTGCTGTTGCAAATATCCCCTTCAGATGAAATTTAGCCACTAGAATGTTAAAACTGGTAGCTTGGCTTTCAAGGGAGCACAGCAAGCCACGTTTTTTCAAAGGCAGCTGCTGGGAGCTAGGTAACATAAAAACTTAGTCCTCAGGCTCAGATTCCTGCTAACAGCTTCAACACACTTGTTCCTGGAAAGCTAGTGAGGAAGTGAGTGTGGCAGGCTTCCTTGTCACACACACTTAAGATTATCTTTTAATCACTGAGTTTTTTAATTCATGAACTTGCTGACTGCATTGTAGTTGCTGACACTCAAAGGCATAATTTTCATGTTTGTTTTTTTTAACTTGGAAGAAAGCACAGGATCCTGAATCCAAAGAAAAGCTTCACACATGGACAGTTCCTCTCTTCCAGGTATACAACAGCAAACAACCTGAAAACAGCGGTATTCAAAACCCATTTCAGAGCAACACCTACTCATCAAACTACATTCTCTTTAGGAGATGGAAGCCAAACTGTGTACATAATAGCTACTGCTAAAGCAAACTGGAAAAGGTAATTCCTGAACAATTCGTTGGCCAATGCCATGGCAGACTGTTCTACTCGCCCTGTTTGTGAACACAAAACTATTTGAATCCTTTGAGCTCATCCAGCTCCTTCAGGAATTACATTTCACATGATGACTCACATTTATTTTATAACGGTAAGGCAGCAATGATTTGTAATTTTGATAGTGAAATCCTCTCAGGGTTGAAATTCAGCATGAGAGAAAAAAAGGCATCATTCATTTTCCCCTCTGTTGTTTTGAATGTTATTGTTTATGCCTATGTGGGCATATTTAAACTTTCATATACACTTAAGCAAAACCCTGACATGGTGTTTAAAAGATTATGTTGTACAAACAATTAAATCATAGACTTATTTATTTCTACCCAAGTGTTCAGTTGCAGCTCCTTTGCAGCTCCTTTCTCCCATTTTCCACTTTTCCATCCAGGCACACAGCTGTGGAACAACAGGTCCCCCACACTGTCTGTGTGGGACACAGCTGTACAGACAGCCCTCTGAGCAGAGAGGTGGGGGTTCAGAGGGGTGTAAGTGCTATAGGAACTGGCAGGGAGAGGAGTAACTAACTACTTTATTTCACCTGGCATACCTGACAGGGTTCCCTGCTGTCCTCCTCCCAGGAGTGTCTCCCACATCCTCTCCTGCTCCTCAGCTTGAGCCTCTGGAGGCTTTGGAGAAGCAACAAATGAAAAAGGATCAGTGTCAAATGGGACCTGTGCACAGGTAGGAAGGACTGGTGGTGGTGGAGAGGAAGGATCACAGAAAGACAAGGTGAAGTATCTGAGAACAGAGGTTTCTGCTTTGAACAGCAATGCATGGAGATAGTGTGATTTGGACCAGGGTTTGCCTCTGCTGTAACCTGGACTTGGCTGAGAGCAGAGATAAAGAGCCAAAGCCCATCTCCTCAGCCACAGGCAGAACAAGTGACCTGCAGCACCCTGTGGGCAACACTCACAGACATCTCCCTGCCTTTGAGCTGTCTCTGTTTTAGAGATGTCAAGGACCAGCAGACCCAGGCTTTCCTCAGGAAGGGAGGGATCATCTATGCACTATGTTGAGCCAAGAGAAGAGACAGTGAAACAACAGGAAAATATTGGCACATATGGTCATGCTGGAAAGCAACAAAAGGACACAGCTGATAGCAAGCTAAGCCTTTCCTGAGTGCACCACTTGTGATTCATAAAACTCTGGAAAGAACTCTTCACCACTCCCCATTCCTGGTGGCTTACCAGGGACTGAAGTTTACTTTAAAATTTCCACCTGCTAGGCACCCCCAGGTTTTCTAAGTCTAAATAACAATTTTCTTTTTACCTGCAATGAAAAAATGTGGTTTACTTGACAGCCAGTCTTAAGCAGCCCTTAAAGACAATGGGAAACGTTGAGCTTTGCCTAAAAAAAATAAAACTAGAAAACCTCAGCCAGTCCTAGGAACAGTGCTCCATAAGCAGAGACCAAACTCAATTGGTTGTCTGGTTTATTTTTGTACATTTTGAATTTCAGTGAATTCAATTTCCATGAATTTCAGTTTAATTTATAATGAGTGGAATTTTTCTAGTAGGGGTGAAAAAGCATTCCAGACCCAAGCTAAGGTGTGTTACACTGTCTGCTCCCAACCACCTGATGAGCATCACTTGGCTGGTGCTCCGACCGGTGTTTTGAACAGGGGATAAATATGTGACTGCTGCCCGACCACAGCTGAAGTAAATGAATGGAGGAGGATCTAAACGATCTGAAACTGCAGTGTGGGACAAGACACCTGTCACAGAAAGAGCAGAGGAATTTTTTTCAGCGGGCAAGGCTGCAAAATGACAGACCTTTTCTCTGTGAGGTGGAAAGCTGGTGGCAAATGCCACCATCAGGATCTGTGACAAGATCTGAATGCATGAGACACGTCAGCTCAGCCTGCAGCCCTGGAGGCACCCACGCTCACAGTCCGCCACAACTTACCCTTCTTTAATAAATGCTTCAAAATATTATTAGTAATATTGTCAGTCATTTTGGGTAACACTTAAGATACAGGATAGAGTTTAAAGGAGCATCTGCTCCTAGGCCAGACCGGAATTTCAGGAGCATTTTATCACATTTTACTAAATATAGATATATCCCAATTAAATTGGCTGTATTCATTTTTATTTCCTCATAAGCTGATCCACTGACTGGTGAGTGCAATATGAGACCTCTTATAAGGAGCAATATGACCAAACAAAATTATAGGAAAATAGTGAGGAAGGGAACATGAGTGGAATTTCTGTCCTTGCACAAAAACATCCTCTGTTAGTATCTCCTCAGCTACGAAACCAAAACGAACAGGAGACATTTTAAGGCACAGTGGGTCTAGACAGAAGAGAGTATAATTTTGTAAGAGGTTACTCCTTTAATCCTTTTAACATGCACACCAACTTTCTGCCAGTATGATGCTTCACTTGCATATTTCAACACTGACTTATTAGAGAAAGCCTTATGATGCAAATGTTACAGTGCTTCTAGAGAAATACATTTTGTATTTAAAGTCATACAAAAGAAAACCATTTCATTCTTCTTTCTGGGAAAAATGTTTTAAATAGTTTAAATTAAATTACAGTGACCCACATGCCCCAAAGCTGCCTGCCCATCCTTCAGTCTTGCAATTCTCAGCAGAAGATAACATGCATGGTGTGTTGCTTCCTTGCTGTTGTTCCATCCACTTGGCATCAAAAGTTATATTTTGATAGCACATGCTGTTTATTAGGCTGAGGTCATAGTAAATCCCCTTGACCTTTTTATGTCTACCCTTATAATATATGGTTCAGTTGCACATAAATGGCATACCTCATGGAGACTGAAAATCTTTTTCTCTGCAGAAACTCCAGGGATGGCATCCTTAGTCAGAACCTCAGCCCTATTAAATCAACGGTATCTGAGAGTATTTGAATCCTGACTTTTTAAGCTGCTGTGAATCACAAGCTGAGCACCCTGAAAACTGAGGGTACTTACAGTCTTTAAATCAAATACATTCTCCTGATGCTCCCTCAGTATGTTCATATATGAAATCCTTTCCTCATGTGGAGCATGGCATGACCTAAGGGCACAATAATGTTACAGTGACCTGCAATGTGGATATCCACAGTGACGGGGATATTGGTAGTTTTTCTCTTGGGATGTGAATGGCAAAAGGCAGCTGTGGCCAGGTCACTGCCCAGGCCATTTTTGAACTGATGGAAATGGTTGGCAATAGTCTCCTCCCTCATTAATTACTGATGGGAGCTGGCAGATCGTGCTCATGTATTTACATTTTGCCAGGCATGCTGATATGGGTAGCTGTCAACTCTGCTTCTGTTCTATCTTTTTGCTGGTTTAACAAGGTAGATTTGTAACAACCATTGCCCACATTTATTCCACATGTAAAATGCTGCACTGAGTAGTAAAGCAGCCTCCAAACTGTAAAGCAAGAGCACCTACAGGAGAGCCATCTAGCAGTAGTAGCTTCTCTTGAGGGAGACTGTATCCAGGAACAGTCAGGTTCAGTATGGTTTCTCACTCTAGAGGTCATTTAAGACTAGAAATATTATGATAGGTGTTGATAGCAAATGTAGGTTCTCCTGGATTACACATTTGCAGCAAACCCCTGGTCCTTCAGATGTTGTAAGAACAGATGAAACCCTTGGAAGCAATCACAGAAGCATCTTCATTACAGCATGAGTGCCGTTTTGTTTTGTTTGCATCAGCTTGCATGGTTAAATGTTAGTGTTGTCACATTTTCAGCTATGATTCAGAAAGGTAACCATGGAAGATGAACTTTTTTGATCAGCACAGCATAGTTATAAAGCAGCTCAAGACATTTTCCTAGTAAAACAGGCTGTATTGCTACTCTCTTTAATTGTAGAAATAGATGTGAGATAGTCCCCAAATCACTCGAAAACCCCCTCAACTACAAAGCTAAAAGAGTTGGGTCTCTTCAGCCTGGAGAAGATAAAGCTCCAGGGAGACCTTACAGCAGCCTTCAGAACCTCATGGGGACATAGAACTAACCTTTTTACAAGGGCTTGTAGTGTTAGGACAGGAGGGAATGTCTTTAAGTTGGAACATGGTAGATCCAGACTGGATATTAGAAAGACATTCTTTAAAGTGAGGGTAGTGAGACGCTGGAACAGGTTGCCCAGGGAAGTTGTGGATGCCACCCCCCTGGAAGCATTTAAGGCCAGGTTGGATGGGGCCTTGAGCAACCCAGCCTAGTGGAAGATGTCCCCCCCATGGCAGGGGAGGTTGGAACTAGATGATCTTAAAGGTCCCTTCCAATCCAAACCACTCTATGCACACACTATTTAGCTGGGGGATGCCAACTCCTTTGCTGATTATTATTTAATTACTTTCTAAAAGATTCAAATTTTCTGAAGTTTAGAAATAGAGAAACAGAGCAAAACCCCAAAATTTGTTTCATAGCTGATACCTTAACTGTCTGCCTGTTGGGGCTTTTGTATTGAAATAATTCTGGCAGGGAGGGCTCTGCCAACCACATCTGCAATTTTCTTCTAGTTCTAAATAGCAGGCAATTTGAGATCCTCCTTACATTACTCATATGATTTTCTCCAATTGAAAATCCTATTTGTCACTGAGAAAATATTGTTTGATATGCAACCTGTTCCTTTCCTTCCATATTTTGAATTTAAGCTCATCTCAGAATCAGCTTGCTATTTTCTTTTCATAAATAAACCCTCACCTCAGCATGCACAAAATATAAGCAGCACAAAGAAGTTAGAAAGTTACTGCTATCCCAACACAGGCACTCAGCCACTAGTGGTGTCCCCCAGGGATCAGCGCTGGGCCCCATCCTGTTCAATATCTTCACTGATAATCTGGGTGAGGGATTGAGTCCATCATCAGTAAATTTGCAGATGACACCAAGCTGGGAGCAGGAGTTGATCTGTTAGAGGGTGGGAGAGCTCTGCAGAGGGACCTTGCCAGGCTGGACAGATGGGCAGAGTCCAAGGGCATGAGATTGAACACATCTAAGTGCCGGGTTCTACACATTGGACATAACAACCCCATGCAGTGCTACAGGCTGGGGTCAGAGTGGCTGGAGAGCAGCCAGGCAGAAAGGGACCTGGGGGCACTGGTTGATAGTAGGCTGAACGTGAGCCAGCAGTGTGCCCAGGTGGCCAAGAAGGTCAATGGCATCCTGGCCTGCATCAGGATCAGTGTGGCCAGCAGGAGCAGGGAGGTCATTCTGCCCCTGTACTCAGCATTGGTTAGGCCACACCTTGAGTACTGTGCCCCTCAGTTTGAGAAGGACATTGAGACACTTGAATGTGTCCAGAGAAGGGCAACGAGGCTGGGGAGAGGTCTGGAGCACAGCCCTGTGAGGAGAGACTGAGGGAGCTGGGGTTGCTTAGCCTGGAGAAGAGGAGGTTCAGGGGAGACCTTATTGCTCTCTATAACTACCTGAAGGGAAGTTGTAGCCAGGGGGGGGTTGGTCTCTTCTCCCAGGCAACCAGCACCAGAACAAGAGGACACAGTCTCAAGCTGTGCCAGGGGAGGCTTAGGCTGGAGGTTAGGAGAAAGTTCTTCCCAGAAAGAGTATTTGACCATTGGAATGTGCTGCCCAGGGAGGTGGTGGAGTCACCGTCCCTGGAGGTGTTCAAAAAATGATTGGATGTGGCACTGAAGCTGTGGTTAGTTAGTCATGAGGTGTTGGGTGATAAGTTGGACTTGATGATCCTGAGGTCTTTTCAACCTTATTGATTCTATGATTCCTACTAAACATCATACAAACTCTAAGAACCTGCAGAAGGATTTAATTATTCTACACAATTCTTTTTAAAAGCTGAGGTATCTCACCATGCCTGGGAGTGCTACAGCTATTGCAGAAGCAGCAGGTTAACATACAGGCTTGCAGAGCCATGAGTGGTCTGTGTGCATTACTGTGCAACAGGCAACCTTGCTCACTGCAATGTCCCATTCCAAAGGCAGACATCAGGGGACAGAGAGGAAGTTAGGGACTCATGAGTTGCAACCAGCTGAATAAAGAAACCTTCAGACTTTCTAATCTCTGCTTTCCTAACAGGAAAAGTGACACAAAATGAGCAGCTGGCACAGTCCAATGCAATCAGAGCTCTACATTTGAAGTGTTTTCACTGGAAAGAATTTTTGAATGATTGTATAAAGCTGTTACCTTCAAAGACCAAACACTCTCCAGCACAAGGCTGAGGAACCTGCAACCCCTTCTGCCTGAGCCTCCATCAGCATGACTACCTATGCAGGGTAAATGGAGGATAGGGGTGGGGGCAGGTGGTGGAAAGCCAGACTGGGAATGAACTGCTAGGTTCATCAGGCTGGCAGTAAGTCACCAGGGGCTTTGCTCATGTTAGAAATTGTAGTGGTTTCATTTCTTTATTTATAAAATCAAGGTGCAGCTCAGCTTGCAGCCCGAGCAAAAATCTGTGCTACCACCAAGGAAATGCTGCAGGCGGGTGCTCGCCTTCCTCGTTCTGACCACCTTCTGATGCTGACCCCAACAGCATATTTTTATTAAAATAAAGCAAACAAACAACTAAAAATATCTGAGAGCTATGACAGACTACAGAAGAGTAAATTGAGAGGAAATTGACCATTCCATGTGTGAATATATTGTACATACTAAAACCCAAACCATAGTACAACTGTGGCCATTGCTCTTGGTTTAATCTAGAGAAATAACACCAAGCTCTCCTGATAAATTTAAGAGACTCAAACCCAACATTTTAGACACTGAATTGCACAGTTCATTTTAATATTTCAGCTTCTGCACTTCTGGAGATCATTAAATGGATTAGTAATATGCATTTTTAGTGGTATGTGTGAATGACAATTGAGTCCATGCACCTTTACTATAAATAGCATTAATTCTAATGGGAGGGGGTCCCTGCCCATGGCAGGGGGGTTGGAACTAGATGATCCTTGGGGTCCCTTTCAGCCCTGATAAATCTGTGATTCTGTAATGAACAAATATATTTGTTTCAGTTTCTTACAGGCACATTTCAATCACAGAATCACAGGATGCTTACATCAGAATCCCAGAATCGCAGAATTAACCAGTTTAGAAAAGACCTTAGAGATCACCAGCTCTAGCTATCTGACCAGCTAGACCAGCTAGGTCCTGCCTCGACCCAGATGCAGAACCCTGCACTTGGTCTTGTTGAGCCTCAGGAGGTTGGCTCGTGCCCACCTCTCCAGCCTGTCAAGGTCCCTCTGGATGGATCCTTCCCTCCAGCATGTCTGCTGCACCACACAGCTTGGTGTCATCAGCAACCTTGCTGAGGGTGCACTCACTGCCACTGTCCATGGCACCCACAAAGATGTTGAACAAGCCTGGTCCCAGGACTGATCCCTGAGGGACTCCGTTTGTCCCTGGCCTCCACTGGGACATGGACCCCATGACAGCCACTCTTTGGGTGTGGCCATCAAGCCAGTTCTGTATCCATCTAGTGGTCCACCCATCAAACCCATGTGTCACCAGCCTGGAGACCAGGATGTGGTGCAGGACAGTGTCAAAGGCTTTGCTCAGGTCCAGGTAAACGACATCAGTTGCTCGCCCCTCAGCTATTAATGTTGTGACCTGCTCATAGAAGGCCACCAGGTTTGTCAGGCAGGATTTGCCCTTGGCAAAGCCATGCTGGCTGTTCCCAATCACCTCTTCACTATAAGCATATATTTTTTACAAAACCAAATTTAATACAACTCTCCTTACTACAAGTAAAACATGCTTAAAAAAAGATTTATTACTTCATAAAAGTGCCTTCAGCTGGGACTCCTAAAGTTGGTATCAGTAGAATAAAGTTTGTTCCAAGAAACGTTCTCAAAACCATACCTTTTATTTTGGCAAAATGCTACAGGAAGGCTGTTTGGTGGTATTCTGGAAATAGATATCCCAACCAAGATTAACCATGAGGAATCTTACTCTGAATTAATGAATATACATGTTCAGTTTCAACTTCAGGTCACTAGAATAATTACCCTACATTAACATACGAGCAAGTCAGCAATCATCAGTCTGAGTCACTGACTGCCTCCTGAAGAGTGTTGACCCCTCCACCCATTCCCACCAAATGTAATCTTGATGTAAAATGCTTGAACTTATTACCTTGTTAACCATAAAATATTACAGTAAGCAAGAAACAAAACTTTTCATATAGCAATTTCTGAGGGTATGGATGGCACAAGTTAAAAGACATGCTAAGAACAAAGTTTAAAACAGCATCACCATGACCTCGGTGGGCAATGGCAGTCACCAGTCAGTAACCAGAGCAAGCAGGTGATGAGGCATGGTGCTGCACAAGTTAAAAAATAAAGAACTATTCTGCTTTGCAAGCCCTCTACCATAGCCCTGCTGACAAATGCAGGGGCTTGTTGTGGTGGTTTCAGGCTATGCCTTTAAAATTTAGTTACAGATTTTGAGCAGAAAAGTAGAAAAATATAAATCACCATTGTGAGTGAAAAGGGAAACAAAAGATTATTCTAAACAAATTCATTGGGTCAGTATCTGGAATAAGGGGGAGCTGTACCATAACAACTCTTCCCTTTTCTCTTCTCTTCCGATCTCAGCTGTTTTGCTTCGCCCAGGAGAGATAACCTGCTTATCACCTGGCTTTAGATAAGGGTAACTTCTCTGCTTCTTTCTCTTGTTCCTTTTGTACAGGGGGTTAAGAGGGTTAACAAAGGAGAAGCTAGTAGCTTCCCCTGCTCCTTGGCCAGGGGGGGTCCTTGTGCTGTTTATTAATTGTAGATATCTGTAAATATTGTAACTCCTGTATATTTTGTACACATTCATTGCCTTCCATCGTAGAGTGTAGATCGTGCTTGTAAATACAGCTCCATTGGCTTCTGAGCTGCTCTGGCAAAGTTAATGCTGGGGGGAAACTTCACCACCACACTTGTTTTTCTTAAAATGGGTACAGACAATGAAGCACTTACCTACATCTAGAAGTGCTGATATACAAATGCTGAAACAAGATTTTACTTTTAAGATTTCCCTCTAGATTATTTGCTTTACAAATTGCCAGAAAAATCTCTTTGACTTGAATGATCTTCAGGAGTGTGCAGAGATTTTGTAATCTTAGTTTAAGCACTGATAACAGAACACTCTGCTGGAAACAGCCCAGCATCTCAACTCTGAAATGCTGATGAATTCCTTTGAAAAGTCACCTACTGAGGCAACTGAAAAAAAATAGTTTCATCTTAACAAGTATAACAAGAATAGCAAATATAACAAGAATAGAATAGAATACAATAGAATTCACCAGGTTGGAAGAGACCTTTGACATCATCAAGTCCAATGTATCACCCATCACCATCTAATCAACTAAACCATGGCACCAAGCACCCCATCCAGTCTCTTCCTAAACACCTCCAGTGATGGTGACTCCACCACCTCCCTGGGCAGCACATTCCAATGGCCAATCTCTCTTTCTGTGAAGAACTTTCTTTCTCTCTTCCTGGGAAGAAGCATAGCTCATTATATTTTAATCTTATTATTGATACATAAAAATCAGTCCAGCTGGCCATGCAGTTACTTGTTCTTCCAATAGTACCTTTAAAACAAACAAACATAAATACTTTTTTCCCCAAGACTATTTTGTTAATGTGTAGTGCTGATGATAATGACAGGACACTACCCTCTCCTTCCCATTAAAAAGAACAAACCAACCAAACAAGGAAGCTATTTGGCCAGCACTACGTATTACTAGCTGCTAATTTGCCTTTTGTTTTCTCTTTCTTTCATTTTTAATTCTCTACCAGATCATCAGAGAAAAGATAATAGGTGTGTTATGTGTTTTCCTTGAAAACAGTTTCAATAGCTTCCATTAGCAGTATTTATACTTGGAAATGTATTTTATGAAGTGTAAAAAGGACAGTGTAACCTATGATCTAGAAAAGAAATATCTATGCAAATGGAAGAAGCAATTCTTAGAGCCCTGCCATTATTATGTAAGCCATTGACCTCAGTATAGAATGTTGCCTTTCATTAATTTTTTAAACAGAAGTTTTTATTTTAAATTAACAAAGAATCATTCTGAAATAAACGTTCACACCTTACCGACTCTGTGACAAAAATGTAACTCAAAACCCCAAACCCCGAAATGTAGGATAGCAGAAAGTATCTATGGAAGGTTTCAGGACAAGAAAGAACAACAGGCCACTGATACTGGAAGGATGGCTTGATGGTAAAGAAGAGCTGACCTGGTAAACAACCTGAAGTGCGAGACAGGAGGACACCTGCCTCCGTGCTGGAGAAGATCAACCTGATATGGGATGAAGATAACAATGGACAGCTGCATATCAAAGGAGAAAACTCAATTAGCAGCAGTGGTGCAAGAATGTCAGGGAATTGCTTACCCTGCTCGATTTTTCCTATATAAACTGCTTGTTCTGTACCAGTAAACGCTTCCTGCTTCACCAACAAGGAGTCCGTGCATGCATTCCGACACTGAAATACTTACAAATGCTTAAAAATGAAACCATAACACACTTCAAAGCTGAAAAATTTACATGAGAGAAGGAAACAGGCAGGTGGACACCACCAAAGATGTGTTTGAAACTTCTATTTTTGGAATACTGATATTGGAATTTCTGTTAACTCTAACAATAATGTTTATCACAAGACAAGTTTTGCAGAAAGAAATGTTAGTATGGAAATAAAGCCTTGGTCATTTGTATTGCAGAGAATCATTCTCCTTGGAGAGCATGACCACAGTGTGATAGTCTGGCATTTAAACAATTCTAGCCTTTGAAGTCGTTTATGCCCTTTAAGCAAAACAGATGATTATGACCTTCACAGTATCACAGTATCACAAAGGTTGGAAGAGACCTTGAAGATCATTGAGTCCAACCTGTCACCACAGACCCCATGACTAGACCATGGCACCAAGTGCCACGTCCAGTCCCCTCTTGAACACCTCCAGGGACGGTGACTCCACCACCTCCCTGGGCAGCACATTCCAATGCCGAATGACTCTCTCCATGAAGAACTTTCTCCTCACCTCGAGCCTAAACTTCCCCTGGCACAGCTTGAGCAGCTTGAGACTGCGTCCTCTTGTTCTGGTGCTGGTTGCTAGAGAGAAGAGACCAGCCTCTTCCCGGCTACAACCACCTTTCAGGTAGTTGTAGAGAGCAATGAGGTCTCCCCTGAGCCTCCTCTTCTCCAGGCTAAACAATCCCAGTTCCCTCAGCCCCTCCTCAGAGGGCTGTGCTCAAGGCCTCTCACCAGCCTTGTTGCCCTTAAATGTTTATCACAAGACAAGTTTTATAGAAAGAAATGTTAGTATGGAAATAAAGCCTTGGTCTTTTGTATTGCAGAGAATCATTCTCCTTGGAGAGCATGACCACAGTGTGATAGTCTGGCATTTAAACAATTCTATCCTTTGAAGCTATGCCTTTTAAGCAAAACAGATGATTATGAACTTCAATATTTTTGATCAGTCTACGGAGAGTCCTGGGTTGCAAATGGAGAGAATTCATCAAACCAGATCCAACTATGCTTAATGTTAATAAAATCTTATACAATGTAAGCACTAGCAGATCTTTATCCTGAATAAACCAAGTATTTCTTGCTTCAAGCCTATCTTCAGCTGAATCTTCTTGTAGCAGCTGGTAGTAGCACAATATCAGTGGACATTGAATAAAGAGTAACTTAATAAAGCAGCTTCAATTTTAATAAGCCTCCCCAGATTACATTGTGTGATGTGCAGCTTTTTGGCCCTCATTCAGAGGGCTTCTGTCCTAGGCAAGCAGCATTCCCCCCAGCCCATGCTGGGTATGGCCACAGCACCACCCAGATTCCCTACTCCAGCTCCTTCTCCTGTGGAAAGACTGTGGACAGCAGGCTGTGGCCCTGCTCCTTGGAGGGACTAGAAAAAGAGAGTGGAAACACTAAAGTCCAGGAAGAAGATGGAATTTATTTCTAAGGACTAACAACTAATAACAACTAATAACAACTAATAACAAAGACCCTCCCTCCACATGGCTCAATGCTTTTTGATTCCCACCACTGTCACTTGTTAGCCATGTGGGTGGTTGCCTAATAAACACAGTTTCCTCATCAGCCCTGCCCAGCAGATGGAGGCCACAGGTGCTTGCAGGTGTTTCTGAGAGGATCCCACGGCAACTCTGTAGGGCCTGTTGAGCATCTGGCAAGGAGGCAAGTGCTTTAACCTGACCTGCAGCAGCTGGGCAGCTGACTTATTTGGAGCCAGCACAGCTGTCATTAGATTTGAGTCATGTTTCCAGTTCTTGAGAGGTGACATTTAATGTTATCTTTGTATGCCAGCAACTCAGAAGTCAGGCTTGTGCTGGTTTAAATCCATGTTTTGCATACACAGAAAACAACAAGAGTTTCCACTGCTGACATCCAAGGTGCTGTAATTAGTAAGGCTTTTTTAATCTCTGACTTCCATTATTTCCATAGAGTCAGAGGCTAGATCACCACTGTCCTAAGAGGTCCTGCATACTCTTACAGCTAAAACCTTTTCTTAAAATGAATATAATGTGAATTTTGAAAAGAAAGATTATTTCCCAACACTCTTTTGTTTTCATTGAGAATAGTTTGCAATAGGAAACACACAGACTTTACTAACTTTGTTCAATAATACAGTTGTCACCACTTGCTGGTTCAAGAAGGACAGTGACTGGAACTGGCTGCCCACAGTGGTGGTGAAATGTCCATCTGCCTGGATGTGTTCCTATGTGACCTTCTCTAGGTGAACCTGCCTTGGCAGGGGGGTTGGACTCTGTGAATCTCCAGAGGTCCCTTCCAACCTCTACTACTCTGTGATTCAGTCACTAGCATCTTCCCAGATCAGTTTAAAACCAATATTAATGCCAAAACCCAACACAATCACTGTGATGCCCTGGTACAGAAAAGTAGATTCAACTACAGTTCCTGAAAACTCTCCTCTTCCCCATTCTCCTTTCCTTTAGCCCCCTCCTTCTCTGCCACTATACCACAATGTGTCCTTTGGCAGAGGAGTGTGCCACACATCTAGAGTTGTGTGTAAGGGTCACAGTTAACAGACATTCCTGCTGAGAGGCTGGTGTGAGAAAAGTCTAATGCAGCTCTTGCAGATCTTGGTGAAGGAGTCTTAATGCTACTATTCTGTATCCTGATGTGAGGACCACATTTCGAAACATCTTTCTGAACAGCAAGGAAGAGTACAGAAGAAAGCTAGAAAATGTTTGCAGTCTGGAGAAAATGTTCTAGGGTCAGAAACTTAACAACCTCAATTTATTTATTCATCACAAACATGACTTTGTGGTGTTCCAATTACAGTGTAGGGGACTTTCAAAGGGAAGAAACAACAGGTACTAAAGAGCTTTTTGATGGATTGGAGGAAGTAAGGACAGGACAAAAAACCCCAACCAACAAAATCAACAAACAAAAGAACTTCCATCAGCCAGAAACAGAAGCAGGAGAGATTAAGCCAAGACTAAAGCAGTGCATTTTAACAGTGGATTAAACACTATGACAAACCAGAGAGGGCTTCCTATCCATCAGTATCTCCAAGTGCCAACTGGATACAATTCAAGGACATTTGTGTTAGCAAATCACAATGTATAGTTTAATTAAACATCCGGGTCTTGGCCCTCTACAGAGCTAACTGTGTAACATAAAATGTTCTGAAAGCATCAGAGTACACCTGGTCAGTGCCCACAAAGGGTGAATTTCTCAAGAAGGCACAGTGGCTAACAATCTTCTTCCAGAAAGAGGAAAAAAATATTTCTAAATCTGATTCAGTGTAAGAAAAAAAATATTATATTATCTGAATTGATGACTTGTCTTAGCTAAGGTGACTCTTTGTAAACATACAGCTAGGTAACAATCCTACACTCCAGTCTGACCTTACAGGAGTGGTTCAGCCTAAGAGGCTCTAATGTCCCCAGTCCAGCTGAAGGGGGGGTTTATGCACACTGACACTGCACTCAGAAATGGTTCTTTCTTGTGGACCTTCAGCTGGCTACTGCTCTTGCAAGTCTGAAGACAGCTCCTCAGCCAAGCCAAATTAAGACCTACATTGCTGAAACGTGTTTTAAATAGATATTAATAAGGCAATGTCAGAAAAATGATAAACAACATCTCAGTATTTTCTATTTGTAATGAAGCAGCTCACCCAACAAGCTTCTGCCTCAGTAACCCCCACCACTAGTTAGGAATTTTTTACAAACAGATACACAGTCACTAAATCAAAAAAACAATTGAGAAATACAATTTCAAACAGTTGATTTTGTCTCTTCAACAAATTGTTAGCATTATTGGTGAAAACAGTGAAGCCACAGAGGTGGCCCTTTGGCATGGTGTGTTTCTGGAGCCTGTGCTACTCATTTTTGTAATACATAGGTTTAAAGACCACCTTGGCAAGACCTCCCCACACCGGTAAAATACACTTGAGTTGCGAGTTGTCCTTAACACAGATACGATGAACATCTGGGAGATGCTAGGGTTAATGAGTATGTGAGACAGGAAGGTGGATTCACTCACACATCCCTTAATTAACACATTCATAAATATTCATAGGTCAACTAGATCTGTAATTATTCCCAGAATCTTAGAGAATCCTAATCTTCTATTAAAGCCTTAGCCTTTTATCTTTTTATCTACTAGGGGTTTTTCTGACCAAATATTAAATCTGTCAGTCAATAAAAGAACAAAAAACAAACCCCAAAAAACCCAACCTGCAAATTACAGACTGCTCATTAGTACTTGGAAAACTTATTCCAGAGAAAAGTTAATTAAACTAAAGCAAAACTGAATATAAACAGCATGGTGCAAGAGTTGAACAAGGAGCACTAAAATAATGCACTGCGCTATCCTGTTTCAGGTATAATGGCACCTCATGCTGCAGGAAAGCTGGAGGCAAAAACTATCAGAGGACTTACTATTTTATTTTACAGATACATGAAAATGTCTCACAAATCTGTGTACAAATCAGTAGACAATGAGTCTGTCCCTATGCTGCATAACCGTGAACCAATTACCAGTCCCCTCATCCTCCTCCACAGCGGTTTAACCTCTGCTATTCCTCTACACCAAAGCACGACAGGATCCACTTGTCCTGTCACATACAGTATGCCAGAAGAGCACAGCACAGACTGTACTGAAGATGCTGGTACAGCATCCTGTCCTCTCTTAAGACATTATTAACACACCTATATTTTGCAATGCAGCCCTGCAGGTGGAGCAAACGCAGGTTCCCAGCTACGTCCTGCACTAACACAGCTGCAGTATTTATGGCAAGTTGGTCCTGGCATCTGCACTCCTCTGTGTATTTCAGTCTTGCCTACTACTTGCCTGCTGCACTCTCATTCTTGATCCATACTTGTACAGGAAAATATGCAAGGAGATTAACTCTGATTTAACCCTCCCCAACTTTTCCAATTTCAGCTCAAGAGCTGTTCATAATCCTGTTTTCAAAACAGAGAAGGTCTGTTCAGTAACTTCTGAATGCCCAGAAAAGATAACTAGATAACTTGTAGTTCTTAGAAATCTGCTACCAACCTTCATCTCTGGAGCCCTCAACACAGGAAGGACATGGACCTGATGGATCTGGTCCAGAGGAGGGCCACAAAAATAATCAGGGAGTTGGAGCACCTCTTCTATGAAAACAGGCTGAGGGAGCTGGAGTGGTTCAGCCTGGAAAAAAGAAGGCTCCAGGGAGACCTAACAGTGGTCTTCCAGTACAGAGTGGGGGCTACAAGAACCATTCAGAGAGACGGTTTACAAAGGCCTGTAGTGATAGGATGAGGCATAATGGCTTCAAACCAGGGAAGAGTAAATTTAGATTGGATATTAGAAACAAGTTCTTTACCATGAGGGTAGTGGGACACTGGAATAGGTTGCCCACGGAGGTGGTAGGGGTCCAATCCCTGGAGATATTCACAGCAAGGCTCAACAGGACTCTGGGCAACCTGATCTAGTTGAGGATGTCCCTGCTTACTGCAGAGGTGGTTGCTGTAGGTGACCTTTAGAGGTCCCTTCCAACCCAGACCTTTCTATGATTCTATGATTCTCTTCAGGTTCCATTTCCCCCCTTCTCTTTCCTGTTAAAGATTTCCCCTTAGTAAAGACAGCTTCACAACTGAAAAATCCCCTACACAGCACCCTGTACTCCAGTTTTGTGAGATGAAATATCCATGACTGCTGAAATACAAGTCCCAGCAATGCCTGTTCTTGTGAGAACTGTGACTCTGAGATATCAGTGAAGATTTTGCCCTACCTAAGAGTCCAGTGAAACAAGTAGGATTGGAAGATGCACTGGATGCCTGTTGGAAGATCAGCCAGACAGGAGAACACAGTGAACAGAAGACAATTATGGATTAGTCTAGATGACTCTTCAATGTGAATAAGCAGACACAGTAGAATGTCAAAAGTCCATAGCTGGACCCTTTCTGTGATTCTTGCAGAATGGGGTGTTGGAGGGGAGAGAGTGAGGCATGAAGGGGTAAGACTAAACAGTTAACTGAATTGCAAGTAGTTTGACCTAGAAGAGACATAACAAGAAAAGTACTTCAAAAATTTTACAAGACTACAGGGGATGCACTTGAATTCAGTTGGAAGTAGGTAGGAATGTGAGTATGAAGTAACTCCTTGCAACAGAAAGCTCAAACGCTCCAATATAGATTCCTTGCCTAGCCAAAGGCTGCACACCGTGGTGGTCTGACCCTGGCCTGAAGGCCAGATGCCCACCACAGCTGCTCTATCACTCCCCCTCTTAAATGGACAGGGGGAGAAGAGGAAAAATGTAAGAAAAGCCAGTAATAAGATGGAAGGAATTTTAATAACAATAATGGCCAAAAGCAATGGACTGTGTGGAAGGGACAGCAAAGAGAGAACTGTTAGTCTCTGCTTCCCATCAGCAGGACGATGGTCGGTCTCAGGCAGCAGAGCTCTCTAAGCTTGGTGGTTCCTTAGGGGGATAGACACCATGGATGAATCCCCCACTTCCTTCTTTCACTTCATTTTTATACCTGAGATGGCATCCTGCTGTGTTACCAACTACAAAACACAGCACTAGAAGGATGCTGTGAGGGGAATTAAATCCAGCTCAGCCAAAACAAATGCAATAATGAAGGCAAAATAATGCAAGATGGGTAAAAATAGTTTTATGTTCTGTCACTAAAAACACGACACTGTAATATGCTATCTGTGTTTATACAACTCAGTGAGGAAAGAATTCACTGTAATGCTCCCATGATAAACTGATCACTTTTGTGTCTTCCTCTTTATAATTATGGGGACACTGAAAAGAAATTAAAAACTATTACTATTAATAGACATGGACAGTGGCATTGAGTGCACCCTAAGCAGGTTTGCTGATGACACCAAGCTGTGTGGTGCAGCAGACAGCTGGAGGGAAGGGATGCCATCCAGAGGGACCTGGACAGGCTGGAGAGGTGGGCACAAGCCAACCTCATGAGCTTCAACAAGACCAAGGGCAGGGTCCTGCATCTGGGTCGAGGCAATCCCAGGCACAAATCCAGGCTGGGCAGGGACTGGCTGGAGAGCAGCCCTGAGGAGAGAGACTTGGGGGTGCTGGTGGAGGAGAAGCTCAACAGGAGCTCTCAGTGTGCACTTGCAGCCCAGAAAGCCAATCAGAGCCTGGGCTGCATCAGGAGAAGTGTGGCCAGCAGGTCAAGGGAGGTGATTCTCCCCCTCTACTCAGCCCTGGTGAGACCCCACCTGGAGTACTGCCTCCAGTTCTGGAGCCCCTATTCCAAGAGGGATCTGGAGGTGCTGGAAGGTGTCCAGAGAAGGGCCACGAGGAGGAGCAGAGGGCTGGAGCACCTCTCCTATGAGGACAGACTGAAGGAGTTGGGGCTGTTCAGTCTGGAGAAGAGAAGGCTCCGAGGTGACCTCATTGTGGCCTTCCAGTATCTGAAGGGGGCTACAAGAAGGCTGGGGAGGGACTTCTCAGGACATCAGGTAGTGATAGGACTAGGGGGAATGGGATGAAGCTGGAGGTGGGGAGATTCAGGCTGGAGGTGAGGAGGAAGTTCTTCACCATGAGAGTGGTGAAGCCCTGGAATGGGTTATCCAGGGAGGTGGCTGAGGCCCCGTCCCTGGAGGTGTTTAAGAGCAGGCTGGATGAGGCTCTGCTCTAATGTGGGGTGTCCCTGCCCATGGGATGAGGGTTGGAACCCAGATGATCCTTGTGGTCCCTTCCAACCCTGACTGATACTATGACACTATGAACATCTCCATCAACATGTCCACATCTAGTGTACTACCTCAAAAATCCTTTCCTTGAAAAGAGTATTTACAGTGATCTGTTTTATTGATACTCATTTTTTCTATTATATCTTGCTCCTATTTTCACTCGTTACAGTACTTTGGGGTTTTTTCCATTTTCCTTGGTTATTTTCCTTTTAATGACCTCAATACTATACAAGAACTGTACTGTCAGCCCCTAAGCATTTTATCACAAAACAATGGATCATACCAAAATGAAATCAGTTTCCTAAGAATAACCTGGTTTGAAGACTTCAGGAGTTACATTCATATAACAATGACAGACAAACACAAACCAACAGATAACAGTCATTGCTGCAGGTATCCAATACCTAGCAATTATTCCCTTAACAAGAAGCATCCTCTCACAATGCCTGTGCCCAACAATGTCACCTGCTATTGAGTATTTTATGCAATTTTACTCAGGGAAACAGAAATTAGATTTTGATACAAATTCAGTTAGTGAACTTCCAAGTTGTTCAAAGGTATTGTAAACACAATTATAAAGCCAGAGAAAAACACCCAAATGGCATCAGTGCTAAGCATATGATCTCCAAGCCAACAAATACAAAATCACACAGTGGTTATGGCTACCTCCCTCACTGCAAACTGGCCATGCACCCTATTGCATAGCATTTGGAACCCTGATTTTAAAACATACTTGTTCTCTTTAGTATTTCCTTAGTTCATAATAGATTAGTTAACATAAAGGCTGAGCAAATAAAATCAATCTCACTTATTCCAATTACTGATGAAATCCTAACAGCAAATGATAAACAGAATTATAATAAAGTTTTGCTTCATAGGGAAATTGGTTGATGAATGAGTTGAAAAGAAGATTAATACATTTGTATAGTGAGTACTCAGGAGATCAAAACTTAGGATGAATGGAGGAGATAAGTCTTTGACTGATAGGGTGAAAAACATGTCACTTGCAGGCAGGCTGAATTTGCTGCTGCTCATCTTGCCTTTTGCAAAAGCATTGTTTCTGGGATAGCAGACTGGCAGTGTGGGGATTCTTCAAATAGTTTTGAGGAATGCCTCTGAAAATCAGAATGTGAGGATAAAAGTACTCAGCTTTAGTTTTAGGCTACTCAGTGGAAAGTCTTGTTTCCTTATATAAAACTTATTTGCTCTGTCATTTCTCCCACTAAATGGAAGTTGAGAACTGAAGACAAGCATCACACAAACATTTTCATCCCTTCTAAAAGGGGCAGGTGGAAGTTGGAAAAAGTATGTTGTCAGCCCAGAGATTCCTGAGAGGCAGAACTCACTGTGATGTGTTGGGGCCTGGCCCACACCTATCAAGCCCTTCTCATCACTCTTCAGTGTGCTCAGGGACAAGAGAAGGTCACCGTACCTACAAGCACACCGGCAGGCCCTGTGGCTACTTGGACTTCAACAGCAGGCATGGCACCAGAGAACTGGCCTGTGCCAGTATCTGTCACCCCTGTACAGAAAAAGAAACATACAAAGAAAGCAGTTTGTGTGGCAAAGGTTGAGGATGAATCAAGGTCATCACAGGAACAAGCTAGAGGTAGTCACTCGATCTTTGTCTCTGGCCTTGGAAGATGGCCAAGAAGAAGCAGTGGACATGACTGGCAGGCTGTGGCAATGCGAGGGAAATCTCTGTACAGGCCTGTGTTTCAGGTGTGAAGGATATGTCCTGGGAGGTCCATGAACTCAGAAAATCAAGCCTTATTCTCCTCGTGTACAGTCCTGTGTTTCAGCTCGCAGGAGGAGGTGCTTCCCTGCTGAGGGGAGCAAATCTGGGAGGCACAGCTACAACCTGTGGTCTTGCTTGCATCACCATGAGGAAGACATGAGGAAGCGGGACCAGAAAACCCTCTTCAGTCCTAGCCTTGGGAGTACGTGAATGACAAGGAAATTCTCCCTGGAGGAACACTGCCCTGGTTTCTGGTGGAAAATTGCCTAAAAATAACAGAAGAACTGATACAGATTCTGGGAAACATTGCTCCCATTTTCAAAAAGGGTAAGAAGGAGGAACCAGGGAACTCCAGGCCAGTCAGTCTCACCTCTGTGCCCGGAAAGATCATGGAGCAGATCCTCCTGGAGGCACTACTGACTCAGAAGAGTAGTGAAGAGATGATGGGGAGCAGTCAGCATGGCTTTGCCAAGGGCAAATCCTGCCTGACAAACCTAGTGGCCTGCTATGAACAGGTGACAGCATTAATAGATGAGGGGCGAGCAACTGATGTCGTTTACCTGGACCTGAGCAAAGCCTTTGACACTGTCCCGCACCACATCCTGGTCTCCAAGCTGGTGACACATGGGTTTGATGGGTGGACCACTAGATGGATAAAGAACTGGCTTGATGGCTGCACCCAAAGAGTGGCTGTCAATGGCTCCATGTCCCAGTGGAGGCCAGGGACAAGCGGAGTCCCTCAGGGATCAGTCCTGGGACCAGGCTTGTTCAACATCTTTGTGGGTGCCATGGACAGTGGCATTGAGTGCACCCTCAGCAAGTTTGCTGATGACACCAAGCTGTGTGGTGCAGCAGACAGCTGGAGGGAAGGGATCCATCCAGAGGGACCTGGACAGGCTGGAGAGGTGGGCACAAGCCAACCTCATGAGGTTCAACAAGACCAAGTGCAGGGTCCTGCATCTGGGTCGAGGCAATCCCAGGCACAAATCCAGGCTGGGCAGGGACTGGCTGGAGAGCAGCCCTGAGGAGAGAGACTTGGGGGTGCTGGTGGATGAGAAGCTCAACAGGAGCCAATCAGAAGGCCAATCAGATCCTGGGCTGCATCAGGAGAAGTGTGGCCAGCAGGTCAAGGGAGGGGATTCTCCCCCTCTACTCAGCCCTGGTGAGACCCCAGCTGGAGTACTGCCTCCAGTTCTGGAGCCCCTATTCCAAGAGGGATCTGGAGGTGCTGGAAGGTGTCCAGAGAAGGGCCACGAGGAGGACAGACTGAAGGAGTTGGGGCTGTTCAGTTTGGAGAAGAGAAGACTGCGAGGTGACCTCATTGTTGCCTTCCAGTATCTGAAAGGGTCTACAAGAAGGTGGGGGAGGGACTTCTCAGGCTATCAGGTAGTGATAGGACTAGGGGGAATGGAATGAAGCTGGAGGTGGGGAGATTCAGGCTGGATGTGAGGAGGGAGTTCTTCCCCATGAGAGTGGTGAAGCCCTGGAATGGGTTATCCAGGGAGGTGGCTGAGGCCCCGTCTCTGGAGGTGTTTAAGAGCAGGCTGGATGAGGCTCTGCTCTAATGTGGGGTGTCCCTGCCCATGGGAGGAGGGTTGGAACCAGATGATCCTTGTGGTCCCTTCCAACCCTGACTTATACTATGTTACTATGATACTATGATCCTCCTGAAGGAACTCCCAAACATCTTCACAAGCTGCAAGTGATTCCAGTAAGAATGAGAGGGGCCCTGCCTCCAACCAGAAGAGGGAGAGGGACATCTGGGTTTGTTGGACTGTATGGATCTGATGGCTTGAACCCACAAAAGTATAAAGCTTTCATAGATACTGGTGCACAGGGTGCAAACAACAAGGGGTGAAACCCATCTATATTTCTGTGTGAAAGGGGGATCCAACAGCTGGGTGTGTTGGAAACCAAGCCCTGGAGTGCAAGCCACAGTTTACATTCACTTGGAGGGGTGGAAAGAGTCACTGGAATCAACTGCCACACCATTTGGACTGATTATGGACTGATACAGACTGTACTGGAACAGGGTAGTGCTCCAGAGCACCTCCAGTAAGAAGCCTGAGGCCTGCTGTGTACCACAGAGAGATCTAATTTTGAGTGAGAATGGACAGTGAGTGATGTGTGATATATGTTGTAAGATGTTAATTGCTGCTGGTACAGATGGTATAGAAAAAGGGGTGGATAATGTCATGGATTGAATTGCATCTGCTGATGAGCATTCACTACCATGCTGCTGTCACGCTAACTTCAAAATGAAAGTGCTGGCTGGAGGAAAGTATCACAGGCTTGATGGTCAGATGGAAACATGAGAGGCTTCCTGTTCAGGTTGCTGCTTCTGGTTTGTAATTTTGGGTGTTGGTCTTTTCTGCTCTACTGACTGCTGCGTGCTTCGGTGGGGGGAACTGATTTAACATTGGCTTCTGCTGCTGCTTTTGCTAAAGTAATTGTACAGTGTATCAGCTCATTAAACTCCTTACATCAACCCAGAGAGTCGTGGGTTTTTTTGTGTTAATTTCCCTCCCCCCTCTGAGGGGGGAGGGGGACTTGTGAGAGCTGTGTTAACCCAGGACAAGAGGAAAAACGGTAGGGAGAGTTCGGAGAAGCTGACTCTAAGATTCACACTGCTATGGATACCCAAAGAGGTGCAGTCATCATTAAAACAGTCTGTCTCAAAACCCACAGTACATTCCCTATTCATTTTTAATCTCCATGATGGGAACATAACAGTTCTGTGAATAAGGCCCTTAACATCCCTCTATTAGGACAGGAGATACAAGTAGCAATTATGATAATTAAATGTAATTGCATTAAAAATAATTAGCATTTTAGCTATCAATTGCTGTGCCCTCCACAGCAATTAGAACCAGACCAAATTTCAGTACAATTTTTATTACTCTGCTATTCATTCAGTACAGTAAAAGGGAGAGAATATTTTTTTCCATGTGTGCTGTGCTCTCATTTTAATGGGCACTATTATCATCTAAGTAGAATATGTAGTACCAGAGGTGACATAGTTGTCAAAACATTACATTTGGAACTTTCCCCCAAAAGACTCAAGTAACTTGAGTCACTTGAGGGCCAGTTGGACGAGCCAGGGAATTATAGGCCTGTCAGCCTGACCTCAGTGCCAGGCAAGATTATGGAACAGGTCATCTGGAGTGCGATCACACAGCACTTACAGGATGGCCAAGGGATCAGGCCCAGCCAGCATGGATTTAGGAAGGGCAGGTCCTGCCTGACCAACCTGATCTCCTTCTATGATCAGGTGACTGCCTGGTGGATGTGGGGGGGCCTGTGGATGTGGTCTACCTGGACCTCAGCAAGGCCTTTGACACTGTCCCCCACAGCAAACAGCTGGCCAAGTTATCAGCCCATGGGTTGGACAGGAGCACACTGCGTTGGGTTAGGAACTGGCTGGAGGGCCGAGCCCAGAGAGTGGTGGTGAATGGTGCCACATCCAGCTGGCAGCTAGTCACTAGTGGTGTGCCCCAGGGATCAGTGCTGGGCCCCATGCTCTTCAACATCTTTATTGATGATCTGGATGAGGGCATTGAGTCCATCATCAGTAAATTTGCGGACAACACCAACCTGGGGGCAGGAGTTGATCTGCTGGAGGGCAGAGAGGCTTTGCAGAGGGACCTCGACAGGCTGGACAGATGGGCAGAGTCCAAGGGCAGGAGATTGAACACATCCAAGTGCCGGGTTCTGCACATTGGCCACAGCAACCCCATGCAGTGCTACAGGCTGGGGTCAGAGTGGCTGGAGAGTGGCCAGGCAGAAAGGGACCTGAGGGTACTGGTCGATGGTAGGCTGAACATGAGTCTGCAGTGTGCCCAGGAGGCCAAGAAGGCCAATGGCATCCTGGCCTGCATCAGGAACAGTGTGGCCAGCAGGAGCAAGGAGGTCATTCTGCCCCTGTACACTGCACTGGTTAGGCCACACCTTGAGTCCTGTGTCCAGTTCTGGGCCCCTCAGTTTAGGAAGGATGTTGACTTGCTGGAACGTGTCCAGAGAAGGGCAACAAAGTTGGTGAGGGGTTTGGAACAGAAGCCCTATGAGGAGAGGCTGAGGGAGCTGGGGTGTTCAGTAGGAGACTTGATGGTGTGCTTGGTGCCATGGTCTAGTTGTTTGGCTGGGTTGGATTGGTTGATGGGTTGGATGTGATGATCTTGAAGGTCTCTTCCAACCTGGTTTATTGCATTGTATTGTATTGTAACTTTTTTGACTCTGTATGCTTATGAGACCATGAGCAAAAGATGCCTGCCATCTAACTACATGGTTTAACAGATATTAAATAGCTTGTTAAAGATATTTAAAGACAATTAAAAAGGAGGGTAGGATCAAATTGAGTAAACAAACTTTTGAATAGAATTTATTACTGATTGACTGCAGAATTAAAGACACTTCAGCATGCTAGCTTATTGTAAGAATTCAGTTGGACTCCTTGCACAGATATTTTACACATTTTTTAATTTATAGAATCTAGCTGCTTGGTACAAACCCAAACCAAAACAATGCTGTCCTTCTGGATCTATGAAAACATGAAGTATTCATGAGAGGTAATTTTCTGGAGCAAATGAGTGTGGCTTGAATTGCTCAGAGCTGGGACTGATGAGAGACCTCTTACACACTGCGCTTTAGATCTTAGTGATGAATGGTTTCTCCACACTTGCTCATGGCAAGACACTTCTTCTTTACCCACTTTTTGAGCAGATTCCTATTTTCTTGCATAAAATCTTAGGCTATGGAAAGTGATTCCTCTGTGAAAAGACACAATAACCTTTGGTTTTCCTTGTCTATCCACTGACCAGACCAAATGTGGATAACAGGCAGAACAAATCACTTACTTGCCAGTTACCAGTTCTCCAGATTCAATAATAATATCCTAAAAACTCAAATTGAGTCCTTTCTCAAATGATGCCATAAGAAATTACAGCAATCCTGCCAGATCCACAGAGTAACACCTGACCGATTTGAATATGGGAATAATTACAGAAGAAAATAATATATTTGTGTGGCATTTTTTGTTTAGATATAAACAACTGGATTGGAAAGAAAAAATGAAAAATCATCTGGCAAAAAAGTTTCAACTGTCATCCTTAAAATGATTACATCAATAGAAATGCACAAATAAGAAGGGAAGTCATTCTGCTATCATGATGTGCACATCTTCTGTGGGTAAGAGACACAGGAGAGACTGCATGAAATGCTGCACTGGTTAGGCCACACCTTGAGTCCTGTGTCCAGTTCTGGGCCTCTCAGTTTAGGAAGGATGTTGACTTGCTGGAACGTGTCCAGAGAAGGGCAACGAAGTTGGTGAGGGGTTTGGAACACGAGCCCTGTGAGGAGAAGCTGAGGGAGCTGGGGTTGCTTAGCCTGGAGAAGAGGAGACTCAGGGGTGACCTTATTGCTCTCTACAACTACCTGAAGGGAGGCTGTAGACAGGCAGATGTTGGTCTCTTCTCCCAGGCAGCCAGCACCAGAACAAGAGGACACAGTCTCAGGCTGCACCAGGGGAGGTCTAGGCTGGATGTTAGGAGGAAGTTGTATACAGAGAGAGTGATTGCCCATTGGAATGGGCTGCCCATGGAGG